>VNJQ01003714.1:0-733008 GCA_008042515.1 Drosophila truncata | reverse complement strand
GTATATATATTCTTGATCAGCATCAACAGCCGAGTCGATCTAGCCATGTCCGTCTGTCGGTCTGTCCGTCTGTCTGTCTGTCTGTCTGTCTGTCTGTCTGTCTGTCTGTCCGTTTCTACGCAAACTAGTCCCTCAGTTTTAAAGCTATCTGAATGAAACTTTGCAGTTAGTCTTCTATATACTCTCACTCGTAAATATGTCGGAACGGGCCGGATCGGACGACTATATCATATAGCTGCCATAGGAACGATCGGTAAAATTTTCGAAAAAAAATTATAACTTTGTTAGTTTTCAACAAAATTCCACCAAATTTGATATTTGGCCGTCAATTATTAATCTAGAATTTCGGTTTTAATTTCATGAAAATCGGACGACTATATCCTATAGCTGCCATAGGAACAATCAGGAAAATAATAGATAAAATCATAACTTCGCTGTTTCTCAACATATTTTCATCAAATTTGAAATTTGGCCACTTAATATATTTTGAGAATCTTAGTTTTAATTTCATGAAAATCAGACGACTATATCCTATAGCTGCCAATCAGGGTAATAATAAAAAATTCGTAGTTTCGCTTTTTCTCAAAATATTTTAATCAAATTTGGGATTTGAACACTTATTATTATTTCAGAATTTCGATTTTAATTGTATAGTTCAATTGCAATCTGCAAGGGTATATAAACTTCGGCAAGCCGAAGTTAGCTTCCTTTCTTGTTAATAATATATTTATAAATAATAAATTTATTTAAAAATCATTATATTTATAGAAATAAATGCTCAAATACTTTTTTCTTTAAAATCGGGTTCAAGGCATTGAAAATCGGATATTTGCATATCCAAACAATTTGACAGACTTACTGAAATACTGGCGAAGAAAATTTGGCCAGTTTTCGAATTTCCCTCTAAGTAATGGATCTGCTTTTATTTTGGATTTTTCAACTTATCCTCTCTGCAGTTTTGGGAGTTGAGGCAGGTACACATTTTCACCGATATATGCTCTCTGATTACAAGCCTCAGCACAACCCAAAGACGCAGATGGACTACAAACATCATAGCCTTCAAAGGACAGTAAAGGAAAAAGACAACAGCCAAGACATTAAGAAAAGAAAAACCTATGGCATATCCAAGGAACCAGAGGTCCTGCTCGTCTACTCCCGAAAGACGGTTATGCTCCATCAGCTGATAGTTCGCATCTACCAGGACAACCAGTATAGCTGTGTGGGCACACAGATCTCCGAGTTGCTAGTCGTAACCGTGGACACCTGCTTCGATGAAGCCAATCCCAAATTAGTAACTATGAAGACATACAGCAACCAGGTAATAACGGGGCATTTAATAAACCAAAACGAAACCAACGTGCTTAGCGATGATCCCCAATTGGTCGTCATCATGCTCAACAAACGCCCGGATGATTCGGTATTAACAAACGACTCTGTCCAACTCTGCACCTCCAAGCTTCTGATCAACGCTCATGTCGAGGTGCCCATTTGGATAAGGAAACGGCACAGCATCCAATCGCGTTATTCCAGGACTCTTCAGTTGCATGAGTGTCGCTACCGCTTAAAGAACGATACACAAGTAAACGATACAATGATCTGCGTAAAAAATGAAATGTACACACCCAAATGTCAAAAAACCATTGGAAATCCCCTCATACACAATAATATGATTTGTGGAGTGAACGTGGCAGGCCACAACTGTCCTAAATTCACGGGCATCGCCCTGTATTCCACTATCTACGACAAAATCGAATTCGCAATGAATGGCATAAAGATGTTAGAAACACTGGGTATAGAGGATATAATTTTGTAATGCAGACCTATTCTATACTTTATTTATTTAGTAATTAATACGTGAAAAAAAATGGATTTGTTTCACTAAATTAAATTAGGCATTGTATGAATTTTATAGGCAGACTCAACTCCCAGTCTCAAGAAGCATTAGCTGTAGCCATGTTGCAACTTAAGTTTATCATTTTGGTCATGCTATGTCTCGGCCATGTCACTCTTGTGCCAGCTAAGATGAAATATAATATTCGTGACTGGCGTACACAACCAAATCACAAACGGTTAGGAAGGTCAATTGACTAATGGACAAGAGTGCTTCAGTACGGAAAATAGGTTGCTAGGAACCAGAAGCATTGGAATTACATTCATTGATACCTACAGATCGTCGGGTCAAGAGTTGCTATAATATGTAAATTTCCATTGAAATAAATACAAATAAAATCAATTTAATAAAATGTAGTTTTGAATTTATATCCATCATGGTCTTGGGCATATTTCCCAAGTAAATTTATGCATTTTCCCTTGATCCTCTTAAAATATACTTCTTTTCAAGAATTTTAATTGGCCAACACACCTATTTATTTTTCAGCGGCCACCGTAACTAAGCTCAAGTTTTATTTGAAAGTAATTTATATCATAATCACTTTACGTAATGTGTAGACATTTCTCTTTTTAAACGAAACGATTCCCAAACCAGGCTTAGACAAGCGAACATCAAACAAAAGCCATTTCTTCTTTTGGACGTATTTTTCGAATATGAAATTAAGTTGTTCTGCCTCATTTCCGCTCGCCAGGCTGAGGTTCAATCAAATTAATGAAAAATTGCTGCTGCTGCCTGCGCCAATGCCAAATCAAAGTTCCCAACGAGAGCCATTAAACGCGCAGACGCTTAGCAACATTTGCCGGGGATTGGAAACGGGCCAGGAGGAGTCTCCGTCTCCGTCTCCGGCTCTGAATCAGTGTCATTGACAAAAACCGGGCCGAATGAATGGCGGCGGGGAAACTGTACAAACACTGAGATGAAGTGGCAGTGGCAAAAACCTTTTGTATTGCAGCGATAATGTCATCAACTAAAGTACTCCGTCGGGCATAGTGAAAAGTTCTAGTCAATCGCAATAAAGCACATAATGTGACTGTGATTGTGACTGTGACTGTGACTGTGGATGTAGAGGCAGCTGCACGTGGGGATGTGGCTATAAATGTTGACGGGGCGCATAGAAACTGTGTAAACATCATTAAAATGGTTTTCTGCCTCCCATCCCATCCCAAACTCCCGAAATCGAAATGGAAAATCATTGAAATTATATTTCTGTCCATCGTCAGTTCATGTGTCCTGTCTGCTGTCTGCTTCTCCTCCCTTTTGATCTTCTTTCAGCGGTGGAACGAGAGATCCTTGCAAATTAGCCGCATATCACTTTATGAAAGAAGCACTTTCGTAAATTAAACTAAATAATTCAAGGGCGCGACCGCAGTTCATAAAATGGGCCAAAACAAGCACATTTTTTGCGCCACGCAATCTTTTGTTTTGTTTTGCAAATATTTTCAACTGACACACGCACTTAGGAGCAGCCATATACCCGTATGTGTGGGGCTGCAGCTGGATATGGAAATGTTTGTCAAGCTAAATGCGGTCGTCTGCTCCAGGGAGGGCACAAACAATAGCAAATGAGAAATGTATTTCAACACGGAAACAAAATATTCAGGGAAAAATGTCAAGGAAGTAAAATGAAGTTTTCAAGGAAGAACAACTGATGATGTAATAGATTTTTTTTGAATGATTTAATATGCATTTTTTATTTAAATTTCATCTTTATTTTAAATATTTTATCTAAATGAAATATTTTTATCCTAAGAACCAAGTAAATATTAGTTTTATTTACCAGTTTCTATATTATTTTTTCCCTTGCTAATTTCTGTATTTAATTAAATTAAACTATTTTTTGATGAGTTTCGGTTTTATCTAATTATTAAGATAAGATCTTGTTCTTATTTAAATCAATTTAAGTACTTTCAATACAGTTTTTTTTTTGTATGCAAATGCAATAAAAGGACATTGACAGTAATTGAATTATTTTTTTTTTCTGTGCACTGAAACGCATTTGTATGTGTGCTCACGTCCTTGACAGGCACTGTGCATGTGTGCGCTAGCAAGGGGCATGTGGGTGTGCGTAAAATTTTACGATAATACGCAACAATTTCGAAATGAGTGCACCCTGCTAAGCGGCTGAGTCTGCTGAGCATTTCGAGTGCAAAGAAAGCAATTTCCTCAATATTCTTTATGGCTAACAAGGAGCCACAAGGAGAGAGGGGAGGCACAGGCACAGGCACTCTTTTTTGCTGGTTTTAGCGATGCTTTTGTTATTATTTTCAAAGTTCCATAAGCTGCCTGCTAATAAAATTTTAGAAGCCTGGCTCGGGCTGTTAACATTATCATAACGCACACAGGAACACGAATGTGTGTCTGTGTGTGTGAGTGGCCGTATAATAATCATGGTCGCACACTTCACCCACACCCACACTCACTCTCGCACACAAGGACATGCCACATAGACGCTGACACACATTTACATGCCACTTAGGCATTGTCGCCTGTTCCTTTGACTAGCGTTGCGTATACGCCGCGTTGTGCGTGCGCCTTATAATTCATTTATTGGCATAATTTCGTTTTATTTTTATTTGTTTTACGGCTTTTGCGATTGCCTTTGATAGAACGCGAGCACAGCGTGGAGAAAAAGAAGAACGGCAAATTGAAAACATATTGAATATCGCATTTTGCTAAACGTGCGACTGCTCACTGCCTCGCTGCCTTAATTGCTAAGCTGCACACGCGACTTGGCATACAATTAGGCGCCGGGGGAAGCATATCTATACGCAGCTACAGAATCCCTGTAGCATTCATTACAAAGCACTTTAATTCGCCCAGCACGGGTGCATAGATCACGCCCGGCTTAATAAATTCCCACGCCAAGCAGCCGAAAACAAAAGAATCCCCTGGCCGTCGCTGCCACTCAGTGGGGGCGTATGTCTTACCTGGCCCAAGTGGGAGCAGCAGGAGCAGGATGAAGAGGAGCTGAAGCCGTAGCTGGATGCGGATCCGAACCCGGATCTGGCTGGCGTCTGTCTGAGTGGAGGAGACGTGACTGGAAAAATGCATTTCCGCTGCACGTAGAAACGTTGCCACGGCAAACCGAAAGCGAAGGGCACAACGAGGGGCACGTAAGTCAATCAGCCAGCGGCCAACAACTAAGTATAACCCTAATGCAATGCGGAAGTCACACTCCAATTTAGCCGGAGCATGGCCCCTGATTTTGTTGCTAACTGAATGAGTTACTTCCGCTTTGCCTAACAATTTTAAATAAAATCACATCACCCGGGCGAAAGCGTAAAGCGGAGTGGGGAAAGGGGAAAGGAAGGAAGGCCAACAAACCACTCGGACACCAGCCAATATGGACAACGGTCTTTCCTATGGCTATATGTGCCTGTGTGGATGGATAGCAGTTGTTACAACTTCCATTTTATTCTTTTTTTTTGCTGTTGCTGTTGCTGTTGTGTTTCCTCTCTCCTCTTCGCGAGCGAGGCTGGTCTTTGAAATATTTATGGCAGCAACAAAAGGCCATAAAAGCCAATGCCAATATGCGAGTGCAGGCGAGAAACCAGCACCGAGCCACTGAATCTCAACTCAATGAAAGCGCTGGCCATTTGGTAGCCAATTTAATTCACTTCGGCACATATACCTCCCGTCAATTTATTTGCCATCAACTGATTGACATAGAAAATAGTCTATATTTGATTGTATATCACATTATCATGTTGCAAATCGAATCAACAGCAATTATTTGCATATAGGGAACAAGTCTTTTTGTATTTTATTTGGGCCACAGGGTGGAGGAGGCAGGAGAGTGGTGGAAAATTGCGCAAATCATTACAGTCAATTAATTGCTCAGCTAAATATGAATTGCAAAATATTACCCCTTCTTGTGTGCAGAAATGCCATGGAAAATAATGCAATTATAATGCAGAAATAATGTAAACAAATAGTTCTCTTCCTCTCTGCAATGTTTAACTCGCCATACCGAAAGTCAAATACCAAGTGTTTTAATGAATGTTTATCGCTATTTTTTGTTTTTGTGGTATTTACCAAATGATTTCTGGCTAACGAATATTATTCAATCACAATTCACTTTGCGCTCGGATAAAAAGCTGTAAATATTTGATAGCGAATCGCGCCAAAGGGCCATGAATGAAACATCATCGATAACAAACCTGTGCTCACCTGTCCACATGCTATCCCTCCCCTTCCGCCGCGGAACCGTGACAGCTCATGGGTAATAGATAGTTTCGTTGGCTACAATTAACACCTTGCGAGCTGCACACAAATATTTGCCAAACTTATCGAGCATTTATCAATGACAGAGTGTGACAGAAAGCGATGATATGGGGGCAAAAATAAATTGTAATGAAAAAGTGTTGATGTTTGCCACCAAAAGAAACTGAAAATTGGTTTTTGTTTGATATTTACTTAGCATGGCATTTAATAATAAAGTTATTTATCTTCACATTGCATGTGACGACACATATTTATTTGATAAACACCAAAACCACGAACTAACAGCGATAATAATAACAGCACATTTTCTTTTCTTCAGTCACCGCGATCACACCGCGACTCTGTGGGAGCCATCAGAAAAGTGCCCAGAACAAAGCATGCAAGGTAAAGAAATTGTAGTGTATTTATAACAAATTTTATAATTTTTTAATGATTAAATAATTTATGATTTAGCTGTGACACCCACAATTATAAATTGCCATCCTCCGGGCAAGCCCAAGTGAGTGTGGTAATCAGTTTTCACAACGAGGCGCGTTCTATGCTGCTCCGCACCATTGTCTCCCTGCTGAGCCGCACTCCTGCGGACTATCTACACGAGCTCATCCTCGTGGACGATGCCAGCCAGGATAGTAGGTTATTGAACCCCACCACGACCCTTGCGAAGCACTTATCACTTTATTAACAGAAACCCTTTTCGAGGACCTCCAGCAATGGTTGAACACACAAGGTCGCCCGCAGTTCGTCTTTCTGACCAACGAACAACGCATGGGCCTGATTTGGTCGCGAAATATGGGCGCCACCAGGGCGAGCGGCAAGTATGTACTCTTCCTGGACAGCCACTGTGAGGTGAACGAGGGCTGGCTGGAACCCCTGCTGGAACAACTGGCGCAAACGCCCAATCTGGCGGTAAGTCCCGTCCTGGACCCCATTGATCCTGTCACTTTGAGCTACCAGAAGGGCAACGAGATGCTTAAGGGCGGATTTGATTGGTCCCTGCACTTCCACTGGCTGAAGCGCGAGCTGACCAGCCAAGAGCTGCCCGAGAGGCCCTTCAGGAGTCCTGTCTTTGCTGGCGGCGTGCTGATGATGTCACGCGAGTGGTTCCTTAAGCTCGGCAGCTTCAACTCGAATCTGAAGGTGAGAAAAGCTAATTAGCCGGTGTCAAGTGCTCTAATTGCTAGTGTCGGGGTTAGGAATGTGGCTCTTTTCAGACTGACACTGACACCGACATCGGTACACTGCCACTGGCATTTCGATGTGAATTTACTCAGAGCCCCAGTTGGGCTTTTATCCTTGCAGATCTGGGGCGGTGAGTCCATCGAGCTGGCCATTAAATTGTGGCTTTGCGGCGGACAAATTGAGATCGTGCCCTGCAGTCGAATCGGACACATCTTTCGACGACACCATGCCTTTGACTTTCCAGTCCTGCAGTCCCCCGAACAGCAGCAGCAGGAGCAGCAGGAGGAGGAGGAGGAGGAGGAGCAGGAACTGAGCCCCGCCCAGGCAACCTATCTGCAGTGAGTCGAGGTTGGGGATTAGGTGTGAAATGGCCGCACTGCCCTCTGGAATTTTTCAATTTACTCCATCACAGCGTCTGTTTAATATAAACATTCCTATCACATGCTGATTGGACTCGCCTCCCCGCTTGCCGCCACTCCCCAGCAACTCAAAAATCATAGCCGAGTCCTGGCTGGACGAATACAAAAATATGTTCTACGCACTGAAGCCGGCGTCCAGGCGAATTCCATTGAATCACACCTTCCACCAGCTGCACCAAGTGAGGAGGGAGCTCCAGTGTCATCGCTTCAATTGGTATCTGCGGCATGTCAGTCCCGAACTAAGGTCAGTGCACTGGGAACAAATATCAGGAAAAGTGAGCAATCAAACTATATAAGTTTTTTAGGAATTAAACTAGACAAAAATATGAATTTGAACTTAACTTATAAAGAATCACTAGAAATTTCTATACAATTTACACAAATAATTAATATTTACTGACTATTTCCCTCTCTGTGCTCTGTTATGCGAAGTATTATTAATTTAAAAATAACCTTTGCCACCCTTTCATCAGTTTGATGCTTCACGAGTTTGTTGCGACGGGGACGCTGAAGAACGAGGATCGGTGTCTGCACCATGCCGAGGCAAAGGACTCTCGCCAGCAGTTGATCCTGGTGAACTGTTACCGCGACGACATCACCCAGTGGAGCCTGTTTCGCAGCACAGGACAACTGAGCACCCAAAGGGAGCTCTGCCTGGGCGTCGAACAGCGCCATGAGGTCACTCTGAAGCCCTGCCTGCGAACGAACGATACTGCGAGCATGTCCCAGCGATGGCATCGCATGGAGACTCAACTGGTTCACAACGAGACGCATCTGTGCCTCGAAAATCTAGTCAAAGACAGCCTCCAGCTGGCCCCCTGTCGCTGGCATGCGGTTTCACAGACATTTAAGTTCTCATTGGAAATACACAGGCAAACATAAAGTTCCCGGCTAATGATGCCCCGGCATCGACATTCGATGAAACCCAAGTCTAAGCCTCTTAGTTCTTGGGATTGCGTTCGGCGTTCGGTGAATCGCTGGGCATGCAGGTAAATCAAAATGTTGACATGTTGCGCTAATCTCTGTGAAACATTTCCGCCGCCGAAGCAACATGGCCATAGATTACAAGCGGCGCAGGGGAAACAGTAAATTATGGCGCCATAGATACACGGAAAGGTGCTTCAGCTTTTAGCTTCCAGTTTCAACTTCATCTCCATCTCCATCTCCGGGCCGCATGTTGTTTTTTTCTTCTGGTCTGCGCCTGCTAGCTGGCTGGCTATCAAGAATCGCAGCGTTTCCTGTCGCATCCGTCACACGAGACAGGACACAATGGAGCTGGGGCGGGACAGGAGAAGGACAGGGAGGAGGCACCGGCGGGCGTGGCCAGATAAAAGCCAGCGACGCCGCGCGTATTGTGCGGCTTGTTTAGAAGGCTCTGTCAACCGTCAGTGGACGAAAGCCGAGTCGCGTCTAGCTTCCTTTCTGTCACTCCATCTCCCGCTACCGCTCCAGCTCCCTCCTGGTGCAATTGCCGCTGCCGGGCAAGGAGTCGCAAATGTAATTGAGTTGATGACAATGCCACTGACTGCCCGGCTCGCGCTTCCGGCAATTTTGATGGCCTCCGGATGCCGGCGACAAAAAGCGGCGACGACGGAAACAGAGTCAAATAAAACAGAGACGACAACGGGAGGAGCAATCGCAGCAGCAACAACAGCAGCAGCAGCAGCAGCAACAGACAACAGCAGTTTATGGAGCTGCGAAGTGCAGCTGCAACTTAAGATTTGTTTTGTTTCACCATTCTTGCGGTAATAAAGCGTAAAAGTTAATTTTGTATCTCAACAATGGCAACAAGTGTGTCCGCCGGACTGACGGATGCCGCAACTGCCTTGGTCGCTGCAGCTGTGCGTAAAAATCGCATTTATCACGGAACTTAATAAAAACAAAAAGCCTTAGGTGGCCCCAAGTCTGAGTCCTGGGGAAGTCTAACAAGTTGCACCGTGTTTGGCCTTCTTTAGTTTCCACTAAGTTATGGCCACCCGCTGCTCGCGACATTTTATTGTCCTTTGTCCTGGGCTGCCCGTGGAATGCAGGTAACAATAAACCCCGTCCGACCGAACGAACGAACGAACGAACGGTAATAAAACGCTGAAGCACTAGAAAATTTCATTTTCTATAAAGTTTGTCCAAGTAACGCAGGTTAAATTGCCGGACCACTTTAAGGACTCCACCCCTCAAAAAGCTGCAATCCTGTGATTTGTACTGCCTTTTCAAAAAGTTACGCTATCATCGGGCGAGCAGAACGGCCGCCAGAGCCTCAGAGCTCAAGGACGGACCTTAATTATGAGCGGGACCAGCGTCGGCCAGCCATGCAAAACTTGATTATTCATTCGAAGACTCATTTTATTATCTGCATAAATCTTTTGCCGAACCCACCAACCCAACTTTGTGTTTACTTTGTGGGGGCAGCACAGGGAAAAAAATGAGACAAAAAGGAATCCATCATTCACTGGCGTGGCCGCATTTAAAACATCTTGATTAAAAAACTAAAAAGAACTCGGAACTCGGACCGAGGCAGAGCTAGAAGAAAGGCGGTTAGCAAAATGCTAAAATGAAAGCCAAATGCAAACTCAGCGCATTCTAAGTGCGCCAGCGGAAAACAAAAAGGAAATTCGTGCAAAAAAAAATAAAAATGAGCGAAGGCCAAAAAACTTATAAGCCGCGAGAGTAAAGCGAAGTTGCGGACCAACCGCGGACTTGGTAGCGGCAGCGGCAGCAGGTGGAGCGGAAGGAAGAGAAGTGGAGTGGAGTGGAGCGGGCAGCGTTTAAAAAGGGATTTCAAAATTAACGTCCATCAGGCAGGAAAAAAGTCAATTTGAATGATTAAATAGGGAAAGCTGTGTAAAAGTTGTGTCGCCGTCCGGCCATTGGTTCTTACTTTTTTTCCCCCACGACCCCAAACTTGGAGCTCAGAGCTAAAAGCTGGGCAGTGGGAGAGCTCGGAACCCTTCCTGGCATTTCCAATCCAAATCCCGGACGGACCAACAACAGAAAAAAAGCGATTAGTGCGGTCTTTTGTGTGGCTTAAGCATCGCCGCTGCCTGCTTTTTTGGGCACTCTCATGCGGATTTACATTTATTAATTCCCCCGGCGCGCCGGGCGATGGGAGACAGCTGCCGAAAAAAGGGTCAGGCCTTGGGACACAAAACACAAGTAAATAAAAACATGTGAACGTTAGCGAAAAAGGCGATAATCCATCATTTTCGTCAAAAGTTGACTTCGACCATGAACACAGTGGCACCGAACAGTGAAATCGGTTATAAAGAGCCTGGAATTGAATAAATTTTGGATTAGCTTGAGCAATTAAGCAGTGATTGATTGGTTGAGAGAAAGCTCTCTTCAAGTTCGAAATACTTTAAACTTGTAGATCGCTCTTCGCTGGCTGACCCACTGTAGATTCCTTGATGACGGCCAAAGTTCGTGTCCCTGCCAGAGACTTGTAATCCCTATCGCATGATTATGGCAAAAGTGAACCAATCCATCGCAGCACACGAAAAAGGTTAAGCTGGGGCGTGTTCCAGGTCTTCAGCTCTGGATGGTGGGTGGTTGTGCGTTGTGTGTGGGCTCCGGATTATCATGCCGCGCACAAGCACTCAAACAATTTTGACGCAATGAAATGATTTTGATGAAAAATTAAAAAGCATTTCAATCACGTCGAAAGTTTTCTGGCATCACACAAGTTGTTGCTTCGAAAAAGGGAAAATTCGGCGTGAGATGTGTGAAAAGTGTGTGTGTTTGTGTGTGGCTGCGAAGGTCCTTATGCTCTGACAGTCATTTATTTAGATGCTAATTTAAGTGTGAGCCTGGTGGAATGCTTTCAATTTCTGTTAAGCCTTTGCAGATGTTTTGGTTTAATGGTTATTCATATGAATGCTTGGGCTTGCAATTATATTAACTTTAATTTTCAGACAAATTTGGGGGGAAAAATTAAAGCCAAGTAAACAGTTTTGTTCATTGTGTGATTTAAAATTAATTAAATGTAAATAATGTGATAATATTTGCATTATTCTTATTTCAAATTTAAGAAATATTTATTGAAACTGAAAAATATGCCAAGATTTTCTTAGCTTTGATTTAATTGTGCAAAATTCCAATATCCAAATAAGTATTTTGTGCAATTCTATGTCTTCTTCCGTTTCCGGTTCATTTTACTTGGCAGCCCCAAAGTAGGCAATGAAAACGAAAGAACGAACAAGATGGCGTCCCCCCCCCCTGCCCGACGCCCATTCGGAATTAGAGAACTTGACCAACTCTAGGCTTTGTTGGCCATTTAAATAGGCAATGAAGCTGCATTAAGAATTAAAGACTTCATTAAATCCACCGTGCTGCACATTAAATAAACATAATTCCGCTTGTGCTTTTCGCTGTTTGCCTTGTCGTTCGTTTATTTTTTTAGCCGCCGTTGTCGTTGTTGTTCCTGGCGCTTAATTCGCTTTTAATCTCATCAGCTTGGCGACGTCCTCGTCAGGGGTGCAGTGAGCCGTGGCCCAGGACGAACGGCAGGAGACAGGCCGCCACAGATTTTGATGGGGCCACAGCTGCCGCTGACGCAGATGCCGGCGTCTCTGTCGAAGCTGCCGCCGCCGCCGCCGCCGCAGTCTGCAGGTGACAGGTGTGAGGTGGGGTAAGGTGAGGTAAGTGTGAATGGTGGCAATAAAAAGCATGTAAATGAGGCTCTGGGCTAGGCCAAGATTGAGCTCTGCCGGCTGCGGTTATATAATGTTGTGACACCTCGTCCCACGTGAATGGTATTAACCCACTCCCACTTCCACTCTCACAGGGGACGCGTGCCGAAAGCTTTTTGTTTGCCTTTTTTTTCGCCCTGGATGCCCCAGCAGTTAATCAGAGAAATTAAGCAAAGCACTAAACCCGGCAGAGTAGCGACGCGGGCAGCTCCGCCAGCTGTGCAGCCGACGCTGACGACATCGGGGCGACATCCAGCTGTGCGGCACAATGGCCCAGAATGGCTGCCAGCGGGAGGAGTGGCCAGTGGTAGTAGTACCAGTAGTGATTGCCCCCGATAATTGCGGGCCAACTGTTGGAGCAGGGCAAGAGCAAACATTCCAGAGGCGTCCAGCCAGCTGATGATGAGCGGCGGTCGCCACCCGAGGCTCCACTGCCGCCGCCACATCCACATCCACATCCACATCTACACTCACGCACGTTGCTATTGTTGCTATTATTCTTGCTGGGAAGGCTGGCGTCGCTGCCGGCGCTGCGTCTGGGGCTGGTTCTGGTGCTGGCGATGCCGCTTCTGCTGCCGGCATCGACGTAGTCATCTGCGACCTCAGCCAGCAATCAGTTGGGCACTGGAAACGAACGCGTACAGTTTGGATTTTCGAATTGGCCCCAAACCGAAACCGAAACGGAAACAGCAACAGAAATCGAAATTGAAATGGAAACAGGCGGCAGCAACACTCGGGCAAAATCCAAAATATTCTTATATTCGTTGTAAAACGTGCTGCTCTGGGTGAAACAAAGGCCTCGTAAATTGTACCTGTGGAAACGAGTATTTTTGTGTTATTTTTTGGTTCGGGACAGCCAAAAATTTATGCCGTTCGTTTGTCAATAAAGAGCGAACAACGCAAACAGACGGGAGCAGAGCAGAGCAGAGCGGAGCGGAGCGAACGAGCGAGCGAGGCAAAGAAAGACATCATATTGAATTTATGGTGTAGGTGCAGCAGCGAGGTCCTCGAGGATTGCGGCCGTAACCAGACGAGGTTTTCTCGACCTTGTTGTCGTCGTCGTCAGGGTGTGACACGGACACGGCACAGTTTGGCTGCGTCGGCGCCGATTTGCACGTGCCTCTTGCCTTGGTCCTCGATGTCCTGGCCCTTTATTGTTGTTGTCTTACCTGGCTACAATTACCGTTATCGCTCTGTAGTCCACAGTTCGAAGTCCTCGATGGCCGTGTGTGTGGGCAAGGACCAAATTGCTTTGGCCACCCGCAACGATTGAACAATTCCGGTTCCGGTGTGCATTACGTATCCGAGTTCTGAGGACGAGGACTGGACTCTCCTCGCCATCGCTTCCAATATTGCGCATGATAATTGAATTTCTGTGGCGGCGGCTGCTTTGTGAAAATCTCCTAATTGGAAATTTGTTGATTTGAGTTCGATGAACTGTGATGAACGAAAAGTGCCCCCAAGTAGTTGGAAAAATTAAAAATGTCCTGTGTCAATCAAGTGAAATGTAACGAGCGCCGGCCAATTATTGAAGTATAAATAGTGAAAAAAGAAAAAAACCCAAAGCAAAATCAATCAAAATGGAAAACACAACGCTGATCGCTGGCGAAACACTGGCCAATATATCATTGGGCAATGTGACCACCCAAAGCGATGAAAATATAACCTCCTTCTTCACGGAGGAAGAGTGGCTGGCCCTCACGGGCATTCTGCCGTGGCTGGTGGGCTTCGCCTTTGGTGCCATCGCCATCACAGGATTCATAGGCAACCTGCTGGTCATCCTGGTGGTGGTATTCAACAACAACATGCGCTCCACTACCAATTTAATGATCGTTAACCTGGCCGTGGCGGATCTATTGTTCGTGATTCTTTGCATTCCCTTCACGGCGGCCGACTACGTTACAACCTACTGGCCGTTCGGAGGATTCTGGTGCCGAAGCGTCCAGTATTTGATTGTGGTGACGGCCTTTGCTTCGATCTACACGCTGGTGCTAATGTCCATCGATCGCTTCCTGGCCGTCGTCCATCCCATTCGATCGCGAATGATGCGAACGGAAAACATCACCATGGTGGCAATAGTCACCCTCTGGGTGGTGATTCTGGTCGTCTCGGTGCCGGTGGCCTTCATAAACGACTTCGCGGTAAGTGGATGATCGTGGGAGGTGGTGGGGATTCCTATTCCTATTCCTGCCTGGCTACCTGCTGCGCCTAAATCTGCTGCGAAGAACACGGGCCAGGCAAATTTATTGCTTTCCATCATCGTCACCTCGTTAGATTCCTCGAGCTGCGCGTCAATGCTGCTTCTGGGTTCGCTATAGATAGTCCGCCTTGTGCTCGAAGGTGAGGAGGCACCTACTGCCCCTCCCGCCCCCGACTGATCCTGATACAAATCATTAAAGTTTCGCCTTTTTATCTTGTTTTCTGTTTTGTGTGTTTATATTGAAAATTTCGCTCGATGCGCGGCGCCCGATTTGTTTTTGTTACTAATTTGCTATTTTGAATTCATAAATTTTTAATTATAGAGCAGATAGCCAGCGAGAAACACTTGCCAACTGGCGCTGGCAGCCCCGCCGATCAGAAAACCGCCCACTCGTCCCTCCAGCTTCTTAGTGTTGCTTCTCCTGCTTACATTCGGGTTCAACTGTTGATTCCAAAAGCACGTAAATCTTTGCCAGTCATAAGTCGTAACAAGCGGCCATTATGAGAACTTTGCACTTGCAAACTTTGAGCGCGCACACACTGCGTATGATAAATGTCTGGCCAGGTCACGACCTTGAAGTATTCAAGCGTTCACAAGAACACTTGAGGCTTTTATGATCGATGCGCCCAAAGAGTGCGAGGAACGCTTTAATTGCGGAATGGAATGGTCAATGTCCAGAGATCTACGCATCGGGTTTGATTTTTAAATATTTGCATCAGAAACCAATACGTAATTTTACCTTTATCATTCACTTCTCATTGCCTAATTACCCATCAACCCCTTTTTAACAAGCATCAAACTGACAGAGGCTCCAATATCATTTCTTGTTGACATAAATTTCTCGGAATTTTGGGCGTGACACAAAGTATTAATTAGCTGCTCAGGTCCTCCTATACTGTATTCCCAATTATGCCTATTCGATTTCATCATTACGGACATCAGCTAATCACGGCCCAAGCACAGGGTTATTTTTCCGCTAACGTCACCAAAGGTATCCGGGGGCGTTTTCCCAGCTGTTTTCCCATAGTCACAACGGCAAATCCCACATCACACACGACCAACTTTTTATTTGTGCTATTGGGACTCTCTTTTTTTTTTTTGCTTGTTGTTTTGTTCCTTTTGGCCAGGCGAAAGAGTCGCGGCTAATTAAACGTATCTCATCGTCGTCGCCTGGGCCATGAGCTATTTTATCTATGAGATGGCCCATTGGCTCCTGCTCCTGCTCCTGCTCCTGCTCCTGCTGCTGTTGCTCTGGCGTTGTTATTGTAACCTAATATTTTATTAAATGGCATTTCACGCTTCGGCATTTTGTTCTGGCACGGTTTTGCCACGGTGTGCGCCTTGTTTACGCGGGGGCGAGACGAGGCTAGGCGGGGCGAGTGGGTCCAGTGGGCCGCATTATTGTTTGTTTATGTGTTGGCTTTGCTTTGTCTAAGGATTAAGCTGGAAAAACAGCGGGCCAAATTGAATGCTCATATGTGTGCTTTGCTTTGTTATCTGGCCGTGCGTGTACAAATACACACAGAGACACGCGATAAAAAGGCATAATTAAGTCATGTTTGATCAACATGTTAATTAACAGTTTGCCATTAATTATTTCCATATTACATCGCCTCTAACCCACACACACACACACACATCATGCAAATAGCGCTGGGGTGTGTGCCAATGCCATTATCTGTGTGCGCGAGTGCCATTATCTTTTTATTAGAAATCGATAAGTAATAATCATAAACGCAGCGGCCACATATGTCTGAATGTCTGACTGCGTAACTAGATATGGGATCTCCAGGTCATGGCTTTGATTGACAGCTGTGAGGGGTTGGGACTTGCTCTCTCTTAAAAAAAAAAAGAAAACGAGAAAAACGCATTAATGGCCTGTCAAGTCTATTAAGTCTTTGGATTTGGAGAACAAGCGCGGGCAAATTAACCCATAAATCAGCGTAGGGTCTGGCGATGATTTGTCTGCTCCGCCGGCCTTGGGCACTTGACGCTTGCCAGATCCAAACTCGATTTGTGGGCCAACATTGCTCTCGGTCAGTGTAAGGAGAACGCGGTGGCGAGGCGATAAACAAACAGTTTTTGTAAGCATTTTCGGGTTTTCGGGCATTAATGGGTAGAAGACTTTTTAAATACAATTTTCCATACGCATGCATCGATCATGGGGGGACGGAGGGACGAAGAGGGTTGTAAACAAAATTGTAAACAAAGGCTGCAAATATTTTTACGACACGCCAGCCAGTTTATGACCCTCCTCCTAGTCGCGTCTAGCCAATATACCAATCCAATCCCCTTTCCAAATCCAACTCCAGCTGAACCATTTGTCAGGCAAATGTCAGCAGCAGCAGCAACAGCAGCAGAGAGACGAAGTGAGATTGCGAGTTAGTTGTCGACGTCCGACGTCCAAACTATTCGTATGACAGTTTGGTTTTATTTACGACGTCTGGCTGTTCTACCTACCCGTCCGTCCTTTCTCGCTGCCATGCAACTGTCACAGCCAACATGACGTATGCGCAATATTCACAGGAACACACATGCCATTCGCTAACCAGCTACTCCATTTCCCTTTATCGATTTTCACAGGTAATGTCCGATGGCAAAAGGAGTCTCGGCATGTGCACCTTCAAGCCGAATGATTACATCAGCCCGCGCACCTTCCAGGTGTCCTTCTTCATCAGCTCCTACATGCTGCCGTTGATGATCATCAGTGGGCTGTACGTACGCATGATCATGCGGCTGTGGCACCAGGGTAGCGGGGTACGCATGTCCAAGGAGTCGCAGCGGGGACGCAAGCGAGTGACCCGCCTGGTCGTGGTGGTGGTCATAGCCTTTGCCTCGCTCTGGCTGCCCATTCAGGTGAGTTGCTTTGAGTTTGCTTTGTTCTATCCCCCGCCATACAATTTTAATTCAATTGAACTTTCTGCAGCTCATCCTTCTACTCAAGTCGCTGGATGTCATCCAAATCAACAGCCTGCCGAAGGTTATCATGCAGGTCAGTGCTCAGACACTGGCATACAGCAGCTCCTGCATCAATCCGCTGCTCTACGCCTTTCTCTCCGACAATTTCCGAAAGGCCTTCTACAAGGTGAGTGGTGCCTGGCATATGAGTGGCCCGCTAGAGGGTCCTCCAGTGCCTGGCATCTGAGTGCTCAGTCAATATATTGACGAATCAACGATTGCCAGTTGAAATATTTTCAATGCATTGTTTTCGCTTCCATTTTTATTTGTCATAATTTTTAAGAGAATCATCGTTGCTATCAGTGGATTTATAGAGTGGCGCAAACAGCAAAAAACCTTTGCTATGATATCCGTTTTTATTCTCCTATATTTGGCAAAGGCCGTGCCAACGTCCCCGCTCATTTCCGCTCAACCGCATTTCCATTTCGAATCCTAATGAGATTTTAAATGCGGGAATGTTTTCATTTCAAATCAAAATCTGAAATGCAATTAAATAATTTACGATAATAATGGACAGAGGAAAAAAACACACGCACACACAAAAAATAAAAAAACGAGGCGGCTAAAAAAAAATTCCAAAAAAGACTGAGCGCGTTTTCCCATTAATTTTCGGCGAGCAGGCGGCCGTTTTAATGAGTTAAGTGCGAAAAACGCGCATACGCCGCGTGGGCCGAGTCCAGTTTGGCTTCGCTCGCTGGCATCGGCATCAAATTTATATTTACGATATAAATAGGTGAAATTTACAGAACAATTTCATCCCATGCCCATCAAACTGGATCAACGAGATCATCATCCGACCGTCCATCTCTATTTATATAGCCAGGCAGCAGGGCCCACAGCACACAATTCCACCGACAATTCGCAGCTGCTGTGCATTAAAACAAAGAGCCCTCCTCCCTTTATTCTCGCTCCCTCGCTCCCTCGCTAGCTGCCTGGCAGTCTTGTTAGGAAAAAATATTTTCCATTATTGGATGTGTGTGTAAAAATCTTTTGTCTTGTCCATTTAATGAAGTGCATCGAAGTAGTTTACGACGAGGCAGGGCAGGAAACACACGCAATATGGGAAGGAGAAATACCATCCTTTGCATTCCATAATTTTCCATTAAACCGCACAATGATTGGACTTTAAATGTACAAGTGATGTTCCTTAAGGTTGGCTATTTAAAGATATAGCCAAATTAGCAACGCATTTGTGGGCCAAAGGAAATTACAGGCTTTTCCTTTATTCTTTCCCCTGGTCTTTTTATAGCAATGCTTGTAAATTCATTGATGGTCGTCGGTATTTTCGACATTGGCATCCGTCGCGTCCCTCCATTTTAACAAAACAGACGGCTGACATGCTGCCCGCAGTTTTGTGCTCCGACTCCCGGCTCATTCCAATTCAACTCACTTTCGGGACGCATTAATTCTTTTGGTCAGCGGCCATTTGCATAAACACAAAAAACGTTGCGGGACGCAAATCACTGGACGGACAGCCACGCCCACGTCCACACCCCAGTCCAGTCCAGTTCAGTCTCTGGGCAGAGGGCGGTGATGTTGCTTTACTTACTTTTAATTACTTTAGGGACAAACAGACACAAACAGCTCAAGAAACAGCAGCAGGGCGGGGCGAGAGACACTGTATTCAATGGCATCGATGGCAAGCCAGCCGGCGCAGAGCGCGTTTTACTTTCAACGTACAACATTTCCTTTCAATCATTTTGTGGCTTAATTTTAATATTTTAATTTGTTTTTCCACTGCCGTCGTCGCTGCGGTGCGTGAGTTGGTCGCGTCCTTGGTTCAGCTTCAGGTTCAGGGAAAATTCCCTATTTTGTGCAAAGCTTTTGGCACTTTGCATATAAATTGTGTTCCTGGACTGATGGTGGTGCGGTCTTGGTTCGCCTTTCGCTAATTGATGTGTTTGTCAAGTCATTAAATTAGATTAATTACGTTAATTAAATTGCCGCGCTGTTGTTTGTATTGTTTCTTTTACTATTGTTTCCTTGTGCCGGAAATCTTCCTTTTTTTCCTCTTGTATTTCCCGGAAACCACGTGGTCTGGAATATGTCAATCTGATTAATTAGCCAGCTGGCTTTCTGTTAGTCAAGAATTTATTCATATGTCAAATTGTTCGATTTCTCCATCTAACCATTCTCGCACTCAAAGAGTTTTCCATCCAAGCGGCTTGGCATGTGGACAATGCAGCATCAGGACGTGAGTTCAGAGAAAACTACTTACTAGACACCAGAGTAAGGCTGAGATTATTATTCTTTTTATAATTTTTTTAATAAATATCTTTTTGAAATCCAGCACAACTCTGGTAAAGTTTTAAATACTTCATATTTTATGCATGTCTGTCTAAAAGTCTTAAATTAATTGGCATGAATAGAAACGTATTTTCTTTCTTTAATTTAAAATCATTCTGTAGATATTATGATTTATTCAAGTCAAGCACTTGGGATTTTCGGCTTTAAAGGCCTTCCTGCTGTTGGCCATCTAATATAATCAAATAATGAGCTGAATACAGAGACAATGAGAACGCCCAGCGCACCTTGGAAGCCAAAGACCATAACTGCCGGCGGTTCAAATGCCGTAATTCAGTTCCCCAGAGCCGTGCTACCTACCTACGGTCGGAGTTTGTCTCTATGACGAGGCACTAATCAACAATTTCAGGCAGTTCAATCAAAGCGCAAATTCATAAATCATTTATATGCAAACTCTCGCTCCTCAATCGTCCAGAATCCAATCGCAGTCCCATCTCACAGCCCATTCCTAATGGCAGTCCCAGCTCACAGCTCCCCCAGTTCCCAGTTCCCAGCTCAGTTGGTTGCCAGGCAACTGGGCCCAGTCGCTGTTTGTCTGCCGGCATTTCAACACCTCAAACCACTTTAATAATTGAATATTGAATCAAATCTAATCATTCAAATGCAAAGCGACGGCAACAATCGCAACCAGAGGCCTTGACAAGGGAATAGCTTCTGGGCCATTTCCCATTTTCCTGCAGAGTGACTCTGCATCACAACAAATCATTAATCAAATATTGTGGCCCGCACAGAGAACTCACTGGGCCATCACAGTACATTATATATAATATTTTTAGAGCTAAACTCTGGCAATTTTGCATCATTTCCTTCGTGTTCTCAGTCCCTGTCCTTCTGTTCCTGCAGGCCATCAACTGTTCGCCCCGATATCAGAACTACACATCTGATTTGCCGCCGCCGCGCAAGACCTCGTGCGCCAGGACATCCACCACAGGACTCTAAGCATAATTTCCTAAAGGAAAGAGACATGATTGACCGATAGGCGATTGGAGAATGCGTTGCCACCCATCTCCGTGTGTGAATCTCCGTGGGCCAAGATGGACATATACAAGTGTCCCTTAAATGGAACCAGAGGACCAAAGGACCATTGGACCAAGGGACTGTTAGCGTTTACTGGGACGAAGTTAAACTATTCTATAGTGCTCTTCTGGCTACAGTTAGATAAGTTGTTGTAAATAGAAAGTAGAAATCTAAGAACTACATATATGATTGTCTATCAGTAATCTGTTATGTTAAGCTAACACGCCTCTTTGTACTCGAGTTGGAGGGAGTCACCCGAGGGTATTATTATATAATATAGCACTCTGAACCTGTTATCGAACTTAATGTATTACAAAAACCCTTGGTCTTGGGCATATTGTTACCGCAGTTTGTTATGTGTGTAAGCCATTAAAGAATTAACTAACTCAGCCCAACCCGCCATGCGTACTTTATTTTGACTTGAATCCAGATGACATCCTGAGGCTCTCAAGGCAATCGCCCAAACTATTGCCAGACATATATAGTTCTCAGGATGTATGCAAGCGCATCGAGCTGCTGGCGTTTAAATGGGCATTTAGTGACGCGTGAAACATGAAAGCGGAATACTTGTCGAATATTCGCGCTGCCATCGATATCGAGTGAAGGGAGGCAACTGCCTGCCGTCTCCTGCCTCCTGCCTCCTGCCTGCTGCATTTGTGCAATCACTCGAACTCGCATTCATTTGCACAGCCACTCAGGCATTCATTTATTCTAAGGCCCCGTGCTCCTCAGCCTCCGGAGACCCCCACCACCCGGAGTCTCTATTGGTGCGCAGCCACAGGTAAGTCAACCAGGAATGCAAATTTTTTGTTCTCTGAATTTGATTTTTAAGTGTACATATTTTTAAACTATTATAAAGGGATCGTAACGTTTATAATTTTGGAAAAAAACTATTTAAAAGGAAAAAAACTTACAAACTAATGCATTTTTATAACCCGATCCAGAATATATGTGATTTCTAGGACCGGAAATGAAAATTTCGTGGCGTTTTAAACTTATAATACACTATAAGTATATTATACAAACTCTAGCTGCTTTACTTATAATATATCTATACCTGTAATATATCTATAAGAGAAGTTTTAAGGAAAAATGCTAAGAATTAAAGGCGGAATTCATTATTTTCCTCCTTTGATGAATGCTACCGACATCACTGACATCAGACATCACTGAAACTACCCTTCCTGAGGTATGTGCTCCAGTCCCAACTTTGGCAGCAGGCTCAAGATGCTGATTGCATTTCGTTCAGCGTTGGCGACTGACCGGAATTAATTATGCGTTGTCCATCTCGCGGATCCCTTCCATCCAGCGGTGGACACACAGGCACTGGGAGAGTATTGGCTGAAACACCACCGCCGCCACCAAGTGGAGCCACCACGCGCACTTTTGCATAATTTATTCAATTTTAATAAGCGGGCCCCGTCGCCTAGTGTCGAGGCGTTGCTTTTTACACCAGGTAACGTAATTAATGCGTATCAGTCGCTGACAGGTTCCTCTTCGGCTCGTTGGCAATGTAATCAAAATTTCAAATGAGCTTCGTCGAGGAGGCTCAAGCTGCTGAAAGAGGGAGCTTCAAGTTTTCCTGCAAAATGAGGCGGGAAAATCAATGGATCGATTTGAAGGAAGTCGGCGAAATAAAGCTAAAGGCAACTACTATTGGCGCCATAAAAGCGCACGCTTCGCTGGTCGAACTTGCTTGGCTTTCCCTTCGTTTCCCATCATAGGCAAGAATAAAGCATTTCCAAGCCAAGCAAATAGCCAAACAATAACGCCAAAGCCGAGAACAACAACAGCAGCAGCCAACTACAGCCACACAGCGGCTGCTTATGCCGCTGACATTATCATAATAACAATAATCATAACTGTGAGTGTAACAGTTGTCGCCCTCCCGTCCTTCCCTCTCTGCCCAGCCCGCCCCCTTAAAGCCATCCGAGTATTAAGAAATTGCGGCACATCCCGTTGTGCTGGCTGCATACCAAGCAGTTACCGTTACGTGGGCGTGCAGGAATGGAATGGAATCGGAACCGGAATCGGAAGCAGAGACTGTTACACTACTGACCTAGTCTCTAGGCCGTGAGAGATGGAGAGACAGAGAGCGAGCAACTTAAGAGAGTCCTTCTAAAGAGAGCGACTCCGAATCGTGGTGAGTTCAGGGGTTAACAGCAACAGAGAGCCAGGAATCGACTGAGAGAGAAACACACTGCCTTCTGCTTCTGTGTTCCATGTTCTCAGCGTTTCCCTGCTGCTGCTGCTGTGTGGCATCCTTTCATGGCCTGGCCACCGGGGCGTATACTTGATACCTGCTCTCGGTCACTCACTTGCCACCGACTAATCCTTTTGAGCGGCAAAACGGGGAAAGGGGAAAGGGAACCGGCACAATCTGTGCCCGAACCCGTTTTGGCCAAATGAAGCGTAACCAAATGCTGATAGCCGAAATGTTGCAGTTTATGGGCCAAACGGCAAGAAGTGGCCAAATTGCCTCTTGGCCTGCGTCGGCTTAATGGCGACGGAGACATCGACAATGGGCACATTGTCTTGACACTGAATATCGGTGGAGAAGGAGCTGTGGAGAGAGGGAAAGGGGACTCAAGATGAAGACACCGAGGCACGCCCACGATTGCATAATGCGGTCGCGCGCCAAAAGAGCAGAAAAACAACTTTGAACAGCTTTGCAGTTCATTTCGGTGTGTGTGTGCTGCAACTTCCTTCTTTTTCGCCGGCTTTTTGTCGTTTCGCGTTGAACTGGCAAATTTCCGGCAAGCTTTGCATGCACACAAAGCCACCTTCCGTCCTTGTCGAGAGCACACACCCGGGCACAGCACAAACCCCAAGCACACCATACTACACACACTCGAATCGAAAGTTTATCTGTCAAATTCGGCATACAAACACAAAGGTAGCCGACAAAAGGTAACGCACCAAAAGGATCTTCATACTCTGCAAATTAGGTATATCTGAACTTTGAGGTTTCTTGGAAATTTAATCTATTTTTTAAGAGATAAAATCAAAAGTCAGCTTAGAACTGAACAGTTCTCGTCAAAGCAAAGCTTAAATGACTCAGAAAATAATAAATAAGTAGCCTCATTTACCTCAACTGAATCTCTTTAATAAAAAATAATCCCTAAGGATTATATTACTCTTGTTATAGGGATTAAAAGTACATTAAATAATACTATTATCACCTCACAATATCTCCCTAATCTCCCAATAACAACACTTAATAAAAAGCTGCTTGTGCCCATGGCAATATTTTATTAAAACAAAGCCAAAAGAGACCTTTGCATAATTTCCAGGGCATCTGATATTCAAACAGAACCCAGTTTGCTGAACTACTTTTTTTCCAGTCCAGCACTTCTTCGATAGTTCGAGGAAGAAACATTTTGTCAACTTTAATGCGCTTTGTTGTTAAGACGGCAAAACGAAGAGAACGCACAAGAGCCCCGGCTACATGTCCCGGCGCAGGTAAAAGCGCAAAAGTTCGAACCGATTTGCATAGAGTTCGGTAATCCAAAAACGAATTTCTCGGTTAGTTGGCAAAGTACTTGGCTCGGCTTTTATGCGTTTTAAAAATCAGATATCGGGGCTCCATTCCCTCAAGTGATAGTGCTCTCGAAAGATTGCTTTTAATTTGTGATTTTATTTCGTTAAACAATATGGTTGTTACATTGATTACAATTGGAATACACAAGTGGGTAAGGTTAGGGGTTGCATAATGGAATTTTTAAGTAATTTTGATTAGGAATTAGCCGGCAATTGGTTAAGCCGCTAAATGTTCACCAGCGTCCTTTGGCGAGGTTCGTTACCCCGTTTTTGCCTAGCAAGCAGCGTCGTTATAATAAATAAATGATAAACTTTACCAAAAACTGACAAGAACATAATTTCCGTGAGCGTCCGTTGGCCGTCTTCTGGTCCTGGCCATGGGTCCTTGTCGAAAGCCACAGGAATTAATTGCGGGTCGCTCTCCTGGCGTTGGCCTCGTTAAACTTTCGACCAGATTGGGGAAGTCGGGGTGGTGGCGTACATTCGTTTGCAATAATTTAAATATTAGTTACACATAATGTAAAGCATAAATTAATTTCGAATTCGCCAACTATTAAAAAACTTTTCGTTCTCTTTCGCCGCGAAGAAGGGCCGCCATGTCCGGCATCCGCTCAAACTTTCTCCGCAGCTCGGGGCAATTAGTTATTCACGCTTGCGCTTGTCTTTGGACCAAGTTTGGTCCCTGCCCAGACCTGCCTGAATCTTTTACTCCTTTTCTGCAAGTGGAATTAAATGTTAGATAAATATCTGCTCTCGGTGAGCACTCCAATGATTATATGCTATCGCTATCACTATCGCTTTCGCATCACTGCCACAGGCTCACAGGCTCTGCAGCATCCTGCCGTAGACTTGACTCCGCTCATAGCTGCTGAAGGCCTCGCGGAAGCGCTCCCGCTGCTCGCCACTCAATTTCGCATGGAAATCTTGTGCAGCTGTCACGAACAATGCAATTTCGTGTTGACCCAATTTTCGGGCCGTCGCTGCCGGTGCCGCTGATGCCGCCGCTGTGCCTGTTGTCGCCGAGTTGGTCGCCCCGATGCCGAGCACCAGCGGAAATAGTTTAATCAAATGCAGATTTATGGAGGCGGATAAAAAGATGACGCTGAGACCCCAGACACCTTGCTGCTCCGGCTGGGCCAGGAACGTTGGCAGTGTGCAGATCAGCCAGTCCTGAAGCATCTGCAGGTACGACGAGTCGATGGCGGAGCGAAAGACCTGGGGAGAGGAGATGGAGACAGAAGGGACAGACAGAGAGAACGGGTTAGTGGCTGGCAACGAAATGCTTAAATAAAAGCCAGGCCATGCCGACAATACGGAAATTAAATTTTATTGCGCTGCTCCAAAAGGTGCGTTCTTGGGGGCCGCAAAAGTCGACAGCATACTTTGTGGCAGAAAGTTGGCTAATGAAATTCCGCAGCTTGGGAATCCGGGCCGCCGCACCGGCGGGGCCACCTGCAAATGACAGTGCAAATTGTGGCGCTCCGGGATCCACGTAAAGAGGTTCCAGCTTTCAGCTTCCAGCCTCCAGCTTTCAATGCTCAATCCCTGGGTGAGTGGCGAGCTTGGTTTTATTAATTTCCATGCACGCTCCACACCCACCGGGTAACCTTGAACTTAATGAAAACATTTTATGGCACCACAGTGGTCGGTCGGTCGCAGTCGGAGGTTCACAGTGACCCACATACTCGTCGTCGTCCCGGCACTCGCACCTGCCACTGGACAGGGGCCAAGCGGTAGCCATGAATTCCATTAATTTTCAAGCTGCCAAAAATTCCACAGACGCACACGCACACATGTGGTGAGCCTGCTCCCGAAGGCAGTTGGCAAATGGCAGATGGCAGCTGGCGGCAAGTATTTTACCCTTTCGACTTGCGGCCTGGCCAAACATTAGCGCTGCATTGGCCCCATTCCGTTCCGGTCTCCAGGCACAGACCGGGTAAGGATTTGGGGGGGGGACTGGGGACTTGAACCTGGACTCGTAAAATGAACCCTACACATGAATTCATTCAGAGCCACGCACGGCTGCCTGCAGGGCAGTGGACAGCGTCTTTACCTTTACCTTTACCTTTACCTTTACCTTTACTTTGCTAGATCTTTGGCTACCACTCACCTGATACACAATCATGGCAATAACATCGCCGTGCGGTTGATTTATGGCCACAAACTCCTTTATGACCTTCGTCAATATTTCATTCGGTGGCACTAAATCACGAATAATTTGGCACAGCACTTGTCCATAAATCCAGGCGGCATCTCGAGTCGATGATTTAATACAATGCAAAAGTATATCGACTTTGTCGTTTTGCTGGGCGATTATCTCCGGATCGTCCTGGACAATTCCGTTCGACAGCTCCGTATTTTCCAGCTGGGCAGCAGAACCTGCAGGTAGAGACCAGACAACGTGTGTAAGTCACCGAAAAATTCCACAGGGAAGCGAAGAAGAGAAGAAAGTGAAACTTTCTAATTAACAAAGCAGCCTTCAAGGCACATGCCGATGGCCATTATTCACATGCTTGCGGTCCTTCACACGCCACTGCTGTCACTGCCTGCCTTTCTTCGCCCCTCTTCCCCGATTCCAAGTCTCGTCTTTCCCGTTTCCTCTTCCTGGTAACGAGCGAATCCCCAGGACACACACGTCCATAAATTTGCATTTAAATTTTATGGATTTTTCGGTAGCTCGCTCGACGCTTTGAGTTAAACTTTCTCCCAACGACCATCAAATTGAAAACTAAACAAAAAACGGAAGCAACTCCCGAGCATTAAACGCCACCCAATGCTGGCCACAGCCATAGATTAGAGTTGTTCGATTAAATCCGGCAAGGGGGTGGGTGGGGTCACCAAATAAATGTGCGTACCTTCTTCTTAGTCAGGTGAAAAATGATGGCAACTGGAGAGAGAATGCTGAAAGCCGCAGTCCTGGCGAGCTGGAGCCACGGCTGCTTAGTGTGGTTTAGCGGCATCGAATTATTTACAATGCGAGCAAGCGATTCACCTTGCTAGCCTCTACCTCCGTCCCTACGTTCCACCCTCCAAAGGCACAACCCATATCCCTTAACCCCACTGAGTGCCGCCTTTTGGCCGCGCCAACTTTGGCTTTGGCCTTTGTTTTGCAGCTTAACATTGTTGGTCCATGGCTGTTGGCCTGCGGGCAGCTTGTTTGGCTGGCTGTTGCCAATTTTGGCATTGTTGTTGCTGGCTTTGAATGGGGGGATGAAGTATGGTCAAATATGAAGGAGGCTGCATAGCGTGGGGGTTTGGCGGCATTGCCCGGCGCCTGGCCACAATTATGCGCGCCACAATTGCCGCAGGCAATGCACGGCGAAAATAAGAAAACCTAACAAAACTCTAAAATTCGTTAAGCAAAAGTGTGCTGGTGCAAAAAAAGAAAAAACGGAAAACAGCGAACACAGTTGCCAACATGGATAAAGCAAAAGGCGAATATTAAATACCCAATTAATATTTTCTGATAATAAACTAGCAATAAATCTAGTTCTTTAAACAGGTCTAGGTTATGGTTTATTGGTTTGATTATTCAATAAGTAAATAAATATATATGTAAAATATACATTAAGGGGTGTCCAAAAAGGGTTTCACTCCTTCGGCGTCGTTTTCTTCCGGTTTCGAACAATTTTCCCTAACCGACTGACCAATATGACCGCAAATATTTATTATTGCGTTTTGCAACTTTGAGGGGAAAACATATAAACGCTTTTTTCGACTTTCCCTGTTCTCCTGTTTCGCTGTTTTTATTAAGCTTTGCTTTTGGTCCGTTTTTTCCCTTTTTTTTTTGCTCGGCAACCTGTATTGTCTTCGGCGACGTGGTCTTTTGTTTATTTTCTCGTGAAGCCCCCACAACTCTTTAACAAAAAAAAAAAGAAGCAAGCAAGCGGAAAAAAGAGCAAAAAAAGCGTGCCCAGCAATGGCCAACTTCCGCCAGGATGCGTCCGTTAGTTGGGACCCCCAGCCTGGATTCAGTCCCGTTTTGCGTATACGAGATTTGTGTGTTGGCAGGGCCCAAAATCGAGGCAGTTGCCGCCATTTAGTGGGCGAAGCAAGCATCGCGAATGGGCTGCTACACAAACATTGACATTTCTCAAAGGATTTGCGAGCTGTGGCCATGGCGAAAGGGACTCAGCAGTCGGCAATCCTGCGCCGCTGACAAAGTGCACGGCAAACACGCAAAGGCACCGCCAACACACTTTCAACTACGCATGCATCCTGCCGCGGCCATTTCTCGACATATTTGTGGAACGACTTGCATAATTTCTGGCCAGGAATGGCCCAGCATAGCAGGTTGGCAACACCTCCCTGTACACACACACACACATCCCCCGACTTGTAGAAAGTGCGCCTGTAAAGGAAAGGAAAAATGAAGGGAAATCTTCTGTGTTTTTGCTAGCCTTAAAATGGTTGACGGCTGTTTTTTTTTCTTGTCTAAAGAGAATCAGTTGGAAAACGAAGTGGAGCAAAGGGAATCGATTGGCTTAGCTTTTGAAATGAAACGAGTCTGAGCGGATTACGATTGACCCGTATCGAGGCGATTTTCATATGCACCTGAGCATGTCGACCTAAACAACAGTCCTGGCTAATGAACTAAACAAGGATGAGCACTCATGTGGCCTAAGCTGCACTAATGCCGGACCAGAAGCTTCTCTAAGTAAGTTATTCGAGTTGTGGAAAATGTCACTTGTTATGTTTTAATTTCTTTATGAAAAAGAGCAGTTGCATCAGAACACCTATCACCACCACTTGGCTTTAGGCAAAACCTATTTTGCATTAAAAACAAGACAAACTTTTGAACCCAAAATCCACCAAACTAACATTTTAGCATAGGGGAAATTAGGACATGACAGGAGCTGGCGGCTGTGCGGGAATGTGTGCGACAGTGGAAACGATAATAATTGTCCTGGAATTGCGCTAATAACGGCAGCAGGGATAATTGCTGGCCAGCGACAGCCGAGATACGCGTCGAGTTGCATCGGGAGAAACGGGAAACCAGGAGCAACAGTCGGCAGTGTGTGTGTGTGTGTGTGTGCTGGCCAGCGACAGCAATTAGCCTTTCGCTGGCAAGGGCACAGAATGGGCAGTGCATTCATGGCCATAATGATCAGCGCCAAACTGTTGACCCGCAAAACACACAAAGTACGCCATGGCCAGCTAGCGAACGCATTTAAAATCTGACATCGGACATCGCGCACAGTACGCAGGACACAGGACAACGGCCGCCGGCGTGGCAGCAGCCAAATAAAGGATATTGGGCGCGTAAAGAGAATATAGTACACTTGGTCGGAGTGCCGACTAATGTCGTCCTGTCAGGGGAGTCTCTTTAAACTTCTGTGTTCCTCCTGTATTTGAAATTGGGAATTTCAGCTCGCCATTTCCATTTCCACATCCTCCTCCTTCCCAAAACGCACTCAATTGTCTCTGTCTCGCCCCTAGTCTTTCTCTCTCTCTCTCCTCCTGGATCTCCCCTCGTCCTTTGTGCAATTTTCTTATAACAACAGAACCCATTCGCGGCCCATGCGGCATTAAATGAAATTACAAAATATTTCTGTTACTCCCCTCTGCCAGCCCCCTCGATTTCCCTTTTTTCGTTCGTTTATGTTCTCCCTTATTTGATCTTGGTATTATTTTTGTTATTTCCTTTGTGCCGACTTCCGAAGTGCCCGAGTATTGAATACTCCCCGAATACTCACCCATATACATGCAGGACAAAAGCAATTTCAATGCCGGAATCGAAAATTTCTCATTTTCCATTTTCAGCAATTCGAGTGCAAGTTTTTCAATTTTATGTCGCATCTGCGGTGTGACCACGACTCCAACTCCGACTCCGACGCCGGTCTCGGCTCCAACTCCGGCGGCAGGCTCCCTTCCAGTAGGCTGGGCACCACGCGAAGCCACTCCACTATTGACCACCATGCGCTCCAGGCCCTGGGCAGAGACAAAGAGATAAATAAATACAATAAGCAATATATTCGCGGAGCAGTGGAAGGGGGTTTCATAGAAATAGCAGAGCGGCGGCAGCTCTCGATTCGCTTTTGAATTTTTATCATTGCATACTTAAGTGGGTTTTTCAGTAATGGCCACGCTAATTGAGTGGCAAATTGTTATTGTTATGGCCGCTGTTGTCGCTGCGCGCCATTGCGCTTTCTCCCGCTTATTCCGTCTCTGCCTCCTCCGCCATTGGTTGTGATTCGGATCCCGACTGTGGCCATCAAAGCAAAAGGCAGCCAGCAACAAGGACATGACCAGCAAGAGCCACAACAACACACGGCCATGGCCACAGCCACAGCGAAAGCAACAAAATGGTACAATTGAATTGCGTGCAAATTTCATAAATTGCTTAAAAAGTCGAATTTAATTTTCGTCCGAACATCGTCCGGAAGTATGCAGTGCAAAAACAGTTTTTAATTACTTGCCGCTCTCGCTCGTCGCACTCGTAAACTGCAATTAAAATCTCAGCTCTATATTAAATGCTGGCAAATTACGCCCGCCAATCGAGGAATTTCTTTATACTCTACTATATAGTATTTATTGCATATACGCACACTCACACTACCCTCTACAACCCTTTTCATTACGTACAATTTGGCAACGGGCTGCAACTGACCCGCAACACGTGCGAGTTCCGGCCTGGCCAATAAACATTTCGGCTTTTGCTCCCCTGCTGCCATTCGTTTTTTGGCAGCGCCTCCTTCAGTTATGACAGCGCCGGTTCTGGGGCTTTTTCTGTTCGAGGTTTGGCGGGGCTCGCCGCTGGCATGACAGCTCGGTCCGCTTTGAAAATTGTCAATCAAAAACCCAATTAAGCGCAACGTGGGTAGCCCCGGCTAAGCCCAACAAGTCACGGCTGGGGGCCAGAACTCCGGGCTAGGAGCCTGGAGGAGAATGGCCCACCGTTTAGTCCGGTCAATGACAGACGGGCAGGCAGGCAGTCAGGCAGTCAGATTTGTGCTCGGCTAGTTGCCTGACAGTTAGTAAGTGGCCTGATGGCGGCTAGACAAGGCTGACAAGCATTTAAGTGGCATGCTAAGTCACTGCGCTTCGCTCTGTTCCCTGCATTGCCTGCCTCCATTGCTCCCCTCCATTCCCTCCATGGCGGTACTCACATGCAGAACGCAGAGATACAGCTCCTCGTCGGCAGTCGTCTTCAGCAAATTGCTGGCCGCAATGACTGCATTTGACAACAGATGACATTGCGGCACGAATTTCGATGTCCACTCGATCAGGCTGTAATTGAGCGTCCAGACCAGCTTGGTATGCTCCACGCTGAACTGCAGGGGGCTGAAAGGAAAGAAGACCAAGAACGCGGGATAAGTCCGACGGATAATATATAAAGCGATAGCCTTGATGTACGCGGACCAGCTGCCCGCGGCACATTTCCATCTAAATTAATTAGAAGTCTGATGACCGCAGCATTGCATCCGCCGAGCTTTACCCGATGGTCAGGAATGCCAGCTCTCCCTCCACCCTCCCTTATTGGTTTTGGCGCGTAAAATTACAAAATAATTAGTTCGGGCAAGGGCTCACGGATGTGAGCCTGGCCTGCTCTCTGATTAGTTACCGTGGTCGCTGCCTGCGAATCGGAGTTGCAATTTTCGCTGAGGTTTTAGCATGTTGCCTGCGTTTTCCGAATAAATGTTGCGTGCCCTCGCGGGCAGAGGGGGAATTTGAGTTATTTCTTTCAAGGTTGCACCACATTGAACTTAAAATTTAAATCTTGTAGCGTTTTCAGGAGTTGTCGGGGAAACGAAAAACAAACTTTTGGGGCGGTCGCAGCGCAGCAGCATATGAAATTCCATCAAAAGCCGCAAACGCAAACGGAGCAGCTGCTCAGCCAATAATTAGAATTCGCTGGCGAGCGCAAACAACAACAGCACAACACCATAGTGCCATTGATCAGGGATGGGAGTGCTGCGGGTGCGCTTGACTTTGGAAAATCTATCGAAAGCAGCTGAACAAAGTTTCAATGGCCATGGTTCATCGATGTTCTGCACGTTGTCGAGTTAGAGCAACTTCCTCTGCTGGTATATCCTTTACAGGGCGGGAAGAGGGCTGGCAGAGGGCTGGCTGCTTCCGGCGCAGTCCTTGAAAACTTTTTGATAACACCCTAAACAGCAAGCAAGGTAGAAGCAGAAACAGAGGCAGTAGCAGCAGTAGCAGCAGCAGCAGCAGTACCACCACATCAGACCACAGAGCCCAGATGCCGATGAGACGAGGTAACTAATGCGAAATGAGAACTTTTGCCATTAGAGAGTGGATCTGTGGAGCAGATACAGACATGGCAGGAGCAGCAAAAGCCCAGCCAGATAGGACTCCCCTCCAGGCCAAGTTGATGAGTTTCAATTCAAGATGGTACCAGGTATGGCTTTCGGGACTCGAGTCAAATATGACTTTTCGTCTAAGCTGAGATCTACAAACGCACCGATAATAACTACCATCTAGATGAGAGGATATTAATTGCATAGTGAGGCAAATTACGTTCGATAGACGCTCCTGATTGCGAAAGCCGTTGCAGGCCTGGGACTCACCTTTCATCGATGATGCCATGGCGATTGATGTAGCCCACAATTAGGGCTCGCAACAATGTCAGCTCCTCGCTCATCCTGCCCATTGTTGTGTTGGTCTTGCTGCAGCACTCCAGCAGACAGAGCAGCCCCTGCAGCGTGGCGATGCGTATGAAGCCGTGCGTGCTCTTCAAGTAGACGTTGCCAATCAGGGAGCACAGTGCCTGTAGTTCGCCCAGGCTGGGTATGAGGAGGGCCTGGCTGCGGCACAGTAAGTAGATTATGTGCTGGAGAATGCAGAGAACATTAGCATCAAAAACAATAGAAAATGGAAGATAAATACACTGAGAGCTTAGTTATCCGAACGAAAGGTTTATTTATTTTATAAAACAAGTTAATGCCTTAAAATGAATAAACTAAAGATGTAGATGTAATTAATTGATAACTAAGATAATTATCACAAATAGCAAATAATGTTTAAATATTTTCACTATATTGATTTCAAGGGAAATCCACTTACCTGATGTGAAATCGTATCGTCCATGGCCACTTGCTCCTGCAGTTTAAGGCAGCGCTCTTTAATCCACTTGATGTGGTCGCGACTCTCACAGATCTCGCAAAACTTTACCAAATTGGGCAGCACTAGGATGTGATTCAGCTGTCGGTCGGGCCAGAAATAGAAGCAGACACAGACACAGAAAGAGGAAATTGCAAAAGAGTTATGGCAAGTTGCTGCTGCAAATTAAATCAGTGCCAAATCACGAGTCACGCCGCCAGCCCCCCGAAGGATCGCTCATACGCACTGGCTGCCCTGACAGCGTGACTGCCTGGTTGCCTGCCTCCGTAATGTCCGCCAAGCAGCTTGCATAATCAAATTACACTCGGCGAATGCACGGCCTGTGACGAGTGCAGGCAATGCGCGGGACGTGACAGTCGCAAAAGTTTGACAGGCAACCAAGCTCGCCGGCGGACTTACCTCGATCATCTGCTGCAGTACGTCAAAGACCAGCTGCGTGCTGCTGCGAAAGTCAATTCCCGACAGCTGCGTAAAATGGCGATAGTTGCGCATTGCCATGTCAGGCACATCCGATTCGCAGGACTGCTTAATGTCCGCCGTGGAAGTCGCCTCCTCGCCCAAGCCCATGCCCGCACCCGCACCCGCATGGGCCTCCATCTGGGCCCAGCTGAAATTGAGATCGTATTGATTGGCCGCAAAGGTGCGTGTGCCAATCACATTGTCGTAGGCCAGCTGCCGCTCCAGATTGGGCTGATAGAACACACTGCACGCATCCACCAGCAGCTGCACCTTGTGCAGTTTCTTCAGGCTGCGAGGGTAATAAAAAACCAATTCAAAAGTGATGGATGTATGGGAAAAACGTCGGGTTGTTCGGGGCGATAAGGCGGGGACCTGCTAAATGGCGTATACGCACTGTTGACAGGGCAAAAGGAACGCCTGGGAAAACTACACACTCACACAAATATTTCCTTGTAATTAAAAACAAATTTATAAAGTCAACATTCGGGGGCAAGTATTTGTCAGAGAGTCTCGTGTTACACAGCAGCAGCATCGTATATAAAAGCAATCTCTGGTCAGCTAATTCGGAAAATATGTGTGTTCCACAAATTTCCTAGGGGTTGTCAACAGAGTTTTTGATATTTCAGCTTCGTTGGGTGCTTGGCTTTTTTACAGCTCGCCTCTGCTGGCAATTGAATCGCGTCGACCACGAGACATGAAAAAAGAGTTTGGCACTCGTTAACTTTTAAAATTGCTTTCATAATTCATGTGCTCACGTCACGGCATATACATATTATATGTATGCAATATCGTGGTTGCTCCGACAAAGACTTTTTGTCGCTTTTAATTAAAAGCGCAGACATTGTAAAAGCAACCGAAAACTTGTTCACCAAATTGTTTTTGGCCGCTCCCCATGTTAACAAATTAGTTGTGCATTTAAAGTTGAAGGTTTTTTCGGACGGACGAAGGGATTGGGGGTTCGGATAGAGGGACGATATAATATGAGCACAACAAAATCAGGACCTACACGCTCATTCACAGACTCAACTTTTGCCGTTCGCATTTAATTTGTACTTTTTGCCATTTACACATTAAAAACTTTTCCCACAGCGCTCTGAATTTTAATTTTCATAAATTTCTGCCTGGCTGTGTGGCACCAACTACCACGCCATGCAGGGGACCACCGCCATCGTCCAACGGGAACAGGGAACTCACCTAATGCTGTCACAAGTGATGCGCTGCCAGCGAGTCGTATGATGGAACTGTCCATTGGCCTGGCCCACAATGGGAAAAGTTTTGTACGTCATTAAAAGTTCGAGGATGGCCTGCAGGCAGACCTGCTTGATCTGGAACTGTTCCTGCTGATCGACCATGTGCTCGTCGTACAGCTGGTTGATCAGCAGCAGGCAGGTCATGAAGTACTCCTCGAATTGCTGCCGGGTGGTGAAGCCGAAGATGGAGAGCCTGGAACGGAAAATGGAAGAGAGTGTGGCTATAAGTGTCAATTTAATTACCAGAAGCTGGGCGTGTGTATGCGTGTGTATGTAATTAATTGGAAATTGAAATTTCTGCATAAAATGTTTTCAGCAAATGCTTGAAATTTTAATTCAATTAGTCCGGTCTCTTGAAATATTTAAAATATGCAATATACATGTAGGTATGCATACATACATATATGTATGTATGTTGACTGCGAGAAGGCCTAAAATGTCAATTAGTCTTCGATTACTTTAGGCAGCAGCCAGTGATGCAGCAGCAGCAGCAGCAGCAGCTTCATCCACCGGAGCCCGGGGTGCTCCGGTGCTGCTGCTGTGCATCGTGGTGGTTTCTGTGCAATTAGCAACAATGTTTCTGGAGCTAAAGGCAGCCGTCCGCATCCGCATCCACATCCACATCCACATCCTGATCCGTATCCCTGCATGACGTGCCTTTTGTTGGCAGCCATCTGCAACACGCACACATGCATTTATCTCACTTTGCTGCTCATAATTTGTTTATATCGCTCGCTGCCTCGACGGCGGTTCTTCCTGCCGTGCTGTCTTTTAGCCAGCTCTTAGCCCCCAACCGGCGGCTTTTAGCCCAAACCCCCTTTGGCTAAAATGCATGTCTATGCTGATGCCGTCGCCATTGCTGTTGCTTTTGCTGTTGCTGTTGCTTTTGCTGTTGGTGATGCTGATGCTGATCCTGCACAGAGTTTCGTCTAATAGAGTTGTTGATGTTCCGCTCCGTCAGCCCTTTGGGGGATTTTGTCGTTATCATCCTCGCAGCCTTCCTCGCCGCGCTGAGCTGCTTGCCAGCATCCCTGCTGATGTGGTTTTGATGTTTGCGCTCTTGTCGGTCCGCCAACAGCCAAAAATGGATTGGCTCAGTGGCGCGGGCTGGGGCGCCAAAGTGCAAGTGCGAGTGCGAGTGCCAGAGTGCCTGCGAGTTTGAGGAGTTTGGGTGCAAGTATGCATACTTTGCGGGAAGTCAAGTTTCAGCCCATGGACATCTAGCCGTGTACAATTATTCCGCCCAATTCCTGGCTGATGACGATTCAGCATCAGCTTTCGGCTGACAGCGTAATGATGACGACTGCCATCGAAACAATGGAACAGCAATGGCCATGCCGGCGTGCCGGGGAGTCGGCCGGGGAGCCTGTCAAGTGACAAGGACGAGGCAAACAAGCCAAGGACAATGACGATGACAATGAAGTCTTACGGCTCGCACTCCTACATACATATGTGTCTGTGTGTGTGTGTGTGTGTGTGTGGTTGTTTGCGTGCTTGTGTTTGTAATAGAACAACAGGATGTTGATGTTTCCAGTTGCGGTTTAGCCATACTCGTTGCCGTCGCAGTCCTCATCATCGCTCCATGTAGCTGCCATGCGCTCGTCAACGCTGTCAGAGCATTGTCAGCAACTTTGTTGTTGTTGCCGGACACAATGACAACGACAGGAGCGACACCAAGACCAGCAACAGCCACAGTAGGAGAAACAGGAGGAGAAGCAGCAGCAAACACAATGCATCAGAGCCTGGTCAGTTGATAAGGGAAGCGACAGTTGACCAGTCGGACAATGGCGCCTACGGGCAAGGTGACGAAATCATAACCCGACTGGTTTAACACGGGACCTCGACAATAAGCTGATTTAATTAGGCAGATTTTGGATATTCCTCTAAATTAGCTCATGGTTACTATATGAAGATGTATTAGTCTTATTTGATATTTAAGTGGGGCTTTCGGTACTCAATAACAATGAATAGTAATAAGCTTAATTGAAATATTCCTTTGACTCCAAATTTATCGAACCTTCGCTGCTTTTAATTTAATTACTCAACTTGTAGACTCTTCTCGAGGTGTTCTTCGTTTTCTCACAACTCACCGCTTGACAAATTGTCGCAGAATATCCACATCGCTCAGACTGTCCACGGGAATGGTGGGCAACTTGCCATCGGCCTGTTGCTTCTGCTGCTGCAGCTGCTCCTCTGGCTGCTGGATAAGCTCAGGCGGAGTCACCGCGTAGGCATAAAACTGGTGTGTGCGTAGCAGCGAAGTACCAATGGAGGCCACCAGCGACTACAAGAGAAAGAGAAAGAAAATGAAGAGGGCTGCTGGGTCAGACTGACAAATGACCAGCCCCAATGTCACTTACCAATGGTACTTGGACCTGGTCCAGCTCCTGGCCCACAAACTGCAGACGAGCATCCTCGCCGCCTGCCAAGACCCTGCCGTTGTCCAGGGACTCGATATCAATTTGCGTTTCAATCAATTTTGCCAGAAAAATCGCCTGCGGTGCTGGTCCCTTGGATGCGCTGCCGCCTCTGTCCAGGCGATGCCGTTGATAGAATATGGTGTCCTGCAGAATGCACCGAGCCACCGAGCCCAGAAGCTCGAGCAGCTCGCACCGCAGTCCGGCATCCGAACTGGTATTTAACTCCCTCCAGACGCGCGGTTGCAGCAGGAGTGCATCCACGGTGGCCAGCAGCACGCCCAGGGCGTCTTGTTCCGAGTCCTGTCGTGTTGGCTTGGCCAAAATCTGTTTGGCCACCCCGGCCAGCCAGCCGAGGTAGGCCATCAACTGCGGCAGATGCTCCTGGCGCAGCAGGTGTTCACCCACGAACTTCTCCATCAGCCGGGCATCTATGTAAATGAGCGCCGTTTTCTCCACATTCCGTATACAGGCCATCAACGAGGCCACCGCCCGGGCCACATCCAGTTCCATGACGGTGGGTGGTGGCCGGAATTCGGAGGCCGTTATCGAAACCACTTTCGCCAGGAGCAAGGAGCAGGACACTCGCGCCAAAGGCGGCGGTTGCATGTAGTTGATGTGCGGTGCATGCTGGATGCACTTCTGCTGAAAATCGGACAGCATGGCGGTTAGGGAGCCTGCGATGGCGTGGCGTAGGAGCCGCGCCTCCTGCTCAGCCCCCAGGCTCCGGAGCAGACGGTTCAGTTTTGGTTCCGACTGGATCTCCAGAAGGAGAAGCATCAGTTGCTTCTGCTGTTGCGGAGCATCAGCATGTTGGGTGGCGAACTTGATTAGCTGCCAGTCGTCAAAGGAGGGGAAGGAAGATGAAAATGGAAATGGAAGAGGAAAAAACAACAAATTAGCTGTGGCAGTGCCATAATGGCCAAGTGCTTGTCCCATTTACCTGCGCAAAGAGCCAGCTCTCATCAATTATGCGCGACGGCGTTGCAGTCTCATTGTCCTGGCGGCACTCCAAGTCCTTTAGCCTGCGATGCGGAGCAATGAAACATAAATAAAAGCATCAAGGGATAATGAGAGTCTGTTGATCCGAACTTGGAGCACTCTTCGGCTTGCTTTTAGTGGATACTCAGGTTTCAAGGAAAGGAACAGCATTCAAAAGGGTGCGTCGGTAACGAACGTTTGCTTTAACAGTATTTACATTTTAAGATATGAAAGAAATCGTTATGCTATGCTAATTTTTTATTGGGGGAAAAAAGGAAATTTAGAATTATGAAATTCAAAGATTGCAATAGATTTTACATCCATAAAAAAGTGACCAACCCTAACTTGAATCTATGTAATCATCTGAATACAAATTGCCAATGCTTTCGATGAATAATTGCCAGGGTATTACTTACAGCAACGTTCGCAGGGCGTCCTGGTCCTCGCCCCCGGCCAGGTCTCCTTCCACGAGTCGCTCATAGATGTCGTTCCTGGCGACAGGGCCGCTCTGGGCGGTCAGTCGCCGCGCCATCCGCTCCATGGGCAGCTGCAGCGAACGCTGTCCGTCGTGCAGCTGGTGCAGGCGACTCAGAAGTTGCAGAGCCTGCAGCACAGGCCCGGCATCGACTCCGGCGTCTCCCGAGGCATTTTGTTCCGCGGACTCACAAAGACGTCCCAATAGCCGAAGGACGATGCGAATGGATTGCTGCGTAGAGGAAGAAAGGTAGGTCGCATGAAAGGACTGTCACAAAGGCGGGGAGCTGGCTTTTGTTATGCAAAATCTTGCGCAACTTACCCGACTCAAGCGGTGCGCGTTCTGGAGCAGGGCCACCTGCAGTAATGAGCCGCACTCGGGCCGCTCTTGGCACAGCTCGCAGAGGAATTCCAAGTGGTCAGCAATTAGGAAATTCAGATACCTGCCGTCGAACAGGCGGCGCACTTGTTGCGCACTCCAGTCGCAGCCCTGCAATTAGTGGACAATTGTGATTTGTTCCGGGGCGCGGGCCATTAGCCAACAAGTGGGGCATGCTCGAGTGGCAATCAATTAAAATTATGCCCGCCAATGAACCAACCAGCGAACTGTGCTTAAAGTAAGCCGACCGTTTAAAGGCTCACTGTCGCTGGGCGGGACAGTGAGCCGAGAGCTGAAACCGAAAACCGAAAACCCGATGCGGTGAACCGCAAAATTGCGAGTGCGACAACTGTCAGCTGGAAAAATTCGCAGTGTTGTAAATAGCCTGGGCATCCGGTGGGGGAGCTGGGGGAGTGGCGGCCCAGCAGCGGCGTCGTCTGCCAAATTCAAATTAAACTAATGTGTCTGATCCGCCATTACTCTAGCCCACCACCCTACTCATTTGCACATAGAAAAAGAATTGGAAACTTTGCTAATAAAACCCTTTTTGAGACTTAATGAAGGGGAATTAAATTATTTTCTAAATAATTATTTGCTCGATTCAAATATGAAATAATTTGTTAATCCATCTATTAAAAGTATAAATTCCCTTCATATATCATTAACTGCTTACTTATTAGTATTATTTACAGTGCACTTACCACATTGGCGCCACAAACTTCGCGCAACAACGCCCTCTGCAGGTTCCGTTTCAACGGCAGCTGGGCGGCCTGCTCCAGCAGTACCACCGGCTCCTCCAGCCTCATGGCCAGCGTCAGTCTCATGCAAGCCTGCAGCAAGGCATCCAGTGAGCCAGATCCACCCTGGCCGGCGGCACTCATCAAAAGCAGGCTGTAGTATTTGCAGAGAAATTCAGACTCGGCCAAAACCAAGCGGAAAACTGATTGAAGTGCATCCTTGTGCCGTGAGCGACAGCAGACGTTGTTCAGGGCATCGACGAAACGCCCGGCTAGCTGGCAGTAGGCGTGGTCCGCTGCAGTTGAGGCTGGGGATGTGGCCCCGCCCAGCACGGCATCCAGGCAGGCGAGCAGCTTCTCACTTAGAACCTTGGCGAAATAGTTAATCTCACTGATGGCGGCGCGACCGGAGGAGGAGGCAGCAGCAGCAGCAGCAGCAGCGGCTCTGGCAGCTGCAGCCGCCGAAGACGTCGATGGCGCCTCGTCCTGCCATGGCGGAGGAGTGGCCGATGTGGAGGGCAATAAAGCCTGCAGCCGCCGCTCGGCAGTTGGATTATTTTTCAAATAAAGTTTTATGTGATTCACTAAATAAATTTCCTCGGTCTTAAGGATTACGTTGGCCAGCATAACCATAGCCAGAGCTAAATCACCAAAGTTGCCGACGCCCTGCAAGGAGAAAGGAGACAGGAGAATGGAGAGGAGTAAGTTCGTTGCCTGATGCTGATGACTCCTTTCGTTGTTGACCGCCAGTGCAGTAAAGTGTGAAACTTTGCATAAATTTGTGTGACAAAGTTGCCAGTACCAACATCAACATATTTTCCGGCAGTAATTAGAGGGGAGTCCTTCTATGCTACACCCAGCACCAGCTCGTCCATGCCCATCCTGAACATGTGTGTCGGTCGGACGGCGAATGCAATTCCATTTGCGCCTCTTGGCACGGACCGGTGGCTGTGGTACATTTTAAATAAGCTTCTTTTTTTTTTTTGAACGCCTCGTGCCTCCTCGAGTCAATGTTTACACGCAGAATGTTATTTAAGTTGCGGCGCAATTTCAATTTCAATTAAAACGCTGCTGCCGTCAACTAGTCACATGCCTGCATCCATCCATCCCATAGCCCACATCGCACAGCCCACATAAATACGTTTATAAACATGGCTATGTGCGGCGGAAGGCCAAACTTAATTACTCATGCCACCTGAGCGACGGAGACTGCGTAAAACTCTGTTAATTTCCCTACCGCCTCCCCTTTTTTTTATGTGTCCAAATTAAATAAACGATAATTAGTTAAAGTTTTTAAGCTTTGCGAATAACTCACAAGTTAAATGAAGTTGAATTGCCGGCGGCAGTAAAGTGTCAGGTCGCCATTAATACGAACGGATATGGGGGGAGGTGACTCCACTTTGGGGGTGACCACCGTCCAATGCTGTTAGACAGGTGGATGCACGGAGTCTTCACATGCAATTGACTGCCTACGACGACGACAAGTGGGCTCACAAACACACACACACATCCGAGAGAGACCTGGCATCAACACACGCCCGGCAGTGCCAGGGAGACTATGTAATTAAGTTGGTTTTAACTGTAGCATAACGGTTGACTGGTCTGAACGGACTAAGTAATGGGGGGATGGGGATGGGGATGGGCATGAGGAGGGCGTGGCAGCACGAGAAGTTCGAGCTGGCTGCCTGGCTCTGGTTGGCTGGCAGGCAGCCCGACAGTTAATGCATGTGTAGCTTAAATGCGCATTAATAGTTGAAAATGTGCGGCGTTGAAGCGTAGGTATTAAAAATGTCACGTATACGACATGTGCCACATTAACTACCCCACCACATGGATCATGGAGCAGCACAGCCATGGCACCAGCAACGGCAACGGCACTGGCAACAGTAACAACACGGAGTACAACATGGCGATATAAAAAATTGCCCTGTAACTGCAACTAAGTGCATTCGTGTGTATGTAAATGCAAAGGGTTGGCCATACGCCCTGACGGACAGGTAATGACAAATCGTTGAAGAGCTCGCCAGTTCAAAGTTCCGGGGAAACAGCTCCCCCTGTTGCTTTGGACAACACTAAACCCTTTGAACACTGACTCTTTGATGGCGCAATGAATGTAAATGGATAAACCATCTGGACAGACAATCGTCTGTCATCTTTGAACCGAAGACAAAACATTTGCCACACTTCCATTTAATGTCAACGAGATCAATTTATGCACCTGCAGGCGTTGGGCTAAGTACCAGTTAAGTCTCACGACCATCGTTTCCAAACTGAGAGTGTTGTAATTTGTGGCATTACTTCAATTATATTATTAAGTGGATGCCAGGCACGCTCGGTTGACACCTTCTCGGTACGCCAGAACATCAGGACATTCATATGTCATTTGCATTGGCAGCCTGCCAAACCGGCGGCTGATAGACGGCTTTATGTTCATTTGCATGTCGAGCTGGATTTTAAGTTTCTGTCTGCATTCATAAATATTGCAAATTGCCTGACGCCTCGAAGTGTGTGTGTGCGCATCTATATTTAAGCAGGCCTGGCGCATATTTATGAGTTCAATCGAAACCAAACGGACGGAAAGATATATAGACAGACAGGGGTTCTCCGGCAAGCGGTGGATCTGCCGGAGTCTTAATGCATGCCATAATTGAGGCACTGACGGGCAGCTGTGAATTGGCTGAGTGCCTTGTCAAGTCCTAGGCCACTGCATATTTAACCCACCTGCTCTATGAATAGTTGCAACAGCTGCAGAAATCCCTTGCTATCGGCCAGCACATGGTTGCCGTTGTTGCGGAAGCAGCTCTCGAGCAGACGCAGATCTCCGGCGGAATGCAGTCGCCATTGTCGTGAGCAGAGACCTCGACAAAGAATCCCGTATACGGTGTCCGCATCCTGGGTGCTGCGATACGGTGCCTCTTCCAGTTGCTCCACGCTTCGCTCGAACAGCAGAAGGAGGGCCAGCACCTGTTGACTTGGCCGGGCCTCGATAAACTTCTCCAGCATGCCCAGCACCACTTCCCGTTGCGTGTCGAGTTCGCGTCGCTGAGCCAGCAGGGCCTCCGTGGTTTCCGGCGTGGGCGCCGCACTCAACGGGCTCTGGCAAGCCGTCCGGCCTGAATTATGACCACTGTCGGTGTCCAGGGCCTCCTCCAGCTGGCTGTGCATGAAGAATAGCTCGTAGCTCAAGGTTCTGAGGGCCAGCAAGGCCACTTCGCGTACGGAGCTGCTGGCTAGCAGATTGTTGGTGATGCTGATGATCTTGGGTATGGTAATCAGTTGTCGGTCGCTCTTGTGCGTCAGCTGTACCAGGAATCTCAGCATGGGTGGAACAATGATGAAGGCGTTCCTAGAATGGAAAGTATATTACAGCTTAGGGGTCTAAAAAATCTCTAAAAAGCTTACAGATTATTAATGATTATATTGAATATTTTTAAATATAAAGAGTTTTATGCATTTTAAAATGTATTCTGCTAAAGTTTAAACTATTTGAACTCACCTGTCGATGCCTCCCTCTATCAGATCCATGTTGTTCAGTATTTGCTCGAATATAACATTCTTGGAATCCAATATGCTGTACGTTACATTAAGCTCCAGCAGTTGGGAGAGCAGTCGCAATATGGGAGCCTGAATCAGCGCGTTGGACTTCATGAAGAGCTGCCGGGGGCAAGAACAGTGAAGGGGAATTATGTTACATGAGGGAATACTAGTGCTCCACCCATGTTTGCTATTAATAAAATATCAATGGATGCACTCTGGGCCCCAACACACACATAACAGATTAAGGACTTTCCCCGGGTCGCCTGGCCTTCGTGTCTGTGCATTTTTAATCAAACAAATTGGCTACAACTAAAATTAATTAGCCATCGCAGGTAGTCCCAACACTTGAACAAATTCTCGAGCAAAATTTGTATTATAAAATCTGTTTATTTAATATAATAAACCAATATTTACCTGATCATTTTTCTTAGTTTTACTCATTTATAATTCTAGATCATTTATCTCAGTTAATCTGCCAAATAATGAATATTTTTCGAGTGTACTCACCGTCAGACAGTAGATGACCAGGGGCTCGAATAGCTTTATAAGCCTGGCGCAGTCTCCCGCCGGCGGTGTGGGCGGCTGCAGGCCACGCACAAAGAGCATGCCCAGCGCCTGGAGTGGGACAGTATCAATTGGTTGTCGGGCAGCTCCTCCTGCTCCGTGCTCCGGTTTTGAATTTATTGTTGGCAACAATGTGGAGCCGACGCCATGACCCCTGCCCTTGGCCACAAAGTAGGGCCGCGTGAAGGCGGCATGGTGGCCATCGGTGGCCGACGGCTGCACCCGCACTTGGCTGGCATAATTTTGGGCGAATAAATATTTCAGCAGTTGCCGCAGACATGCAACGCACTCGGCGGGCGCATAATTTATGAGCTTGGTCAAATAGTGGAGTATTTCTTCGATTAATTTCAGCTCCGGGGGCGAGGCACTCGGCAGGGACTCCAGGCACAGGCTCAATGCGTTGAGGCAAGTCTTCAGGAGACAAATTAATAAGCTGCCGGCCTCGTGATTTATGGTTATCTGCAAAAAAGGAGAAAATAAAAGAGTTGCATGAGGCATTAGAATGGATGGGGCGGTGGCCTAATGCAACCCGCACATTAAGTCAGTCAGCGCGAAGGAGTTTCTGTTTGAGCTGCGAGTGGCAAAAGTCAAGTGAGGATGCTACGCTGGCTGCATTTCGTCGCGGGTTGAATTTTTACAACTCATTGCCAGCCAGTGCGGTGGCACCGGCAGAGAGTGTTGCATATAAAACGGCGCATTGCGCTGTACGTGCATCTAGATCCCCAACGGAGATGGAGCTGCAACGGGAGATGGAGCTGGGTGGTGGGTGCTGGGTGCCGGGAAATCTCAGTGCACGTGCCGCGCAACTTTTGCCATTTCGGCGCCACCAGCGACTTAATGGCGGTGGCTCCCGCTGAATCTGAGAATCTGCGAATCCGCGAGTGTGCGAGTCTGCGAGTCCGTGGCTTGACTTACCTTGTAGCTGTCATTAGCACCTCTTAAAATGTTGTAAAGTTTCATGTAAACGTAATCGCCAGCAAAGTAACCCATAGCCTGGAGGGCTGCTGCCCCGTGCTGCTCCCGGGCGAAGAGCTCGCTCTTGGGCGCCTTTGAGCTGCCTGAGTGGGAGCCAGAGGGCGGGCGCTGATTGGTGACCAGGTGGTAGTAAATGTTCAGCATCTTGAGGCTGTGACGCAGCAGAAAATCCAGGTGGGCAGTCCTGGGCTCACCAGAGCTCAACATGGCACCTAGAAGTGTATAGATTTGCGGATTGGAGGCTTATTAATCGCAAATTAAGAGTTCCCGCCTCGGCTAATTGGGTTGCAAACGAGCACTTAAAATTATACAAATGCTGCGTAATTGCAGCTCACAAAATTAAAAACGCATTAATGGATTTGCAATTGGGCACCGAGCCATTCAATGGGGCTGCTGCTATGGCAATTCACGAGGACGGGAGAATAATGGGAAATTAAAACAAAAATTGCATAGGTAACAAGCGGAAAACGCTTCAAAGTATACTATGATTTATACGCATTAATTGCCGTATGTGTGTGTGTGTAATGGGGAGACACGCAACATTTCAATTTATGTGTCAACAATGCAACGTTCAGCGGCAATATAAATTTGTGTTTTCCAGCGTGGCCGAGAGGAAATGCCGATGCAAAAAAAAAAAAATATTATTTACAAATAAATTAAATTGTATGCGCATAAATATTTATAAAAATTAAGTGTTAAGGGAGCCATTTAAAGAACCCCTTCGGGGACACAATGGGCAAGTGGTTGCCAGCGGATGCCCCGGCTCGCAGTTTGCATTACATTTACTAATTAATTGAAAATTGCGCACACAATCGCAATGAGACGACGCCATTCTTCCGCTACCAATTTATATTTATTTATCGTGCATTTCAGCTTTTATTTGCTTCGCTTTGGCGCCAGGACAACGTTCGATTATAGCACGGAAAGGTAGATATGACAGTAGATGGATTGAGCCGCCGGAAGCAGGTGAGATTTGAATTAATGAAACGCTAAGCCCGGTATTAACCTCTCATAATTAATAAAACCGCGCAAAAACTGCATTCGTGTTTAGTTTTAAGAGAATTAAATTCCACAACAATTACTCTCATAAAATGAAGGAATTAAGCCGGACATGATAGCCAGCTTAAAACGTTACGATGCTGGCGGTTCGGTGGCTTTAAGCCATCGGTGAACTGTGAATTTACTCAGGCCACAATTAAAGGATTTTCGCTGGATGTTTGTTTTGGTTCTGGGCATGAATTGCAACTATTTGCATACATTTTGGCAACTGTCAAAACTTATCACGAAGCGCACGCGAGAGTGTCGGAAAACATTTGGTGATTTTGTTTTCAAATCGATGTCCAGATATGCCCAGGCACACACACCCACTGGCAGCCCGGTAAGCAGACACGGCTTAAATATTAAATTGTTCAATGTGGACTGCGCCAATGCAAATGCAATGCAAATTGTAATCGCACGCGGGGGTGGGAGTGGCAGCCAGAGTGGAAGCAGCCGTCGCCGCTGACACAAAAATTGTTTAACATTTAATGGTTTATTAATAATTTAATTACTTTTTGATTATGGTGGATTACATTAGCGCATAGCAAATACGCGGCCGGCATAATAAATAATAAAGAGCCTGTCGCCATTGCCCCCCCGTCCCCAGGCAACGCCACAATGTCCCTAAATTTATAGCATCCTAATGCATGACGACCGATCCTGGGGTGGGTTCTGGTGGGTCCGTTCTGGTCGTGGCGGTTGTGTGAAATGGCACTAATGAAATTGAGTTGAAGTTTGGTTTTCTGTTTGCTTTTTTGCGCTGCGTGCTATAAACATTTTTGTAAATTGAATTGAAATGTTTATTAGCGCACTAGCTGCGCATTACTGCAGCCGAGGATGGATGCTGTTGTTGATGTTGTTACAGTTGTTGGGGATTTTTTAGATGCACTTTGTTAATGGCGCTGTTGAAAATTATTGAATTAAATATAATCAGCCACATTGTGCTGAATTCTGAGTATGCTTTCGTGCTATTTAGTTGCATTAGTTTTATAATGAAAAAAATCATATTATTCCGAACTTTGTATAAAAATTGCCAGAATGGACAGCGGTTTTAATTTGAACACAAATTATTTAGAAAAACCAACTAAATGGGGTTTTACTCATGATAAAGTTGCACCTCGTAGTAAATAAATAATTCATAATATGAAATAGGTAAGAGTGCATTCTATATTCGATCATTTTAACAAATCAGTTGGGATTTCCCAACTTTTTATTTCTGCATTTTTTTGGTAGAACTTTTAGTGAAACGGAAATTTAAAAACATTTATGCTAATTTCTCGTTATTCTTGATTAAATTTAAAAATAATAGCTGCTAAAAAAATAGACTACGACCAGTCACTTACGCCGCAGCAGCACGAAAATATTTATGCAAATCTATTTAATGACAAACAATTAATTAAAATGATTTATGCAAACGTTTCCACGGCATTCATTACAGCATAATGCAATTAAATATGCAGTCTGAGACCAGAAATTACAGTTTTTGTAATTTCAGTTAAATTAAATTAGCCAAACGAGCCGCAAAGCACCGGCCAATAGTCGAACAATTCCAATAAATATCGGAAATATCAAGAGTCCAGTCAGGCGCGCAGGAATGCACAAATGTGGTATGGACGTGAATGTCTGCCATTACTATTAAAATATTTATGGGGCTTACGCACGAGGAAATAACATAGTAAACCAGGGCAACGATCTTAGGCCACCACTCCACTCACCTGCCATTAATTTGCCCATCACATCAATCAAATCGTTCTGGGAACTGAGGTCCGCCGCCGTTGCATTGTTGTAGTAGGCATGGCTAATGCAAATTTCTACGAAATTGAATTCCACCCAGGCCTGTTGATAGTCCACGAAATTGAAGTGCCTGAGCAGGAGGCGCAGCGCGTAAATTATGCCAAACTGCAAAGGGAAAACAGGATGAGAGTGGGAGTTGCCAAGAGACGATTCGGCCGGGTTCGATTTAGTTTCGTCCGAGTTCGATTCGATTGGTGGCTGGCTGGCACACAAATATTTACCTGCAAATTTTTATCATTCAGCGTCATCAATTTATTTGTCAAGCGATACAAAACTTTGGCCAAAACTTTTTCCTCTAGCGCGATTTGACGTTGGCCCGCCAGGGCAAAAACATGCCCCTCGGCGATGCCGGTGCCGTAACTGCCATCGAAGTAGGCCGACGCCGCGAAGGCTGCCGCTTCGGCTGCCGATCCTAAGGGGCTGGAGCTGCTTCCCATCATGGACGTGATGCCAGCCTCCGGGCAGGAGGCGGAGGCTGTGAAGGGGAGTGCATCCAGCTCCGCCAACGGAGGCACAATCGTCGAACTGGCCCGGAATAAATTACGCAACGTCACGGACATGCTGCCAAATATGCGATAGTCGAAAAAATCCCACAGCAAATTGAAATTAGTTTGTTGAGTTTCGACGTTGACGTTGCTGTTGCCATTGCCATTGCCTTCGATCTCGCATCCTTCATCTTCATCCCTGCCGACTGCCGACTGCTCCTGGCGCGCCGTTTGCATTATAAACCGGCAAAGACAGCAGGCGGCGTGTTCCCGCACCCGCGCATCATCGTCGCCGAGCAGATGTAAAAGTTCAGCCAGGAATTGTGCCTGCAGGAGGAGTAAGGGGGGGAGGCAAAGTGTTGTAAATCAAAAAGTGAGCCAAGTTTTCATTATGCAGTTTGGTAGTTTCGAATGCCCGTGCAGACGCGGTTTGCTCCGACAATTTTGAACTGAAGGTAGAGCAATCAAAACACTTGAAGAAACAGTCCGTGGGGTAAATTCTAGATGTGAAGTTTAATCTTAAGAGTTTCACTCCTTATAATATCATAAGTATGATACATATTTAACTTAAATGATTTTGATCTTTAAAAACTTAAAATTTACTAAATTTACATTTTTTTTTACAACTTCGTTTAGTTATTGTTTCCAGTATTAATCATTTCCTTTGCTACGAATAAGTTAGACTTCTGAAAAGTTCTACATAGAATCCCTAAAACTTTATGAAAACACAGTCAGTTGTAATTGCAACTAATACTGGAATCCCCACATAGAAGCACTATCAATTGAGGGAAGAGCAGACTCCTCACCAGTCAAGCACTTTTCGTGCTATTACATTTCTTTGGCATTCAGTTTGAGCCGTCAATCGTCTTTTGCCTCAATTGTTTGCCGACTCTCGAGCTGATGTACGTTCTCCCTCTCTGTGTGCCATTTAGCAAATTGCTTAGCTTTGTCAAAATAATAAATAAACAAATATATGTGCGAGCGCCACAAAAAACCTCTCCCCCAATGCTCCGAGGGGTAGCCTGTCAGCCGGTCCGTCAGTCCGTCAGTGGCTGGGGCATTCGGCAGGATGCGCTTCGCAGTCTCCTGCAGAGTGCACAAAGAGCCCGGCCACACACTTGAGTGCACAAATGTTCAATAAGAGTTGTCAGAGCAGCGCCCGGCACTTGAATTGCTTTCGAGGATTCTGGGGCACGATGGAGCAGGGCGAAAACACACTCGTAAAATAATCTGCACAATAAACAAGCCGGCGAGCGGCGGACTGCCAGCGGGCCCGGTTGTAATAAGACGATTTAGCTGCTTACCTCATAATTGCAGACAATGTCCTCGCTCTCCTCCGCCCTCCCGCATCCAGAATCGCTGGCTTCCCTCGTCGACTGCGACTGCGACTGCGACGGCTGCTGCTCCTCTTGTTCGGCTCTGGTAGTGTTATTGCTGTCGAGGCCACAACGAAAATTTGCGTAGTACAACCGCAGCAGCACGTAATTTAAATTCGAAATAACTTCGGCGTATTTATTCTGGACCAGCCAATATTTATTGTGATGGCAGAGCCGGAGTTTGCTCAAGAGCAATTTGGGCGAGATGGCAAACACACAGAACGGTTCGGGCTCATTACCCAACTGTCCACTGCCGTTGCCATTATTCTTTTGCTGCTGCCGATGCTGTTGCTGAAGTTGCTGTTGCTGCTGCTGCATGCCAGTCGATTGCAATTGGAAATCATTCAAAAGAGCAGCCAGTAGCTCATCATTATCTGTGGCCGAGGACTTGGCACATGTCCCGGCATCGTTAGGACGCCTTTGTTGCGGCCGTTGACTGCTTAAGGCATTATCCTGGTCCTTTGCAAAAGTTTGTTGGCCAAATGTTTGCGCCTGGCCCGGACGCTTTTGTTGTCCACTTGAATGTCGTTGCAGGTCCTGGTACTGGTCGTCCTTCTCCAACTGCTGTTGCTCCTGCTTCTGCTGCTGCTGCTGCTTGTGCTGCTGCTGCTGCTGATGAGCATGATAATGACATGGCGGCTCTGTCAAATATTTGGACACCACATGCGGAAATATCTTATCGAATGCATTCAACGCTTGTATAACCACTGTGTGGATCTCGTCCTCAAAGCCCTGCAATAAGTGGGGAAGAGCAAAAAGTTTTTGGCTAAATTTCTTTATACAGGGCCTCAAGAACAGGCATAAGATGGCTGCGAGAGACGAAACGAGACGTTGGCTAAGCGAATTTGTGTTTTATTGTTTGCACAAGCAAAAACTTTTCCACAATCACACAGTGGCCAGCTCTCGGGCCCCTGGCCACTCCTCCTCCCTGCATCCGGCATCCATCTGAGAGTGTGTGCATTTTTAACGAATCCCTAACAAGCTTTTCCTTGCTCCAGACCGGGCCAAAGGGCTATTGTTATCAAAGTTGCTTTGCCTTTGGCCCCGACTTGGCTTGCCCGACTCCAGGGAAGATCCTACTGCCTTCTATGTCCCACTAGCTATCCCTTTTTGGCTCCAATTTTTGGTATGCTGGCAAGTGCCATTGAGACGGATTTGCAGCCATTATGTAGCAGGCATCTAATGTGATTTTCAGCCAGCACGTCCTGCGTCCTATTCTGACCCGCTTTTCCGGTCTCGTTTCCCCGTTCTGCCCCGATCTGCGCATGCAGCCCGCTGCAACAACATTGCATAATCAAATTGCACTTTTGGGGAGGCCAGCAGCCAGCAGCAATTTAAATGTTCGCTGCCGGCCACTAAATTATTGAATTCAATAAGAAACCGCCCCGCATCGGAGCCCCAACTAACTGCCACGACCAATCCCCAGACAGAAATCAATGTGCAACTTATGCGCACATTCTGCATACCGGAAGGAGGCGGACTACGCCCTCCGCTCCGGGAGGGGACGTGGCAGAAAGCGAGATGGCAACGGATGCGCTGCTTCCTTTAGGGGCATTTGCACTTGCACATTGCGAAGGCGATAAGGGTTTTCTTTCTTATTTTCAAATGAAAAACAACCAACCGCACGAAATGCCGCCGGCCAAGCTTCGACTGCAACTGCAACTGGCTTGAGTGGGTTGCTTGGGAGCTGGAGCTGGCTTTAGAGCTTGAAAATATTCAAAAGGCACCAGCCATTGATATGGACACGTGTCCGTATCCGTGTGTGTTTGCCTCCTGCATGTGTTAAAATATGTTAGCTTGATGGTTTAACATAGAAAAAAGTACAGCGAAAAGGTGGAGGCACATATTTATAGATATAGAATGTTTGTGCAGGGGGGAAAAACGAGGGCAACCTACGCTACTCACACATAGTAATCCCGGCAAGACGATGCTGGAATACTCTTGAAATCTAATATTCCCCTTTAATGCAGTTTAAAATTGATCAAAGTTGTTCTTTATAACAATCCGTTATCTCGTTGGAAAATAAATACAACTTAAAGAAACAAAATAAATACTTTTTAACTAGTATTTCATAGCAAATCTTATCTCCTTGCCAATTCCCCATGCTTTGCCTAGGGTAAAGTAAATAGATATTGTCGTACAACGTGGCGTATGCGTTATGCATACACGGGATGGGAGAAATAGAGGAACACAGTGCCAGGTAAAGGGATTGCGAGTGGGCGTTCTACTACTAAAATATAGCGCCAGATATACTAAGCTGGTTTGTGCATGTGCATGTAATGTGGCTTAACATTAACCAGGAACCGGTAGGAAAGAGGCAATTCCTCTGCCTTGTGCCTTGTGGCTACGCAACTTTTTATGTTAAAATCGTGTTCGTTGTTATCGACGCACTCACCTTTAGCAAAACGGCCAGCAAGTGTTGCAGGCCCAATCCACGCTGCAACTCCAAAGACAGACCAGCTCCGCTGGATTGCAGAAAGAAACCCACAACCTGCTGAACGCCGCCACGTAAGATGGGATCACAGTGGTCATGGTAAAGCAGCACATCCGAAAGTGCCTGGCAGCCGGCGGGAGTCTGGGAACTGCCTGCGGTGGGCATCACACCATTGATACTTGTTCGACTCCGTGTCGACTTGGTTCGCTTCGGGGGACGCGGCGGCAGGCTCAACGGCGGCACGTCCTCCGCTGCCACCGTGGGGCGAAAGGAGCTGCCGATGATCTCGGACTTTGACAGCTTGTCTACGTTGGCTGACTTCTTGATAGGCTTGGATGCAGGGCTGTCTCCAAGTAGCAGAACCGAAGCATCAGCACTGCGAGTAAGTGTGGGCGCCGGCTGCTGCAAGTAGGCTGGACAGGTACTGGCGCCAAAGTGATCGTCCTTGATGTCCAGCAGCAGCAGGTTGTCCTCTACTTCTGTCTGCAGTAGGGGGCTGTCTAATCGCGGCTTCTCTCCGCCCGACTGCGAGTTATCGCTACTCTGGGGACTGGAAACCTGGGTACTATTGCCACTTCCAGCCTGGCAACTGGCCTCCTCCAGCAGCTGAAGCTCCTGCTCGCTGATTTCCAGCTTCAACTGAAGCACTCGAGGGGCCAGACGCACACACTGCGCGATCACGGCCAGCGAGAGGCTCTTGATGGAAACCCTGCAGACACTGTCCGGCTGCAGGCCCGCCGCCTGTCCACTAAGTAGGAATCGGGCTGCCACCAGACGAGCCGTGTAGTAGACCAAGGACTGCTCCATAATGCTGCCAATTTTCACGCTGATCAGGGCACGTCCCACAACTGTCTGCCTAAGCGGGGAATTCTCCACCAGAAAGGGATTAGCTGCGGAGATAAAGCTTCTAATTAGTGGCTCCTAGGGGCAACTCACCGACTCACCGTTGGGCGTGCTTCGCATTTGCGGTGTCTCGGGCTTAGAGTAGTCCATTCTCGGGCCCGGTCCCTTGGCCTCTTCCGCTGGGGCATCCATCATGAGGGCTGTGGAGGCTGTGTGGGAGGCAGTCGCCGACAAGGAGTCCTCCACGGGCGTTGGGGTTTCCGCAATCGAAGGCTGGCGCTCCGGCGGCTCCATATTGCTGCTAGCCAGGGAGCTCAGCGAGAGCGTGAGCGAGGCGGTCGAGACGGCGTCCGATTTGTCCGCGTGAGCCGACTTGGAGGGCGTGGACTTAGAGCCGCTTGATTGACGAAAGAGCTTACTGACCGACTCCGAGGCTGCAAGCACAAAGCCCTCGAGTTAGTGCGTCTAGCAGATAACTTGGTTTGACACTAATGCCGGCGATGGCGTTGGCTAATTTGCGGCCACTCCAGACGGCCAATTACCGGGCACATTCGAACTTTCGAGCCAATAAGGAAGAGCAATGGGCAAGGATACGGAGAATGAAGAGGGTGTGTGAAGTGTGGCCCGAAACCGCTAAAACTATTTTCCTTAGCTGCTTTTTATGTTGTTCTATTAGCTGGCTGGCTGGCTCTCTGCCGCCGGCAAACTTTGCAGCTCCAGCTACAGCTCTAGCTCCTTCCTTCTCCATCTCGTATTGAAAATTAATTGAAAACTTCAATTTCATGGAGAGTACGACTAAACTCTGCTCCGCTGCCCCCACTGACCACTTAAGTGGGTTAAAAATGGCTGCATCTTTTAGATGCACTTGTTGTGGCTTTCCCTGGTTCTGTTGCTCTTTGTTTTGTTATTGTTCTAATGGATGTTCCGGCCGCATGCAAGCGCTGTAAAAATTAGAGCAACCACGATTGCAACTGCTGCGACTGGACTGCGGCCAGCGGAAGCAGCAGCAGAGTACTTTATGGACCAAGAAGTGCTCCTCGCATGTATTGTTAAGAAAGACTAGGCCATGGAGGTGCCGCCTGATCATTGATTTAGCAGCTTGGCAATCCAGCATTAAATCTGAATCAAATGAAAATATTCAGAAATTAGCGGAGGAGCAGCTCGACATCAGGGCGCCCTGCCTGCAGTTTTATGGAACTTTCCTGCTCATACACCCGACAGTAATTATGTTTGGTGTGTGCAGGGTTGGGCTTCCATTTTATGCTTTAATAGCTTCGCCTCCATAAAAGTGAAAGCGGCACGGCAGCAGCAACTTCGGTCGAGTGTGTTTTCGGTGTTTTTTATTTTATTGTAAAATCACGCTGAAAAGGAAAACAAAAAGTGCAGCACACAAAAATGGCAAATAAAACTTTGAAGCGCATAAGCAAAGAAAGGAGTAAACCCCCAAACTAGACGACAATGAAAACCGCGTAGGAAACGGGCTGGGAGCGAGCGGAAAGCGCGGCTCTCCGGCGGTTGGAAAAACGGCGGGGACATGAGCGGAACGGGTCTCATGGCTGCTACTTTACTGCTCGGCTTACAGGCGCACACACATGCAAATGTTTTTTACAGCTCACGTTACATATGTGCATATGTGGGGAACGGAGAAGGACATCCAGAAATGGGGAAAGGACAAGAACAACAGTTGCAAAAAATTGTTTATGAAAACAGGGCAAGATAGTTGAGCGAAACAATATGGCAAACTGAATTCACTATCTAATTTGCTTGAAATACTCAAAATATATACAAGAAATTTTATATGATTTTATAAAGATCATTAAAACACTTCATAAATCGTGGAAAAGTAAATCAATTTATATAAAAACTGGTTCTTAAATCATTCAGAATATACTTTAGGACAACCTATAAATTAATTAAAAATGTATACCGATTTTAGTAGCACACATAGATTTAAGAGAAGGACAGGGCTTTAAAACCAATTGAAATAAGTCGAAAATAAAGGTTTTAATTCATTTCAAAGGCATTTTTAATGGGAATATTGTAGGTAATTTATTTATAATTCTCAGTTATTCAAAGATATCAAATCGTGCATGTCCTGGAGTCCTGTAGGAGTATACTAATCGTCGAGGCTCTACTGCAGATAAAGACGGGCGGCTGTGGCCACATATCCCCGGTCCTATATGTATATATTTAACAAAAAAACAAACAACCGGCAATAACTACCGCGGACGGACGAGCAAAGCAGCGCAAAAAGGCTGATAGCGCATAAGTGCACAACAGCAACAGCAACAATAACAAAAGCAACACCAACAACAAAAACAACAACAGCTTCAGCCATAGGAAAAGCAGGAAAATAAAAACAAAAACAACGGCAGGCGATGGGAGCAGGAACGAGGAAAATAAAAATAAAAACGGCTAAACGCGAACCAGGCAAAGTGCAGCAACTGATGGCTGGCTCCTCTCGTTTTGGCCCGTTCAGCGGACGGGCTGGTTGGTTGGTTGTTCCTGGCAATGCTAAATAAACCCCAAGCTCACACCCGCACACACCCGTACACACACAGTCGCAGACTGTGACACAACATGTAAGCTTGCATACATGCAATTTGAGTAACCGCATTTTATCACGTAACCCATTTGTCTTAACCACTTTGTTGCCAACTTGCAGTGTGATGCTTTGGCCAAGTGGCAGTGGCGGCACAAGAAAACCAGCAATGAGGTTGCCACGGCGGTGGTGGAGGTGGTGGTGGTGGTGGAGGCTCCAGTTTGGGGCCATCGCACAGCAAATGCATTGCCATGTTTCAAGCTTAATCCGCATCCCTCGCACACACTCACACTCACACACACACACACCCTGCAAGAAATGCCGGATTTAAGCCCAACATTTACGTCAAGTAGATGTGGGTTTTTATATGGCCCTGCCTCCGACTCACTCGCTGTCTCTTTCCCTTTCCCCCCCTTCCTTTCCTTTCGCTTTCCTATCGCCAGGACTATGCTCCGCCCACAACTCATTCGCTTAATTAGTACTTCCGGCTCAGTGCAGTACATTTCCTTTGTTTATTACTAGCCCCTACCCCCGCGCACTAACTAACGACAGGACATGGGTCTGGCATCAAGTCTGCCATCCTGCCGTCCTTCGCCCGCTTTGTAGGTCAGGGGAGCAGCAGCGGGGCCTACTTATATGCACTTGGCTGGCGCTCCCAGATTGGAGTTGACTTCAGGCAGTCAGTCAGTCGAGCAGCAAGCGATTTAAATATTAAAATAAATTATCTCAAGGACAATGCAATCAATATGCTACGAACAGCAAGCAAATATCATTAAAATCAAAGTGCATGGCAGGGTCCTTTTTCGTAAGGATACACCTGAAGAAATATAAAAGACTCTTATAGTTTCTTTAAGAACATAAGTTATGACAAGATCTTAGTATCATATCTTAAAGCCAAAGAATTCGAGTTGTTAGCCCAAGGATCTTACGAATTATATTCTACAAGCATCACCTATGTTTAATTTATTCCAATAAACCTTATCAAAAATATTTGTTTTCTGTATGTAGCGACAATAAAGCAGCTACATGCCCTGCACGAATAGCCAAAATTTCGCCTGACTGCTGAGAGATTGCTCGATTGCTGCTGCGAGTTGCCGCAGCAACAATTACGCTTCATTAAATTGCAAGTGCAATTGCTCGCCAACGAGTCACGTCGGCAGTTCTGCCGCAATTATGCAAATAATACCCTCTCTTGAATATTGGAAATAAATGCGGAATTGTTTGGCGGAAAAGACAAAACAAAAATCGAATAGGGGCGTACAGGAGATTCGGTTGCGACTGCGGTGGACCGTGAAATGCAATAACATCGAATGGAAATAGTTTTCCACTTGCTCTGCGCTGACTTTGAACTTCGCTAATGAAATATTTGTACGGTTATGCGTTGGTTGCAGTTATGGCGGACTCACCTGCATTCGAGTGGGACAGCAGGTTGTTGAAGAATGTGCCAATTGCTGTTGCGTCACCGGGTTCAGATTCCCCGGTACCACCCGCCGTGGGATGCACCTGATCTTGTTGCTGCTGTTTCTCTTTGCCGCCGCTGCTCCCGGCAATTGTGATTTCGGCTTCGAAATCGATGCTGTTGAAAGATTCATTGTCGATGTCACTCAAATGCTGGGATTTGTCATCGCTGCCGGCGAGCAGATTCTGCAGAGATGACTGATGCTGCGGTTTAGGCAGCCCCCCGACATCAACATCAACATCAACATCAACATCAATCAGTTTATCGCCCGTAGTTGTTGCGGGCAATTGCAGGGCCGCTGACAGCGACCGTTGTTGTTCATTTAGTTGCGACAGGGTTGTAAAGTCATCACACTCGGCGCTCAGCAGCTCCATGTCGTCGTCGTCGTCGTCGTCGTCGTCCATGTCATCATTGTCGCCCTGCCGTTCCTCCACGGAGGCCACACACTCGCTGATGCTGCGTGCGGCATTTCTAATGTGGCCGCGCTGCGCTTTCGCCCCTGGAATAAATGCAAAAGGCGAAAGGAAAGAGTGTGGGTTAGCCTTACAATGTGTGTAAATATTTGTGCAGGAATCCGCTGGCGGCAAATGCAAATGCAAATTTCGCCTGACCTCGTTGCTGCATGTGCCGCCCCGCCTAAAAGCATGCACTAATAATTTTCATATGTGCATTGTGTGTGGGTGTCTCCATCAGCCCGTGCAATTGCTCAATTTTCTTGATTTCGGCATGGTCTGTCTGTGGGTTAGTCTCCCCTATAGCCCGTCCCAACCCCCCCAGTTGCCCTGATCCTCTGTCAGCATGTCACATTTCCACATGACTGTGCACACACACACACACACTCCCTCAGACCTAGCCCCAACACACAAGCCATCTCGACTTGCATTCTGCCTTATTTGCCATACCTTCATCAGCGACGGAACTTGCAGCCTCGGTCGTGGCATCTTCTCCGGCATTAATTCCCAGCGAGCTGCTGTCAACCTCGAGTTGTTGTTGTTGTTGTTGTTGTTGTTGCTGCTGCCGCTGCTGTTGACACTTTGGCTGCTGCAGTTTTGCATTTGAATTCTTTTTCATTTGCATTGCAGTCGCCCCATCACCATCTCCCTCCCCGTGCTTGTCCTTATCCGAATCCTCATCCGCAACCTCATCCTGCAGTGGCTGTTGACTTGTCGCCACTTCGTAATTTTTCAATTGGAATATTTGATTCTTTAATGATTTCCTTCGCCGCAAATACTCATTGTGTTGCAGTTGTTGATTGCACAACAGTTGGCGCAAACTTTGGCCCAGGCTCGGGTTCAGGCTCTGGCATTGGCCATCGGAGGGGGCATCCAGTGCCTGGAGTATGCCGTTGATGACCTCCAGGGTGGCATTTATGATGGCGTGATTCGTGGTGTGCTGCGTGCTCAGCAGGTGCAAACAATAATCATAAATTTCAATAATTTGCCGGCAGTCGGAGGTCGTTGTCTGTTGCTGCTGCTGTTGCCTCTTCTGATGCTTTTGCTGCTGCTGCTGCTGCTGCTGACCGGCCAAGGACTCGGAGTCCTCCTGGCTGGCGGCCGAGTAGCCCCGTATGAGCTGCGGCAGCAGAAGACGCAGCAGTCCTAGGGCACCCAGCACGCTGCTGGTCTGTTGATCCGTCAGCAGGAGCTCTGAAAGAACAGAGGAGTGGGAAATAACTTAGTTAATGGAGAGAAACTTATGGCGGCTGCTGTTGATACAAATTAAAAACGCTCTTCAAACTTTTTGCGCAGCGTGCTCTGGCAATTCCAATTTGCTCAATAAGCAGGCGATACAGCTAGCCCACGCCCACGCTCACTCCATCGCTATTCCGATGCCAATTCCAGCGATACCTTTTCTTACCCACTTTCGCTTTGGCTGGCCAATTGCAGTTCATACTTCTTTCTTTCGTGTTCTTGGCAACTTTTCCCTCATATGTTTTGCAACAAATTGCCTCCAATTAAATTTATCTCGTTGAAAACTTTCCATCTGATATTTATAGACTTCGCACACATGCACATGCATCCACACCCGCACCCTCATCCTCATCCTCACCCTCGCCCTCAGCAGTTTCCGCGTCCGCGTCCGCGCCCACTGAGACGCCCCGCAGTTCTCGTTCTTGTTCTTGTTGTCTCCGCTTATTTGTCGTTTCATTACGTATACGCCACCAATCACAAAACGCCATGTTGGAAGTTTGTTACTCAATTAGTTTTCATTTTCTTCCTTTGGGGCGCAAAATTGAAAACACTTCTCGCCGAAGAAACTTTTTACATGGCCCTTGTGGCAGCCAAGTGACTTTCCGAGCACAACTTGCGGCCTGTTTCCATGTGTATCAATTAATTGCGGCAAAAGCCGCAGGAACTTTCTGCAAAATTGGCGGGCCCAAAAAGGAGGTAGGGCGGTACAAGAACTTCATGCTGGGCACGTTTAAAGACTGCAATTAATAGCCCTCCGATAGGATGCTTGCTAGAAAGATCAACTTATAAGGAGAGCTCTAATCACTATCATAACTGAATCAAGATGATTTAAGGGCAGGCCGTTTCATCTCCACATCTCCACTTTAATTACAATTTTATGGACATTATTACTAGGAAGCAGATCTCTGCTTTGCTTTGCACAAACTGGGATATATAAAGAAAATCCTCAAAGAGAGCTGCAGCTACTTCGGAGAATGAATTGGTCATTTGGCTATTTATGTTGCCACAGTTGACATGAAAAATAATTTGCACTTTTTGTTAAGCTCGGCATCAGTCAGCTGGCAACATAAATTTTGCATGCTCGCTCCCTTTGCAGCTGCCGCCTGAGCTGGCTTTTGGCCGGCATTTGTTTACAACGTTGATTATCCGCTTTAAAGCTGCACAGGAATGAATATCTGATTCAATTTCGCATGAATTATTGCATGGAAGTGTCCAAGTGCATAAATTTCATTTCGTCTACGAACGGAGGAGACAAACAAACGGAGCTGGCGGGGGCGGGGCGGCTGCGGCGGCTTCTCTGAGGTCTAGGATCCGAGGACTAGGACCGTACTTTGTGTCTGTTTGTTGGGGCATGCCAGGACGCAGGCAGCACAAGTACTGCTGCTGCCTCTGTGTGATGGGTGCCCATAAAAAGAGGCGCCAGACTGTATAAGGATGCGCTGAAGAGTTGCCTGGCATTGTGCCTTTTGCCGAGAAGTGGCATAAAGTTGACACAGGACTAGAGGCCGGCAGAAGGCAGCAGCGGGAGGGCGGAAACAGGAGGAACAGGAGTTGATTTGAAGGTAAACATTTGGACAAGAAAAGAGCAAAGGTAAAGTCAAGCCGAAGCTTAATTTATATAAGCTTAGGTGGGGCTTAGACTAGCATATATGAATCGAAAAAATAATCAACTTTAATAGATTAGTTTTCCAGCATTCACGGTCTTCTCACTTTAATTTTTTGCAAACGGCACACACTCGTACCGATTGTTTCTAAAGTGGAATCCATAACTATGGATTGGATGCTTCTCGCTCGCCGATTTTATGCATTCACAGTGCACCTGATAAAAAAAAGAGGTATGGAAACTGTAACTGAGGTGCATTTACCTCTTCGTCGATGTTTGCCAATAATATTTTCATGAAAATTCAATAAAAAATGATTTGTGTTTGCCATTTTGAAGTATTTTCACATGACTTTTGTTTTGTTTCGCTACAGATATTGCTGTGCAGCAAATGCTAAAATAAAAACCGCCCAGTATCGTTGTCTAAAATCAAAACAAATCCCAAAAAAGATATATGTATATACCATATACTCCATGGCGCGTCGATCGATTGCGCGAGGTAACCAACAGCCATATAGAAATATAATTTATATCAACTGTCTAGTTACTTTTATTCTGGCACGGCCACGCCCGTTGGAGCGCCCACAGACCACAGACAAACAAACCTGTGACTGTGATTGCATTCACAATGCGATTTTCGATAGACCCCAAAAGCCTCTCCTACCCGCTTTCAGCTCGATGGCTTTATATATTTCGGTACAGGATTTTTCATGGATTTGCGGCTTTTTAGAATATTAAAAATATTTTTTAGCCAGCGCAAGCATAACTACATATATATGTACATACATACATATATGCAGATACATGTGGGGCTTAACATTTGGCCGTTACACGCTTTTTAAACACCTCTTTCAATATTGATGAGAATAAAGAGTGGTTCGGCTGGACATGTCGCTAGTGAAAATGCGTTAAATGTCTAACAGCAATAACAAGAGATTTGCCATTGAATCGTGGATTAGATTCAACTGAATCTCTTGTCAGAGAACACGGGTTTTATTTAAACTCGATGGACTAGCAAATGGCATTAAAACTTGTTATAATTGAGTAGGGAAATATACGTGAAACGCTTTTCATTTTACAAAAAAAAACTAAATGAACTATTAAATGGCTTTACAAAAAGATAAGAAAATGCAAAGCATCCTGCCAATATTCCCTAATTACAGTGATATTTGATTACGTGCTTCTTATGCCTGCCTTGAAAAATGCGATATACGCATCTCAATTTACTCTCCTGACTCTCCTTGCGTTCATGCAGTACTTTCGAATTCTCCTCTCGCACTTCACTTCCGGCTTATGCTGACGCTTACCCATCACTTTGCCAAGTCCGTGCCTGGCCATGAGGCTCCTATTGCGGGAATGCTCAATAAGACTGATGCAATTCTGGGCCGAGCAGCGACGTTTCACAGCACAATCTGCGCCAATGTTGTCCAGGAATATCTATGAAAACAAACATAGACTGGAATTAAGAAGTCAATGCAAGGCGAATGGTTGCCTGTTCCTTACCTCGAACAGTTTGCAGGATTCGCTGTCGCTGAGACCCTGCTGCACATAGCGACCGAAATGCTTGACGAAGTCGCAGAGCGTCTCCTGCAGCAGCGTCTCCTTGCGCTGGGAGATGGTGGTCATGCATTGTAGTAGCCGCACGGCATACCACTTGATGTGCTTCTCCTTAATGTGCGGGGCATAGTACGAGAAGAGGTTCAGGCAAATCCTCAGAGATCTAAAAGGGAAATGTTGTATTAGAGAAGGGAGTTTAAAGGCTAATTTAATGTTAGGTCACCTCTGATTGCCATTCCGCTTGATCTCGCCATAAAGGTCCATAAGGATACGACTGACCCGCGTCTTCTCCAGCGCCCTGAAGATCCTGTTTAGATTTTCTTCGGCGCTCATACGCACAACCGAATCAAGATCCTCGCAGAAGAGCAGCAGCACATTGGTGGCCGTGCCACAATGTGCAGCATAGTTGATGTGGGTGGCCAGCGCCGGAGACATGATGCACTCGGCGATCTGCTGGAAGCAGGTGATTTTCTGCTTCTGACTGTGGATGATGATTCAGGTGATTAGTGACGTCATGGAGAAATTCCTTGTTTTACAGAGATTCTACAATATTAGAGTTGCCGCTCGACTATGTTGCCCTTAAACATGTTATTTTAACTATTCAAATTATCATTATCATTAAAATCTATTCCGTAAGGAAAACAACTGTTGCCGGTTTCCCCTCCCCACCCCAAAATCCAATCGAACGAATTCCGTAACTCCTTAAAACAGGTGAAAACGTACCTGCATTCCGTATTGCGCAACTGGTCCACGAAGGTGACGAACCTGTCGTAGGCAGCGGGCCGCGACATTTCCATTTCGCTGCCTTAGAAACGTTAAAAACGTTATTTTACGAAGATAAACAAGGAAAACATTGTGTTTTATTTTTGCAGCGTTGTCAGTTTAGCTTATTACAAGCTAGTTCTACCATTTTTAAAAATGGAAAAGCTTATGAATCTTGCTACTAGCTTATAGCTTTAAAAATAGCTTATTTTACTATTTAAAATTTATTTAAATTGGGGAAAGGATTCATTTTAAGACTAAACGCAGTAAACAGTCACTTTCGTTTTTAACAAATAATGCCTCTTGTCTTGGTTAACGGATTTTTAATGAACGAAAGTTCGCTACATTTAAATACTTTGATTCGGGGCTTTCAACATTCATATTAATTAAGATAAAAACTAATAGAAAACATAATATTGTTGTGTTTTTTGTAGCTATTTTTCGTTAATTTTAACTTTTTTTTCAATCTAGCTTAATAATTTGTACTGCTTGCTCCAACTATAAACTGCTTATTGCAAAGACGATCTGCTTACTGCAAAGACGATCTGCTTGCTGAAATTTGAAACTGCTTGCTGCATTGAGATGTCGCGGCCCTAGCTTTGTAGCTATTAGATATTTTCTCACCAGATCTAGCGTTTTTTAATTTTTAAATTGTGGTGTTTTAAACGAAATTCTGGCCTAATTAATTTTTATATTAATTTGAAAATTAATAATAATAATAATACTCTGTTATAGCAAGTTTTTTAGCATTTATTTTTTATATTTTGCCTGTTTTAGCTTATTTTTTGACAAAATCTAGCTTATACGAGAGGTCAAAACCCGGCAACACTGTATTTTTTGTTTGGTTTTTAGTGTGACCAAGTCTCTGCTCTGGATATATACCATAGAAATAAAAAATACCGTTGGGCAAAAAATGTACCATAAAATATCTAGGTGAAAAACATGGATATGTTAAGCGCGTCCCTAAACCTAAGTTGCTATAAACGTTAGTAACAAAACAAAAACAAATTTCAAATCCGTTTTTTAAGTCTTATATTTAATAAAAGCCATATACGAATTTTTTTTTTTAATAATATAAGAAGGAAAGACGAATTTCAGGTTTTTTGAATAAAACATTTTTATATATATGTTGATAAAAACTGATTTTATTTGAACTTTAAAATTTTCATGATTTAAAATCGCCTTTTCCCTTTGGCAAAGTGTCTTAAGAATAATAAGAATAAAGCCATTATATATTTTTATAGTCAATTAAAATCACTAACGGTTTTTCTTTATTTAGATTTTATTGTTATTTATACATAACTGCGTTCACATAGTTAATGATTCACTTAAATAAGAACGTTCATTCACTTGTTCGTTGTTCATTGTCTTTTGTTTTAGTTCGTTCTGAAATACTTATGCCGGATGCATAATATTTCCTGAAATATATACTCTTTTTACATACTCTTTAGGGTAGGGGGTAGGGGGTACATTATTGTATTTAATTATGTTTTACCTTAAAAAACTTAAACCCATACAAAAAATGCTTTAAGCTACTTAATGTTACTAACAAAACCCACCATTGTTTTTGTTCGATTTTTTTTGTGTGTGTGTGCTCGCGTGCAATATGTAAAAAAAACAATCACAGTCCATTGAAAAATATATAAAATAAGTTGTGTGTGATAAATCGCCCGTTTCGGAATCAAGAAGGTCTAGAACAGAGGTTGCACGTAATGGACATCTAGCAACGGAATGAATTACTGAATAATTCGTGACACAAAATATTTACAAACAATTCATTTAGGTACCTAAACCTTACTTTTTAAACTACGAAATGTGTGAATCTTAGCCTAGGAGGGAGTGCCGAGTAGAAGCTAAGGAAAGCTGCGTATGTGCTTAAATAATTTATGACATTTAGGCAGAAGACAAAGATATCTGGGGTTCGCAGGATACGAAGGAGGGTCGGAAGCTGGGGGAGGTGAAGCCGAAGTAGGGGGTAACTAACTAGGACGACTAATCGCAATCTAAAGTACGCTTCTAAAAGTAGGCTGGTCCCCTAGCCGCGCTTGGCGCGCAGCACGAGGAGCGTCAGGATCAGGAAGCCCAGGATCCAAGAGAGCGTGCTCAGGTAGCCGATGTACACATCGGATTCAAATATCGCCCAGCCGCGCGTCAGGATGGAGCGCAGCGAGGAGGTGGCCAGCGTCAGCGGCAGGCACAGTGAGATGTATCTAGGGGATACGAAAAGGGTTAATATGACGATGCTATATAGGATTCAGGTTCCAGGACTCACCTCAGCACCACGGGCATGCCCTCGATGGGCCAGATCACTCCGGAGAGCAGCAGAGTTGGGTAGAAAGAGCCCAGCGCCAGCTGGATGGCATTCCGCTCCAGCTCGCACACGGAGGAGATGAGGAAACCGAAGCACATGCCGCACATGCCCTGCAGCAGCGTCAGCACGATCACCCAGAAGAGATCGCCATTGTTGGTCACTCCAAACACTACCAGCATGAAGATTAACACCAAAGTGGTCTGTCCGCACATCACCACGAACTGGGTGATCACATGGGAGAAGAGGATCTCGCCGGGGGACACACCAGCGACCCAGGAGCGGTCCAACAAGCCCTAAAAGGAGTCGCACAATTAACATTGGAACTACATATATATATATATAAAATAATTACCTCTGTACGTTCAATGATCAGAGCCGATGACGTCAAGGCGACAGCCAAGAAGAACACAATGCTATTGAGAAATACAAAACAAAAAAATTAATTACACACTCATTTGGCTGAATGGGCAGCAGGGAAACCTACGTCAAGATCACGCCAGGTGCCACGAAATCGGTGAACGAGGGATTCATGGTGCCGTAGATGGGCTCCCTGAACTGAATGGGCACGTCGCCGAGCTTGGGATTGTAGTTGCACTGGCCGAGCAGCCCCATGGCAAAGTCACGGAAGGCCAGCTGGATGTCGCGGTTGAGCATGACGCCGATCTGCTGATTGGACATGTCCAGCCAGACCTTGACCTCCGAGGAGTCGATGGTCTCGTCGTCGGCATCGCGTCCCAGATTGGAGCGGGCGATAAAGGCGTCCGTGAAGTTTTCGCTGATGTAGACGGCTCCCCAGGCATTGCCCATTCGCACCGCTTCCTTGGCGTCCTCTAGATCCGTGTAATATGTTTTAACAACGCTCGTGTTCAGATGATTCAGATAGCGACAGCCCAGATTCTTGAAGTGACAGCCATCTTCCCAAAAGCAGTGGTCCTACATGGGAGAAGAAAGGTCAAGTTAGTTAAAAGATTATTAAAGTAATATGTCACTTATACAGTGGGTGGTTCCACTGATTTTTTCCCTAAAAATCATTCTTTAATTTCTGGATAATAAATAAAGAAGAAAATAAGAAATTAAGACAAACTAATCCTTTAAACTATGGTTAATTTAGCTTAAAAGTGACACTAGAATAGGTCTTTATAATATTTATTTATATTTTTCTTTAAATCAATTTAATTATTAATAAACCTTTAAAATGAACTTCTATTTTTATAAATTATAACTCAAAATATAAGAAATAAATGAAGATTATTTCAGAAGAATTTTATAAACAAATTTCTCAAGTCTCAGAGTTCAAAATGTGTTGTCTGTGATTTGTTTTGTGTGCCTCTAGATCTATCAAAATAGTGTTATGTATAGTTGTGTGTCTTACCCCTACCGTATCGTTCATTTCTCCGTTGACTATGGCCAGGTTGAGGCCCTGCGGATCGCGTCCGATGGCCAGACAGAAAAGGATCACCTGCATGACGGGCAGGGCGAAGATGAAGAGCATCACACCGACGTTACGCCACATGCGCAGCATGTTCTTGGTCAGCAAAGCACGAATCTTGCCCTTGGAAGTAACCTTGCACAGGCTAGCATAGCAGTCCTGGCAGCTCTCCTCGTCATTGGGATTATTGTTGCGCCGCGACGGCGGCGGGCTGTACGGCTCCTGGTTGAGCTGCCACGGAAAGAGTGAAAAGAGTGAGTCGGGGAACATAATTTATAGAAGAAGAAGCAAAACAAACCGTGTAGATCGATCCGTTGCTGTCGTTGATGAGCACCTCCTTGCTCTGGTGGAAGTTGAGGCCCACCACGCCGCCTTCCTGGCTGGAGCTGGGCTTGTCCATCTTGCTGCCGAAGGCCATGGCGTGCAACGAGATGTTGTTACTACTCCCGGAATGATCACAAAGACACACACACAGAGAGATGGGGTGGAACACGGATTGCGAGCATGCGAGTGTTGGATGGTGAGGAGGAGTCGATGTTGGAGTCGCGAGAGGTCAGAGTTCAGAGTGGTGATAAGATAAGTGAGTGTCGGGTTAGCCACTTGGTGCATGCCAGTCCCAGGGCGGGAGACTTACCTGAAGTTAACGTGGGTAACGTCACCCTTCTGGCTCTGGATGCGGGACAGCTTGAGGAAGACCTCCTCCAGGCTGATGCACTTGTACATGGAGAGCAGGACGCTGGGGGATTCCTCGGCCAGCAAATGACCCGATCGCATCAGACCGATCTATCAGAAAGAGAAGTTACACAATTATTTATAATTTAAATATATTAACTAAATATTCTTCACTTACCGTATGCGCCTGTCGCGCCTCCTCAATGTAATGTGTTGTGATGATGACCGTCTTCTGGCCCGCCTTGGTGATGTGCACCAAATGATTCCAGATGCTCTGGCGCAGCAACGGATCCACGCCCACGGTGGGCTCATCAAGGATCAGCAGCTCGGGATCGTGCATCAGGGCCACGGCAAAGCTCACTCGTCGCTGCTGGCCACCGCTCAGATTCTTCACCAGCCGCTTCTCCGAGGGCAGATCGAGGAAGTTGAGCAGGAACTGCAGACGCTCCATGATCTCCTTGGTCTCCATGCCGAAGATCCAGCCGAAGTACATCATGGTTTCCTGGATGGAGAACTCTCCATACAAGGCGATCTCCTGGGGCATGTAGCCCACGCGTTTTCCAGGAACACCGGATCCCCGAGTGCCGGGCTTGCCGCCCAGCACAAAGATCTCACCGGAGTCCAGGTAACGACGACCCACAATGCAGGAAAGCAGGGTGGTCTTGCCACATCCGGAGGCTCCCAGAAGGCCATAACTGGGAAGAGGGTTAATTATACAGATTAGTTTACATTTTTAAATATTTATTTAACGATTAAAATGTATTTATGTTTTTAAAACAAGGAATGGAATAATATTAAAGTCTCAAGCTAAATGTTTAGTCAGCTGTTTGGCTTTTGTTTTGCCTCATTCGGGGTCGTAAAGGTCAAGAGGCCAACCGTGACCAACAGCAAAAGAAATGGTCGAAAAATGTGCTTCAAGAGGGAAAAACACATTTTGCCAGATCAGCACGAAAACTGTCGCCACAACAAAAGACACAACTTAATGTGTAACTGGCAGTGCGGCGATGTCAATGCTAAGCATTCCAGCAGTTCAAGTTGAATTATTCCGAAATGTTCACCTTGAAATGTAAGAAATACTGGCGGGTCTCTTCGCAGCCAGCTATCAAAGGCAACTCCGCCTCTTTTTTTTTTTGGCTGCTAGCCCCCAGTCTAGTATCGTCATAATGAAGTTCGGAGCGGTACGGATTATTGTGATTATCGCTTTGTTATTTGGTCGTCTGTTTTCGTTTGCTTTTCGGCCTTTGACAAAAAATATTGCAGCACGTAGGTCGCACGTTTTGGCCTGTTATTGGATTTATTATTATAATTAACACGCTGCGCTATTTAACGAATTTAACAAGAGGCTAAAAGCGATCTGATACGGCCCCTGAGGGGTTGTCGGGAAGATTTTAATTGACATAGTCGTCAATGCGACTGACTTTGAGACCCCAAAAGCTATTTGGCCTGCGGCGTGCAGTTCGTTGACTCTACTCTCAAGATGAGTAACAACTCGTCGACCTGACCTAGGTCAAAGCTGAACGAACCAGCTGTTAACTGGGTCAAGACTGTTGGCTAGAATCGAATAAAATTCCGTTACGACACAGCGCGCATTAATGCGCCGAATAAATCACTCAGAATGCCGAAAACAAGAAACACTGGAAACAAACAAAAATGAATTATTATAACTCTGCTCGGGCCATACCAATGCCAAAGGCGGCGAAGGCAAAATATATATTTACGACTTTATTTTTATGGCCCCTAAATGTTTGCCAAAAATTCATGAACCGCATAAGGGGTCTAGAAGCTATGGCGAGGATCGTGGGGGATCGTGGGGGCTCGTGGAGCGGGCATCGGGCATCGGGCATCGGGCGTCGGGGAACTCAATTAAGCACATGTGCCGCGACAGAGATGGATATACATTACGCGGATTAAGTAGACTCCAAACAATCGGGTAAACAAACCGAACTTGAATATCGTTCTCCAGACGATAATCGAGATATATAGCCGTGCATATTGCCTATTGGATAATATCGCAAATATTACGCGTTGCCCAGCATACGAATGGAATTTTTGTTTAATTAGAAAGACGTGTGGATTGGCCGCGTTATTGACGTCAATTCGGAAGTGGCTTAATTAAGATCATCCCTCGGGCCGGCCGAGTTCCAGCGAACTTCCCTAACGACCCTCGTCAGCCGCATCGAATTATCATGCAAAAATGCCGTTTCAATTACAAGATAGTCCAATGACTAAACTAAACTGGTTTGCCATATAATAGCCGCAATTACTAGTATAGAGCCAAGTGACCTCTGAGTCGGGCAATCAAATCCCCGACACAAGGAAATCGCTCGGATTGGCATTGCCCATCCAACAGCTAATATCTAATTCGAGCTCAGCCCATATTAAGTGCTAATTACTTTCGCCGTTTCTATTTTTTATGAACTCGCTAAGTGTGCTGTCAACATTTCACTTTTATTAATGGCGGTCACCACACACCAGATCTCCGATTGAGGCATCACTTACATTGTTCCCTTGGGCACTGTCATGTTCAGGTTGTTCAGCACCTGGTTGGCGTTCTTCTTCTTGCCGTACGCCTTGAAGGCGTGGCGCACGGACACGGCCGCCTGTGTGTTCCGGGGTCCGTTGGCCGGAGCTCCCCAAGCTGCCACAGCATTGGGCTGTGTGCCGCCATCGTTGTTTGTGGCCGCCATTGCGGAGTCTGTGGAAACGCTGTAAATAGAGCAAAGTTCAGAGATTATTAAATTACATTCGATTTTAATACCATTAACTGAAACTTTGTTTTAAATAATTTCCTGTTTATATGCTCTAAAGATCAACAATTATTCAACAGAATGCCTTACAAAATGTATAATTAATTATCAGTTATAAATTGCCTACATAAAATAATAAACAAAATAATTAATTGTGTACTGATATGTGTTGAACTATAAAACTCAGTTGTTCTAAAACACTCTTGTCATTGCAAATAATTTTTGCATTAATTTAAAACTAATTTGCATAGTAGTGACAATTATAAATAGGTTCAGTTTAAGCTACGTTTTATTTTAATCTAAATATGAGGGAAAATTACAATAATGGACACATACACCTTTAGAGTTTTAATGTACAAAAATTACAGGGTCTGCAACTTAAACTAAGCACAATGAACTAAAATAATTCTCACTAAAGTTGTAAAAAGTGTAAGTAAGCCCAAGTGAATTATTGACAAATGGTAATGAAGGGTAGAACTGGTTCCATCTCCACTGGTAGCTGCTATCTCAATCCATTTTTAGAATTTGTATTATTATTATTATTATTATTGGCCAACCGGTGGCAGCTTCCTGCTGTCGCATATCGCAATTTGCATAACGCTGGCCGAGCCGATCGAATTAGCATCTGAACCGACAATGTTTGCAAGGCAGTATGCTTCAATGGGTTGCCATCGAAACTATGTCAGCGGCACACATTGCAAAAAAAAGCATAAAACTTAGAGAGACAGCAATAACAATGGACTGACTAGCTCGGCAACACTTTTCATTTTCATTTCAATATTGATACTTGGTCCGGCACTCGTCGTCTCTTGCCCAACGCGCTTTTTGGCCACTTGGTCGCCGAGCCGAAGTTGGAGTTGAGCTCAGCTGAGCTGAAGCAAATCGCTGCAAAAGTAAAACCGTACTGCTTTCGGACAGGCCTGGTCTCGGACCTGCTCTGGCCGATTGCCCAACATTACTACCACTACCACTGCCAAGTTGGTCGGCCATTGGGCAAATATGTAAGCCGAAGTTTGCATTTGCATTGCCATCGCCCATTATGCAATTCCGCATGCAGTTTTCGCCTGCATCGCACGCATCGCGTCAATTTGGCTGGCAAACATTTTCGGTAAGCCAAGATTCGAGCTCGTGGGGTTTTGGGTCAAGGTTAGCTGCATTGTTAGCCACGGTGGTCGGCGGGAAGAAAGTTCATAATTGCCTGCAATTAATCACATTCGCACCTTTTTAACATATTTTGACTGCGAGCTATTTGACGGTGCCCGGGCTTTCGGTTTTCGGTTTTCGGTTTTCGGTTTTCATATCATTAGCGCTGGCTGGCAGCAGAAAACGAGAAACGAAACAAACACACACCGAAAATAAACACATATAAATAAGACGCTGGAGGGGGAAACTAGTTCAAGGTCACTGATTGAACGCATTCGATCCCCAAATGTTGTTGTTTTCGGCACTGATGTCGCTTTCGAAAACGATTTGGTCTCGCTTTTTCGGCCGTCTCGAGTTTTTGCTAATCGATTGCGTTACTTCTCGTTAAGATAAATATTCGATCGGACGCAAATATTTGCATTTTTTATAAGGCACGCGAGATGGAGATGGGATGAGATGCCATGCCAATGGTTGCCGTTGCCCAACGGTCGAGTGGCGAGCAAACATCCTCCAATACCGGGTTTGCAGTGAAAATTAAGTAGCTTTATTATGCGGCCTATCAAAATATTTGCATAATGCGCCTCCGCCGACTGACAACATTTGGGGCTGGGCCAAACGAATTCTGAATACGAAACCGAATCCGAATCGGAGAAGCACTCAGAAATGCCATGCTGCAATTCCAGCCGGTTGACGAAATGTGTTTCAAGTTCGTTGCCTGAGTCTTTCGATTTGCGTATTGTGGCGGAGTTAGTCACAGCCAAAAGCCACACAGACTCGCACCAGCTAGTTGCGTAAACCAACTGTGTGTGTGCACAGTTAACAATGGACAAGGTCAGGCCAGGTAGTTTTTTATAATGACAACAAAGCAGACATTTTTTCCTCCTCTCCTCACTCGCTGTGCTTGACATTTATGGTTGGAAATTTGGGCCTGCCGATGGTTTGTTTGCGTTCGCGACTGCTTATTGATAATTTAATTAACTATTAGAGCGCTATTTATGCATGCAGCGGTCTGCCCAGCACGGGTCCGCATATCTTTGGGGACTTTTTCGGTTGATTTCTCCCGTAGACGACGCACCCTGGCTGACAGAGCGTGAGAATCGAAGAGGGTTTGTCAACACCGGCTGACTTATCGTGTGGGGGAAACACTTAAAAGCTGTCCGAAGGCACTCATCTCTTGAGTTCAACGTAGGCACCCCGAAAAAGTCACTTGTGGCGTCATTTCCCCGAACCGGATCGCAAATCATCAATACTGCTAATGGCACCAGCTCGCCACAACTGACACATTTTCCTTGCCGCCCTTTGCTCGCCGTAAAACAAAAACACGGACTTTAGAATGTGTAATTATCGTGGCGAATAGTTTAAAATAAAACAGAAAGGGAGACTGGCAAAGTTCAGAGTGACTCCCACCGAGGAAACAGTGAGCTCATACCAGGTCATAAACATGGGAATATATAATATAATATCTATATAATAAAAATAACATTCTATCATTTAATAAAACAATATAAATAGCAAATTTGGAGTTTGAAATCAAAACAATTTGAATATACCGAAAATTTAAGCTATGAAAACTGCTAAAGTAATTTGCCTTCATTAACAACCAAAGGGAAGGCATTCCGTGTCGCGATTTCATTGATGATTGAACCGTATAATCGCCGGTAATCATTCCAGGGAGAGGCATTATCTGGCGACCCAAGCTGTTCCTGTGCCTGGAGTCTGTCACGCAACGATGCCGGCGGTGAGCTGAATGCTAAGCACGCCGATCCCCAGGGGAATGTTGTAGTACCTTTGGTTCTTGCTCCCAGGCCTGGGGGATTTCCAAGCGGAGCCGACTGTTATTGGCAGGCAAAACACCTCTTAGCCATTTCCATACAAGTCACTGCCACACACGCGGAAGATGCAAATGTCGTGTAATTGCCTTTTTCTGTACTCGCGCGGTTTGTTTTGTTTATTTTTTGTTAAGAGGCTTCTATTCTTGAGTTAACGAGGAAGCCATTCGAATGACAGACTCGTCATTTACCGAATAAATCAGTGGGCTCTGATGACGTTACTACGTTACTACTCATAGGAAGGTGCCGGGAGATACCCAGACCTCAGACAGACATTGTTTCATCTTCAGTTCGGATCGAGTGCGGCACAAGCGGAGATGAGTTCCCAAAGAAGACGAATTCGCAATGTCTTTCGATTCGGCTCTATGGGGCGTTCGGTTCGGGGATTATGCAATGAGCCTTTTGGTATTTGACATAATTACAAACTTGTTCGCCCCGCCGAGAAATGCGGTCGCATTTTTCGCTCGTCTCGGGTTCGGGCTCGAACTCGCCAATATGCAAAGGCAGCGATACAAAAAAAAACACAGAGGAGACTGAAAAAGCCACACAAAATATGGCCAAAACCGGGAAAGACACAAAAGGGCGAAGCGCTGGAAAAGCCAAATCAAAGGCAGCAAGTCGCTTCGCGGCCGGGATTATGCAATGTTAATGTTGGGTCGACAAGTGTTAAAGCCGAGATCGGGCGTTGACAGCAGGAAACTGGAAGACAAAAGCCGATTCCCGCCAATGACTGATAGCCGAGGGCGGCCGATTGACTGCCACCGCGGTCCCATGTGGGTCAACACATCAGTTGGGTCAAAGAGAGCGCGAAACTATTGCGTTTGCCGCCCGCCTTGATTGCAATTTATGGCCGTAATCTCTGCACGTTTACCCACGAATTTACGAATTTACGAATTTACTTACGTTGATATCAGCATTTTATTTGTTGAAATCGCTCAGCGCCGCTGGTGGGTGTTGCTTTATTTGCGTTAGCGATTGTTGCTGCCTGTGGCTTTGGCTGTGGCTGTGGCTGTGTCTCTGCCTTTGCCTTTGCCTATTTCTTTAATTTTTTATTTACCTTTGTCTAATGCTAGTTACTTTGTTAACCGTTTACTTTTACTTGGCTGGCGGGCAGGCTAACACCGATCTTTTGCAATGCCCAACTGGATGTGCGGCTGTGTGGCTTATGTGTTGCAGGCACACATTGCTGAAATGTATAAATAATAATCATGTTTGAGCGTAAATTGTTGTTTGATTTATGCACTGGCTGGACCGGGAGTATGCCGAGCTTTTGTTTGGCATTCGCATTGTTTTTCTTTCTCTCCATCTTGTTGTTGTTGTTTTAGTTTCTTTCACCCCGCATTGCGCATGCGTCACGTTGGCCGCCGATCGCAGCGGAATTTGTGCAGTCACCGCGGCTGATGAGTGGGAATTTGTCAATGACTCCGTAAGGCTAAGGCGCTTACAGGCCAGAATATGCGGGAGAAGCTTCCAAGCGGATTGGCAAACGAGCTTCTAGATCGCAAGGAAAGCACCTCTAATCGGTGAATCGAATTCTCCCCGCCCGGTTTCATGTCACCTTAACACATTATACAATCAACACCTTGTGGCTTCATAATTTAAGGCGCTACGGCATTGTGCAGAGTCATGCCGTATGACTGCACCATTATACGATCAACAAGTGGATATATACACAAGATATACCTACACCAATCCAAAGAAAACTGTTAGCTGTGTTTTTTGGTCGGCAATTTGATATGCGAACGGCCCAAAAGCCGCTTAGGTCGCTTAGTTCGGTTAGTTCCGAGCAACAACACAATCAAAACAGTAATAACAAATAATAATAATTGAGCCCCCAAAGCAATGTACGCATTTGACATTGGAATCCATTTTTTTCGGACACGACTCTCTAGCCCACTTGGAGATGTATTCGAAGCTGAAGTTTCCAGCTTTCAAAACAAGTCGAGTTCTTAGCAATTTGCGATTTGTTGATGCCTAGTTTGCATGCCGAGTGCGTTGCGATGCCAAGGTCAACGGTAGCTGGCATGCAATGGCTTTCCGGGCTTGCTCTCTGGTGCAGCGGAAAATTTTTAACTAAACCTTTGAGAGTGCGTCATCAGGTGCGATAAGTCAGAGCCTAAAAAGGCGGGCTCAAGCTGAGTCATCCAGAGCTAGAGTGTTTACCGAAATATTTATCTTTGATTTAAGTGGGTTAAGTTGGAAATTGCTAAAAGTTTACATTATCTTTCTTATAAGTATTATGAACTTATTGAAATTACAGTTGATCTCGTGGGTCTACAAATAATAATACCTTTAAGTGGAAAATGCTTACATTTTCTAGGGATTTCTTGTCTAAACTTCCGACTTTCCTTTATAAATATATCCATTCTGTTTTGCATAATATTCAGTGGCTGCATCCAATCAAAGCAGAATCCACTGAGGCACTGCACTCAAGAGCAACTAGCGAATGTTAAGCCATCAACAGCTCGATCGCTGGAGCATGAAAGCACTTGGAGCAGCTGCATGAATAAGTTTATTCATAAACTATACCATTTAAATTTAAATTTCAATGGAGCAATCTCAATGCAACAGCCAGGCGAACGACTTTTCAGCAGCTGTGCGACTCGTTACTTGCAGACAGGAAAACCCCATTTGGTTGGCTGATTAAAACGCTTAATGCGAAGCCAACGTGTGTGGCATTAAGCAAGCGACGGCTGCTGTTTGCTTGTTGGCCAAAAGCAGCGGACATGTGCCAGACATTAAGACGGCCCCGGAGACCCGATTAGAACCGCCTTGGTAATAGGCAGGGCCGTCGATAATCCCCATGAACCGAAGAGCACTCACACAGAACGGCTTCACTTTCGATCCAGCTTGCCGCGTTTTCCCAACCAAAAGTATTTTCGTTTTCGTTTTCATTTTCTTCGACTGGACTGGCTTTTCCGATGACATAATTTCAGGCACGTATGTATGTGTGGCTCGCAGCTAATGCAGGCATTGCAGCTGTGTGCGACACAGTTTCGTGGTTGCAAGTTGCAACTTCTTCGACGCGGGCTTTTGGCCATTTCTGCAAATGGCAAACCAGTCGCGCCGAGTGGCTCGCAACTGGTTCTGCAACAGGTCTTCAGACCGTTCAGAAGCCACTGGCCAAATATAAACAGTCGAGCACTCGCTCACCCGCACTGATCGGAGCAGAGTGCTGGCCAAAAGCCAAAAAGCGTTAGATAATCCAGATTACTAGAGGGAACGAGAGAGCCCACAGCCTAATCGATTCACGAGTGGCGTGTGGCGTCGATTGGCTCTGACTTAAGTTGCTCTACAAACCAGTCCGAAGTCCGATTCCTGCGAAAACCCGAAAGAGAATGTCCGACTGCCGCAATTAATATTTAATTTTCCCAATTGTTGAGTGTGTCTCGCAGTTGCACAATCGATCCCGAGGAGGAGTTCATCGCCGGGGTCACGTGAACCCCAGCAACTGTTGTGTCTGTCATGGAATGTTTTCCCCATTCTGAATTTATAATGAGCGCGAGCTTGAATTTCTAATGTTCCCCAAGGGTTGTCACCTTTAACTATTCACTTCATATATTAATATGACGAACTGTCGGCGCCCTACTCTAAAAAAAGTGATTTAAAACTGGACAATAGACAGTTAAATATCTTACTTGACTTTATTAAGTGATTAAGACCTATTGATCTGCAATTAAGTGACCAGGCGGATCGGGAACTATAAAATATACGTTGCATCAGCACAAGATTGCTTCCAGCTAACGTCTAATTTGAAACTTAGCATTAGATCCAGTCAACGTCTAATTTCATTGGTTATGCAGCTCTCAGGGCAATCATCAGGGGGAAGTATTAGGCGTCCATTTAAAATCGATTTAAGGCATTTACATTGCACTTAATTAGTGTAACAATTGCCGTAGAATTCTCTAGAGGCCCTATCCCATTCGCCATTAAATGTCGCACCGCACTTTATGGCTTAATAATCTTATATCCACGGATCCGACGACTCCAGTTGTCATCGGACTGTTGCCGAGCGCCGAGATCCGAAAGACGCCGAGTGGAGGCACCTTGAACTCTGCTCGAAGCGTAGCCGCGACGTGATAAACAGAGAATGAGCGGCCCAAAAACACAGAAAGAAAGAAAGACAGATACTGAAAAACCCCCAAGCCGAAAATACCAGTTCAAGTTTAAACTTAAAATGCTGCACGGTTCGGTTCGGAAATGCACATGGGAGAGAGAGGGGGCCGCAGACCTTGACAACTAATTTCAGGGCCCTCGCCGAAGGTCTTTGGGTGCACCGAATACTCGGACGACAATGAATGCAGTTTATTATAAGACTTAAGCGCTCGCTTTAATTGTTATTATTATTAAGCCGTTCAGATATCCGATGCCCGTCTACTTGTGCAATGAGAATGCGAAAAGTCACAGCGCCTAACTGCTGTGAACTTTGCTCGAATTGCTTACGACGACAACAGTCCGTCCAGTGCAAATCCCAGAAACTGGCTAAGTAACATACTACTCTCCCCGATCTCTTCCCCAGTGTTAAGTCCAGCGTCTCCCCTCTGGGATTTATCTTATGGAATGTGCTGATCTCAGATAAAAAGCCAGCTTTTAGCTAAGTACTCATGAGGGTCTTAGGTCGCTAGCATCTGATCTTTAATAGTAAAATAGCAAAAGTACATAAAAGCTCCTGGGGTTAAAAGTGAGGAAAGTGATTCTGTCAATCAATAAAAGAACCATTAAGCTGATAATATCAGCCCATCAATGGCGGCACGAATGACACATCGGGGCAATGTAGACTGCAGTTAATGACCGAAATTATGGCCACATTTTCCACACTTTTTTTATGCAATTTTGCAGTCATCAGAGGAGGCAAAAAGTGTAGCAATGTATCGCAATGGAGTTGCTCATGCAGAGCTGTACCCCAGAGAGCGGCCAAGTGGCAATTCTAACAGCGTTTTGGGGAGACGATTACGACGATTGTCGTCCCATTCCGTTCCCATTTGTATGCGGACCGCGGAGCACACGCGTTTGAACATTTTGAGCGGACAGTAGCCGGCCCTGCGGACAGATTGGGGGACGTGTGGAGGAGGAGGCATCACTGTGTTATTGATGATGTGGATCTCCACGATTATGAGTATAATGATGATGATGGTGTTGGAAGTTCGCGAACAAAGCGGCAGCCATTTGTTTCTCCGAAGAATGAGCTGTTGTTTGCTTAAATATCGCTTTGTATGGAGTTCTGCGACTTCCTGAAACGTGTCTGTGTCTCTGTGTGTGGCACTGCCCATTCGAGCTCGGCAAAATCCCAAAAATCTATATACACCAGCCAGCCAGGCATTTATTTGATGAGCAAATTGACACTTACAGTGCGCGTTCTAAATGGGTTTGCGTTCGCTGATGTTTGCACACAATTTCGCCGTCGTAATCCACTTCAACTTGGCTGGGATTGCTCTGGACAAACGAAAGACTTAGGACACGAACGCGAGCGCACAACGATAAGGGTCACTCTGCAAGAGCAATTTCTTGGCCGGATCGAGGTACGAGGAATCGCGGTAGCCGAGCTGAGATCGCGGAGACACTTGCGCTGCGCTGGAGGGTACGACTAAGACTGATTTCGTGGTCTGCGGTTGGAGCTCAACTGAGTTGGCTTGAGTCGCGTTGCCTCGAGTGGAGCTGAGCTGGGGCTAAGCTAAACTGAGCTGATGCTGAGGCTGAGGCTGAGGCGCTGCTGCGTCGTCGGCGTCGGCGTCGGCGTCGGCGTCGCCGTTGCTAGCTTTGCACTTTACACTTTGCCAATGAAACGGACAGAGACAGAGCGAGTGGAGCGCGGAGAGCCAACGAAAGCGAGAGCAGTTGCACTTTTGCACGTGCGTTTCGAGCAGTAACTTAAAAGCCGTTTAGACGTCGGACTTGCGGCTGCTTGGCTGCCAGAAACTCGACTGAAAGCTAGGCAACGGCGCAGACACCTGCGCCGGAAAGCGCTCAAAGAGGTAACTCAACTCGGCTCGGCGATTGAGTGGCTTGTGGAACGGCCGCGACTCGTCTGGCAAACAAGTGAACCTGGTCGAGTTGAGTGGCTTTTTGTTTTTTTTTTTTTTGCCGAGGCAAGTTTGTTGGCTTCGCTCCTGGTTCCGATGCAGCGGCGGTTCACCTTCGGGCTGCCGGGGGGAAATCGCTCAAAAAGGGCCCCGGTTTTTGGGTTTTTTTTTACGTCGTCGTTGTGACGTTGCGGCTTATGCAATCCGCCGACGACCTTGGTGCTGCGACTATCGTTCAGCTCACCTCACCTCAGCCCAGCGCAGCTCAGGCTCCTCTTCTGACCGACCGACCGCGCTCACAGCCAGAATTGCAAAAGGCCGCTCACCCATTCACTGCAGATCGGGCTGTAATGGCTTCATTTGGCCGTAATTGCTATTGCGAATCCATTAAAATTCCCGGCTACTTTTTAATTAGGATTGCTGCTAGCCATGTTTACATAAGCCACGGCTAGTACCCACTTCCACTTGCCCCTCCAACTGGAGCAAAGTTCAAGCTGCCACTAATAGATCGAAGGAAAGATACCGAACCAAGGCGAAATTAAATGCCTTAATTACTATAATTAATGTGCCAAAGAATGCTTTTGGGAACCGGGCTGAGTGATGGACAGCAGCTGGCCGATAGGCCAAGCCGCAAAATCAATAAACATGTCTATATTAAAAATTTCGTTGTTTGCCTATTGCACAATTTCAATGTCATCGGAACCAGAGAAAAAATAAACAGAAAAAATGTAAGAAAAAAAAATTAACAAGCCGGCGTTAAGGGCGTGACTAAGGGTGTTCGTCGCGTCTGAGAAAAACGAAGCCAAAGAGACCAAACTGTCCAGTTTTGCGCAACGCTGACATTGAAAATGCACAGCTTGGCGATGTGGGTGTTTCTGGCCAAATGTGCCATCAAATCGGGTGTTGTAACAAATCGCGTTCGGACCTCTTAAGCAGGTGGTCAATGGTCAGTGGACAAGACGAGGCAGTACCCCTCCACAAATTGGATTTTTTAACAGAGTTTTACATACATTCATACTGTTTTCTTTTGCTATTAAATGGCAATTAACCAACAAGGTCGCCTGCTATACATTATAATTCGTATCCATGCGACTTATCCAGCTCCCAAATCGGTATTTAATAAGTCGTGTGGATTACTCATACGCCTGGGATGCCCGCCCGCCCGTCTACCTGCCTGTCAGTCAGTCAGTCGGACCTAATGAATCGCATAAAGCGATCTCCCGGCTGACTGATGGACCTGTAAACATCCTCAAAGTCGGTGCAATGGACATAATTGTAGTCGCGATACAAGCAATTCACGCATGTACACACGCCAAGAAATAAATAAGCAAAATGCGTCGCTGTCGCACTTGACATCGTTTTCGGAATACGCCAGGCAACGTGCTAATGAGCCCTGAAAACGCGCTCCCAGCCCAGTCCAGTCCAGTCCAGTCCACCTCCTCGTTCATCATTAACTTGGCTGGGCATATGTTGCAATGGCGTTTATAGCGTCTGTGAATCATAATGCTCATAATCATCATCAGGGTCTGGATCTGGTTTTCAGCTAAATTATAATAAGCAAACTGCCGGCTCATGCTGTACTAATTTGTGCAGTCGCCGCTGCTTCTTGTACGAGTGGAAAGCCGTGTAAAAGGGCCTTCAATCGCCTGCCGCTTACAAGCTGCCAATTTCGCAACTGTTGTCTTAGCTTAGACCAACGGCAGACGCCCCCACGAGGCGACCAAAAGAGATCAGCCACAACAGCCAACACCACAAAACCCCATTTGAGATTGCAATTTTCTAACTTGTCTTTGTCTTTCTTTGTTTTTGGCCAGTCATGCTGCGCCAGCAACAACAAACAACAGCGCCTTGGACAAGTTTGTTGACTTCGGGCGCAGTTGGGAAAACGAGAACAACAACAGGTAACAAAAGGTAACAGCGGCCAGTGAAAAATTACAGCCAGATATTGAAGAAATTGGTTGACAACATTTCGCTGTGATTTTTTTTTATATTTTGTTTTTTTGGTTTTGCCATGGCATCAATTCACTCGCGACAGCTTCACTTACTGTCTCTGTTTCAGGCTTTTGCCCGGCGATGTGCACATTTCAAATCTACATTTTCGTATTGTTTACTTCATCGCATTTATAGCCCATCCATTCCCAGTGGTAGTCTTGTCTTCCCCCGTTCGGACAGACAATTTTATTTCGGTTTTACTTTCGGAGTTAGCCGACTCTCTGCTCTTTTTATGCCGCTCTGAAAATGGGCACAAGGTCGCTGCTTGGGACAAGAAGGAAGTTGGAGCTGCCTGGGAAGCTGTGGAGCCACCACAGAGGAAAGGCGCGGAATTCCAGACGGGGAGCACCACAGCCTGGCTTTTAAATTAATTGCATCCAGACGCAACGAGATGACGGCAGCGGCGATGATTTCAAGCTCATAAAACGGATTGCACTTGGAGATAAAATTTCCCTTTCGCTTGAAACACGTTTTTCGCTCGCTCTTTTCGTGCGGTGTCCTAATCCCCTACTTTCAGACTTTTACGATTTACCTGGGGAAGTGGCAGGTGAAACAGGGTAATCTCTGAGGTAATGTTTTAAATCGAGATACAGATCTAAATGGAAACAAATTACTATCGCATCTTCAAGTTCAAAGATTTATTTTTACAATTATAATATAATTATCTTATATAGTGATCTTTAAACCATCTGAACTCCCTCCCAGTTTTGCTCACTGCATTGCAGATCAATGAGCTGCAAAGCTTCAGCTGCTGAGTAGCTTTTCAGCACAAAAAAAGCAGTTTCTTTCGCCAAATATTATGCAATTCTTGCAACTTCCAATGGAGACTTTAGACCACATACAAACTTGCCTCTGCCTCTGAGCAGGCTAAAGCAAAAGAGCTGCTAATGTAAGTAGCTTAATAAATTGTAATTAGAGGCTGTGGCCGCCTTACATTATAAAAATAAAAAACGATCTGCAAAATGGCATGCGATCTGTTTGCTTTTTGCCCGTCTGACCTGTAATTGCTCGGTCCACTTCGAATCTAAAACGAAGCTGGCCATTAACTCGACTCGTCTCTGGCTTGAATAATTCGTGAAGATTTTGGCCAAATCCAAAGCCATATCCACCAAAAAACACACGCCCCAAATGTGTCAAGGTCTTTTGTAAACTGGTGAATGAGCAAAAGAAACGAGCCACATAAAATCAAATCAAATGGAAACCGAAAGCTGGCCGAGCGAAGTGGGGCTGGGACTGGAGCTGGAACTGGGACTGGGACTGGGTCTGTGTCTGTGTTCGTTCGGCCACATTTCGAGCCAATTAGCAGGCTGGCCAAATTGTTGTTAATGCCATGAGCAAATACACCGAGAAACTGCTGCTCTAAGACAATGCATATGGCTTCTTGCAGCTCAAGTGAAAGTACAAAGGGATTGGCAACGACCAGGCTACGTCATGGTTCCGAGGAACAGGTAACTGCTGGATGAAAGGCCCTAAGAATTGGCGACAATTTATGTGACAGGCGTTATTCAGGACAAAGCCTACGTGATATCTCCGATATGCATTCAAATTATTCAGAAATACGTTCTTAAATCCAATCTCAAAGGTTACTCAGCGCGGCAAAAGCCACTGACATTGGGGCATTGCGGAAATAAATCTTAAATTGTCATTTGTCTTTCGAAATTCGTTAAGATTACTCGCTAATTTCGCCATAAGTTCTATGGCCTTTCGGGGCAAACGACTGTCTCCACTCAGTTCTGAGATAGAACTTAAGCATAATGTTCCTTAATGGGCAGACTTAAAGTACACAATCTGTCTGAAAATGTTCTCATAGAACAAAGCAAAATGTTTACAGCTGCTCTCCCAAAAGTATTGACCTTTGAGGCCAATTAGAGCAGATCAACGTGCTCGTAAATTCTCGGATTCTGTAGTTATAATCACCTGACAGCCTAATCAAATGGCTATTGAGCCTCAGATTTTTTTCATTTAGTTAATGTTCGTCAATCAAGTGCGTTGACGAGTCAAGAAAATTATTTTGAAAAGCTTCTCAGGCCTAAGCTTCGGTGATATAGCCTCGAGCTGTGATGAATTCGCTGAAAAGCTACAAAGTTTAAGCCAAGTTAACCGAGAAGCTATAGACAACTCATTGCTATGATATCGAAAGCTTAAAACTTAAAGCTTTTACACTAAGCAACACAACGAAAAACATTTTTTTTTTTAACTTTTTTGTTAAAATATATGAAAACCTGGCATTTTTTGATGCTAGATTCGAGTTTAGTGCATCTTCTTACATTATTTCGGCCTGTCTTATTTTAGGAGGACTTATTTTAAATGATTAAAGCTTACTGCAAGTTCCAAGGGAAATATAAATGCAGAATTAACCATACTCAGCACTTGCCTTATAAAATGCAAATGATAAATCCATAAACTTTCATCTAAATAGCTGCATATCTTAGGAATATATCAAGTTTTATTATACCCTGAAATAATGGAGTAGTTTGACATATTCAGAGGGTCCCGCTTATGGTCCGGTGATTTAAGAATTAAAATTTTAATGGCACTGCAATTAGAATTTAAAGCCCAGAGCGTGCTAAAACAGTTTCTGATCCGTATGAGGGCGTGCCCGGGCTGCAAATCATCGCCAATAAACTGATATGAGCAGTAACAACGATAATTAACGGCACGCCAGGAGGGGAGACGGAGGCTGATATGACAAAAACATGTTGACATACACGAATCCGCTGCGGTTTCCCAATATTTCGATTCCACTCACCGCTGAACTAGTTCATGCGGAAGTGACGTCGCTGATTGAATTGTGGATATTGTATAATGAAGGCCACCAAAAGAGAAATACCGTTAAAGGCAACAAACAAAGGCATGTGGACCCGACCCCAAGTCAGCCGTATTTCGATGCCAATAAAATGATTTTAAATTGCACAAAGACGCCGCCTTAGAAGGGGTTAAGCCCTTAGAGGGCGAAACCGTTGCATATAAATCTTTGTCACTTTTTTTATTTAAGGTAACATCTTTGTCAAGTGGTAATAAATCAAAATGTACTTAATAAGACATAAAACTAAAATTAGAAAATTCAATTATCAAGGCCATAAAACTTCTTTGTAATTGAAATAAAACCATAAAATATTTGAATGGAAATTTTGAATATATGCCTCCTTGAAATTACTCAAAATATAATTAATAAGACATCAAAATAAATTAGAAAATTTATTAACTGACAAGGTTGTAATTCCTAGTCTTACCTTAAGTAATAAAAGTTCTTTGTAATGGCAAAAAATTCCCAGTAGTAACTTCAATAACTTTTTGCACTTTATTGCGGTTCAATAATTTCCTATTTATATACAATTTTATTAAGTATCCAACCCCCTTAGAAGTAAAACCAGTTAAAATATGACAGCTTTAGGACTGTCTCCCAACCTAGACTCAGACCTACGCCCCTGTTTAGCACTGCTCTCGTGTGTATCGCATGCGTTGCCAATATTATGTCATTCATAAGCCAAATAAAAGAAGAAGCCCAGCATAAATGAATGACCAATTTGTATTTACATAAAGCCGAGACTTTCGCACAGAGGCACTCAAACCTCCGACGACAGCGGCGGAGTCTGAGGAGCTCAATTGTATCCGACGATTATGGCAAAATAATTTTCACACATTGTGGCAAATCGACCGATTGCCGGATGTGCTCAGGTGCAAAAACCACCCAGTTGAGGATGCTGATGAACGACGTTAATTTGTATTACCAAAACTCATTTGTTTGCCGATTATTGTGCCACGCATTTGTGGTGGGGAAATTATTGAAGTTTGCAATTAGTTGAATTAAATGCCAAGTGCTGAAAGCCAGCCAGGCGTGGCCGAGCGACTATGCCTACATATAGCTTCTTCGGAAGCATCGCCCTATGAATGGCGGCGACCCTGGGTTCTATTAATAATCGCGCGAAATCGGTGGCTTTCAGTTGCTCATCGCTTGCACGGCGGTGCGCATGCGCCATAACTTGTTATGATACGAATTTGTTACCTTCCTGCTTATTTATGTAATTGCAAATTTCACTCGTCACTTTTTGATGGGGCTAAAGTTGCTTAGCTGGTGAATAAATGCAATTAAAGCCCAGCGCTTAATAGGCATGACGCGGAATTTGCGCAGACCAGCAACCGGCGACCGGCGGATTCCCGGCTCGACAATAATGATCTCCCCGATGAGTTGCCTAAATGTGCATTTCACCCAGCCACCCTTAGGCGTCGTAAGCTCCGTAAGCCTTGGACAATGCACCGCGCCCCGTAAACCAGACCCCATCGAAGTGTCATTCACGTTTGAGTTTTGAACAAAAACATCAGAGCTAAATCCATAATGAATGTGATTATTTTTTTGTCTTATTTAATTATAATTATTCATTGATCGGCCAGTCGCACTGATAAATATGTTTTTTTGATTCGTAGGTCCAAAAATAAAGCGGTTTTCGATGACAGAAAACACGTGCGAGTGTTATGCAATGTGTGTGTGTGAACCGGAGAATAAGCTTTAAAGTTTAAACAACAAAAGAAAACATCGTGTTCTTGGGCAGCGACCCTGAATCGAACTACTATTTGTTGTTGAGGCTGCTTAGCCTAAGGTAAAATCGAAAGACTTCAGATACTTTGTAGATGGCGATGGCATCTGCTGATACAACCACTCGATGATTCCGAGTCAGTTCCGTTTGGGGGCCTCTCATCTTAACGACTACTTTATGGACCATTAAGACGACTTTTCGCTGTTACTGCAGATGTAAAACTTGCGGCTGACTCTGACTCACATGGCACTGGGATCCGACCAGCTGAAGTGACGCTTAATCCTTTCAAGATCCAGGACAGGCTGCTGCTGGTTCTGCTGCTGCTGCTGCTGCTGGCTCAAGGTCGCCTCTTTCTTCGGCGCCATTTTGCCGCTGTTGGGGAGGAGGATAGGATGCACTCTGGGAACTAGTCACTGGTCCAATGGAATATTCGAAGAGCAGTTGCACAACTGGTTTCCCTGTGATTTCTGCTGCTGCTGCTGCTGCTGCCCGTAAAGCGTCTTGTTTATTTCGATTTGTATCTGCACTCACAACGCTCGCTCGCTCGGTTTCTCACACAGAAATTCGCGTGCGCCTCCGCACAGTGCTGAGCGAAACAAAAGACTTAGGCAACGAACTAAGACTTCATATTAGGCGCGGGCCAACTTGTTTTTGTTTTTCTTTTTTTATTTTTTGCCTGGCTTTGTCTTCGCTGACAGGTGTGTAAAGCCAACAGCTGTTTCGTTGGGTTTTGGCCAAAAAAACGATTGCTCACAACGTGGCCGGGCGACAAGCACTGCGACGGCGCGACGTCAACGAAAACGAAAACGAGCGCAGGTAAAACACGTAATTGGATTTATAACTTTACTCTTTTTTTTTTATAAGGTACACGTAATAAAAGCACACAAAGTGATATCGTTTTTTGAGACCCTGCTGCTGCTGCTGCTGCCTAACGCGCCGAAGTCGTGATCGAAACTGAAACCCCAAGACGCGCGCATCCAGCGCAAGAGCTGCCGAAATGCGACACAAAAGCTGCAAAAGCGAGAGAGCCACGGAGCAGCTCAGCTCTCGTGAGCGGAGAGATTGTGTTTTATTCGGTATTGATATGGTTTTTATTTTTTTTTTCTCCTTCGTATAGATAAACATGCACGGCTCTAGTCATGCACAAGGGGGCAGCAGCAAAAAATCGAACAGTCCAAGCCAACGAACTTGTTGAGGGAATGTAAATCGGAGAGAGAGAGAGGTAAAGTGTTAATTAGGCTCGAAAAGCAATATTAACTATTCCAGGAAAATATAGCATCTAGAAAAAGAAACATGATTCCATATATTTATTGTTAATTCTGTGTCAAATTTAGGAGAAAACAAATATTTTTAAGAGTGATCCTAACAGCCTTAAACCTAAAATCTCTCCCTAATTACAGCCCTATCTGAAGCATATTTTCAGGTAGCTTCGGCCACGCCCACTGAGCTTCATTTAACCATTTTTCACGGCATTTTTAGTGGCTTAATTAAGACATTGCACGATACCGCTAAGAGTCGTCCCCCTAAGCGCCTTATGGGTCTTAATAGCAGCCTCTTGCTGTCGCCTCGCCAGCAACTACAAATGATGAACTACCCGGCAGTGTGATGAACTTTAAAGCAGATTATCAAGCTCAGCAGAGAGCTGTCAAACGGTGAAACAGTGAGCTATAATGTTATGTACTATATAACTCAAGTATAATTAGTAACGCTAATAAAAAAAAGCGAAACTAAGGTTGAGCAGTGAAAACATTTCTATATACCACCGCACTCGTATAATTCACACATTTCCGTCAACGTGACGTGAGCAGCAGCAGCAGAGATCACATCAGCTCGTAGAATCGCATACTCAGTGGGGACTCAGTGGCGATTTTTAAATAAAATTATAATAATAAGAAAATTGCAACTAAATGAGGGAATTTCACGCTGCATTTGTTAGGGGAATAACATGTGATAAACCGAATCAAAACAAATCGTTAAGTGATCCCCCAGCAGTTTCCGGTTGACCCGAGCGGGTCAGTGAAAGCGTTAGTCAGGCAGGTCTTGCGCAAATTGCATCGGACACTAAATGGCTGCGACTTAAATAAAAGCTTATCTAAATATTTACCCAGCCGACAATAGGCCGCATACATTTCGGGTCAATTGGTATGCAAATGGCGGGCAAACTGTCGTAGCATTTCCCCAAAATGCAAATGGGCGCCGCTGCTCTCTTAGCCCCCAACAATGCGCTCTTTTTCTTTCTCTGCTCCCAAGCTCCCTGAAAAGCTAGGAGGACCACTGCCGGTGGTTACCTCATCGATGGCGGCGGGCGTCGTTAAATTGCAACAATTACGGAGCGGGACGGCAAATGGCAGCGGCGATGACGACTCCGGCTGTGGCGGTGTAAATGAAAATCAATGAAGCGGCTAACAAACGAAAGAAGACATCGAGACAACTACGAATGTTTGCCCAAAGAAATGAATGCTAAAAGTGGCGCATAAAAAGAAAGTTTAAAGCACACTTTTTGCCCCTGCCTTGATATCGTTTCGCTGGCGGTTTTGAGTTCGATTTTGTTTGCCTTTGCCAGCGCCGAATGATAGTAAAACTGCATTCGGTAATTATAAATACCTTCAGTTTGAGCTTAGAGCCCGAGCACTCATGCTTGAGCTCGAGTGATTCAATAAACAAAGGTGGTGGTGGCTGGTTAGGCTGGGTGGTGGCCGGGTAAACAACCAAAATTACAAAACCAGCGAGCGCGCCAAAGAATTTGTGTCACAAGTTGCACAATGGCCGCCCCGAGAAAAAGCCGAAACCCACTGCAGCGCCTGCACACGCGGCGTATGAGCAACGACTTCGGCGACGGCGAGCAAATACCGCACTTTGGCGAAGAAGTAAAACTGCAATTTGCAAGCGTTACATAAGCGGAGGAGACCGGGGGGACCAGTTCGCCTGCCCAGTGGCAAAGTCGCCTTGACGGAAGTCGGGAAAAATAGTTCCAGGGGAAAAATGGCCAAGAGCATGAAATTAGCCACAAAAAATTGGCCACAGACAGACATGGGCGAAATGCGTAAAGACCGAAAATGGCAGCTCCAGCAGCAGCAGCAGCAGCAGCCACGGACGACTTGTAGTATGTGGAGTAAGCCAATAAGTAAATTGGCCAAAAAGCAACATCGATGCAATGTTTTGCGTTCATTGTGGAAGTTGGACACGGATCGGAAGTGGAATTACGTGTAAGTGGAGCGATAGCTTGCACTTTTCCACTTGAGAGCCAATTTCTAGTGATTATTTGTCAACAAACTGGAGTGTCTAAAGGTGTAAACGAGGTGCAAGGAAATTATGGCCCGACTGGAAATGACCACATCATTTAAACATTTAATGTTGGCATAAGAACTCGTTTTAAAGCCAGTCTTTTTTTTGTATCGAGGTCTACGAAGCCAAAGATAATTTAAATATTAAGAAAAAACGCATAATTCATAAAAATATGCACTAAGTGAAGGCATTAAAGGAGGTTAGGTAGGAAAATGATGTATTTAATTATCATTACTAATTTCGTTATGTTTTTATTTATAATTTGAAACACCGAAAATGAAATTATACTTTAAAATATTAATTTAAAAATTAAAATTAGAAATAAAACAGGGATTTCCAGGCCACAAATAAAAATTTCCCTCATTTAAAAATGCGCGCCAACATCATATAGTTGTCTTACTCTCTCTTGCATATACAGCTGTCTCTTTTCCTCAATATGGTGGCTCCCTCTTTTAAAATTTACTGGGGGCTGGCGCCTTTTATTGGAATTATTTGCTGTACCTATATTCATATCAATATAAAATTGCCGAGAGGTGGCTTTTTGTAATTGAAACACATGTAAAATACAATTTTACACGAAGACTGACGCTTTCGTAATTAAATCGTGTTTCTTTCGATGAGCCATCTCTCAATGAGAATTCTCTCTGTCTGTCTTATCAATTATCTGCTGTTAAGATACTTTACAGAAATTAAAGAAAATAAAGATACACATTCCCGGGCAAACAGAGTCTTCTTGCTTGCCAGTGGTTGATGGTGGCCACAGTTTCAATCACGAGCTGAAGGCGTCAAGATGAACAATTTAAAGTATCTCCTGCTAGGGCTAAGTCTCTTTCTAGGTGAGTAAAAAAAGAAAATATATAATGAGAATTAATTAATTAATCCAATAACTTTCCTTTCAGTTATTGGAAACGTGCTGACTTATTGCCAGCTGAGCAAACCCAATACATGGAGCGATCGAACCTTCGTTCATATAGTAAACAATCGCTATGAACTCCTGCTGACGGATCGCTTGCAGACCAATCAGGTGGTGCATCTGCTTTGCGGTGGCACACAGCCGATTTTCATCACCACCTGTCAGTCGAACGGACACCTCAACCCGCCATTGCCCACGACCAACTGCAGGCTCTGGCTCCTGCTGTTCAGGCCGTCCGTGATCCCAGTTGCTCCCACACCATGTACCGCGTGGGCTTTCCGTTCCAACAACAGTTCCTAGAGATCTATCGAAGCTGCTACCAGGCCTCCACCATGACAGCTTACTTCTCCATCACCAAAGTCTATCCTACATATTTGAGTGAGTTCAGGCTGCTCTCCTTGTTGCACTATTAAGATATTCCCTCCTTGAATTTAGATTCCGATTCCCCGTCTCCGACTTTCGATCGAGATGGACTTATTAGTTCTGCGGATGCCGACACCTTCAAGCGGAGTAGCGTCTTCAATCGATTCGAGGCTATCCTGGGCCCGCACCAGAGCTATGTTCCGACTGCCCAAAGTCCCTCCTTCGATCGCGGCCACTTGAGTCCGGCTGGGGACCACACCTTCCCCCGGAACCTGCGGCAGACCAACAAGTACCTCAATGTGGTGGCCCAGCATCAGAACATCAATCGCAGCAACTGGAAGATTGTCGAGAATTGGGTACATCGCCTGTTCGCCGAACATCAGTTTGATGTGCTCAAGGTCTGCACGGGAGCACTGGGCGTACTCGAGTTGGTGAGCCAGCCACCTGGTTCGCAGCTGACACAGATTTTCCTGGCGACGAACAAGAACCCGGTGCCCAAGTGGATGTACAAGATCGTTAGCCATCTCTCTGGCTACAAAGTCGTGGTGTTGACCTACAACAACGGATGGGCCACTCAGAGCCCAGATCCCTCATCGGTTTGTCGAAGAGTCAATTGCCCGAACTCATTGAATCCCAATGGCTTTGGTTACACCTTCTGCTGTGATCCAGCACAATTTATAAGGAATATTGTTCCCAATTTGACGGGTGTTTGTTGAGAGCTGTATATTTGGATCTTGGATCCGTTCTATATACTGAAAATAAGGGAATTTACCTACCTTATGGGATGACTTAAAATTATCTATTAGCTACTATCCTTATTGTATTTAACCCAGTTTAAGGTCTAATAAAATATTTACTTAGCATGCCAAGTTCTAGATTCTTTATTATTTAAATTTTTACCAGAATCTCCTTTCTCAACTGTCCTCCAATTGCCGCGATTGATTTGATAGTGTTGGGGCACCACATTGATGTACTTGTTCGTCAGCTGCAGGTTCCGGGGGAAAGTATACTCAGCCGCCGGAGTTAGATGTCCACGATCAAGGGTTAGACTGTTGGGCTTAGACACATAGGATTGACCTGGCCCCAGGAGAGTCCTAAAGCGATTGAAGACGTTTCTCTGCTGAAAGGATGCAGCATCTGAGGGACTTATGATGTCGTCACGGTCGTCGCCTGGCGATCAGCATCTAATTTTAAAGGAAAAGTTATCAAGTTTTTGGAAACTAAATAGAAAATGTAACAAAACTCACTCAGGTATGTGGGGTACATCATGGCAATGGAGAAATGAGCTGTCACGGTGGTTGCATCATAGCAACTTCTGTAGATCTCTAGAAAGGTTCTTTGAAACCGAAAGCCTACCCGGTACATGGTGTGAGAGCAACTTGAATCCCCGACTGACTCCACAGAAGGAGCCAAACGAGACACTGAACAGTTGGTCCTCGGCAATGATGGGTTAAAGTGACCGCTGGACTGACAGGTGACAGTGAAAACGTCCTCTCCGCCGCCGCAAAGCATATGCAAGTTCTGATGGGTCTTCAGCCTATCCGTCAGCAAAAGTTCATAGCGATTGTTGACTTTGTGGGCAAGGGTGCGATCGGTCCATGTATTGTCTTTGCTTAGCTGGCAAAAAGTGTAGATATTTGCCACAACTAAAGGGGAGATTATTGGCTTACTTTTAAGCCTTTCCCTCCTGGTTACTTACCCTGGAACATGCACAGAAAGAGGAGGAACTGCCGAAGCTTGTACATGTTTTTGCTTTGAATTCGAAAATAAAACTGAGGAACCAAGCAAGAATTCCCAGCAATGTGCATTGTTGTGCATTGTATAATCACTTGTCACCTATTTAAATTGCTAAATAGGAAATAGTTTGATTTTGGGCCAGTGTGTGATTTAATTACATTGCTTTCGCTTTGTTTTGATATGTAAATGGTTTAATTTCTATGGTATATATAGTCTGTGAGAATTTCTTTAAAATTAATGGATACAATCCTTCAAAATATAATATTATATATATAATGATGGTTCGTTATAAAATTAAATACCCAAATCAAGTTTTGTTTTTCCTAAGAGTATTTGATATCAAAATCTATCTCACAGAATCCGATAACATTTCATGCTTCTCCACAGTTGTTTGAATTCCTTGAAAGGGCTTTTAATAACTTCGCTATTTTTACAGCGAATATATGCTTTTATTAACATCGCTGTTGTCACAGTAGAAGTCAGTGTTTGCCCGAGGGAGACCCAATAACTGGAATACACCAAGCTATATGAGTGACTTTCACAGCGTCAGTTGCATCCTGGCTTCAACTCCTTCCGAGCTCCAACGGTCAGCACGCCCGCATAAACATGACCTGATTGATGTTGGTTTTAGTTGGCCATTTATTTGTTATTTGCTCGTCACATTACACTCCCAGGACCGAGTTCTATTCGCAGGACCAGCCGGAGGGCAGCAGCCTAATGGTCGCGGAGCTGGCACATCCTTAAAGTGGCACTCCGGGTGGCACTCCTGGCTTTAAATGACCGTCCTTGTGCATTCAATTTGTCACATGCCAGGCTGCCGCATATTTGGACGAAATATTTTTGAATGTGTCACAAATTTTGCACAGACCTCGGCAGGGAGGGGAAGGACGAGAAGGACGCACACTGGCAAACATGAATTATGCTTATCCACGTGTTATGCATAATGGCTAGCCGACCTTCCGTCGGCATTCCCACAACCTAATATTAATTTGCTGATTTATGAGCGCCAGCCCACAGCGAGGCAACTATAAATTTTAATGAAAATTTAATAAATGCGTCGTCGGCCAGAGAGTTTTTGGCCAGCCTTTGTTGTTGGTCGGACATGGGGCGCTGGGAAATTTAAGCAATTACATGATGTGATGGCCGCCAGTGCCGCCATTTCTGCTGCTCTCTTCTGTGGCTTTAAGAGGGGCTCCGATTTAAATTATTTCAGCAATAACCACTCATTAAAAATGTACATAAGTCCTTAGCCAAACACTCGCAATCGCTGTGGATTAGGGCGGAATGCAGAGTGCAAAACCAGCGGCCCCGCAAAAATGAAGCCTCTTCAGAGCGGCCACAGAAACAAACTGACAGCCAGGCCCAGCCCAGACCAGACTCACAGACGGTCGATACAAAATAGTTAAATATTTTATGCCACTGCTATTTTACGCTTGTAAATCACAGTCAGACTCAGAGTCAGAGTCAGAGTCCAGGCCACAGACAGACAGCCCGCCGGCTGGGGCTCTGGAGGAGGAAAACCAAAAAGTTCGCATCGGAAAGTGAGCAAGCATTACGGTTAAGTCCGGCTCTGGCTCCGGCTCTGGTCCGGGGATGCGAGGCGGTGGCCACGAGCTCCAAATAGTTGAGCTCCACTCGGCCTGCGGTGCCGGCAGGCTTTGCCCACCTGGCTTCGTGTGTGCATCTCATGGATTCCTGGCGCTCAGACCTATTTAATATTAAAATCAAATTCCTCGAGATAAATTTCATTTCGGCCAGCCAAACGTCGACATCTGATAGACAAATATTTGCCCGGGCCCAGCCATTTGCATTGAATAATTTACCGTCCGAGTGCAGAGAGAGCAGAGTCGCAGCAGCCGACAGGACCAATAATAATTGGATAAACGCTTTTAAATGGCATGCAACAAATTAACAATCATAAATTACATTAATTGCGTTGCCAGGGGATAGGGGTGTAAATAATTGAGTTACAATTTCGGCCTTCCCACATGCCAACAAGCCAACACAAAGTGTCTCAGGTGTCGAAAGGTACACAACACAATTCAATCTGCAGTCTGCAGTATGTATCGAGGAGAACCTGTCCTTGGCATCTCAATGCTGATGTTAATCATGCCGGAATGGAGAAAGTCTATAGAAGCACTCTATAGTCCCTCAGTGTTCTGGTTTTTTGCCTTTTCTGGTCCTTGTGATGACCCCAATCCAGGACCTGTTTAAGCAAAACGGCCAAACAATGCAGACAGTACGTAATGGATATCGATATTTTTTAGATAGTCGGGTGGCTGTGGCTGGACTGTGGCTGTAACTGTGGCTATGGATGCTGAATGCTGGTTGCTGGATGAGGGATGCTCCAGTTCCGCTTTCATCAAAGCAGCTGCCTGACAGTCGGTACAGTTGGCAGGGCCTTCGTGCTGGCTTGCAGCGATTTTAACAAACAAATCAATTTATTTGCCAGATTACAATTTACGTGACTCAGATACAAATTGCTTTATTTATTTAGCAGAGCACAATGAATGGACCAGTGCGGAGGGGGCAGCCCCGAGGTCGCCGGTGAACTGAAACAAAACAGAAGCGTTGGCGGGCAAATACATCAATTAGATACACAGAAGCGAACTAATGTAATGACTAATTGAGTTCAGGATATGTTCACATGCAATGCTAACCTTAGCGGACACGTTGAGCCCGTGAGGCTGCTCTTTTCGTCTAAAATAATAGATTAACCTTTGACATTTCAGGGGGAAAACTAAATTTTACAGCTCAATCCTCATAATCACTTCAGGTTATCATACAAAATTGCAATATAAATATTATAGATTTTATTATGCATAAACTAAATATTAGTAACTCAGATTTAAAAGGATATCTATAAAGAATGTCTGTTCAATAATTGACTATATACTATTATACTATTATTATACCTTAGAATCTTAATGTATTTTCTAAGATGGAAAGTAATATGTAAAAGAATGCAATACATTGTAATTTTAATTTGCATTTTAATTAATTAAAACTCCATTTTCTGTTAAAATTTCTTTTTCTCCGTGCAGATAATGCTGAAATCGATATACAAACAAAAACTCAACGCCAACCATCTATGAATTCCAATTCATCAGGCTCAAAACAACAATTAAAAAGTGCCCACCCAGTCAGAATATGGCACAAGTGGGCGAAACGAAACCCACAAAAATATATATATATATATAGCGGGGAGAATCGGCGCTGGATAAATAATGAAAAATAAAGAGAATCGATCTCATTACTTAGCAACGGCCGGGAGCACAAAGCCAGCTGAAGTGGCTGTAAGTTTAATAACAGAAATGCTCAAAACACAAGCCACAAAGGCGGGACTCGCACAGAAATGTCCAGCGGGAGAGCAAACAAAACAAAGTCGGCAAAAACCCCAAAAAGCAGAACTCAATCAGGCATAAAACATTAAAAGCTTCCCAAGTAGCACGAAAGAAATGGCCCGGCAATCTATCGAAGGGAAGAAAAGGACCAAGCCAGGAGGGGCGCAAAAGGAGGAGGAAAGCTGTAGGAGGAGGAAACTGAAGCTGGGAAAACTGTAGCAAGCAAAACCCTTAAGCGGGTGAAAGGGCGGCCAGGCGGCGAGGCGGCGAAGGAAACGGAAACAGTGCAAGTTAAAGTTTGCAGCAACGGACTCCATCTTTGAATTAGTGAATTTCCGGTAGCAACAACTGTAACTCCAAAGAATGTTTTAATACTGTTTCTGTTTTTTTTTTTTGCGCAATCTCGGTTTAAATACTACAATTGTAAAGGCCAAAGGGAAAATGCTCCATCCATGTCTCCCGTTCGCTTGTGTGGGCTTCAGTTTTAGTTTTTGCTCGCACAGATGCAGCGTTTTGCTTTTGTTTTTCTGTATTTTTTCCAAAGCAAACCTTTGCGTTTCGCTTTGACCGAGATAAGCCACGGATTTCGGAAACCAAATATGGTATCTGGGCGGGACAGAAGCGATTCCAGGCAGGGTTTTTGGAAGCTGAAAGCCACAGTTGGTTTTCGGTTTTCAGCTTTCGGCTCGACAACATTAAAGGCAGCCGCAGCAATCAGCAAGCCGGCCGCAAATCGATTAACTTTGGCTTCTTAATTAACATCTTTTGTGGTCCTTGGGTCCGCTGGTGGACTCCGGGCATGTTGCTTGAATAAATTACGTGCGACAAGCCGCAACATGTTAATCCCACGTCAACACAGCCGCCACCTCCTCCTCCTCCTCCTCCTCCTCCTCGATTATTCCGCATGCACGGCCATCGTTCATTTAACTGCTTATCAAGTATGGACGAAGGGAGGCGGAGTGCCCCGCCCTGTCATGGCCTGTCCTGCGTGTGGTCGCCCTCCTGTCACATTCCATAATAACAATAATAATAATAATAATACGTTATTCCCGCAGCCCGGCTTCAGCGTGCAATCAACGGATGCGCCTTAATGTATGCAATGATTGATATTACTCCGGCATCGGTATCTGCATGGGGAGTCCTGGTCACATCATGTCCGGAATTAGGCCATGTCGCCGGGCATTAGTTGCCAGATGGATCGCACTGCAAATTGTCTGCCTTAAATAATGCATTAAATTAAATGGCCGACCCCGAAAACAAACAGCTGCCAGGTAAGAGCAGCTTCTGTGGCAACACGGCAACGGCAACGGCAACGGCAACGGCACTGGCACTGGCACCGAGAAAAATGCGGCAGACAAACAAACCGTAAATGCAGTTGCAACCAAAAACCAAACCGAGGCAACCCAAAAGCCGAAACGCACTGGGAAGCCCGCAAATTGCATACAAATGAAGCAATTTGCACTTGAGGCTTGCTGCCTTCCAGGCGAAATCAATTTTCAATTAAGAATTGCATATTTTTGTTCATTTATAAGGATGTTTCCAAAGGACGAATAAGGCGGAGTCCCTGAAAATAAATAATTTAGCAAAATTGTAATTTATTATAAAGGATCAAATTTGAAAATAAATTAATTTTTCAGAAAGCAAACTTAGTTAAATTTTAATTCGTTTTGTAAGTATTGTAACCACTTATTTTTTGCAACAGGCAGACAGAATTTGCATTTAAATTTATTATAAATTATATTCTTGCTTTATTAAAAATGATTCCTTTAAAAAAGTAATAAAGTATAGTAATAAATCACAAACTATACTAATAAATTCTAGTTATTTGCAATGGAAATTTCCTCTATTTCTCCTGCTAACCTCCTGGGGTAAGGACCTTATATTTTGTGTTGTATAGACGACAGTGTTTACCCAGGTTTACGCATTTACACATTTTACAGTTTGACTCGGGAAGCTGGCGCAAGTTTAATTGGAAAATCAAATTAAATTTCGGGACTTAAGCACATTACGTATACGCCACGTTGCTCGCACATAAAACTTATCCCGCTCGCTGGCTGTCTCTGCCTCTGTTGGTGGAAGTTAAGGCATTTTTAGCTGCTGCTTCCAGATACCCAGCTACCCGTGTTCGCAGTCGCTTTGCCATCGGCTGTTGCTGCTCTAAAAGCTTTGCCCCATTTGCAACAACAACTAAAAAGCACGAAGAACAACAGTTACAATAATGGCAAACCCAAGAGATAAAAAGATAATATCCATTTGTCTGTTTGTTGGTTGTTTGCCAGCAGCAGCAGAAGCAGCAGCATCAGCATCAGCAGCGGCAGTAACAACATTTAAGCGGATTTCGGTCCGCTGCCGCTGTCAACTTTTGGCCAGAATCGACCGCTCCGTCCATTTTAATTGATTTGCATGGCGCATTCCGGGGGGCCAGATGGTTTTTCTGTGGCTCTGCGGTGGTGCGGCATGGGGCTTAGTTTTGGTAACCCCCTGAATTTGCGATGGCTGCACATTTTCGCTGATTTGGTGAATCCAAATGAGACCCGAAAGTTGAGCGGAGTCGAGTTGAGCTGAGTTGAGTTCGGGACATCGGGGACATTGTTTCAAATCGAACTGGGCAGCGATGCATAGCGAGTGCGAGCCCTAATTGGAATGGATCGGCCGGAAGGAATGCTAATGTACGGCATAACTTTGAATAAGGATTGGGGCCCGCCGAACACACACACACATTTGTCATCCGCTGACGTCGAGGCCTTATTATAATGTCATCGTGGTGGGAAAGTGTCAGCCATTAAAACCGAACATCATCATCTATTTGGAACGCTTGTGCTCTTATTATTTCAGCCTCCCCCCGTGTTCGCTCACCCAGCGTGGTGACAACAAAGCGAACATAAAAATCCACATCGTTAAAAATTTGCGCAACGCAACGACATATTGGCTAAAGTATTTCATCAAATTGAATTCAATCACGTGCCAATGATCAATCGATACTGTCAGCGTAAAGCACAAAGCCATGAATGAAGCGCCCTCTAACTGGATTGGAGCCGCTTTCGTCGTTTTCTGTGCCCCCTAAGCTCCAGGTCGACCCAGAGACTTGGCTTTTGGGCGAATGTTTGCCGGCACGAGTTGATTGAATGACTTTTGACATTAGTGCACAATGTCGTTAATCAAAATGCCTGCGCTCTGGCCCACAACCGAGTCCAAATAGCATCCCGAATCCTGAATCCTGAATCCCGAATCCGAAACTGGCAGCCTAATGCCTGGCATGTGTCGAATGTCAATGGTTGCTGGGTGTCTGAACGGGATTCCCAGCTATGCGACCTATGCCGCACCACCACACAACTCTGACCCACTTAGGACGTCCTGCCGCCACCACCACATATGCGCACCTACACTAATTCAATGAGATGAGGCCGACACAGACAGGCCGGCATTATGACATGCCAGGGAATTCCATTTAGCGACCTTGAAGTGATTTTTGGCCAGCCAAATGTTTGGGCCACTTCATTGAAATCGCAGCCTGTCTCTGCCTCGGTCTATGCCCCTGTCACTGCCTATGTCTCTGTCTGAGTGTGCGTGCTGCAAAGTTAATTCCGGCACAATAAAAATCTGTTTTATGGCGCCGAGTGTGTGCCTGCTCATTAAGCATCTTCCGCTGGCAAACAGCTGTGAATGTGTGTGTTGGAGGGGGTTTAGCAGAGAGAGTGTTGGGTGTAGGTGTGGGTTGGGTTTGGGCTGGGTTTGGGTTTGGGTTTGGGGGCCATAAAGCGCACTCTTATGTAAATGTAGCCAGGCACGAACCAAGGGGTTCTGCTGCTGTTTATTTCCCGCACACAGGAAAAAATGCTGAGATTTCTAGATTTTTAGGAGCTAAACAAGGCGGAAAAGTAGATAAAGGAGGACGTGGATATAGGATATAGATATGCCAGAGCTCACTCCACAATTATGACTACAGACAGATTGAAATATCTTCAAGCTCAGATAAGCCTAAGTCGATAAATAACATTATTCTACCATTTAACGAGAAATAATTAGTGCAAATGATGGATGCTCATTCTCTCTGTGCATTCTGTTTTGTGTTTGCTTGGCCTGCTGTCTGCACGTCCTGCGTGGTGCATGCATTTCGTAGTAATTGTGTAAACAACCTCACACACATTCCCTCACGCTCACACACACTCTCACTATAGCAGCAGCAACAGGACTCACAGACACTCCCGGACGGCCATATGCCTGCCCCGTCTCCTTGGAGCCGCCCCTCGCCTTGGGCCCGGACCCTGCCTGCTCTGTTGTTGGTACTTCTTAGTCAAACGCATAATTATGTCACGTAAGTTTAGAGCAGTTAACTCTGATGTTGCAATTTAGTAGCAATTCACGCTCAAGTTTGCAAAGAGACTCCACTTCCACTTCCACTCGCTCCGCACGCTGGCAACAACGACCCGCAAGTGGCCTTTGGTGCTTTACGGTTGACAGGCTGCCAGCTTGTCGGGGCTCTATGTCGTGCGTCCTGACTGGAGTGTAGAGTTAATATGACAGAGCCTTGTTTGCCGGTCAGCGGTAAGAGCGCTCATACACGCCCCATTGGTCGCCCTACCGACTTTCGCAGCCATTTTAATTGAGCTGAAAATCACTTAACCCACTTCGGGGGGGAAAAGCCAAAAAAGCACAGACCGAATTCGACAACAAAAAACCCCTTGTCGACGGGATAAGCGGCACCGCACCCAAACAACATCCATTATTGCGGTCATTATGCACCTGCTTGAGGTGAGACAGGGAGCACATGTGTGCAATGGCAGTGGGTGAGTCCATGAATGCTCTCATTTGGTTAGATAAGTGAGCTGAGCGAGCTTCTATTTGCTGTTAATGCATTACCTCACTCGGAGGACTCCGGAGAATAAGAACTTCTGGTAGGTAAATCAGGGTGAGTGGGAGATTACTCTGGAACCTGGAAGTGCACAGTTGGATAGAAAAAAAGGATCTACTTTAATAGGAATCTTCAAAAAGAGTCAAAATAATAAAATAAATAACTAAACTTTAACTAAAACACTGATAAAAAGTGAACAAAACTTAAGGAACTATCTTCAAAGTTTTTAATAAGTGGAATTACAAGGTCTCTTAATAAAATACTTAACTTATCCACCGAACCACTTAAATATATTCAATTTAAAATTTAAATACAATTCCTTCCTATTATTTAAAATAGTCTAAATATTTTTAAATTTTCTGCCAATGCCTCAATGTGCTTTGGCCAAGGAATTTGCCTATTTCGAGCCACTCACCCACTTCCAAGATGCATTTGGGCAACAAAATACAAATATAAAGAAATGGCGAAAACAACAGGAAGCCTAGCTTTTCCGGAAAATGTCTGAATATCAGCATGTAGCACGTTGCTTTGTCCGCCATCTTTTTAGGTGCCTGCAATAAAACATGCTGAAGTATTTTGCATTTATTGCAGCTGTAGCTGAGAGTCCTTTTGTCGTGAATAATTTATGAAAAAGCCAGGGCGAAATAGATGCACATTGTTTAGCCGTCCGGCATTGTCTCAGCCAGCCAGCCAGCTCGCTAATAGCTCAAATATTCAGCTCGCAGCTCAAAGCTTTGTGCCGGCATGAAAAATTGAAAGTTTTCCATGCCAAAACTGCAGCTAATTTCGTCTGGGAGAGTGCGACTGAAGTACTACGACCAGATGCGAGTGCTTATCGCGAAAAAGTTGAGACAAGTATTCCATTGTGTCGCTGAGATCTATTTGGAACAACAGTCGAAAACTGCTGCGAGTATTTGGAAGTAAAGCACAAGATAGTAAGTGGGCGGAAAAGTGGGTAGAAAAGCCACAGATGGGGAAAATTTTTGCAAAACTGCTTTAGGGCGACGACTCGACTCCAAAGCAAAAGTTTTGGCAACTGTTTGTCAGATTATGCAAGCTATACTCCTTTTTTTTTGGATAAAGGCCACTTATGGCGCACACACACAGCCCTGGGCCACGATTTGATGGTAGCAGAAAGTTAACAAGGCCACCTCCTCCATTGACTGGGGGGCGACTGACCAAATGTTTTACCACTTTGGCGGGAAGTGCCAATTAAATTCAAAATGCTTGCCAGTCTCCCAATAATTTCGTCAATGAATTATGACAACAAATTGGTAGTTAGCCGGGCACGAGGGCACGAGCACCCGCCCAAGAAAAACGACTCGTGGCACATGGCACATAAATTCGGAGCCAAATTATATGGCCAGTGTAAATAGGGAGGCGTGCTTGGGGGCCGAACTGAAATTTATGAGAGCCACTCAACCAGTTTCAAAGGGTTTTCGGCACAGAAGTTAAACAACTCAGCAGAAGGCAGCAAGTCGAAGACCCGACTCCTGGAATACACAGAACCAAAAATAATATTAATAAAAAATAGAACAGCACATGTCAGCTTTTCATAAATATATTTAGATTTCAGTGGAATTGTAATCTATGTTTTAACTGTGTTAATGTTTATTTAAGGCAATAGTTGTCTCAATGTTTAAGTGCCATTACCAAGCACAAATTTACATCCCTCTCGGCACACTTTTAAAATCATTTCTGCATGTGTACCCAGGACTTGGGCCCGTCTGAGCACAAGGATGTGTGCCACGCCTTTGGGGCGGAAATCCGCAAATGTGCAAGTTAAATATTGAAAAGTATTTGTTGATTGTACGCAGTAAACGAACATTTTATTGTATTCGGGACGGGCAGCAACACCAGGAGTGGCAGTGGCTGTGTGATGTCGAAGTAAATTCGCAGATTGAGCCACCCCGAAAGTCGATTGGTATCCGGGAGCAAGAATCTCAAAAGCAGATTACCGAATCGGAGCAATGCCCAGGAGGTGCCGATGCTAAAAGGTTGTGCACACACGTGTAGTTGCCACAGGAACAAGAGCGGGCCCCCCAGCAGCTCTGGACAAGGACATTGGACTTCGGACATTGGACAATGAAATGGAGGCCTTTCTGACTCCTAATCGAATTTAAATATTCAAGCGCCGGACCGGACTAAGCCCAGCTCCATGGGAATCTCAAATGGAAAGGCAGAAATTTTTGTAATTTAGCTTGCTCGTCGGTGCCGATGCAGAAGCCGAGATATGCATATGAAAAATACACAAACTGATTGCATTTCATTTGCATCCTGCATCAGTCAGTTAGAGAAGGATGCGGCAGGAGGGCCGATGGGAAGTGTATTCATTTGCATTCGCATTGTTTGCCGCAAGAAAGCTGCTTGCAAATAAATGACAGCGTTTTTGAGCTCTCAGATCTCGCACAAGTTTTGTCAAATGGAAAATATAAATTTGTGCGTGCCATCCAGCTGCGCCTCGAGTAATTTGTCGGATTTGTTTGACATTTGTGTGGCTGCTCGGCAGGATGATTATGTTGACAGCGCCAACTTTGCCAAAAACGCATGTTAGTCTAATGAGAACAGCGAGCATATGCATATGCACTCCCAATTACCCAAAGTTGGTCCAGGCAGTTGCCAAAAGTAACACTAAAAATATATTAAAAAAAGATACTTTTGTTTCTCGAATAAAATGCAAAACAGAAAAGAATTAACTAAAAGACAGGCATTCTTAATTAATAATTATGTTGACCTATAATTAAATCCAACATTAAAGAGAATACGTTATTTTTCAGTACTCTTATTTCCACCACAGTTGTGCTTGTGGAAAAATGATTCCGCTTCGATGAAATCAACCAGTAAATCTGCTGAATGCATTTTTAAATGATAAAAAAGATTATTCTTTGGACAAAACGAAATGCAACACCAAGCAAAAGCCTTTTATAATAGTATCAAATTGAAATACGGGCATTTTAATTGCTTACAAAAAATATGCTTGGCTTTTATGAAAGTTTTAAACCAAAATCAATAATGTGAGGGCATTGAAAGAGATTTGCTTTGCCGGAAAATAAAATCCTTGGCTCGAGCATAACCCCCGAGAATCAGTGTCAATGGTCCGCCGCAGTAGAAATGTATGTGAAAATCACTCCGGACTCCGGACTCAGGAGATGACAGCAGCCGGCGGCGGGTCGTGGCATGTTTGTTGTCTGTCACTCTGACATATTGCACTGGCAGAAGGTATTTTTTAATATGCCAACCCGTTGTGGATCGCACTTGTGCTATGACAGATCCCCGGCGGAAAAGCCACTTATTAAGGATACGCCATAGGAATCGCTTTACGGGCCAAACTTTGGCCGTTGACAGATCGGGAACAAGACGACGAACTTCCGCAGTTATTCAACTGCAGTTCAGGGTTCAGTCGAGATAAGCTGCCGGGAAACGGGCAACTTTCATGGCATAATTATCGCTATCTCTTGATTTTAGGGCCACTTAAAAATACCGAGTAAAGGAATCACTTGGCCAATCAAAAGCGGATTGAATTCAGCTGCCGGCACATTAAACTGTAAAGTGAAACGCGGAATGAAGAGCGATGGCAACGGCTATGACGCGGAGATAATCTGATAGCGTTCGTCTCCCGGAGCTTTTTGTGTTTTCGTCGATGGCAATTATCCATTGGCCATTGGCAGCCAGGACACGTGTTTCGATTAAACGATATGGCCGCGGAGCATAAAGTATGCTAAAGTTGTTACGCACCATCGATTGGGTCGCTACATTGTCTGTTGTTCCTGCTGCTCCTGCTGCTGCCTTTGCTGCTTGTGACGGGGCTTTTGGTGAGTACTTTATGGCCACGCGGCGTATGCGCAATATTGCACACTATATCAATGCTGAAAAAATATTTAGTGCATTCGACAACTGGCAACAGAGGAACAACAAATGGCAGGCCATATATATATATATTCGAATTTCGCGAAAGAAATATCATGGAAAAAATATACAATGAACATTTGGCGGGTGCAACAGAGAATTTACTCCTGATTCGCCGAATCCTTTTTTTTTTTGTTGCGCCTTTAATGCAGTTTACAGTAACATGGCAGAAGTTTCATTAACTTTGTTCCGTTCATTTCTTGAAAAATACGGCACAGCACACAGCAGACAAGCCGGAAACAACCATCGAAGTTCGCAAGAACAAAAAAGCCTTGTCTAACCAATCAACTGTGGCTAACTTTTGGCCACAGAACTTGAATTACAGCACGGACTCCGGTCGCCCCTCCAGCAATGCGACACGAAGGAGCGAGGACCGAGTCGTCCTAGGCCAAGGGAGAAGTCAAGGAGAATGGTGGCTGGGAGCCAAAGCGAATGAAGGAGAAATGTGAAACTGAGAAACTGAGGGGGGACAAAAAATGGTCAACTGGCAGACGACACAAATGAGAAATCAAATAAATACTCAATCGAGCGTAAAGCATTCAAAGCGACAGCGTGCCAAAGAGCGGCAGCAACAAATGGGCCATGCCTTGTCAGGTTAAGTCCAGGCGAAAAGGGGTTAAGTGTGGCCAGCGGGGTTGCGTATACGCCTCGTAGTGCGGCTCACCTTGTGCCTGGGGTGCAGGGTGCAAGGTAAACGCATCAACCGAAGTCACACGCCGCCACCCCCAACGCTTATGCAATTGTTTCCCATTTCGCAGCTCGACTTTCCCATTTCCGTCTACGTTAACGTTTACGTTTACGTTTACGACACAATACAAAGCATCTCTCGAGTGTTTATAGGAAGTCGAAACTTTCCTCGCTGCAGAACGTGATCGGGGTCTGTAATTTTTAAACAGTCCGCAGCATTTTGCAGAGATTTACGAGCCCGCTAGAAATTAAGCCACTGAACAGCTCCGAAGCAGCTTAACTAGCCCGGGGCAATGGGACACGAGGAGTCGCAGGACTCGCAGCGCTTGTGGCACTGGCCCGGGGGGTGCTTTAACTAATTTCCAATAAACAGCTAGCAAGTTTTTTGCGACGCGCGTGCAAAACAGTGTAGAAAATGGCCCAAGAGCTTTACTGTATGTGTGTTTGAACCAGAAAAGCATCCACTTATACACATGCACCAGTGTGGGTGAGTCCTGTGCTCAGTGGCGCGTGTGTTTGCGTGCTTGAAATTCATTTAGAGGATTTATATGAAAGCATTGTCTTGCATATTTAATATAATTTACAATGCCAAATGGCAACTGCGTTGCCCTGGCTGGCTCATCCACCATTCACCATTCACCAGATGCCCAGCAGCAAACATGAGGGGAACAATGTGAGGCATGGCATTCAATATATTATACTAAACGTCAATTTCGTATATCGGCAATCGACTTTGCGTCGGCAAACAGCAAACAGTAAGCAGCTAACCGAGAGTCCTTCTTGCTTCCTTGCCAGCCCATCCGCCATATCGTGTATGCAAATGATCCCGAGACCCACAGGATACCCAAAAAGGGAGTAGGGTAGATAAGGCTGGTCGTGCAAGGTACTATTGATAGTTTTAACAAAGATTGCTGAAAACTAAATTTTATTTTTGTTGGAAATATTTTACAAAGAAGTAAAAAGGCTTTAGGTAACTATTTCCTTTGGAAACCCAAATCTATAGTCTCAATTCTTAAATTGCTTACCTAAAATAAGAAAGAGAAATACCATATATGTCCTGAGAATTTAATTATATAGCAAGTAATGGTATATTTTTACAAATTAAACCTTACACAGGGAAACAATTAATTATTTATCAATGGAAAACATTTTATTTAAAAAGAATAATTTTGAGTTGGTTTCTGGTTGGTTTTTTGCTCTTTAAAAAGTTAGATTTTATTGTAATATTAAATAATATCATAGCTGGTTCTAAGAATACATTTAGCAAAGTATAAAACGAAAATATAGTAAAGCTTAATATGTCAAAATTCAAAACATTTCAAAATATTATTTATTAATTTTAGAAGTCTATCAAAAAAACATCCCAGCCTTTATTTTGACTAAAAACATTTAAAACATCTTTAAAACAAAACTTTATAATACTTGTAAACATTTTTTACAGTTTAATTACAGTAATAAGTATCCCTTTGTCGATACCTTATCCACTTACATTCTAAATTATATGTACAGCCGATGTATGTCGGGTTTATAGCAATGGCTTATCTGCTTGTTTACAGCACAACAATTTTTTCGCCTGTTTATATTGCAAACAAGGCAACGACGACGACGACGATGCCAAGAAAAGGCGGCGGCAAATTTCATTTCGCACTTGTTGAACCCTGGCTTATGACATCGCACGCATATGGCCCGCTCGGCTCTTGGCCAATTAACGATTCGCCTTTATAAATTATTCAAGTGAAATTGAAACGCCACTTACACCGATTCCGCGGCGGCGGCGGCAGCGGCTCGACAAATTAATTTCGGGCCATGTCATCCATACGTATTTATAGCTTGGCTAATGATACGTCACGCATACGACGAGGTGGATGGGACAGGTTACTTATCCGCCCCGTGCATCTGATGCGGCGGCTCTTAATTAAACGAGACCAACGGTTCCGGGGCCACAATTAAACCTCATTAGGCTTTGGACAGCAGTCAAGGAACTCTGGCATTGATTAGATGTCAACCGCTTTGCCAGCCGGCAGCCACATCCCATTGCCAATGTGACTGGCGCCGGTGGCCAAAAGTTTTTTGGGGAGAAGTGAGGGAAATCATTAATTTATAAGTGCGAGCGGAACGGAAGGGAAGGAAAGGGAACTGAACGGAACCGGAACTCAACCCCACTGCGATGCAAAACCAATGAAAAGTGGAAACTTTTGCAATTTGCCGAATGCATTTTTGTTACCCTCGACACTGCGGCATTTTCGAACAATTGATCTCGATTCGCATCTTAATTCATTACTTAATAGAGTCGACGTCGCCTGCCTGGCTGCTGGCTGTTGGCTGTTGGCTGCCTGGCTTGGTGAGGGAGCAAAGTTTGCTTTGGTTTCGGCTTTCGTTGATTACATTTGAGATGCATGGCCAATGCAAATGGAGGGGACCAAAAGCCGGGACCGGGACTGGGATCGGGCACCAAGACTGGGATAACTTTGCATTGTGTCATTTGCATGCGGTTCTGTTGTATGCAAATTGCGAGTAATTGGTGTGAAACGTCTGCGAGGAACGTGACCCCTTCTCGGCGGCAGAGATAGGAGTCGCTGAGCAATATGCATTCATTATTTATAAGCAAAATATCATAAAACTTAACAGGAGAACAAGCAGTGCAGCGCATCTATTGGGGTTACTGCCAACATTTTGTCACGTGTCCGGAATAAAATCAGTACCTCTCGAGGGGGGCGAAGTTTTAGTTGTTTCGGCAAGATGGATGTTTAGCGCCAGCTGAAACTACAAGGGAATCTGCTCTGCGCTCAGGCCACGGGCCATGCCGAACTAATAAAGTACATAGTTTACGCATTAAGTCCTGGCATAATTTCCCAGTAAACGGTCGAGCATAAACCGCTGAGTGCCAACTGGCAAGAGGCAACTGAACTGTCGTTGTCCTAGGATTCGGCGGGGACGCGACAGGCATCAGGACACGAAAGCCGACTTAGCCCGAAGCTGCTAAAGAGAGCAAAATCCGAGAAAGAGAGAGAGAGAGCTTTTGCATGTTCTAAAAATGTAAAGAGAACCAGGACTAACTCTAAGAGTCACACTTACGATATTCAAGACCAGCGCTTAGACTGCCAGAGGACTCCCCCTGGAGTAAGGCTGCTATGCTTCTTTATACCATGCATGTAAAATGTAAAACCGAAATTGTTATTTGTGCAGTCCGCTTGTTTAGAGTACATGCAACTACATACATCGGGCAACAGCGACAGTAGCAGCAACAGCAACAACAACAACAGCAGCAGCAGCAGCAAGGACAGACAGCAATGCCAAACACGACTGCGAATTGTTAAACAAGCCCCGCAATTTCCATTTAACCAGCCAAGTTTCACATTAACCGAACCGCGCTTGGGCTAATTGACTAGACAGCGAGCCAAACTGCAGTTGAAACTATTTTGTACCTGTTTTTCCGGCCGCTTCTTTGCCTTCTTTTTTTCACCCCCTCCACTGCACTGTTACACTTTTCCTCGTCTAATTAGCCGGGAAAACAGCAAAGGGGCGTGCCCGACGGGCATATAAATTACGCCATCAACTCAATAACTTTACACCTATCGAGAGTTCGTAATGGATTGCAATGCAAATTTGAGGCTGCCAATTTTAAAATGATTTATGCCCACACGCACTCACCCCGTGCGGCACACGCTGCGTATACGTATTATGTTCGGGGCTTCCAGCATCTGTGCGAGCATCGCCGACCGCCCCAAGTTAATTAATGTGCGGTCAACATAGGTTTTTGAGGCTACCAGCTGCCCTCGCTTGTGCTCCTGCTTCCCCAGTATTTATGTAGCCATGTGCTTTGCATTATTGTGGCTAACATGGCCAGGGAGTCCAAGGAGCCGGAAGTGTCTGTGGCCAGTGCATATCATTTAATAAGAATTTTAATGCAGACGCACAGCACAGAGAGTGCACATACCAGCAGGAAATTGAATTCCAGCCCCATTGCATGATGAATTTATGTTGTGTGGTTAAATTAAATAAGACATTAAGTGCTGCATTATGACCGGCTTCGGGGTTTCGGGTTCCGGGCTGAGTGCAGTGCGGTTTGGTCTGCTTAGGCCCTGGAATCTGTGGCCGAAAATCAAGCTAAACCAAATAACTGGCCAAGACAAATAACCAGGCAACAAACAAACAACTTTGCGTAAGGCAGCTGGCCTGGCCCTTCAATTTTAATTAGCATTCCTATGGAGCCGGGCACGGGCAAGTCAACTCGTGGCTTTCTTATCCCGGTCCCGGTCCCTCGCACGTCCGGCGCCAGGTAATTAACAATAACAACTACGACACTCTGGCGACAAAGCCGCCAACCAAAAACATGACAGAACAACAGGCTGCCGCCAGCTTATTTGCCTGGCAATGGTCACCGGCTGTATTAGCAGCCTGGGCCCCGGTGGCTAATTAAAATGTATTGCTTTGTTGTTTTGCATACCCAATCCAGTGGGAAGAATTAAGCTAGCGCGCTTTTAAAGGACCTCACTCCATGGGAGAGCGAGCTGGGCGGCTGTAGACGTGGTGGGTGGCATCAACATCAACATCAACGGCAACAACGGCACCAAGAGCATCATTATTCAAGGAGCAGGCGTTGGAAAAAGTTCAGGGTGCACGCTAACGATCTGCCAATGTCGAGTTGGAGCCGGAGCCGGAGCTGAGGCTGAAACTGATGCGAAATCGAGCCGAACTGAACCGAGTTGAACTAAGCTGCGACCATGCACCATTAACGATAACATCATCAAAGAAAATCCTTTACGACCATGTGTCACGTCACAACGCACCCACTCGCACTCGCACTCCCACTTGCCCTGCGAAGGACACATCCACGCAGGAAGAAGCGCAATAGAAGCCTACGCTTCCTGTCACAGGACAAAACGCACAGCAGCAAATTGGCAGCAACGACAGCTATTGCTACAAAAAGGGAACGACCATCACCCAAGGCAGACGGAGGAGCAGCAGGCCACCCAAGCATCCGAGTATTCTCGTATCCGTGTATCCCAGCACCCGACCGAGCATACGAGCATCCTTCGGCGCCAGAGACGCACGTCGCCAAAGCTCAACGGCACACACATCAAAAATAAACCATCAGGCCAAGGCTGGGAAAAACCGACAACAAAAAACGACGACATATCAACATTAGTCAATGTCGTGTAAGGGAGTACCCGTGTCTAGGCCACCCTATCTCCCGGATTCTTTTTTCTGCACCCGCTACTCCTATGGAGCGAAGGGTATATTGCACTCTGGTCTATGTGGGTATTAGCCTCTTCAACCCTTGAATGTTTAGTGGCCTTCTGGAGCAAGGTATATGCCAGTCTTCGAGACTAAAGCTGGATCTCAGAGAATATGAAAACTAGTTTCCAGGTTACAAGATAAAGAGTTGTGATGCCACCACAGTTTGGTAATAAAAAAAGTCTATTTATAATGATACCAGGTAACTCCTAGTCCGTACGATCTACCCAAACATTTTCCCTTTGTTTTTATTTCGGGTTCGTTCGGGCGGTGCAGCTGCTTTGAATAATTGAGCTTCGCTCCGCTTGTGGATTTTGTAAAGTATGAAAAATATGCGTGTCTTACTTAGAGCCGCGCCAGAGGCCTAATGAAGTGCTCAGGACTGTGCCCAAGGGCTGTCCCTTTAACGCCCGGGCCAATAATTAAAACGTGTCTGGCAATTCCTCTCAATTTACACACACATTTACCTTTTGGTGCCTTTGTTTTTCTTTTTGTTCTGCCACACATCATGGTAGCTCCACTCTGCTGTCTCCAATTCAGGTCTCGAATATGGTACCAGCACTGGGACTCGCACTCGAGCTGCATTCGCACGAGCTTGTCATTTATCAGAGGGTCTGCTCTTGAATTTCAATGCAACCCATACAATTTGCTATACTTTGCATAAAAGCAAATGCTCGCCACTCTTTGGGATCTTTGGCTGCCGAGCCGTGCTTATGTGAGCTCTGCGCCGCCTTTTGCTTAGTCGCGAAAATTTCCATCCCGGCAGCGTGAGCTCCACGCACGCACCGCATTCTCGATTGGCAGGCAATGGATTGAAAGGAGCTGTGCAGTTGCAATGCGGCAGTTGCTCCTCGATTCTCCGTTTCTTATATTGACTTGCACTTTGTGGCGCTTTGCGGTGTATCGTGGTGCATACGAAATGCCCGCAAGACAATTCGCTAAAGGAAGCGTCAGTGCCAGAGAGAGAAAAAAAAAGGAAATCCAAAAAACGGAAAACAATTTTCACTTGCGGTTTGTCTTTGAGAGCATTTCAGTCTTCAGTTTTCACGCCTGTCTTTGGTAAATGGGATCCAGACAAGAGTATGGCTTATATAAACCTAAAGCTGAAACATAAATCTGGAGGGTAGAAGGAAAAACTCTATTCTATGTTAGTATACTTCTTAGGTGTTTCAAAATATAATTAATTTGGAAAGTTCAGTTCAGGTTTCAAGGAATAGATAAACTTCCTTTTTATTTCTTATTAATTAACGACCAGGTGCCTTCTCATATAGCATTAAACTCGTTCTGAAACCGATTTTATCTTGCCCTTTCTGTTGTGTTTGTCACAAGTAAATATTACTTATTGTGTTTCCCTTGACTGCCCACGCATAAGATCCTTATTCAAGCTTCTCTTCATCTTTTACAATTCAAGTTGCAATCGCTTATTAAGAAACCCGCCCGGACAAGACAATGTAACATGTAACAGGTGATTTGACCTAGCCGAACATACGCACACAATAACAAGAACTGATAACGATAACTTTATCCCAAGATCTTTTGACATGAGCAAACAAATAAAGGAAGAAAGCACGCAACAGCCAAAGGAGCAAGGAGAAAAAACGTGGAAAAATACAAAGTGCTGTCATTCATTGTGCTCTGCTATTTGCCGAGGCAGTTCCAGTGACATTCTCCTTGCCTCGTCCTCGCTTACGTCCTTCCAATCCTCGATTCCCCTTAGTTTGTTTTGCTTTTGTTGTGCATATGTGTGCGTGTGTCCAAGGCTTTGTATCCATAGGTCTGTGCGTGTGACGTTTTATCTCTGTCACTAAATTGACACTTTAGTTAATGGATTTTGTATGTGTGAGTGTGCTATTTGCGGCGCTTGCTTTTTATCAGTGCTCCAGCCTTGCTTTGCCACTGTTGCTCCTTAACATATAAATCTGGTGAAGCGGGAGTAGGAGGGGAGCAGGAGCTGGAGCAGGAGCCAGACTCACGACAGGACACGCACTTGCCCGAAACGTTCTGTAGCGGCGCAAGTGTAAGTACTTTGAATAATAAGAATGCTCAGTTTGATGGATGCGCAACAAATCTCTTTAGATTTATCAGCGGAGCGATGACAACGCCGTGGATGGAAATGGATCTCCGCCTCCCACACATCCGCGGAGTTCTTTCAGCCACGAAGCAGCACGAAGCGCCCTAATCCCGACAACAATTGAGGGATTATTCACATGCTTGTATCGCTCAATGCACACGATTTGTTCTGAGTTACGTGTCACTCACAAAACACGTAGTATCAAACTTTATAAATATTCGCCAAATATATGTTTCTCTTTTTCGGATAAGGAAAATGCGTCGTCGAATGGAGCCAGCCCTGCAGTCAAGCCTGCGTAAGTTCGCCTTTGTCTTAATCTCCCTCAAAGTGCAATCCATATCCTGATGCTGATGCCGTCCGCAGGCAAGTCAAAATTGAATCCCAATGGAAAATGTGGCGTGGCCAAGCCAAGTGAGCCACCTGTTGAGGCAAAGGCCAATCCCCTCCAGTTCCTCGAGCGCAAGAGCAATGACGAGCTCGTCGTGCACTGGACTCGCGCTGAAAGCAGCCTGTTTCCACCCATTAAATTGATGCCGCCTTGGTAGTTGTATTTTCTAATATTCAAGTGATTGCTGAATCAAAGGATATAAAAATAAAAAAAAAATGGATTAAATTGAAGGAGACCGTTCCTAACTTTATATAATCGAGATGCCTTCATCCTTTCAACTTTTGCAACATTTCCAGATATATTTTTGTTATCAACTGATTATAAAATGTTTCTTCATACTAAATTATTTCAAGCAATGAATTCTTTTACCTCAAAACCAATTTCTTGAGATACCCAAATACCGGAATTACTTAAAATTCAACTCTGAGTTCCAAACATGATTCGAAGGATTGAATACCTTGGCAACCAGCACACTGGGAGCTTATTTTCGGTATTCCAGGATTCCAGAGGGAGAGGGCAAAACACGGCAGAGTCAGGCGCCGAGTTAAAACACAAAAAAAATATAAAATATTTAATGCCAAGGCTTATGGCCCGGATTCCGATTCACCCTGGCCCGCGTGCGATAAATACACATGTGTATATCTGTCACAGTGTGTCAAGTTTTAAATCGGCTTTCAGTCCGTCCGTCCGTTCAATTTGACGCAATAATTTATATGTGATTTGGTCGCATTGCGGCGGCTTGTCAGGGCTCTCTGTGGGCTCGCGGGAGGCAGGGATTTGTAAGTTCTGTTGACAAAATAAGCAAAATAATAAATTACGAAAGTTGCGGCACGCTCTCCCGCCGGGATTTGCTTAATCGAATATGCACACAGTGGGAGCAAGGACCAGCCTTTCCAATCACTTTTCCCACCCACTTACCCACGCCACTGACTCATCACCGCGAGCACCAGCACCAGCACCAAGTCCTGGACACATTAATTGCCCAAGTAGTGCACGGCAAAGTTGAAGGGGCTCTTCTTCTAACAGCCATCTCTCTCTCGCTCGGCATTATATAAATATGAGAGTATGTGCCGCATGCAGGTCCCAGGTGTGCCCAGGACTGCCCAAAGCCGAAGTGGTAAACTTTTCTACGAATCTGCCAGCACATGCAGCTTGCAACTTTGAGCACCTGGGCACTGGACAGGGAACTTGGCCGAGAAAACTTTTCCCGTTCGGTTGCGGATCGCTTTAAAGCGTCGGTGTTTATGGGTGTCAGTGGCAGGCAAGGCATCTACACTACGAAAAACTATAGAGAGCCAAGCCTGACTCAAGTATAGAACAGTCTTTTTAAAGCACTTCCTATATAGTATCCAAATTGGTCTGAAAACCATTTCTTAGCCTCTTCTTTAGTTGATTTTATAATCTAATAAGGAAATATATTTTCCTAAACTACCTAAAGATATAATAAGATATTTAAGTAAGCCCGTAAATGAGGCATATACAAGATTTCTCCCAGTACTGATGCTGGGTAAATGACGGCCTTTTGGTCACCGGCTGCTCATTATGCTCGATGCCGAGGGTATCGCGCTAAGTGGCTCTGCACTGGGAATGGAAACTAAATGAATGGCCGCTTGGAATGCCTTGAAGCCCAAAGGATTAAATGCTCTCGGTGCACACACAAAGGCGCCAGACTGCCACCGCATTGTGGCAACAACTCATTTATCATAAGCGCGGGCGCTGCAGTGGGGATCTACGTAGATGGGGGCTGAGGCTCACGACAAAAGTAACTGACAACTGCAGATGAAATGTTGAAAGCGCGAACTGAACACACAGCGCTACAATTAATTGTCTCCGCATTCATTTGCCCTTCACCAAGATGCCAGATGCTATGGAGGAGGAGGAGGAGGAGGATGACGAAGGCGAAGCCAGGGGTCAGGTGTGGGCCATAGGCAATGGGCCATGGGCCGTGGGTGGAAGGACTCTTGGTCACGGGCGCGGCAGGTTGCTCACCCGACCAGCACGCAATAATCGCCCGGCATTTGCCCTTAATTAATGGTTGAGCGCAAAGTAATAAACGATATTTAAACAGAAATTGCTTTGTTTTTGCTGCTCTGCTTTTGTAATTGAAAGCAGACCAAATTCATATTTTATGCGGCTGTCATAAAACTTTAACAACTATTTCGCCAAAATAAATATGGTGGAAAAAGCGAGGAAAACATTTTAATTAACTCAAAAGCTTGAGCATGCAATAAAGGCATTGGCCAATAATTACTTTCCTTTAATTAAAATATTTACTATCAAATTAGATACGGGGACAGATAAAAACAATGGGCGGCGAGGGGTAGCACACTAGATTCAGAATGATAAATTATTTTAATGATGACAGACGACGACTTGGGGGCCTGTGTGTGCGTGTCGGGACAAAAGCCAAGAAAAGCCGGGCCAAGGCTGGGTCACAGGTACCAAAAGGAAGGAGCAACATGTGAGGAGATTCCTGGGTACGGTTCATAAATGAGTTCCAATGAGGCCGATTGTGTTTAATAAGTAAGTTTTAAAGAGTGGATGGGTTTTTATTAGTGCAATAAATATGTTTTGTTTACTGCCTGAAATGTTTATTCTTTATTAAATTCCTATCATGGTTCACTGATTAATTATTTATGCAACTGCACAAGTATGAAATAAATACATTACTTATACAAGTAAATATTTAAAATTTAGCTTTCCCCATTCAAGCTTTTTTTTATGGATTGCTTTAATTAACATATTCACCCTCGAAGAGTATGAAGATTTTCCCCACCTTATTTCTCTGAAAATCACCGACTCACAGTCACTTATCAATCAGTAAACCCTTATCTTATTGCTGCTATAAATTCCCGTGCCTTGAATCTTTGCGACTGGCCACAACATGACCAATCACTTTCACCGATCTAATTAATTTGTTGCAAAATAATTTATTAATTAGCATGTCAGTGTCAGAGATTTTTCGGGCACGGCTTATCATTAAACAAAGAAAAAGCCTCGTCGAAGGTGGACCGAGAGCAGGCCAAATAGGCAATTAATCTGGCTCAGCTGTGGACAGGTGTGCGCGAAAATCCCGCATAGGAAACCAACGAACGTTGTACGAGCACGGGACCTGGCCAGGGTCCGGGTCCGGACAGCAAAGAAAAGGAGAGTCGAGTCGGCAGACAGAGCGTAGCACAGAGGACAGCCAGCCGGGAAATTGAACGGGCAATTATTTATTAATTTAACAGACACGCAATGCACATGGAGTTATCTCGATGCGACTCCTGACATCCGCTCTGATTGCGAGCAGTTCGAATTTTTGCATGGCACTGCAGCCGCTCGCTCCAGCTGCAGTTTGCAGTTGCATTGCAGATTCAGATTCGAATGTCAGACGAGGATGCGGCCATTAACCATTTATGATGTGCATGTCGACATGGGCACGTCCATTGCAACGGCATCCCATTTCCCAGATCCCAGATCCTGGCTCTCGGCTCGGCATTGATTCCCCTCGTGACCCGGTCTGCTTTAATCCGACGTCCTGGCTTGAGATGGGTGAGACATTTAATCAATTGCCTGATAAGTCGGGAATAATTGAGGGGCTCTCAGCAAGTCAGGCATTATTTGACAATGATTTTTGATTATAAATAAGGTCTCATTGCATATTCAACTACATGAAATAGAGGCACATATTTAGAGTGGGAATTTAATCCCAGGTTTTTGGAGTCTGGGCTTATGGCCTTGGTCTTTTGTTCATATTGCCTGAGGAGCTTGGCATTTTGGCTAGGTTTTAGCAAATTGCAGAGAGGCAAGCCCAAGCTCAGGCCGAAACCTAAACCTAAACCCAACCCCAAGCCCAACCTCAAACCGAAACGAAATGAAAACTAAAACGTCGCATTCGCACTCACATCTGCAGCGCTGCATTCGAGTCTGGGTCAGCAGTTCGAGAGAGAGAGTGGGTATGTGTGTGTTGGCTTTCAAAGTTTCTGGCAAGTGAAAATGAAAGCCCTTAGTGAGTGCCTCCCCTCAAGCCTCCCGCTCGGGTCGCAGTTCGCAGCGGAAGTGGGTAAATAGTGCAAAGAGGAAATGTACAAATAAATATTTGCAAATGAAAATGAACAAGGAAATGGAAGCGCCATGTGGCAGCGACAAGCGCTAAAACGTTTTATATATGTGTGTGTGTCCGAAAATGATAATAAATGCGGCTGTTTTGGCCATATAACAATTTGCGGCAACCCTGATCCCGAAATACCTAAACGGAAAATTCTTTTGCAAAAAATTCGCGCATTGTTTCAGTAGAGCAACTTGGCCGGGTAATATTTATTTTCTTTATTTCTTTAAATGGTTTAATTTCGGTTAAAGATTCGGGTTTATCAGGAGCATTAAAGAAATATTTTTGAATTAACATTTTAAATTATAGGAAATTTCCCCTTCTTTCTTCAGTAAATAACTAAAAATGGGTCCCAAATCTTTGTCACTAAAATATCTCAATTTCTCTGGAACAAGTCTCTCTATTCGTGCACCCAAATCAAGAATTCAAATTTATAATGCCCTACTTTAAGGCCATAGATTATCGCCAGTGAATCATATTAATTCGACTGCAGAAATTCCAGATACAAGAAAAAATAAAAGAGGAGCAGAATTTATAAAAGCAAAAATGCTAACCAACTGAATTATTTTCGAATCATTCTAGGCAAAAGCAATTTGCATCTCAATTGGTGCTCAAAAATGGGGGGTTTGAGGGATGTGGATGGGAATCAGGGATGGGCAACAGAAAAAATGCTGCCACAAAGCGGCAATCAGTAACAGTTATAGCGGAAAATAGCTATAATATGTAGGGAGCTGATATGAATATCTAACCCAAAGCAGGCAGAAAATTGCAAAAGTGCCTAAAAAGAAGCGGCGGGTGGTGGCTGCCGGCGGGTGGCGGAGGACAGCAGGCAGCTGCACACATGACTGAAATTAAAATAGCAACAGCGACTGAGGAGCGGCAAGGGCGGCCCGGCAACCACACAAAAGCAATTTCGATCAGGCACAAAGATAAGGAGCGGATTCGAGCAGAGAGCCAACGCAGCACATCAGTTACAAAAATGTAGGCTACTACACTCCCAGACCCCCAGACACCGAGAACCCGACCCGAAGACACCCCGAAACACCCTCGAAACCCGTCCCACAACCCGCATCCTCACCCACACCTCAACAAAGGCGCCGTGAAAGCAAAGCAGATAAAGACGAGCCGAAAAAACGAACAGCAAACAACGACTGAAGGCAAAAAAAAAGGGACTGGAGCACACAAGGATGCGCTGGAGGATTCAGTTGGCAAGGGGCCGTGGTTTAGGCCTCATTTTGCGGCTGCTGTAGGTGCGCTAAAATTATGCAAATCATCGTAATACTTTCCCGGCGAAAGCAAAGCGGAAGGAAATTGTGTAAAAGCGGCAAGCAGCAGCAGCAGCAGCAGCAGCAGCAGCGGCAGCGGCAAGCGGCAAGAACAGCAGCCCTGTCTGTCTGCTGGTGGCAGCCTTTTTGGCAGGCTACAAAGCAAATAATTGCCCCAGAAATTGAGGGCATGCAAACCGTAATGTAATGGAGCCGTTTCGTTTCGCTTTGAACGTCGCCGTCGCATGTGTAGCCCTAATGATGATATTTCCAAAAGGGAACCGAATCAAATAAAGCGCCCGGCGGCGTGGAAGACAGTAAAATGAAGTGAAATACTTGGCAAGTGTTTGCTCAAGCGGCACCAGTCAATGGAGCCGGCTTAAAGACTCTCGTAGAAGAGTTTAAGCTGGCGCGCAGTGGAGCATAAAGTGCACACACCCCATCTCCCGGCTCCCAGCTTCTAGCTCCCAGCTCCCAGCTCTCAGCTACCAAGCTCCATTGCATCCGCTTCCTGTGGCTTTTGGGGGGAAAATTTAATAAACGTCAAGCTGAGAGGCAAAGAGCGACGGACCAAGCATTGCACCTGCCGTTGACCGCAATCGGGAATGTGTTAGTGAAAAAGCGAAGCTCCTAAATGCAACACACACTCTCGTACACCCGTACGTATACGTATTGTCCACATGTGGCTGCTATAGCAATATAACGTATACGACCCATCAGCCGAGAGAGAGAGAGTGGAATTTTAAATGGCCCGCTTGGCGGACAGAAAGACAGACTTGATCCCAGATATATCAGGAAACTTCATAAGTCCCTGTCCCCCCGCTAAGACCCATCCCTGATTTATGGTCTTTAACTTCCTTAAGTTGCCATCGCTCATATGTCTTAGTGGCCTTATAATTGCACTTCCAAACATGGACCATTTATAAATCTTAGGCTCGCCGAAACTTTTCCCATTTCCCCGATAATTTCGCGCAACATTAACAGGCTTATTAATCGTGGCCCGCACGCACCCAGAAACATCAGGCACGTCTCCTCAATCCTCAATCCTCAATCCAGAGACTGAGCAAAGATGAGCTGAGCGCGTGAAATTGTCAAAGTGTTGGCCACACACCCACACACATTTCATGCACAACCACAGCGATGCGGATGCGGGGCTTAGGAATTTTATTGGTCCCCCGGCTGCGGAGTACCTTTTTTGAATAGCGCGACACATTAACTTAATAATTTAGTGGGTGTCGAGTGGGCTGTTATAAATATTTATAAGCGGAGGCGCTGGGCGATGGGCCAGAGCGAGGGCGTGGTCCGGGGCACTACTCAAGTGGGCCGTCGATGGCAGCCCTAGATCTGCTGCTAAGAGCTACTCCAGCTATGCCAGCTACCCGAGCTCTCTGGCTCAATTGCGCGTAAAAGTCAAATGTCTCTGCCTTTTGGAAAGCTTCCTTTCGGTAGGATTTCCCTTGTATCGCACACACACATATGTACATGCATGCAAAGTTGGCACGTCTCGGATACAACACTAAGTCGGCGTTATATATGCGCATGTATTAGTTTTGCCGCCAACCTGCCTCCATTCTGCATGCCGCACAAACGGAAAAGCTTACAGTCGTTAAGGGATTTAGCAGGAACATATAAATTTATGAAATATTCGACAGGAACACAACGGCATCCAGGATGTGGATGTGGATGTGGATGCCATTGCTATTGCACCTTTCCGCAAACAAGCCAAAAAGTCATGCCATTTTGCCATGTATTTGTAGTGGAGCTCCATGGGCCACAAATACAATCTGCAGCCACAGCATGACTTGTTGTTGGTGGTCAGTGGACACGGACGTGGAACGAAATCAATGCTAAACCAAACCGAACTAATGTTATTTGGGGAACAAACATCGATAATGAAATCATGGGGCGCTGGGCAAATGGAAAGTGATTCTGTTCGGCTCTCCAGGCCCTCGGCTCTGGTCTGGTCAGGTTGTGGCATCGGGCCAATAACTAATTTCATTTACTCAGCCAGGCACATTTCCAATGGGACGGACGGACGGACGGCAGCAGCATATGCACACAAAGGTTGACATTATCCACATGAAACCACCACCATGACCGCCTGCTGTGCATTACCTGGGCTCAATCTGCAAATAATTAAGCCAACAGCTGGATCTGACCACATTTAAGGCTTCATATTCGCCTATATTTTAGGTTCTTTTCGCGGATATTTCATGGATAAAGTGCACATGCAGGGAACCCAGAAATATTATTAATACTTTTATCATATTTTTGGGTCACAATAAAAAATTTAACAATGAATGACAATTATCAGGGAACAGTTGTACACACACCTCATATAAAAACCAAACCAGCTTGCACTCAATCCCAAGCAGTATAAATAGATCTGCCGCCGATCGGCTGTCCAGCTGGAATATACGGATATGTGGAGACATCTGCTACCTATTCTGGCACTCTGTGCTATGGGTAAGATCTACAATTTATTAAAATATTCATTAACTCTAAAGTGACTCCACTTTAGCCCAGGCCCAGTGCAGGTTCACCAGGGCCGATGTCGAGAGAACCAATCGCATCTTCATGGTGCGTCTCCCTAATCGCCAGCTGTCGCTGAAGCGAACGGCCAGCTCACCTGTCGGCGAGATCCTTCAGATGTGGTGCAGTCCCCAGGATATAAGGCAAACTACTTGCCAGCGGGGACAGCGCAATGCAGTGGCATTTCAGCCTCCGCTACCCATGACTTGTCAAAGGCCACCGGCGGCCTTAACCACGCCGGTCCCGGATCGCAGCTGCCCGGCCACAATGTACCGGGTGGGCTATAACGTGGGCAACAATCAGTTCCTGGAGCTCTACCGTGCCTGCTTCGACCGGAGAGCAGTTCGTGCAGTCTTCGTGGAGCATCGGGTGTACGCCAAGACGTTCTGTAAAATACGGCTGATACTCTTATTCCGGTATCGTAACTTAACTTCTATTTTTCTTTAGTTGCCCAGCGACCCTGTGTGCAGTTCAGCTCGGACGGAGTGATCAGCCCGGCCGACGAGTCGAGTTACACAACCCGGAACATCTACGCCACCTTCCGCCGCCTCTTTGGCAACCAGCAGAATTTTATAGCCAACAACCAGGATGTGGTGATCAATCGAGGGCATCTGGCCGCCTCGGCTGACTTTTTGTTCGGCGACCAGATGTGCTCCACCTTCAAGTATGTGAATGCAGTGCCGCAATTCAAGGCCATCAACGATGGCAACTGGGAGGCCATTGAGCGATATGTCCGCAACTCAGTGACTGGCAATCAGTTTGTGAACGTGCGCACAGGAGCACGAGGCGTACTGTCCCTGCCCTCATCCAGTGGACCCAAGAACGTCTTCCTCAGCGGCAACAGGAACCCGGTGCCCCTCTGGATGTACAAGATAGTGCGAGATGCCAATAACCGACCCATTGTGGCCTTCCTCACGCTGAACAACATCTTTGCCCGCCAGCGTCCGGCGGCACCTGCCTTCTGCCAGGCCATGAACTGTCCCATCAACTTGCCCAGTAATGCCCGGTCTGGCTTCACCTTCTGTTGCAATCCCGCCACTTTCAGACCCTAAACGATTGAGATCCCTGATTGAGAATTTTGAAAGCGTTCTAATATATACATATACTGCACATTAAGCAAATTAAAACGAAATGAAAAATATACTTTTATGTTTTAATGCCGCGAATCAATTTTCATAAATCGTAAAAGCTCGCGTGGCAGTTTAAAACGCATCTAAACTCTTCCAATTCGAGCCCCGTCCGGAATGGACTCCCGCCTCCTGTTTTAATGGTCATTCGGTGGCTCCTCATAAATTGCGACCGCCCTCGCTTTTGGCCCATTTAAATTCAAGCTGCGATTGTGGAGGCGAAACGCTTTTCAATGCGTGCGTTGTGAGAGTGCAATAAAGGCGATGGCGATGGCTTCGTTGCTTGGCTATGGGGGTTGCGCCTAAAAGTAGACATTAAATAAATTATTCAGCCTGGAATGGGGCGGTTGTGTTGCTTTTAAATACGCCCGACGCCTGCGAAATTGTTTTGTGCGTGTGGAGTCACTGTGTGGAGCATCGGGCAGGAGTCCAAAGTCCGGACACTGGGAGCTCATAAAAGTGCAGAATAAATTTAGCCGCCCGGACATGCGTTGAACTGGGCTCCCATAAAACCTAACAGTTGTAATTGTGCTGTAAACACGCAACTCAATGGCATTGTAAATGGGCCGAGCACTTGCAGCACAGCGCCGGCCCGGCATTATCCTTCCATGTCTATGAATCCATCGCCGGCACTCATCCACTCACCCACTCACACGCCTGCCCTGCAGTGCGGCACAATTTAATTTATGCTCCGCTTTTGTGGTCGGCTTGTTGATTTTGCTGCCTTTTGCCCCTTTTATTTTTATTGACCATTACAATTCTACACGACCAGCAGCAGCCGCACGATTTGAGTCGCAAATTTTATACGCCATAATTTGGTTCGCCTCTGTGAGCATGCATTAAAAGTGCCCAAATAGCGCCAAATTGCTCGTAAGCGGCGGAAATTGCGTTACGCCCCTGTGCCCTGTCCCCAGTCCTCAGGACTGCTTCCTCCCCTGCGAGAACCCCGATCATCAGAGGCCCAGCCAAACGGAAGACAGACAAAAGCCTAGCATACTTTGTCGAGCATTAACCATTTCGCAACATGCACATTAAAGCACACACAGCCACTTGAGCATCTGCCTAGCAGTTGGACAAGGACACACACATCAAATGGCCAGACAACAACCCACAGACAGATATTATAAGGCAATTATTTCAGCCTCTGTCTGGCTGAGATTTGGTTTGAATTGCAAGAAACAAGTTTCTAATGTATCTGATATAGTGCTTACTTTTTAGCTTTTGGGTTTCAATAAAGTTCGTATAAGATCAAACCAGGTTGAGCCCAGCCAAGCATAAACTGTAGGTTAACCCAATTGCAATACCATATTTTTCCATTAAAATATCTAAGAATAGAAATTTCATTTTATTGCCAAATCAAGGGAAAAATGCTGGCTTCAGAGCTGAAAATACAAATTACTTCGCCTAGTCAAGTGGCAAAAATGCAGTATGCGCTTGGGCCATCAACTGCAAGTACAAAGAAAATTAATAAAGTTTTTTTTTTAGCATACGGAAAATATGTTTGTTGCCAAAAATAGTCTGTTGTCTCCAGCTGAATGCAGACACGTGCCCACAAGCTTGGCCAGAACAATGTAAAGAGAGAGCCTAAATGGTATATAAGCTTTAGTTTTCAGAACTCATGGATTATCCACCAACATGGAAGCTCGACAACTGCTACGATCTCTGCTGCTGATCGGTCTGGGACTGGGACTAGGTAAGAACAGGTTTATCAGATTGAGTTTTTACTTTAAAATAATATTATTTCAATATAACCATTTCCAGTTCTTCAGTCTTCAGCCGATTGTCCGCTAACCCGGGCCATGATTGAGGGCACTCTTCGCATCTTCACCAATCGTGCGGCCAACGGCAACTACGATCTGAAGCGGGTTCAACGTGTTCGTACCGGAGAAGTGCTGCACATGTACTGCCAGCCGAATGACATTGTTCAGACCACCTGTCAGCGTACCGACAACTTCAGCCGTCCACTACCCATGCGCTGCGTACGACCTGCCATAACTCCCACAGCCACGGTTGTCACGGACACCTCCTGCCCGGCCACCATGTACTCCGTGGGTTATTCCATTAACAATCGTCGCCTGGAACTATACCGCGCCTGCTATGACCGGAATGCTGTTCGAGCTCAGTTCACAACGCATATGGTGTACCACAAGACCTTCTGTAAGTAAAAATCGCAAACTAAGAGACGGCTCTCTAAGCTAAAGATGCTCTATTTTCAGTCCCGCAAAGAGCATGCAGCACGTTCTCCCGCGATGGAGCAATCAGTGAGACGGATGCAGCCAGTTTCACTCCACGCAGCATTTTCAGGGCCTTCCAGGCTATCTTCGGCAACACCCAGCGTTATATACCCAACGAACGCGACACAATTATCAATCGCGGACACCTGACACCGTCGGCGGATTACCTGTACGGTGACCAAATGTGCGCCACCTTCAAGTATATCAATGTGGTGCCGCAGTGGAAGACCATCAATGAGCGAAATTGGGAGGCCATTGAACGCTGGGTGCGAAGTCGCATTAGTGCTGGCGGTTTTCTGAGGATCAAGACGGGAGGCACGGGCAGACTGACGCTACCTGATCGTCAGAGGCGACAGCGACCCATTATCCTGGGAGCCGGTACCAAGAATATTATGCCTGAGTGGCTCTTCAAGGTGGTTCGCACCTCTACCAATCAGCCACACACCGTATTTGTGACCTACAACAACATCTTTGCCTCCGCGAAACCAGCGGTGCCGCGATTCTGTACTTCCATTCCTTGTCCCCTGACCCTATCGGATACGGCAGCTGCCGGTTATACCTACTGTTGCAATGCCACTGTCTTTGCTCTTTAAAAAGCTTGAAATAAACTTGAATTGGAGCCGCATCTTGAAAATATACATACTGTCTTTATGCCTGCAAGCTAATTAAAACACAATTGTGCTGCCCAGTCTGGCTTCCTATCACTGCCATTTCTACCAAAAGATTAATTCCCATATTTATCAGAGAGCTTTCATTTTTATAGCCATCATTCCTGTATGGTAGAACCTTATAGTACTTGTGTCACGTAGACTTAGCTGCTGCCTAATGATTACCCTCACGAACGGTTTCAAGTGTCCCAAGTGCGGTATCTTATTTTATTTTCCTCTGCTGCACCTTAGATTCAATTTTAGATAACTTTTTATGAGTGCTGATGACAAAATGCAAGCCACATAAAGTTCATTGGATGCAGCTGAAAGGACGAAAGGGCAACGCAACTCCTTTTGTTATTAAACGTGAGCTGGCAAGGCAAGGTAAACAAGGCAGCCCCCGAGCCACCCGGCGTTGGCTGATGGCTGATCATAAGCGTAGATATGGCCAAGTGAAAGGCACTGGGAATGGCGGACTGAGCTGGGGAATTCCACCAAGCGAATCACCAGGGCAGGCCCAGGGCTCAGAGAGTCTCCCAGTGACGCCTCTTATCACTGATGACCTGGGAGGTGCCCTCGCAATTCTCAGATAAGCAGAAAGGCAGCAGAAACACACAAAATCATTGATAATGACGATCCTCAGTTCTAGTTGGAAGCTCAAAACGTTAAGATGAACGAGTCGCGCTTTCTCTGGCTGAGCCTCAGCCTGCTACTACGTAAGTCTCTTATCTGACCGATCCCCTATAAATAATGACTAATACGAATGTTTCAGTTCTTGGAAAAGCTAAAGCCAGTTGCCTCATACCCAAAGACACAATGGCCACCAATCACGTATTTTTAAGTTATGAAAATAATGTCTGGAATCTTCTGCAAAGCGATACAGTGCCAGTTTCCCGAAGTGTATATTTGCTTTGTGATAATGGAAGAGCCCCCCGCAAATTCGACTGTGATGTCCATGGATCATTCAGTCCAGTCTTACCTACGACTAATTGTGCTAAAGTATTTAAGCCAACTGTAAGAGAGGATAGCAATGATCCCACTTGTAACACACCGCCCTTAGTAATGCACGTTGTTGGTTACAATTATGGCGGTCGGTTTTTGGAAATCTATCGAAGTTGCTACCATGAAACACAATACGCAGCACAATTTTCCATTCACAAGGTTTATCGCAGTTTCGATTGTGAGTATATATTCTATATATTCTATAAACTATAAACTATAAACTGTAAATTTTTATTTAATATTTTTAATCCTTAGCCTCTTCCCGCCATCCCTTCGGCTTCACAACTGACAGGGCAATGAGGGTTAAGGAAGCCGCCGCCTTTAAGAATGACAACATTTTCAATTGCTTCGAGGCTAATCTGGGAAATGGCCAGATGTATATGGCCCAGGGTAGCTGCCTCTTCAATCGTGGCCACCTGACAGCAGTCGCTGATTTCCCATTTGAGCAGCTGCAGAAGGCGACCAACAAGCTCCGAAATATTGTTCCCCAGTATGCGGCGGTCAATAATGGCAACTGGAAGGCCGTCGAATCTTGGGTGAGGCGACTTCTAGACCGGAAAAACTACGATGTTGTGAAGGTCTGCACCGGTGCCTTAGGAGTGCAGCAGCTACAGAATCATCAGACCCACAGAATGACTTCCATTTATCTATTGAACAACAAGATCCCCGTTCCTGAGTGGACGTACAAGATCGTGAGCCATCTGTCCGGTGCCAAATACGTAGTGCTAACCTATAACGATGTTCACGCAACCAGGCGACCAAATCCCCGACCCATCTGCAAAATTATGGGATGCGATGCGGATCTGAACCGGGATGGAGTAGGCTTTACCTTTTGCTGTAAGCCACACGATTTTATTACAGATAATCTGCCACATTTGACGGGTGTTTGCTAAGGATTTATGCCTTGAAATAGGATATGTTCATAAATATACGATTAATAACTTACATTCATTTAATCCTATTTATTAATTAGTTCTTTCTACTATAAAATGTTTTATTGACCCGTTAATAAGCCTTCCGTTCTTAATTAAATAATCCATAGATTTATTGATAATAGATAATACAAGTTAAATGGAATTAAAATCGACCAAGCTTTCTGTTTATTTCTCTAACGATTAACTTTTGTTATTTACGTCTATAAATCGACGTTGGTTGTAAAAAAGGCTGAAAATACTCCCAAGCAAAATGACACATTCCTCGTGGTGAGTTTTCACCTTCTATCTCAGCTAGTGAAACAAAAGCTTTCATGAAAACTTGAATTCGAATGCGCCAAAGTTTAAAAAATATGGGTTTAATTTCCCTGAAGCCGTACATAGGAAGGCAAAATAAAGAAGCTCTTCATGGATATTTAATTATTGTCATTTATTAAGTAAAATAAATACATAAATGTTTTCGTTTTTCGTTCTTGGCGACTCGCACATTAAAATCAAAATTCATAGGGAATCCTATTTAAAATTCCCAAATACTTAGTTATGAACTATACATTCCCTTTTCAAACATCTTGCAATATTCAACCTTTTTTAATAAATTGGCCAATTTGCTTTAGTTCCCAATGATAAGGCCAAAATCAGCAACAGCAATACATTGTTCAGCTTGAGTGCAATATCAGATAATTGCGCTTTCGAGACAATTACCAAAACCTTTTTCCTCTTTTGCTGAACACATGACATTCCCCACTCTATAGATGCTTATAATACCTTCTAATATTCCTGGCAATTCACCAACATTAGCTGGTACCCAGTGAAGGCTAACCCTACTCCTTATGTGCATTGAGATCGCTTATGCAGATGCAGTAGAGCTTATCCCTCTTGTCGTTGACACAGGTCGAAACCTTTTCGTAGGAGTCCAGCCTACTTATGGTGGTCACATCCACCTCCACGTTCTCCGTGAGATTATTGAAGAGGACGGTGGCCCGGAAGTCGGCCCGATTCTGATCAACCTTGAACATGGTACGATAAGTGGCCACCTCACGAAACTCATCGTCATGGAAGTTCATGTCCAGCGGCACCTTTACCTCCGTTTCATGAACATAATCCAAAGTTAGCGTCGAGCAAATATCGCTGAGGTTCCTGCTGGCCAGGTATTCGTTAATCCTACCTATCACCTTGGGCGCCACTCGATCGCCCCACTTCTCATTGATCCTCTTGTAGGGCTCGCAGGTGCAGTAGTGTTCCGGTATCCCGGCGTCCTCGCACGTTCTCAGTTCATCGACAAGATAGAATAGTGACTGACACTTGGGGCAGTCGTGAGCTTTGGGCAGCGGGGGTCCCCCGCCAAGCTCTATAATGTGCTTCAGGGTATTGTGCAGGTCGTAGTTGGAGGAAAGGCGATTCTGGTTCACCTGCAGAGCCTGTGCATACTCCGGATACTGGGCCCGGAACCAGGGTGGCAGATAGATAAACATCGAGGGCAGGCGCTCCTCCAGGAAGCCGCTGGGTAGATGGGTAATCCGGCCCCAGCGCGTTCCGTGGTCCGAGAGGAATATAACGATACTGTTTTCGAACACTCTATCCTTTTCAAAGTCCAGCAGATACTGCAGCACATAGTCCTCCATCTTAGCCGGCATCTCAAAGCTGTCGTGACTGAAACTGTTCGACCAGAACAGGCCAAAGATAGGGCGCTCCTCCACGAACCGGCGGGCAAAGTCCCTGGCCATGTCGTAGGCGTAGCTGCTTGTTATGCGCCGGCCGATGCAGTACCTCATCGAGCACTCCTCGCACTTCCAGGTATTCATGTCCGCCTCGAAGGCCTTCTGGAAGGGTCTGAGGTAATAGTCGGTTGGCTGCTCAATAAATCCTGGCTTTATGTAGTTAAACGTATTTATCCCAGTCTCGTCCTCGGCATAGGCGGTGAGGTAGCTGGCGTTACGAAAGTCGTGCCATAGGAATGGCATCTGGTCTAGGCAGCCCTTTTTGTGCCAGTCACAGGCATTCACCAGCGCCGATTTCGGTTCGTAGCCAGTTAAGATGGCCAGCAGGTTGGGAAAGGTATTGTCGCCAATCTATCCCAGAGAAATTGTAAAGGATTTGGATTGCATTTCGTGATTAAATATTTAATTCCTACCTTGTTGTATCCCATTAGTTCGTACCAACCGCTTTGGGTGAGAAACTTGAAGACCTTGGGCATGGTGCGTCGAATGTTAATTCGCGACAGACTGTCGATGCCGAACATGAGGACACTTGGCTTGCGCCTAGCCGGTTCCAGGGAGAGTCCTTCTGGCGGCTGTGAGTACTGGATCAAAGTGTAGGCATCGCTTTGCAGAATGTCCGACTTGTTGCCCAGACGATGGCAGGCCAGGATCATGCCGTGGACATGCAAAGGCACCTCGTAGCTCTGCGAGAAGTACTTGCGCTCCACTCTGTGAAATCAATAGGAGATTCGGTAAGAAAGAGAGGCATTTCCAAGAATGTCAAGGTACCAGGTGAAGAATATTATGAACCACGTGGTGGGTTGGTAAATCTAACATCCTCCAAATAAATAATGTTTGAGCAAAACGTTTGCCCCTTTTTTTTTGGAAATAACTAAGATAGGTCGGATTTCCGGGTATTTACTTATCGTAACTGTCGTGGTGCCGCTCTCTCGTTATCTCCTGATAGTAGCAATTGTATTCCTCCGTGCTGGAGTTGAGGAGGCTTGCCGCGAGCGTCTCATTTATAAACAGCACATAGCGCTGTCGACTGACATGATAGATGGGGGTCACCAGTGCTGTCTCGTTGCTGCAGGGCTCAAAGGTGTCGCGATGAAATATCTCCATGGCATCGTCCTCGAAGGGATTCACATATGGTATCCGGCATTTAGAGGTTTGCACAAAAAACTGGGGCAGAATACCATCCACTTCTATATCCTCTTCTGCAGAGTTAAAATCGGCTATGGAGCTATTCGGGGCTATATTGGTAACTCCCTTGCTAAATGTGTAATCCCGGTAGTTAGTGTTGGCCTGTTGGCCTACTAAGCACAGAATCACAATGGTGGCAATGAGACATAAGCCAAGCCATTTAAGCAACGGCAGATGGAATTGGGCGACAGCCATGGATGCGAGGAGTTTGCTGTTCGACTTGCGACTGATCAACGCGCGGCCTGTCGCCTACCATTTACTGAACGATCCAGCACAGGTGCTGGAGCTATCAGTGTGAGTAACTAACTTCTAATTACCTACTGCGGGCTTTTATCACGACGCCGGAAGCTCGTTTTCGCAAAAACTAACAAACTTCAATATCTTAAGTAACAAATATGAGTATTACAAGTGTTATGGAACCGATCATATCTCTTTCAAACTATATTTAAAAAGCACACATCGGAGAAGAACAGACGTTGATCGAGGGCTTTATGTAGATATCGGCGTAATTAATAAAACCACTTGACAATTAGAACCGATCTTGCCATTTACTGAAAAAATCACTTATTTTACATCAAACAACTAAAAACAACAAATAAAAAATGTATGGTATTATAAATTATTGAGTACTTTATATATCTAAACATAACCAATTTGTATTAAAGAGCTTATCATTATCAATGAGCTAACACCGATTATTTTCTAAGAATGCCAAGTGATAATGGGGGAGGTCGTCAAACTGATACATTAATAGCTCTAATTTAGCTGTGATTGAGCTAAAGAGTAGATAACCTGATAAATATATAACTTAATCAGTGTTAACAAAGCAATTAGATTAATAACAAATACAGTCAAGTTTAGTTTCTTTTAATACTACATATATATTGGGACATACATATAAGACTTCTGCATGAATGTACCGAAAACGGCAAATGAGTAACCCATTGTAGAAATGGGTACACTTTTTCACCTTTACAGTATTAATTAGTGTAAATCAGTAGGTTAAAATTGCCTCTATTGACAGACAGTGTTTTCACTCACTTCAAAGTTGTACAGCTTGTAATAAATGGTGTTTTTCACCTATTGAATTTTTCGCAACCCATGAAGTTCATTTGAATGCTTCACTTTTTGGCGGAGGTTCCAAAAATCCTACAACTAATTTTGAAAATCAAGGAAAAACATTTCGTATTAAAAGTGCAGACCAATTTTTATTTTATCACTGTTTATTTTTCCATACCCATATTAAATTTACTGACTTTTCATAATTATGAGAACTTAAAGGAAAAAATCTATATTAATTATTTTAATGCATATACTGAAGAAATAATATTTTTTTTTTTCAAAAGTATACATATATTTTCTATATTATAAAATATATGTTGTTTTTAAATATAGTGTAACTTTTTTTTGTTAAATAAATTAGTACTTTGTAATACCCACATTGGCTTTAATTATACATTTTCTAATGGGCATCGAATTGTATAAAGCGCTTAAATATTCTCAGTAATATTTACTAATAATTCTTTTTCTATAAGAATCTTCAAACGATCATTGTTTTGGGCATCCTTTTCTTTATTTTTAGCTACCATACGGGCCAGCTACCATAAGCGCAGTTCTACTTAAATTTTTATCTTTATAGTTTTTTAATGAACCCTGTATCATAAAAAAAAACTATAAAGATAAAAATTTAAGTGGAACTGCGCTTAGCACTAAGGCATTAAAAATGTTGATGGTATGAAAAAATGTTTTTTTTGTTTTTTTTTTGTTCTAAAAAATCAACAGTGATACAAAAATTAATCAGTAAAAAATAATTGGATTATGCAAGCAACATTTGTAGAAACGCCAATCAATAAAACATACCAGTTACTGAATTTTAAGTGTTCGGTTTTATGGCTTTTAAAGCTGCAGTATAAAATACATCTTAAATTGTTACTGGACCGAAAACAGAAAAACTAAGTCTTGCTTTTTAAATTTTCATATTAAATCATTTTGTTGCACGGTTTAAATTCCCGCCGAATAGGAATCCAACCTCAAATGAACTGGTTCCCCGAATTTATATCAAATTGGTTTGAGTCGCTGCTGAGAAGCAGCCATCGACAGGCCAGTCAAAATTTTAGTATTTTTCTAGTAATGCACCGCCAGAGTAGGGTTCATGGTATTTTTGGATTGGTACTATGGTAGTAGTAGAAGTTGAAATGAGCTCTAACTTCGCAGAATTCAATAAAGGAATAAATATTAATATTAATTCATAAAAATATTACCTTGTAAAAAAAACCGCTATTTATCTTGCTATTTTTGATTTTTTTAAAGCTATTTTTGGCTACTTTAGTTGGCCCATCCAGCTATAAACGACAATCGATTGTTGGCAGCACTGCTTGAGATAGCTGTTAAAAACGAATAATTCATCTCTTCTGCATTTCATAACCAAAACGTTGTTAAAAACGAATAATTCCTCTCTTCTGTTAGATTTCATAAGCAAACCGCTGTTAACTCTTTTAATAACAGTAAACACTGTTATTTTTATGTAAATAGCTAAGATTTGTATGACCAACAGGGAATATAAAAAACATATTTAAAAATACCACTAGAAATATTTATGAATTTTTAGAATAGTATCAACGGCCTCACTTAAATAATCCATTTTTAAAAATGCTAGAACTAGCTTGTAATAAGCTAACCTGGCAACACGGTTCTGAGCAAACAGTCTGCGCTTTTTGATTCGAGATACTGGTTGGAAAAACGAAAATGTAGCTGAATACGCGAAAATATCTAAGAAACCATCAACAAATTCAATACAAATTGTCAAATACTAATATCGGATAATAAACAACGAATACGCTGCGTTTCTAAAAAGCAAATCGCGGACCATAAGAAGTGGAAGAAAAGAAATGCAAGATATCCTTGCCCACGCAGGATAGGTGTGTGAAGCAAACGCGAGGATAAGTCGCGTAGCAGAAGAAGCAGCAGGCGGCGGCTGTCAAAACAGAGGAAATCCAGATAGAAGTGCATCCGAGGGATACAAAGTGAAATGTAAAATGTGAACGATGTTGCAACGTCGCGCTGCTTGCATCGCAAAGTAAAAGTAAAGCCAGAGGCATAGGCAAGAGCAAAGCAAAGCCAGAACAAACAAAATACACAAGTGAGTGGGAGCGAGAGCGAAAGAGGGAAAGGGAGTGTGCAGTGCGTGCGTATTGGTAGCGGGTTGTGCCTGTGTGTGTGTGTGCGTTTGTGCTCGCAACAAATTATCGGTTAATTTCCTTCGATTTTGCACAAACAACAAAGAGCGGCTGACTTTTCCACCCGAAAGGGATGTCCTCAACGTCCTGCGCTCAACTGTAAAGCAAGGCCAGCCACCACCAACGCAGCCCCCGCCCCGTTATCAGGAGCTGATAACTAAGGTCGCGCCAACAATGCAAGAAGGTAAGTGATGACCAAGTACAGTGAAGCAGCCGAGCGGCGAATGCCAAATTTGCCAAAAATAAAAACACGTTTGCCAACGCCACTAGCGGCAGCAACAACAACAACATGTCCAATTAAAGTTGCAGCACAACAGAAAAGGAGAGAGAAAGAGAGAGAGAGGGATATCAGGGGGAAAAAAAGAAAAACCGGCATGCCGGCTGCTGCATTGTGTAGCTGCTCAAAGTTAAACGAGCCAAGTAACATCAGCGGCAGCAGCAACAAAGTACAGTGGCTCCTCATAAAACCGAACTGCTGCAGCTGCATGCTAAATACTCTTTATAAGGCAGCATAGTTATGTAATTATTTGTCAATTATTTTGTATTTGCACCTGTGCATACGCCACTAATAACATTCATTTTATGTACATTTTTCCAAAAATATAACATTTTCCACTACCATATAAATCGTACTCTCTCGGACAATTTTGTGTTCAATTAAAATCTATATTAGACCAAAATTGGAAAATACCTTAAAATAAACATTACAAAGGTTAATAAATCTGCAAACTGAATTTAACACTTTAAAAACTAAACAATTTCGTACAATTTATATCAAATTTTATGTTTGAAACATTAATAAAAAAATAATTAGGGTATTTTTTCAATATTTATATAAAATTTTATGTTTGAAACATTAAAAAATAATAATTAAGGTTACCTTCATAACTAACAAGAAAATCTAAAAAAATATAGGAACATTTTTAAATGATAATAATTGGGCAAAACAAAGTTTTTCTAAATATCATATTTACGCCAAAGCGTCTTTAATTTTTATTGTAAAACATTTTTGTGCTAGTTTTGATTAGTTTTACAATTGTTACCCATTGGGTTTTCCTTAAAAGACTTGGCTAGATCGACTCGCGTGTGTGTCCGTGGGTGTATGTTGGCAATAGAACTGAAAATTCGCCACACACTTTAAATATTTTCACCCAACTTACACACCGAATTCTGCTCGGCCTGCGGTTGTATTTTTCTGCGCCGACAACTTTTGAAATGGAAATAATCATAATCAAAGGGTGAGAGAGCTGAGGGGAGGGTCCTCAACAATGCCACACCCTCTCGACTCCCTGCGCTTTCCTCTGTGTTTGCTTTTCGTTTTTATTTTCCTGCTGGAAAAGCCTGAATGTATGAATGAGTTAATCAGAGAGCGAGGAGGCAAAGCGCCAAAAGGCAACAGTCAGCAGACGCATAGTCTGCCTCCGCTCTCTGGTTGCCATCAGCATCATCATCATCAACAACAACAAACAGAATGGCAAAAACAATTGCACTAAAGTTTCACTAGAATCTGCTATGAATCAGAAGGGAAAACCAAAAAGGGGGATAAGGATGAGGCAAAAGCTAAAAGTGCTCTAGCTGGAAACTTTATACTCTCTTCGCAAGGGTTTCTAATGGCGAAGAGAGAGTAAAGTAATCCTCACATGGAAAGTATCTTAGGGTTACATAAGATAGCTCTGTATTTTGGAAGTAAAACAAAGTTTCTCATGATTTATTTTCTCATGATATTGAAAAGAAGTTCCTAAATGTAATATATCCTTTAGTTTTGGAGTGAAATTACAGTTGCCTAGTTTCACTTGAACTTTTTATTACCTTCCTCATTCATTACCTCACTTAGATCATGAAAAACAAGCAAAAATAATGCTATATGTCTTTGTTAAATAAAATATTACCGGAAATGAAGTCATTATTTCCCCTTTAACCAGGTTGAATACCCAGCACCATGGTCTAACAGAATAACCCCTTCGTGGCGGAGTGTATCAAATGCCATGACAAAGATTTCAACGATGAGTCTGCCATAAATTGCGATGGCATTCTGCGCTTAACGGGTTTTTTGTTTGTTACATTTTTCGACATTTACGCCATTGACGTAATTGTCAGACCCGGCCCAGACACACTACTCAACTGAACCGAACCGGCAGTCTGACTCCATTGCTCCTCCCAGCTGCCAGCTCCCCATGCCCAACTGCCAACTCCCAACTCCCAGCTACAACTCCATTTCCATTCGCAACTCGCTCCCGTCTGGCTTTTTCAAGCTCAAGAGCAGCTGGCTGCTCTCTGCCTTGGTCTTTTCATGAATTTGCATTTGCGGCCGCCGGGTCCCAACTCTCGACTCCCGTGCTCTTCGGGCTCTGGCCCAGGCCTTGGCGCATATTACTCGGATTTTCAGTGGTTATTTTTCATAATTTGCTGCTTCGCTCCGATTTTTCCAGCACATTTTTCCGTAGGCTTTATGCACGGTTCGTTGCACTTTTGTCAAGCTTTTGCCAAAGTTTTCGGCCGAATTTTCGCCTTGTTGTCGGAATCGCACACAACTAATGAATGGTCTGATAAATTCTGGATGCCTTGTAAACCCAGCAGACCAAGCGGGCAGCGCTGACTGCCAATTTAGGCGGACCGCAAGCAATTAAAATTTAATTTGCTCAAACCTCCAGATATCGCACATAAACCGCAGCATTAAAATTTAACAGCGCAGCAGGTCCTGCGGCCAAATTGCCTACTGCCACTGGCTGGGGCCACTTTAGGATCCGACACATCCCCAACGTGAAGCTTCCAACTCTCAACTCCAACTCGTGGAAAGCGGAAATTAATTGAATTGAGACACATTTACGAGTGGCCGCAAAAAAAAGAGAGAAATTATTTTGGGAGGCATTTTTTGTGCGGCGGCAGCAGAGCTTGGCACATCAAATACATTTATAATTTTATTAGGAGCCGGGCTTCCCATTTGCAGGAATGACAGGCAAATGGAAGGTCCTTGGCGGTTAATACTCGAAATACACGCACACCGTGACAGGCCAACAACGAGTGCACAAAGAGAAGAAGGTTCACAATATTAGAAAACATGCCAGTGTAAGCGAGTTTTGTGGTATATCCATTCCTAGATATAAATACATGTTTTTTTTGCAGTGCTGGTTGAGTCATTGCCAGTTTGAGATGCGGAGTGTGAAGCGGCGCTTAGGACAGGCCATAAAACAGCTCGTGCAACCTTGTAGCCGAGTGTATTGGGTATTGTTTATGCGTAGGCAACACGCTGCGGTTCCTGTAAATCCCTCTCTGACCTCCCCCTCCACAGCGGGAGTGTGCTAATGACGCCGCACTTAACCCATGTTAGCCGAAAATAGGCGTGGTCCGGTCTGGTCTGGTCAGGTCAGGTAGCAAAGTCAAATTTTATGAGCTCTTGACAACTCTATAAACACAGAACGCTTATCACCCCCAGAACACCTATCGCCGCCCCTCCCCGTAACACCGATTCTCCTCCCCATTCAACACTTGAGCCGCAATTTTCACACGGCTTTAATGTTCGGTTTTATGGCTGATACGCCAGTTAGATTGCTTTAAGCCCGGCTCAACGCTCGAGTCCCCTTCAGACAGGGCCAGAAAATGAGAAGACAAGAAAAAAAAAACTCGAACGAAAACAACGAAGAGCCAAGAAATATGGCAAAATGAAAGCATTGCCAAAGAAAAACCTCGCACAAGATGAAAAACTTACAGACAAACTTTCCGTTTGGGGAGAGCACCGGTCTCGGGCTCTCCTCGAACTCGAAACCAAGACGGAAGATGCTGTGTAGGTTTTTGTGTATGTTTCTGTGCCTTCTCGAGATCTCCAAGTTGCATGTTGTCAAAATTGCTTTGACGTTTTATTAGTTTCCAAGCAGCCCCAACCCAAGCAGCCGCACTCTAACAAACCCAACGCCAACATCAACATCATCATCATCCTCAATAGTCGCATTGCAAACAAAAAACAGAAGAAAAAAAACTGAAAATCGACAGAAAATTTACATAAGAAACGTTGAAGGATGCTCCACGGCTGCTCCACCGGGCACACTTCACTCTAGCCGGCGCTAAAAATAACAAAAACAAACCCAAAGCCAACTCCCAATGCGCTGACCAAAGCGAAATGTGTATAAAAAAGCGAAATGCGACTGAAACGAACGAACACATTCGAAAATAGTTTGCGGCATGTCAAAAAGCCAGTGACCGCATTAAATTTTCCTCTCCGGCCAACGTTTTGGAACACTTCCAGGTTGGGTACCGAAAAGCCGCCTCTAACCGGGCAGCCCGCCGTTTGAATTTGATCGGCCAGCCAGCTGAGACCCCGGAGATTTACGTTCTCTCATCCAGGCCAGCAGCCAGGCAGCCTACCTCCATTCCTCCCGTTCCCCTGAACACTTCTAATTTTTTTTTTTTCGGGGGGGGCCAGGCAATTTTCGCGGTGTTTGCGTGCAGGCTTACTTTCCCAGGCCGGCAGATTGGTCATTGATTAATCACACGAAATGAGAATTTATTGAGGAAATCAAGCGATCAAAAGATGTCCGAGAATTAAACGGATTATAAAAGATGCTAAAATTAGCCATTACAATAATACATATATCGCGAGCTAGATTGGGGTACTGGAAATAGCTTTAAATATATCACTTTGACATCCCAAATCCTATAAAATCTATAGAAAATACGATCACCACAACGTGTAGTTCTGTTATCTCTTTCTTGGAGTTATTGTTTTATGGTGTTTAGGAGCTGGAAGATAAAGAATAAATAAAAAAGAAATATTTTTGGTAATGATTATTTCTGTTAAATAATATTTATTAGAGATTTTCTTCACCATAATTTTTTATTAATCACAGGGCATCTAGACTTCGACTCTATACATTAACACTTTTCCTCTTTCCAACTTTTCGGTGGACCCAATGGAGCTCACGGCGCAACTCCCAAAAATGAGATTTGTGCGCAGCTATTTTTGTGGCCATTGCAACCAGGCACATACAACAACAACAAAAAATTGGGGAAAAAAACCATGACAAATAGTTCAAAGGCCCAGCTCGTTGAGGGATTTTTTTCTCCGGACGTCAAGTGTGTGTAGTTTGTTATTTTTAGCACAACCGCGCTGGACGCACCCAAGAGGGAAAGACACCGTGCAGCGGGATGGATGGATGGATGGATGTGTGCACTGCACATGACGGAGGGAATAATTAATTCAATGCATTGGCCAAACCAAACCAAGCCAAACCACTTGGAATGGCTTTGGATCGGGTTCAGGCCCAGCTCACCTCTCTCGGAAATGGGTCAGCAATTGTGAGGCAGTTTCCTGCCTTTTGTCTCTTTTGACGATCATGATTATAACAATGACGACGACGACGCCGCCCAGGTTACGTCACACGCACACACATTGTCCCACGCCCACCCCCACAGATGGGGTGCCCTTTTGGCCTTTGCTCCAGAATCAGATTAGTTTGCTTATTGCGTTTTATTGGCGTGTCAAATGGCTGCAACTTGCAGCCCAATTGTGTCTATCGATTGTCTGCCTCGCAGCCGCAACTCATTAAGGCGGATTGCCCGCAAGACGATGCCTGGGCACCGCCTCCTCCACTTCGCTGGGAGAGTTGGGGGGATCAGGCACAATACTTTGCCTTTTGTAATTCAGCTGATTATGAGATTGTTGACTTGTGGGCCCTGCCCCATGTGTGCGTAAAGGGGGGAAAAGTGCTGGGGCTTGGGCTATATATACACTCACAGTGTCTGCCATAATAATAGCACTTGCTTTTAAGATGTTGTTCTTTTGAAGTACTTAAAAATTTTACAGTTTCTGGGACATCATTTCTTTATGCTTTACATATCATTTGCCAGACAATCTTGGTCACCAAGAATGGGTAGTACTTTTTAAAAACCCTTCAATTTAATCAATAGTTTAGTTAAGATTTTATACACTTAGCTTAGTTAAGGTTTTATAGACTTAAAGCTTAGTTCTTTTTATCCAGACTTGTACCAGGTTTCTTTTAAAGCCAAATTAAGATATAGTATAGGTTTTAGTGGAGCTATTATCATAACCCCCGCTGTAGGAGTACTCTTACTCGTACTTTTACGCGGCTCTTCTTATTATTGTGCTTTATTTACATTACGCTTTGGCGCAGCTCTTCTTCGCCATGGTCAATGGCCGATCCGCTGCACAAGGGAGGAACTGCCTCGCAGAAGAGTGTGCGGTTGGAGGGGCACAAATGACGACGACGAGCTCTTCTGCCGGGACTGTGATATAATCTGCGGTTGCCCAGCAACTGGAATAACACTCATCTTCTAAGACTTCCATGTGCGTTGCCGCCGCTGTTCATCATTTGTTCTGTGCAGCGGGCCCCCCAAAGCCGCAGACCTCGGAGCAAACCACTCACCGCATCCATATCCATATCCACACACATTGCAGCTTTGTCAGCTGCCAACAGCAGCGCCAATGGCTAAATTAAAAAAAAGAGAGAGAAAGGCAGGAGGGCAGGAGGGAGGTGTGGGAGAGAGTAGGGCGGGCGAGGGCCGGCGGCAAGTGCCGTTCAGTTTAACTAACGGCCTGTCAAATGGGCGCGGTGTTAGTTTTTCAGTTAGTTTTCTTCCATTTGCTCAAAAGATGAATGCCAGCAAAAACATACTCATACTGCAGCAGCAGCAGCACACAGCATTGAAATAGGAATACGAAGTACTCCTCAGAATAAAAACGGGGAGGTCCTTTCAAGCATCGCCCCATAATTTACATAACACTCACTCGCACTTAGTGCCTGACCTAAATTTGACAGCCGCCAGCGCCTCCACCTGCTAACGAAGAGCTGCTGCTGCTGCTGCTGCTTTTGCTGTTGCTTTTGCCAGAAAGGAAATTCCTCGGGGTCCTTTGTGTGGCGCGGAGATCGCGGACTGTAATTTACTCGAGGTAGAGCGGAGGTGGGATGGGATGCCTTGGCAACCGCAAAGGTCAGGGATTTCGTGTCTGCCTCAAAAGGCGTGAGGTGAAAGCGAAAATGTTGGCAATGCCCTTCTATATACGTGGAGCTTAAGCTAAATATTCATAAATTCAGCAATTTGCTTAATTTGTTTTCCACCAAGACTGGGGAAATGGTGAAAAGCCATTAGGGCACTTTAGCTGCCTAACTAAAGGTGATTAATATATAGTGTTTTGTGGTTTGCCTAATAGACAACTGTTTGTATTCACTACCAAAAGTCATTTAAAATAATGAAGGAAAATCCTAGACATTGAGTCAGAGTTCCTGAGTCATTTGTTTGCCCAAATCGAACGTAAAAATCAAATGTCTTTGATTTAATGACTTAAATGTCTCCCTGCTGCCCTGGCAGACCATCATTGATGGCCGATCGCAGGCCTTGTGCAACATGCAGCAGCAACATTTATCATCGCTGGCAAAGCACGAATGGCACGCCTCGGCCGTTTACGCAATGGAAAGTGTCGCCATGTATGTGGGTGGGTGGTCGGTCTCCCATTTCCTCTCTCACTCCCTATTTTGTCGCCGCCATTTTCCCACACCCTAATCCCTGAGTGTAGGATTTTCCTTTTTTTCCTCCCTTTGCGAGCGTCTCGGGACGGCGCATCTGATGTGTCCAACTCGCTATCTCTTGGATTTCCATTTAGCTTTATTGTGTAGCAACAATTTCAGATTCTATGGCTGAGGCGGGAAAGGAGATACGGGGGAAGGCCTGATTAATGAATGAATGAATGAATGAATACCCAAGTCAAGTGACAGAAACGTTGTTTAATTTACGGCTCCAGTCGTTGGATGACTACAATAAACAACTGTGGGGTAACCAGGAAAGAGAGAAAATGCTGACAATAAACGCTTTGCAGACTGGAGAAATCCTTACGTAAACAGCGGCTGACTCATACTTCCTTTTTTTTTATTGCATATTAAAAATGCAAGTGGCACATGCTGACGCAAAAGTTCCATGTCAACAGTATATAAAAGACCAACCTGCATGAGAATATTCTCTATGTATATTTAACAAAATTTCATAGTCAGTCCTAAATTATTTTTTGATATTGCAAATTTGTATACCATTCTCCACCATAAAAACTAAAGCTCTTTTCAAGATGAAATAATGGTAGTAAATGTAGGAAAAGCAGAACCCCGTTTGGGTCTGTCAACCCGGTGTGTAGTTTCAGCACAATTTCCATTGTGTGTGGAAAAAGTTTGGAGTGCAGGAACATTTCCTCCCTTCCTCCCCCGGTTGCATTAGCCGAGCTGCCACTTCACTTTGTCGATTGGCATTGTAATGGCCTTTCACTGCTCCAGCTGGCCGACAAGTGGCCGAAACTTTTGCCAGCCTGACCCATATACGTCTGCCAGTTCCGGGCAGCCATTTTAATTGCTTTGTTTTATTGCCCCCAATGAAGCCGTCGGCTTGGTAAGTTTATATTCATTACTTGGGAACACAGGATACCGGCAGGCAGAACTAAAACCTATTAAAAACTGGCTATAATTTGAGTAGAAATTGCACTGCAAAAAGCAATCACTTTGAATCGCGTAACGGAGTTGCAGAAAGAAAAATCAAATGGCAGCCCCTCAAAATCACAGGGTAAACACACACACAAATATCGCACAAGCGAGGAGCCCATTTTGCGCTACGCTAATTCCAAAGCAAACGAAATACTCAAATTGTTTACTCATTACTTTTGGCTCCCGCCTTTTTATTTATTTCCATAGCATTCCCATATTCATTCCCCCGCCAGCAGTGAGGCAATCGAAGCTTATAGTTAAATGCCTTTAATCTATATATAACTATGGCAAGGCACACCGCACAATTATGGCCATAAATATATCAACGCTAATGTATGCGATTCGGGACCAACTGTTAATTAGCACTCCAAGCGTAGCCACAAGGTTCCCCAATCCCCCAGCTCCAAATAGAAGGCAGCGCATATCCCCAAAAACGGCAAAGACACAGACCACCGACAAATGAAGCGTGGTAAAAAATATAATAGCCAAATGAAGCGTAAACAACGAGAGCGCCAGTGCCAGCGCCAGCGCCAATCTGGCCAAAAGTTCCATGAATGAATGAGAGCGGTTTTGTGCTCTTTGCCGGGCAACGGTCGTCTGGCCACGCCCACAACGCCCACGGCGCCACACGATTGTTTGCCGGGGGTTTTACGGGTATTACCCATATGCACACCCGTGCGGCGGGGCTTAGTCCGAACCCACATCATCGTTTTAGTCGTCGGGGGCGGCAAATGTCAATAAGTACACAGAAAAACTATAATTTTAATGATAATAGAAATTTATAGTCTCTAAACTGAAAATAATTATTATCAAGCCTATAAAACGTGTTCCATAAAACTTGGAATTGACTCTTATTTGCCTTTTAAAACATAATTGATTTGGAAATGCATAAACTTTGTAAAGAAAATGTAATTTCAACATAAAACTATCTATAAACTTTATTACTAATTATCCATTTTAAAGAATATTTTATATTTTCAACCCATTTTTGACGGTGTACGAGGGCGACACTGTTTCCAGCACTTGGGCTAATTGTTTGTGGCAACAAGCACTTGCCAGTGGCTTCTCTGTTTCCTTGGCTGAACCAACACAAACCGAAACCGATAAGCCTAATGCTGAATTGCCTTCAAGCAGCTTTGAATAAGTTTTGTTTGGGGTAAACTGACTTAAGAATCGACAAGAACAATGGCCAATCAGGAAGGAATCTTTGTACGAAAAACTTTTCATTGTTCCTACCAGTCATAATCTTATTTGCTGTTCATTCGTTCGTCTCCATGTTGACTCACCGCAAGAGAATTCTCTGACGCTTACTCCACTTCTATTTGCGCTTATCTGGCGGCTGGTTTTGTCATTACACGGAATACTTTTGGGGCCAGAGCTTCCGCTGGAAATGCGCTTTAGTAGAAATTTAATTACTAAAATATTAACACATTATTTTGGCGCACCGCACCTAATGCTGCTCGCCACTCCCCTGCCGCCTGTCGCCGTGTGGTAAGGCAATTAAGTGCAGGGGACCACGTTGCCGCTTTTGGCATTGGACTTCCAAACTAGCAAATTGCTGCAGCACCGATCGATGGCGTTTAATTGGTAGAAAGGCAGAGGGACGGAGGTGCGTGTGCTGCTGTGTGTGGTGTCTATGGTCATGTCTGCCCGGTTCTCGCTGAGAGTGAAGCGAGCGAGCGAGCGCTAATGTTGTTTGCCAAGGCATTAACATGCAACGGACGCATTACGCATACGCCACGTGTTCGGCTAACCATGTTCAGAGAGTGCGTTTTGCCAATTACCCATGCCGTTCCAGCCGCACAAAGTGTCAGCATAAATAATTGACTGACAGACGACTAGACGAGACGAGACGAGACGAGAGCCAGTGTCTCTGTGGAGCTCTTTGTGATGCAAATGCAAATGCAAATGCAAATACAAATGCAAATCTTATCGGGTTGACATAGTTAAGTCAACCAACTGACCGACGGTAGGCGGAAATTCGATTGTAATTATTAGCAATTTTTAGCACCAAACGAGTTTATTTACAAGCTAACCACAGTGCCTGTCCCGTCGGGATACTTCATTATTCACCGGCAGCAAACTCGTTTGCAGCTCTGTCAATTCCAAATGCAGTTGGCCAGGCCAGCTAACTCTCGCCCACTGGCCACAGAAGAGAGTCTGTTTTTGTGGCCAAATTGAGATGACAAATAAATAGCTGTTCTTCTGCAAACACAAAGAAACGTTACGGGGCGTATGCGCAATGCATTTCCTTTGTTTACATGCAGCAATAATCCCAAGCACTGGCCTCTGATATCACTGCCGTTCCTTTCACTACTCCAAATAGATAAGGCTTTCTGGCATTCAGTGCAAGCAACAGAGATTAATGGCTGCATTTTAATACCCCAGAGGTTTTTATGATTGCCACAAACATTTTTCCAAGCCAATTGAACCCACCCACGCAGGCGCCACGCTGCCACTCGGCACTCTCGATTGCACTTACAGCCACCGCAAAGAGTCAACTGATCTTAATTGCAAAATAATTGACTTTATTTTTAGTTTATTACCCGCGCACCATTATATTTTTTAATTTTCCAGAGTAGCGCAATACTTGCAATTTGCCGAGTGCTTCAATTAAATTAAATGAAAAACTTTTGCGGCCAAATGTGAATTTGCATCTGACACACGACAAAGGCAGCAGGGGAAAATCTCAGTAAAATAGAGAGAGAGAGAGAGACTTGCTTGCTTGCTGCGGTCACAAGCCGCAAAAAGCATTTAACCCACATTCGCCGGCAACAAAAAAAAACAAACAAAAACGGCAGCTGAGGCACCGCTGGGACTTGGTTAAGACTCACATTATGCAAAGTGCTGGCCAGCAAGCCGAAGTTACCCTGGAACTTCCAACTTGGCCAGCTGACTCTGACCAAGATGGAAGCGTGGGCACGCCACACGGCACTATCGGCACATGGAGGATGACGAGCTAAACAGCATTTTAATTTGCTGTTCGCTCGCATTAATTAGCCAAAGCCATGGACGCACTGCAAACCGGCCCGGAAGAAACCCAAACTGCAACTGCAACCGGCAGAGTGCTGCCAAACGAGTATTGCCGGCCGGGCGGAATGTGTATCAAGTGACCAATTCATGGAATTGGTAAGGGGCATTTACATGGCTCCCACGGCTGTCGTTTCTTTGAGTTATATGGCCAGGGAGCGAAACCCTACAAAAAAAGCTCTGAAAACTCTGTGGTTGAACAGTGGCAAAACATTGTTCAATTGTCGCTTGAATTGAAGTCAATTGTTTTGCGATAACAGCAAGATACACCTAGGAAAAGCGTGAGCTACTTCAGAATCGCAAGTAAAATTGCAGAATTTCTTTGGGGGTAACTTGGCCTCGAAAACTGATATTCCAATGCTTGTATTATCATTGGTTTCAAGTGTATTTTGTCAAGTCTCTTGCATTTATAGGAGGATTATAATAAAACCTCAATTTTCGAAGCCAAAGCTCTTAACTCTTTATCTTATGTAATAAATATTATTTCTCCCCAATATGGAACCACTGTCCGAAAAACGTTTGGTGCCCTCCTTGTAATGTATATCAAGTGCGACCAGAACACGCGTCCGGACATGAGATTCCGTGACCAATCCCAAACTGCCAGTGACACAATTCCGATGCCACACAATATAGGGTTTCGGTTTGTTTCCCTCCAAATGCAACACGTGCCCGGTGCCCATAAAGTGCCACACAATATGTGCAGCAATAAATTAAGTAAAATATGCAATATACAATATGTCGAGTTAAATATGAACGTCGTCGTCACAGTCGCATCCACTTTTTGCGTGGGGCAAACTGACATCACAATGCTCTCGGCACTGCTGGGCGGTGGTGTGCGGGTGTAGGCGTGGCCGGTGGTGCCATGGTGTGGCGGTTTCTCTGCCTGATGCATTTACATGCTAATGGAGGAACGCGCGCTGTAATTTATGCGATCCGTTATTGTGTTATCGCGGTGGTACGGCGCTGTGAGCCGAGGCTCAAGGTCAGAAACTATGCAAACTTCCGGACAAGTTGAATAACCGAATGCCAGAACTTTATTCGCAAATTCTATTATACAGGCAGTAAAGAATTTGAATAACTATTTAGCCAGCGAAAGTTTTGCACAAAAAAAAGTCATATAAAGGTTAAGCATTATGTTTTCATACTTTGACATAGTTTTCTCATAAAGAAAATGGTTGTAAAATAGTTATGAATGCAAACTAAATTTTAGAGACAACTTAGACAGCAATTAATTTATACCTAAGTGAAAATTAAACAGTTTATTAAATGGAACTGTAAGCCAAAAGTTCACTTTCTTCATCAAAAATATCATATTTTAATTTGTAATATTGAATTTAATTATTTTCTCTAATTTGATATATAAACCCCAACTCCCTTGTTGACTTCAAAGCATAATAATCACTCAATTATTCATAGTAAAGTTATAATTAAACATTATTGACTCTAGGTCCATTAGTAATTGGTTTCCAGGTCACCACACAACTTGTCTATCTGATATTTTCAAAGCAAAGAGTAGAGTAGATATCTGACTCGAATGGACACAAATCCCATTCATGTCAGAGGCCACAGGCTCATGGCTCGTGCTTTGATTCAATTTACGCTTGACAAGAAGACCAAGACCATTAGTCTGGCAAATTGAAAACTTCAACAGAAGAGTTTTTGGAACCTTTTTGGAGCTGGCTCTGGTTAGCGCGTGCGTTGCTCATTTGGGTGTTGTTGATTTTGGTTAGCATCCCGTGCACCTGCCTCCAGCTTTCCGCCTCCGGAATTAGCGTCATCCATCACGAAAGTTCACTTAGCCCATTAGTTGTGATGCCAGCGGAGGAGGCAGCTGGTTAACACATCGCTGGCCCAAATTAATGCCGCGCTATGATTACATGCTTCATTAGGACAAACCTCTGGAGCTGATCAGCCCGCTTATGTGGGCACGAAATTCGGTTTATTGATTTTTAGCCAATTAGGGCTGAGTGTAGTATCACTAGCGAATGATTTGTTTACAATTCGGTTGAGCTGAATATGAAATTGTGTGGCAACAGCACGTTCATAGAGAGTTTGTTGGCAAATTGATTTTATTATTGCTGTGCGCAAGCGATTCTGTATGGAATTTAATAGACAAATTGCCAGTCTGACAGGTATTTAATTAATAAAATTCTACTGACATACATACACATACAGTTTAAATTGCCACAAACTTTAATTTTCGTCTAGGAAAACTGACACCGCTTGAAGAGCTTTAACTAACCATTATCGCATTGATTGCACTCTTCGTGATTGAAAGTGCACTCTAGCCGTCACTTGCTGACTTTGTTCTGGTTATAAAAAGGTTATTTAAACTTAAGCCGACAGCTCACTTCATGTCAAGTTTAATTCCTCCGATGTGCGATGGTCTTGCACTTGACCACGTCTGCTCTCCAGTGGCAGCGGAAATTCCGTAATTAAGCGACAATAAGCTGACCCAAAGTGCACACGCACCGGAACCCGCCCAAGCTTTTCCCTATGTTCTACGCTGTTTTTCCACATTTTCTTTTTTTACAGTTACAACGGCGACAACATGGGGTAAATCAATGCCAAAACGAGGGACATTTGTTACTGTATACTTAGGGGTCTAGGTGCCTCCCTACGGCTTGTAATCAGCAAAAAACATTAATTAAACCTGAGCTTAGGATGCCAGACAACGGCAACGTGGTGTGTGTTCCTTGCATTTCACTTTAATTGAACCGAAGTTGCTGCTTGTTGGTCCTGGCTCTGTGAATATGCTCTGCTGCGTCTCCCAACAAATTAATTCCATTTTCGTTGGCCAGCCCCGAAAAGGCTACTTGCCAATGCCCTTTCATCCTTTCATCCTGGCAGACAGACTGTCAGCTTTTCGACCGTTTTCAGTTCAATTAGAGTGCAAGGCAAGGCAATGAAAGGCGACTGCAAAGAGAATACTCTGTTGTCGTCGTTCTCCTTAAAGTTGAACCCGAAAAAAGGGGCCATGAATTAAATTTTATATTCATGCTGCCTGCCAGCCATCCACAATCCTCACTCCGCTTGGCAGCCCGCAGCACACAGCACACAGCCCACAGCCACTCCCGCTCATTCATCAATAAGCGACGGAAAGGACAAGGTTGTAAAATGTCAGGCAGCTGTCAGGACACCCGGGTCCTTCTGTCCCAGTTGCGTCCTGCCTCGGTGTATGTGTGTGTGTGTATTAATTTGATTAAATGTTACTCGGCACACACATGGAACATAACCCAAATCCAACAACTTTTTTTTGACTCGTTCCTTCGACAGGTTCTGATGCACTCATAAAAATATATATTTCAAAATATTTCGGGAATATTGGGGGTAAAATCTGAGAAGTTCAAAGCGTTTTTGTTGACAAAACAACATAATTATGGCCTAAAAACTCTTTTATTCGTAAAGTTTACAAAATTTTCTTACTTGAAATGTACATTTTATATTTCCCAAAGTTAACCTGGATTTTATTAAGCAAAAATCCTCTCAGTGTGTCTGATGACATTTACACAAGGCGGCCCAGCACGCAGTTATTGAAAGACAAACACAGAAACATGGTCGACCTCATGGAGCGGAAACAGGGAAGCAGGCGGCAGGGATCAGGACAGTCAACAGAAGGGAGGCAGCGGAAATGCCAAGCGGCAAAGTGCGTGCGCCTGCATTTTCCCTTAGGCAAAAAGCCCCGGGAGCCCGAGCCCCGCACAAGTGGCAGGGCGTTAAGATGGGTGTAGTTCGCATGTAAAGGTGATATCGGGGGCACACCATAGTGTTTGTCAGAAAAACGATGTCAATATGCAGGCTCCGAGCTCCATGCAGACACATCAGTTGACACAGAAAAACCAGGGGAGACTCTCGTCCTCTTTACGTAGTGTTTGGATGCAGGGCAGCTGCCTCGAACAACCAAATCGAGTGCAAAACAAATGGAATTTCGGTAGTTAGTATGCATAACTCGAGTAATTGATTTGCCTTCTCAATTTAGTGGGTGTCTTATCACAAAACCTATTTACTACCAGATGGTTTTCGCTTTTGGCCAGATGCCAATCGACGTCCTTTGTCTTTTGGAAATCTTTGGGGAAAATCACTTGGATCCCTAGCAAGTGGGCGTTGCCAGTTCATCGTATTGCGCTCAGCTGAATTACTTTTCCGAGTAAATAAATGTATCATAACTCTGGGAAATTGCTTAAAATAAAGGCTGCGAGAGGCGGGCATGCCACGGCATGTGCTGACTGTTCTTTTGGCACTTAGAGAACTCTTCGCTTTTCCCAAAATCGTGTTCGTCGAGAGTGCTGAAAAATGCATGGCAGGAAGTTGGATGGCACGCCAAGGAGCGTAGCACCAAAAGAGGGCAAGGATGCAGGCATTCAGGCAACATTACACGAAAATCCCTGCCAAGAACGATGACGATGGCGATGATGATGATGATGACGACGACAATGTCAGGCTTAATGTTTGCATTTATATAAGGCGGATACACGCCCAGTTCCTTCGCATTTCCATGTAACCATAATATCCTGTGAATGCATAAAACGCATTTACAGAGGCATGAAAAATTTAAGTTTAATTAAGCGTTCACCCCAGGGGCCCACGGACATCGCATCCTGGCTTCAGCTCTGTGACATCCTGTTCCCATTTGTGATGCTGCAGCAAAGCCAGGACCATGCACACGCCATTGTCCTTTCCGATGCCCGCATTGAATCCGCTTCCGGTGCAGCCGCAAATGTTGAAACAGGGAATGGGATAAGGGAACCAAAAGCCAACCCACAGCCAAACGAACGAACCCACTGGGAGTCCTTAGTGCTTAGGTGGTGGCAGGAGCAGCAGCTCATCCTGCCCAGCGGCATTGTATTACAGAATTAAGCGCATCTGTAAGCGGAGCCCAGAGTATTCGTTCTGATTTCATACAAACGTTTCATGACCTGAAAAATCAGCCAGGAATTGAATATCCGCCGAAGGATACTGTGAGGTGATGGTAAGAAGAAGTATCTATATATTTCAAGTGGATATTTATTGAATATTGGAATATGATAGGTTTAAGAAAATAAAAACAAATAAAACTGTGTAAATCATTTAGAATTAGGATTATCAAGGTATGAAAGAAGGACAGGCTGACTTTCTTTTTTAGGATACAGATATAGTTTCCAAGGCAGAGTATACCAAAGTCTGATCCTTAAGCTGCAGTTTCAACCCTCTTCTGTCAATGCCTGCAGCGGAGGGAGCTTGAAAATCGATACGGAAGTACTCCTTGGTGTTTGAAAACTCTGGCTGGCTGTAAAGCTGCCTGGGCCGCTGTTTTTCACATGATTCTTCTGCACGTACAGCGAATTTGGTTGGATTTTTCTCCCTTTTTTTCCTTATATTATTTTATCTTGTTACCTTTCGTTGCCTGTTTTGCCAAACAATTTGATGCAATATTTGATTGTATATTTGCTCTCTCAATTTGTCGCACTGATGAATAGCCGCTGTTGAGACTTGCAATAAATAAATGTCGTATCTTACTCTGTTTGCATATATTTTTCCCTCTTTTTTTGTGCCTGAACACTGTTTGCCATGCATGGAATATATTTTGTTTACGAAAAGTTATTGCCTGAATAATTGAGCGAGCCGACAAGTCGAAAAGTTATTATTTAAACATGAGCAGCGCCCATCATAATCAACAGCAGTGTACCCCGGCACAAATTTAAAATAAAAAACAAAAGGAGAAAAAAAACAGAGAAAGCAACGAGTAAAAATGCGATACTGAAAATGTAAATACAAATTAATGGAGTACTTCCTGTCTGCATCCTTTGGGCCAAATGTAAATGTAAATGCCGAGTGCATTAAACGCCCTGTCGGTGGGTGCAACATTTCAATTACATCCCAGGAAGCCAGGACCGGACCGGTCCTCTCCTTTGGCTCCGGTCTCTTTTCGGGCGGGGCCCCAACGTCAGAGGTTTTTCCAGGCGAAAAAAATGTTCATTTGCATTTTTTTGTGGGCCCACGGCAGCAGCCAGCAAAATATTCCCACGCCGCAATGCTGCTCAAGTTCACCCAGCTGCCAGATACTCCGGATACGGATACATTTCAAGCTCCAGATGTCTGGGGAACCAGGCCCAGGCCTGGGACGAGGCCCCATGTGGCTCTCCGACCGCCTGCCTGTCTGTCTTCGTGCTCATGATTACTTCCAATGTGTGTTTCTTTAGCAGCAACAAATATTTTGCTCATTTAATTAAATCAATTTCTACAATTTGTTTTAATTCTTTCAAATGTTTATATATTTCATTGTTTTATTTGAAGCGCATATTGGGAATTCCTCAGTGCTGAATAGTACACAAAATTCAGTTCAATTACTATGCGTGATTGACTCTCTGCTCCACGTTTCATTATTGACTGAAGAGCATGCCAATTAAACTTTACAAACTACTATAACCTGGGGAAGTCCCACTAATAGCCATGAAAAATTCATCGAGACTTACACGGTCTGCCTGTTTGTCAAGTTTGGCAAAGGGAAAACTTATTCCATGCTCTGGAAATTGCAATTAGCACGGCTGCGCCCCCGTTTTCTTCTTGTTCTGGAATTGGAATTGCCCACTACACGCACTCTTCTGGCTCTGAAAAGCCATTAAACTTGCATAATTAGCACTTTTCCAGAGCTGTTTACTCACGCTACGAAATCTTTAAGCGCGGAAAGCTGTTTCCTTCAGCCAGGAGAAGCCAAAAAGGCGAGAAATCACAGTCTTCAGACATTGGCTTTTCCATTTCCATTTCGTTTTACAATGGCAAATCAATTTAACTTCATAAAAGCAGAGAATCGAGTAAAACGTGCCAACTACGCGATACTGAAAAGTACACACAACAAGAAAAAAATCAATTTAAACTGGATTTTTAGGAAATCACTAAAATAAAAGGTTTTGGTAGATGAAGGGGTCTAAATAAACTTCAAATATATTATTAAAATATGTTATTTTACATATTTTCATAAACATTTAGGATTTTCTGACAAAAACGACGTCTCTCTGATCTGCCTTATATTCGTACCCCAATTTATTTATTATTGAACTCCCTTTAATTATTTTCTTTCTGTGTGAAAAAGTCAAATGCAACTCCGTACGTGCTGTATTGTTGTGGTCGTTGGATCGCTGGGTCGATAGGAGGTGGCAAACCGCGGTGGCGGCAAACCGGGTTCAACAATGCGGCTGCAGCAGGGATTCATCCTATAATTACGAGTAAACTGCCGCAACGCCAAAAGCAAAAAGCACTCACGTGCCGGCGCGGTCAGGACGTTGATGTGTCGCTTTTCCTCCGGTCCATTTCCATTTGACTTTCCTGACGGAATCCGATGGCGGGCAGGCAGCTTCTGCTCCTGCTCCTGCTCCTGTTACCTGGGCGCTGTCAACCGCCCAATCAATGGATTTCACAGATGACTTGCCAACATTATGGTAATCCGTCGCGACGTTCCTCTTTTCCTCTCACACGCTCATCGGTTCTGCCATTTCCCGAAGCCGGGAAATGTTTTTCCCCTTTACGGGCAGACGGCGTAAATCATTCATTTCACTTGGCCCGGATTTTTTTTACGGCCCCAGTTTTGTGGCCTCGCCATCAGCGGACGAAGAACGTGCTGAATTTGCTCCATTTCTAGCTGAAAGTTGCACAACAAGCGTGCTGGGACGAATCATTAGTTACGTTGAAAGCTCCACCTCCCTCAGTCCTCAGTGGACATGGGCACACGGTGGAGACTCGCTCGACGAGTAAATTGAAGTTTAAAATAAAAACTTTGTGGCATGAAAAGCATTATTTACACAGAGCTGGGCTTGCAATCTAATGCCTCAGCTCCTGCTACCTCCACCTCTGGGGCTCTGGCTCCTAGAGCTCCTCAACGACGCACATAAATGGCATATAAGCTTAGATATGGCGAAAGGCGGAGAACAAAGGACACTGCGCGTAAAGACGAGCGCAGGAAAAATGATGACAAGTATGCAAGAGTTCGTGTGCACAGCGAGTGGGTGTGTATTCGGAGGAGGAGGAGGAGGAGGATGAGGTGAATGAATGGGAGGAGCGAACGCCAGCTGCCAAAGGGTTAAAAATGTATAGAAATCAGGTCAATTGTTGGCAGGATGCTAAAAAAAAGTGAAGCCACTGGAAAACATGGCAGAAGAAGAAAGTGCTAGTTAAGTTCAAGTAATGGGCACATAAAAGCTGCAAGAGGGAGAACCAGAGAGGGAAAAGGTAATTTTTGTTATCTCAAGGATATAATGCAACTAACGAGAGGGCGGATTACGAGCAGGAAGCTCTGCCATTAATTTTAAAGCACTATAAATCCTTTAAAAGGCTTAGATTTCATATTAAGGTATTTATATTTCAAAGAACTTTATAGGGTTATGGTTTTACATTGGGTTTAAATATTAAGAGTAAGTAGAAACATTAAATTGGAATATATATTCCATAAAATCCATATAATCCATTACTCACTTCATGCAACTTAATTACACTTTTTGGCATTCGCTCTGGCAATGATTAGCTTTACAGCTAACTGACGTATTAAAGTTTTATTTAACACCAAGTCTCCTCTATCTCTTTGCAGGCTTTTGAGTTAACGGCGGCTTAAGTGAAAGGCTGAACAGGCACAGACGCAGGCTCAGCGAAAAGCCAACGAACCCGCCGCCGCCGCCGCCTCTGGAGCAGACAGCAGACAGTCGACAAACGGATTACCCGCATCCTGAAGCAACATCACCAGCCACAATGTCTAAGCACACGGACAACGATAATCTGCGCAATGACATCTACGAAAATCTGCCCTGTCAGGCGATGTACAACGAGTCCGTGCGCAAGATGCAGCAGCAGAAGTCATCCACGCAGGCAGTGACCGGCAGTAATCCCAATGCCAACTCCATTGGCAATTGCAACTCCACGCCGGCGATTACCAAGCCGGCCGCCAGTGGCAACATGCCCAAGGAGATGCTGTATGCCACACCTCTGCGGAAGTCCGATCGCTACAAGAGCGGCGAACGGAGTCGACATCCGCCCATAACGAATCCAGAAACCAAGCTGTCCAACTTCCGGGACTCCAATCGTCTGGCCAGTGCCCGCAACGGAAATCCCGTGCAGGTCACAGATCTAGATGCCGATGAAGATGACGCCGAGGGCGACGGTGTTGATGGTTGTGCCTCCACCAGTGCTTTGGTGGGTGGCTCGAAGTACAGCAACCAGCCGCCGGGCGGCACGCCCAATCAGCAGCTAGAGGATCGGCGCATTCTCAACTTCCTCAAGGACACCACGCAGCTGCAGAAGAAGCTAGAGATTAGCGGACGCGACTGTCCCAACGCTAGCTTCTCGAATCTGGCACGCGAAGAGCATTTTGCCAATCTGGTGCAGCAAAACTTCCCGCAGGATGTGACCCATCATTCGAATGGTGATACGAATGGTGGTGCTGGCGGCTCAGCACCAGAGGAGGATGGTCAGGAGGCGGCAGGAGGGGCTAAGCCGCAGGCTGGCGAGGATACCGACGGCAACCTGGAGGCCCTAATGCAACGCAAAGTGTCACCCGACAAGGAAGTCAATGGCTTGGTCAACAGCGGAGGCCTGGAGCCGAATAACCGCATCGTGGGCACAGTTTACATTCATCGCGAGTGGGTGCTAAAGAAGATCGCCCTGTGCCTCGAGCAGCGAACAGCGGGCAAGAAGGGTGTGCCAGGTGCTCTGGGAGCCGTCTCCTCCAACTATGTCTCTGCGCGGGCCAAGGCAGCAGCTATCTCAAGCTCCAGCTACAACGGCTGCCTCGTGCTAGGCTCCAACGGATCTGGCAAGACCTCCATCTGCCAGGCCATCATGAAGGGCAACTCGGGTACCAAGGGTATCCTCAACCGGAAGCTGCTGGCCTGCTACCTGATCGAGTCCCAGAATCCGGAGTGCCACAGCCTGTCGCTCTTTATGCGGAAAATTGTGCTGCAGCTGCTTAGTCACGCCTCTCTGATCAGCCGGGATGACAGCCAGCGGATCATAGACGAGGGTTTCTCCTTTCTACGCGAGGAGGCTCAGCAGCAGGAGTTCAAGTTGGATGAGGCAATGAACAACATCAGTCTGAGCGAGAATGCCGAGGAGCTGCTAATCGAAGAGTTAAAAAGGGGAGCCAGCGAGTGTGACACCAAGGAGCTGGACAACTTCCAGTCGCAGCGCACCTCCACGATCAACAAGGCAGCCAACAAGGCAAGTCTCACGCGCCAACAATCGGAGCCGGCTCCGTTGCAAGCTGCCGATGGTGGAGATCCCGAGGGAAAGACTGGCGGCATGAACTTTGGCACTCATCCGCCAAAGCGCGCCTCCAGGGAGCGGGCAGATTCCGAGCAGGATAAGGATGTGGGCAGCGAAAAGGAACAGAAGCAGGCTCAACAGGAACAACAGGCCACCAAGTCGAGTCCCGGGAAAAGTAAGTCTAAGATACCCGTGAAGCGTGGACGCTCGGGAAGCGGAGTGCTTTCTCCCTCTAAATTGGCCACCATTAGCAATGGCTCGGGTCAGGCCATCCAGCATGGGGGTGGCGAGGATATAGCCGACCCAAGTACTGACCAAGAGAAACACGAAATAGAAGCGGCCATCAAGGATGACAACGCAGAGCAGCCGAAATCCAGTGACGAGGTTAAAGAAGAGGAGAAGCCCGAGGCGGACAAGGAGCTTGATGAGGAGCTAAAGGAGCTGGATAAATCCGATGAGAAAGTGTCGAATGAGGAGCCAAAGCACGAAGCAAATTCCAGCTCTGAACCGCTCATTGATTTCAGCGAAACAAAAGTGAATGGAAAGGAAGAGGAACATGCCCAACCTCCGCCACCAGTTCCCGGAGAGAAGCCACGGATGAGCACCAATACCCTGCCCCCACCGCTGCCCAAGACCAAGAGCTGTCGCACCATCATCGCCGATGGCTACTACGAGCTGCTGCTCTCTAATCCGGAGATACTCGAGTGTCTCAGCGTAGACAACATCGAGAAGAATCCGGACGAGTGCTTCAAGAAGGCCTTCCTGTTTCCCCTTTTGGAACTCACTCCCCCAAAGACGGCTCTCCTGCTGCTGATCGATTCCATTGACGAGAACTACATCAACGAAGGCAATCTGATCTCCACGCTGAAGGGGGGAAGAGGTACGGTGACCAGTCACAAGAGCCGGAATGTAGCGGAACTCCTTTCGAATCACATCCATCTATTCCCCAAGTGGCTGTTTCTCGTGTGCACCACCAAGAAGCAGACCAAGCAGATTACAAAGATGTTCACGGGCTTCAAGAAGATCACCCTGGACGATCTGCGCAAGTCGCATGTTGTCAAGGATGTGCAGGAGTACATAATTAACCGGCTGAACTCGGACTTTAAGGACAGCATTATGCTGACGAAAGAGATTATCGAGTCGCTGCACCAGCTGTACATCAAGTCGAACGGCTGCATTCTCTACCTGGAGAAGGTCCTGCACGGCATCAAGGATAACTTCTTTAGCTTCCGTGAGATCAAGCTGATCCCCTGCACCCTGAATGGTTTGTACTTGTACATCTGCCAGAAGTCCTTCAACAAGAAGCAGTACATGAAAATACGGCCACTGCTCAACGTCCTGCTGGCCTCCTCCGGCTATGTGGACAAGCTCTTCCTGTTCAACTGCCTTCGCACGCACAACTACACCATCGACTGCCAGGAGTTCGAGAAGCGACTACAGCTTATGCGTAATATCCTGGCCTACGACTCCAATGCGCAGCGCCTCAAAATCTTCCACAACTCCTTCGCTGACTGGCTGGTGGACGTGAAGTTCGCCACCAAGAAGTTCATCTGCGACGTCAACGAAGGCCATGTCATGATCTCAATGTACTACCTGCTGGTGGCCGACACTCTCTGCGCCAATACGGTGCGTAGGTTTGCCTATCATCTCATTCGTTCGGGGGAGTACCTTACCAGCCGGCACGTGGACCTCGACCTCATTTTGATGCTGCTTGAGTCGCGGCTCAATCTCAGCGACTGCTTCTACACGAACCAGATGAACTGCTGCGCCCAGTGCGAGCATGATTTCAAATACGACGCCAACTTCCTGCCCAAGACACGCGCCATGCTGGAGCGCTTCTTGGCCAGCGAACTGAGCGAGCCCTTCGCCCAGTTCCTGTGCGACTTCTTCAAGCCCAGTCTGCCCACGGATGCCAAGATGTTGAAGCTGCTCATCGAGACGGGAATCAATAACGCCGAGTCCCAGAACTCCTGTGAATCCTCGCTAATGTCGCCGGAACTCTCGGAGAAATCGCAGAACATTGATTTTGAGTTGGCCGACCTGCTGTTGTCCAGCGAGAAGAGCTGCCTGATGGAAACCCAGCGCGCGGGAAGTCCATCGGAGCACAGCGAACCCCCAGCCGAGAGCCAGGATGAAAATGCCTCGAGCACACTGCACCAGCTCTCCGACTCGCACCACATTGAGTTGCACAAGGGCAAGGCTCTGATTCACATTCTGGCCAACGATGGCAATCATCAGTTGCTGGAGCGGGCCCTCAATGCCTGCAAGAGCCCCATCGATCTGGAGATCGAGGATTACAATGGGCAAACGGCCTTGAATATAGCCGCGCGGAACGGACACCTTGAGGTGGTGAAGCTGCTGCTTAGCTTCTCCCAACCCTGCAACGATGGAACTGGCCGGATGCAGCGGGTCGATGTGAACCATGCCGATCGCGATGGGTGGACTCCGTTGAGATCCGCATCCTGGGGCGGACACAGTGAGGTGGTCCGCCTGCTAATAGCGCAGCCTGCCTGCAAAATCGATCTCGCCGACAAAGAGGGACGCACTGCTCTGAGGGCAGCCGCCTGGAGCGGACACGAGGACATCCTGAAGCTACTGATTGAGTCGGGGGCAGATGTAAACTCTGTTGATCGCCAGGGACGCACTTCATTGATTGCCGCCTCCTACATGGGTCACTACGACATCGTGGAGATTCTGCTCGAGAATGGCGCAAATGTGAATCACCTGGATCTGGACGGACGCAGTGCGTTGTGTGTGGCCGCCCTGTGCGGCTCCTCCGGTTACAGTAAGGTTATCTCAACGCTATTGGATCACGGCGCCAATACGGATCAGTTGGACAACGACGGAATGTCACCGCTGCTGGTAAGCTCCTTCGAGGGAAACGCCGAGGTCTGTGAGCTGCTCCTGGAGAACGCCGCGGATCCGGATTTAGCTGACTTTATGGGACGGACTCCGCTGTGGGCTGCCTGCACGGCCGGACACGCCACTGTCGTGAAGCTCCTGCTCTTCTGGGGCTGTGGCATCGACTGCATGGACTCCGAGGGACGCACCGTGCTTAGTATTGGCGCTGCCCAGGGCAATGTGGAGACGGTGAGGCAACTCCTTGACCGCGGCCTGGATGAAACACATCGAGACAATGCCGGATGGACGCCACTGCACTATGCCGCCTTCGAGGGCTTCCACGAGGTGTGCCTGCAGCTGCTCGAGTCGGGAGCCAAGATCGATGAGTGCGACAACGAGGGAAAGACAGCTTTGCACCTGGCAGCTCAGGAAGGACGGCTGAACTGCGTTCAGGCTCTGCTGGACATTCATTCCAGCTTTGTGGACCAGAAGGCGCACGACGGCAAGACGGCCTTCCGACTGGCTTGCCTAGAGGGTCACATGGACACCGTTGAGTTCCTGCTGAAGTTCTGCTGCGATGTGAACTCGAAGGACGCGGACTCGCGGACCACTCTGTACATCCTGGCGCTGGAGAACAAGTTGGAGATTGTCAAGTACCTGCTGGACATGACCAACGTAGATGTCAACATTCCGGACAGCGAAGGACGCACGGCGTTGCACGTAGCCGCCTGGCAGGGACACGCAGATATGGTCAAGACCTTAATCGAGGCCGGGGCTGATGTTAACTCCATGGACTTGGAGGCTCGCACACCGCTACACTCGTGTGCCTGGCAGGGCAACCACGACGTCATGAACATCCTTCTCTACTACGGAGCCCTGGCGGATCACGCGTGCAAGCAGGGAGCCACTGCTCTGGGTATTTCCGCCCAGGAGGGGCACGAGAAGTGCGTTATCGCCCTGCTCCAGTTCGGAGCGAATCCGTACAAGTCCGACCACTGCGGACGCACACCCATCAAGCTGGCGGCCAAGTCGAGTCGCACCAGCATCCTGAAAATTTTCGAAAGCTACACAAAGAGTAAGAGCCCGCGCAGGAAAAGCCTCTTGCTGTGTTACTAATGCTTAACCCCCTCTGTCCTTCCTTTCCTTTCCCTAGATGAAGCTAGCAATCCCAACGAACCCAAGTTCCATGCACATGCCAGCATGCTGAGGTCCCCGGACCAGCCGCCGGCCCTGCCGCTTCACCAGAACCTGGCACCGTATCCGGCACACGCCTCGGCTTCCTCGGTCTGTTCGGCGGCCACCACGGCGACGGTGCACAATGGCAGTAATCTGCATGTCCTCAATGCATCCAGCTCCACGCACAGCTCGAACAACTTCTATCAGAACACGATGCAGTCGGATACGAGCAGTTTGCACAAGCGCAAGAGCGTCATCTCTAGTCAGTCCACAGGCAGCAGCAATGATGTAAGTATTCATATCTTTAGATAGAGTTCATCCTAAATTTATTTCTTTATTTCCACAGCAAGCGCCACTTACCTTCACCCAGCAATTGCAGCGACAAAGCAAACTCAGCTCACGCAATAATCTGATGGTCAACTCGAAGCACGCCTCCGGCTCTGGAGCATCTGGTCACAAGTCCAGCGGTGGTGGTGGCGGTGCCCAGCGACACTCCCAGGTTTTGCCAGATCTCAGCGAGCATCAGCTTGGTAAGCTGCCTCTTGGCATCCCTCAACTTTAACTCCTATTTAATGCAAATTGTTTTAAAATAGCTTCCAACATGGCCAACGATGCGGATATGTACGACATGGAGTGCATGTCGCCGCTCTATGCCACGCCACCGCATTCGCCCAGCAGCGAGCTGAGCTCTCCGGGCCAGTTGCCGGGCTTGAACGCCTTCGTGGACGATGATAGAGCCGGAACCAGCAGTGGCGGAGGGGCCAAGTCCTCGCTGCCGGATAATCACTTTGCCCGGGACACGCATATGAGGATTATATTGGGAAACCTGAAGGAAAACCAGCCCAGCTCCTCGAGGTAAGGCTTACAAACTCAAAAAGGAAACCAATAACTTATACGGTTTTTTATTTTTCTCAACAGCAAGAGCAAGCGCAGCGGTGTATCCAGTAATCCGGCAATGCGGCTTATCCGGAGTCGCTTCGATGCCGCCTCCCAGTTAATCCGACGCACCAACAACATCCTCTCCTCCAGCAGCAATCAGGGCTCCTCCAGCATTGGCGTCAAGTCGGGCACCTTCCAGTGGCGCAAGGAGAGCCAAATGTAAACAACAAAGCGGGCAAAACACTCACTCTACACAAACACACACACAACACCACCCACTTGCATACTCAACCAATTATACCATAATTTATTTGAGTTATATTTGTACTTTTGAGAAAGTATTTGTTTTTTGTGATAGTTTCAATTTTAGTAAACTTTTTAACATGTATTCTAATTTAACTAAATGTATTAGGCATACTACCCCTAGAAAGTAAGGCATGCGCCAAGTATTAAGCTAGAGATCCATTTATAGAATCCATTATTCGATTTTTGGCATGACTTATTCTTCATCGACTTAGCGAGAAAACCAATGAGAAAATTAAGTAGATCACGACGACACGAATGTATACTTAGGAGAGCTCAGATCCCAGGCACTGTTCTCAGACTTAATTTTAAAGTATTTATTAAATCAGCTTGAGTAAGACAAAGCAATGGCTTATAATTTATATAATTTAAGCTGGAACAGAGCTTCCCGAAAGCAGTAGCAGAAGGGACGATTCAGGTCTGATGGCCATATTACTCCAATGAGCATTTATTGGCGACCGGCTATAGCAGTGTAATTTATTAATAATTAATTACGACCACGCGGATGTCAATTTTTTTCGAACGCAGTCCCCCAAAGTACCAAAAACCCATTATCCTGGCACATATAGATCCAAGAGATATGATATATGTATTATATTGCTCGCACCCTAAACTCGAAGCGGTCCGTTCCTGTACCTTAACACTTGTCACTAATTTTATGTAACCCCTAAGCCGGACAAACCAATCAAATATTTTCTGATACTCTGTATTCTCCCACTGCAAAGCAGCAAACCATACACAGCAAACAACGCACTGGGCTAAATCCAAAAAAAAAAACAAAGAAAACGAAGCAAAGTTAAACAGCGAAATGTTAATGAACAGAACAGAACCTAATTAATTGTTAACAAACCTAACAGATACCGCAAAATACAATTGTTTAGATATACATAAATATATATATATTTCAAAGGCATATTTACAAGTTAATGATCAGAGTTATTCAAAGTATCATTATTATAATCGAAGCAGATAACCGAACAGACTTAATTACAATCCACATACAGACATCACACATTACATTACAAAACACTCGCGAAGGGGGTCGAAACCAAAGATAAACATTTACATTTGGAAGTAATGTACACACGATACCTACACATACCTAAAACATAACTAAATATATATGATAATATGTACTTATACATCGTAGTGTTGTAGTTTTGAAAAAGGTTGCGATGAATTATTGACAAAAATTGATACAGGAACATTTACAGACAATTCTGAGTGTGTTGAAGTTACAAGAGAACTTTTTGAGCTGAACGACGACGAATAACGACGAAGCATATACATAAATATAACTCTGAATCTGAATAAACTGTATATTCATACAAATAATTTAAAGTCTTTTCAATATTCACTAAGGAATGTATCCAGTTGCAGTTATTTGTTGGTGTCCACCAAAATCTTCGGGTTGGCCACATGGAAAACGCTGGGCACCATGCCCGCCAGGGTGGTGAACAGGCTCTCCGATATGTCGTCAGGCAGTAGCAGTTGCAAGGTGCTAAAAATCATTGAAAAATTAGCGAAAATCTTAAAAATAAAATGCGAAACTAATATTTCAAAACCTTTAAACTCACCTTAATTCAGCTCCTCCCCATGACGCCGATTCTATCATGAATCCCTTGGCGCATTTAAAGACCAGCTCCGCTCGTCTGATGCACCACTGGACTGTCATATCCTCGCTCATCTCGTGCCGCAACAGAGCCGGAATGGTCAGCGTCGTAATGTCATGCCTGCTCGCAGTCTTGAGAATATTCCTTAGACCTAAGATCACGGGGTGTCGTGAGTTTATCTCACTAGGACTGTTGATGGGTTCGTCCGATATCAGATGGAATATGACATGGGACTGCGAGAGATTCGAATGCTTCGTGATGAAAAAGTCGCCCGTCTTCAGTCTAGGAACATGTTTCTTTGTCGGAGAGGACGTGGCACTGTCTTCTGTGCTGCTGCTATTACTGCTGGTGCTGGAATCGCCGGTGCTTAGACTGCGAATTTGCTTCTCGATGTTCTCCAGTTGCACATCAATCTGTTCGAAGTGGAACTCGGTGGATTTGTTGGCGTTCTTGATGATATTCTTGTTGGCCTGCGCTTGAATGGATGGGGTCAGCACAACAACGCCGCACAGGGAGCTGGAGTACAAGCCCAGGGCCATGTTCAAGCCATTCAGACTCTCTTCGGCGTGCAGCGGACTGCACAACTCCGTGACGTTGGCGCTGAGAATGCGGATGTTGTGCATGTGCTTCAGCTGAGATCCCAGGTGAATGGTGAAGCTCTCCTCCATCGAAGGTTGTTGCGAAACGAACATCGAAGAGCGGTTACCCAGCGGCGTGGCCACCGGAGACACTTGAAACATTTGGCTGACTTGACTCGTGATCCAGTCCCGATACTCGTTCTTCTGATGGCCCATCATAGCCTCCAGCTCGGATTCGTAGCGCTTACGAACAAAGTTCTGTGTGGTGTACTGCTGTGCCAGGAGATTGTTGATGTCGTCTGAGGTCGTGGTAATATCCAGTTGGTTTATCTGGCTGTCCATCTCCTTCTGCTGCGAGTTATTAAGCGTCTCCACCTCATTGTCCATGTGGTCAGTCATTTCGGACACAACCTTGGCATAGGTCCTTTCCCGTTTCAGAATCTCCTCCAACGAGGATGAGTGCACCAACCTATGAAAGCTCTGGGCGAATATATCCGCGTCACTGGGACCCACGCGATCCGCAAACTGCAGCAGCTCATCCTTGTACAGACGCTCTGTGTTCCGCACTATGGCCTCCAAGTCCAGCTCTTCATTGGCAGCCTGATTAAGCAGCTTCTCCGCACGGTCATCTAAAAACCTTTGGTGCTCGGTGTCCACGAACTCTTGCAGCTGCTTTTCCAGGTCTGTTGAAAGATTTTTACTCCATTACAGTCGATACAATTAGTTATCTTTAAGACTTACTGATGTTTTCGTCCAGATAACGCATCGTTGGATCCATCTGGCTCATCAACTGGGTCACACACTCTTCCAGAGATTCTTGGTCGAATGGGAAAGTGATATCCAGCTGCGATGTGCACTCCCTGCTTTCATGGTTCTTGTAGTTGTACACAAAGGGGAGCGATCGAGTGGCAGTCGTGTCCATGGTGGGGCGTCTAGTAGCGGCTTAAAAGTTAGTTCAAGTCATTAATCCAAGGGAACGCCCCCCACCCAAAAGCAGTGCTGCCAACAATCGGTTGTCGTTTATAGCTGGATGGGCCATCTAAAGTAGCCAAAAATAGCTTAAAAAATTTAAAATATAGCAAGATAAATAGCGTTTTTTTTTTAACAAAGTAATATTTTGATGTATGAATTAATAAATTAAAATGAATAATTAATTAATTCTATTTATTCCTTTATTTTAGTCTGCGAAATTAGAGCTCATTTCAACCTCTTCTACATGTATCGATATATCGAATTTAAAAACCTCGATGTTTCGATGTTTTTATCGATACATCGCCGCTGCTTTTTCCAGCTCTAATTCATACACTCCACAGACATCGTGAAAAAATCGGCGCGCCATTTCTGTGCACTTTTTGCGTCCGACTTCGCTTTGTTTATGCTGACTTGGTGATTTTCGCGTGTTTGCTTACTTTAGACAGAGCCCGGCGACCGCCTGCCGCCGCAACACCAGGAACTGCGCCATTGCCGATCGTTGGCCAACGTTGTGAAATCAAGGAATTGCTCATCGCGATAGCTCGCGTCTGAAGGACAAAGGAAGGGGGCTTCCCAAGTACATGTGTGTTATCTGAGCGACGAGACGAGCAACATGTTTGGCGGCTCGAAACCCACCTTCGGGGCCACACCCGGAGCCACCGGCTTCGGGAGCTTCAGCGGCACCACAGCCGCCACTCCGTTTGGCCAGTCAGCGTTCGGCAAGCCGGCTGCTCCGGCCTTTGGCGCCACCTCCACCTTTGCCGCCCAGCCGGCGCAACCGTCGCTCTTTGGTGCAGCAGCCACGCCTGCGCAGCCCACGGGCGGATTGTTTGGAGCCAGCACTTCCAGTGGCTTCGGGACCACCACCACAGCTCAGCCATCGACATTTGGAGGTTAGAAACGAACACGCTGAATTGAATTTGTCTCTGCAATGTGTAATATTTGATTTCTTTTCAGCATTCTCGCAACCACAGCAGACCTCCAACATATTCGGATCCACTCAAGCGGCGCCCAGCAACTCGCTCTTCGGTCAGTCATCGCTGCCGGCCTTCGGAGCCGCCAAACCGGGAATGACAGCTTTCGGCCAAACGGCCGCCGCCCAGCCCACTGGTTCGCTGTTTGGCCAGCAGCCTGCGGCGACAAGTACCTCGGGATTCGGCTCCTTTGGACAGGCGGCACCTACTAACACCAATGTCTTTGGGAGCGGCACCGCCTCTGCGTTTGCGCAACCCCAGGCCACCGCTGGGGCTGCCGGGGTTAATTCAGGCACCGCCGTGGCCAAGTATCAGCCGACAATCGGCACTGATACCCTGATGAAGAGTGGCCAGCCAAATAGTGTCAACACGAAGCTGCACTGCATCACGGCCATGAAGGAGTACGAACTAAAGTCGCTGGAGGAGCTGCGCATGGAGGACTACCTCTGCTCGCGCAAGGGTCCGCAAGCAGGCAGTGCGCCAGGCGCATTTGGATTCTCCAGTCAGGTTGCCCAGCCGCAGGCGCAACCGGCAGCCTCTGGCTTGTTTGGGAACACGCAGCCGCAAGCTACGAGTCTTTTTGGTCAGACGGTGACTGAAAACAAGAGCCTGTTTGGCACCACGGCTTTTGGGCAGCAGCCAGCGACTAGCAATGCCTTTGGAGCGCCGGCCCAGCAGAACAACTTCCTGCAGAAACCTTTCGGAGCAGCCACAACCACACCATTTGCTGCTGCGCCCACTGACGCATCCAACCCGTTCGGAGCCAAGCCCGCCTTCGGACAGGGAGCTAGCTTGTTTGGACAGACACCTGCTACCAGCGCAGCACCAGCTTTCGGTCAGACCAGCACCGGATTCGGCGGCTTTGGAGCCACGGCTGGAGCCACCCAGCAGACATCGCTATTCGGTGCTACACCCGCTGCCGATCCCAACAAGTCCGCCTTTGGGCTGGGCACTGCCGCTCCAACAGGCACGGCAGCATTTGGTTTTGGCACTACTGCCACGAGCACCGCAAGCGGAGGACTCTTTGGGGCAAAGCCGGCCACAAGCTTCGCTGCGCCCGCATTCGGAGCCACTTCGACTGCTAACACTGGCTTTGGCGGCTTCGGTATCAACACCAGCACGGCAGCCACGGGCGGTGGACTCTTCAACTCTGGATTGAACAAGCCAGCCACCTCAGGATTTGGAGGTTTTGGAGCTACCAGTGCTGCTCCATTGAACTTCAATGCCGGCAACACAGGCGGATCGCTTTTTGGCCAAGCGGCTAAACCCGGTGGTCTCTTCGGAGGTGGAACTTCAACCCTTGGAGGCACGGGAGCTGCTCCAGTTGGTGGTCTCTTTGGAGGTGGCACCGGCACTTTTGGAAATGCCAGCGGTTCCTTGGGTGGTGGCTTTGGCGGCCTGGGAACAAACAACTCGTTGACCGGAGGACTGATGGGTGCCCAGCCCACTGTTGGTATAACGACGCCATCACACCAGCCCATACACCAACAGATCCTGGCCAGGGTGACTTCTCCGTATGGAGACTCGCCCATTTTCAAGGATCTAAAGCACGGCAACGAGGCCGACGCTACCAGAGCCACAAATCCGGCTGCTCAACAAGCGGTGCTGGACCTTAACAGCAACCAGTACAAGATTGTTACCAAGGACATACCAAATCCTGTAAAGGTGAAGGCTCTGGGAAGCACCATGAATCGAAAGTCTCTATTCAATGGCCTCGAGGAGTTGGATACGAGTGTAGAGTGCTTTAATCTGAAGCCCACCGCCAAGCGTCTGGTTATCAAGCCCAAGGTGACTCCTGTCGACACCGGAAGTGTGTCCAACTTGAATGGCAGTGCTCCCAGCACTCCGCAGTCCCGTGCAAGAGTGGGAACACCGAATAAGGAACGGGAATCATTCAGCGGTGCTATTCCCAGTGAGCCACCGCCAGCAGGACACTCGCCTGGAGGGGCGACTGCTCGAGAAAGCCAGGATGGCAGTCGCCGCGAGTCGTGGCTGCACCCGAACAACCTGGAGAAGGTGCGTCAGCACAATATTCAGACCGGAATGGATCAAGCGTCGCCCCACAATAGCACCCTGAATGAACTGGTGCCCCGCAAACCTCTGGAAACATACCGCCCAACGTCTACAGTGCGCTTGTCGGTGTCCACCATTCCGGAGAACCCGTTCGAGGATCAGGCTAGCGCTATTGCCAGACGGGACACATTTACTTCGGATCAGACCAACGATAGTGCGCTTTTGAGCCGATCCCACGAGGCAGAGGAGCATTCGGCTAATCGTTCACGTCTGGCCATCGAAGCGGCTGCTGGCGAGGGCGCAGACTATGAGGCACATCCCACAGGCATTGTGCTACGTCGTGTAGGTTACTACACCATCCCAACGTTGGACGATCTGCGCTCATACTTGGCCGAAGATGGCTCCTGTGTGGTTCCGAACTTCACAGTTGGACGCGAGGGCTATGGAAATGTTTTCTTCGGCAAGGAAATGGATGTTGCTGGCCTGAATATAGATGAGATCGGTAAGGTGCTCTTTCAAGTTATGTATATTTTGTATTCTGATCATTTTCTCCCCCCTGCAGTCCACTTCCGCAACAGGGAAATTATTATTTATCCCGATGACGACAACAAGCCCCCCATTGGCCAGGGCCTAAACCGAGACGCACAGGTAACCCTCGATCAAGTGTGGCCTGTGGACAAGACGAAGCATGAGGCCATTAAGGAGCCGCAGCGCCTCCTCGAGATGGATTGGGAAGGCAAGCTGCGCCGGGTTTGTGACAAGAATGACACACGTTTCATCGAATATCGCCCAGAGACGGGCAGTTGGGTATTCCGGGTAAAACACTTTTCGAAATACGGTCTGGACGACAGCGATGAGGAAGAACAAGTGCCCACCGATCCAAAGAAGGCTAAAATGGTATCCCTGGAGGCGCAACAACGAGCTGCTGCTGCGGATAAAATGACACTGAATTCACTGCGACAGGCCCAAAAGATATCAGAAGATGCTGCACGCAACCTTGATGCAAAGGCATTGGTCGCAGGAGTAGTCAACGGATCCAGGACAATGGACGACACAGCTGAGTTCTTGCTTTTTGACAAAACACGTAAGATATTCCAGAAGGCTATATTCTTTAGTTTGCTATAATTGTTTTAATTTGCGCGCGCAGAGTTTTTCCAAGCCGGCATGGGATCAAATTTCTCCATGTTTGATGCACCGCCTCGTCCCTACCCAACCATCTCCAGCCCCACGGCCGCTGTGGCCCAGGAAATGGTGGGAAATGAGCCGCACAAAATGCAACTGATGAAGTCCTCACTGTTTGTGGAGGACAATGCCAGCGAGGATGAGGCTATGGGTAAGTGTAATTAAGCATTAACTGCAACCAGCACATACAATATTCTTGTAATACTTCGTTTTAGAGCCAACCAGAGGTCATCGCAACTTATTCAACGTTGACCCTTCTCCATGGAAGGACGGCGCCTCAGAAAACTCCAGCCAATACGACTTTGGGCACCCATCCGCTATGCCTGTCTCATCCTCGGCCTCTGTGGCCAGCCTCATGGGCGACGCACAGTCTGAGGAAGTATGCTAAGAAATCCCAAGCCAAAAATAAGTTGCTAACTATCATAATTTTCAGACTTCATCAATGGCAACCGGCAGCATAGCGGCTGGCGAAAAGCAGAAGCACACAGAGTCCACCGTCTTGAAGCCTTTCAAATTTGTCTGCAAGCCCAAGGTGGCCTCGGTTAAGATGTTTGCCACCACGGTTCCTTTGCCGCGATCCATTGCCTATGATTTGCGTCAAACCTGGATCGCTGATCTGGGTTTATACAGGGGACGGAGTTTTAAGCTGAGCTTTGGTCCTAAAAACTCCCTCGTGTTGCCGAGCACCTTCAACAATCTGCGCAATCTCAAAGAATGTATGTAGTTTTTAAAAAATCTTACTTAAATAATGTTAACTTAATACCAATTTTAATTTATTGCAGTTTCTGGACCAGCTTTGCCCGCTTCGCTGGTTTTTGCGCCTCGTTTGGCCAGCGATATGTCACCCAGTGTATTGCAAATGGTGCAGTTCAACATGGTAAAGGGCAATGGAAGAATTGGCGATGGCATTGTCTCCCACCTGGAGGTACAACTTCGCGACAGCCTCGCTGTGGATGTGGAGGGCAGCGAGTGCCCTTGGCTGCATCCAAACAACGGCACAGAGCTGGTGTCTAATCACTTTGCCGAGTCTTTAAAACAGAGAGACGCCGGCGAGATAGAGGAGTACTATGTGTCGGTGTGGTCGCTCCTCTTTGCGCTATGGGGTGTGCATGACGAGCTGCTGGATATGAATGTCAACTCGCACTACATGGTCATGTGCCGACGCAGCCTGCTCTCAGAGTGGCTCGAGAATACGCTGTTGGGCAAGGATCTGCTCTCGAAGAAGGTGAGCAACCACAGCTACCTGGGGCATATGTTGGATCTGCTCAGTTGTCATCAAGTGAGCGAGGCCTGCGACCTGGCTTTGAACTACAATGACGCGAACTTGGCTCTTGTGTTGGCCCAACTCAGTTCTGGTCCCGATTTTCGAATGCTGATGGAAGAGCAGCTGTATGCTTGGCAGCAGAGTAAATCGGACAAACACATCGATCTGGAGCGCCTAAAAATGTTCATGCTGGCCGCCGGAGTACCCATGATGCAGAGTTCCCAGGGGGCTATCAACCTGCTGGAAGACCAAAACTGGCTGACGGTATTGGCACTGCAGCTGTGGTACTTCACAGCCCCAACTTCCACTATAACCGATGCTCTTAACGCATACAACACGGCCTTCACGGCAGAGGAGTGCTATGCAGAGCCCCCGAAGCCGAGCTACAAGGAAGCACCTGCTAGTGTCTACGACCTGCGCTACCACCTGCTCCAGCTGTACTCCAAGCGAACGCACTCCCTTGAAGAAACCCTCAATCCGATTACACATACCGCCGATCCAATGGACTTCCGTCTAAGGTAAGTTGATATTTTGCTTCTCCACATTTTGTTACTAACAATTCCTTGGCACTCTCTTATTTTGCTTCTAGTTGGCTTGTGCTTCAAAGTCTGCGAGCTCTTGGCTACCGGCATTGCTCGGAATTGACAGAGTCACGCCTCACGGTGGACTTTGCCAGCCAGTTGGAGAACGAAGGCCTTTGGCAATGGGGCATTTTCGTGTTGCTGCACCTCAAGCGTCGGCCACAACGGGAACGGGCTGTGCAGCAGATGCTGCAGCGCAACGTAATGGTATCTGCCAAGTTACCTTTAAATGCAGAGGAGTGTTTTATTGTGGAAGAGTTAAGTGTTCCTATGTCTTGGGTGGACTACGCCAAGGCGGTGAAAGCCGGAGCATTGGGAAAACGACACCTGCAAGCCAAGTACCTGCTGAAGGCCAGACACTGGGTGCAGGCACACGAGATTATCTATCAGTACATAGCCCCTGATGCGATTATAAACGGTAAGTTTGGTTTATTGCTGGGCAATACGAGTAATTTTTAACGTTTTCTTTTCTACCTTGCAGGACGAATGGAATACCTGCACAGCCTCCTCATCCAGTTCGAGAACACCGAGGGCAGCAGCATCCGTGTGCCTAACTGGGCCAACCAGGGTCAGATATTCCTGGACTTTATCGATATCAGTGCCAAGTTTAACCAGATTCAGCATACGAAAAACATCGCAGACATTAACGCCCGCTGGGAGAATTTAAAGCCCCAGCTTAGTGAGCTTTGCTCCAGAATCGCCCTACTCCCGTGTCCCACTTCAAAGCACCGGCTCTGCCAGAGCGAAATATCACAAAGCATCAGCTATTTGGTTCACGGCATGTGCATTGTTTGCCCCAATACGGAATTGTCCTCTGTGCTAAAGGTAGCGCTGGAACGGCTGCCGCTCCCACAGGAGTTCTCCTCAAAGGAGCTGCGCATTCTTCTGGAGGAATTGCTGGATAACATGGAGAACGAGGTGCCCTTCAAATTGCGGCAGCCCATGGAGACATAGGAACAAAAAAGAACGCTTGATTAAAGAATACTTGTCTAGTTTAGGTTCGAATTAGCTTAGGTATAAAGATTTGATTAGCATCTCCCTCGCACGCGAAAGAAAGCCACATGTAGGATAGGTCTGAGTATTGCATCATACAACATGATTGCTCTATAGTTAATACATAAATGTTTCGTCAGAAAAGACAATGCCAGAAGAATTATTATTTTTTGTTAATTTGTTTACTCGATTTCTAACTGCTTGCTATGTAAACCAAGTTTTCTTGCTAAAATTCATAAATAAATAAACTACGATCTGTTTTTAACAACTATACCCCTGATCTTTGAAATCCGATAGAGGCCCATGCCTATTCCGTGCCTATCGATAGCTCTAATAGAGCTAACCTGCTCGGCCAACCTGTAAAGCTGGATCAGTTTGTATTCGGTCGTTGATTAGACCACAACGTTGAGAAGAGGTGCTTCTAGTGACAAACTATTCTCCGTAGACATGGCTACTGCTGCTCCAGCTGAGACCCCTGCTGCTCCCACCTCCTGGTGTGGGCGTGGCGACAAGCCCCGCACCTTTGAGAAGCACTCGCCCGTCGTCTGTTATGATAAACCAGAGGCATCGATCGTATCGAAGGAGGAATACGATGTAAGTTCTGAGTCTCTATTCGTAGCTGTACTTGGCTATTGATCGACGATAAGTAATCTTTGGAGCATTACAAGCAACTTTAAGAGATTAGATGACAAAGTACTTCTTCGAGAAAGACTTATCCAGAGATTACATAAACGAATTTACGAGATTATTCCAAACATCGACTTATTGTTGCGAATTTCAGAACAAGCGTTTCAAGGCTTTGACCGGCGATCTGGTGGAGACGTTGGTGGTGCCCAAGCGGGAGGCACGCACCTGGACAATGCAGGCTGGCGACCTCTGCCGCGTCACCGTCCACGAGGGCTCGCAGGTGGGCGACATGAACTTCTGGAATCTGGAGAACACCTCCGAGCGCTTTTACTCCGGCAAGACGCGCCAGCTCCACTCGTCACACTTGAATGTCTACGATCGCCTGTGGAGCTGCTTGCCGTATCTGCGTCCTATGGCCACGTTCGTGTTTGACTCTCTGGCCGGCTACGGGATTGATGAGGATGGAGGTTCTCTGCACGATGTGATTGGAACGCGCTGCGATGACTACACCTACAAGCTGATCACGGGCAAGGATCGGGTGGGCAGTTGCCACAGCTCTCTGGTCAAAGCGGTGGTGGAGGAGCGTGGCCTGACGGAGCAGGATGTACACGATGTGTGGAACATCTTTATGTGCACCGGCTTCACCCGGGACACTCACCAGTATTTCTGCAAGCCGAGTCCCGCCCGCAAGGGCGACTTTATTGAGTTTGTTGCGGACATGAATCTGCTGGTGGCCTTAAGCGCCTGTCCCCAGGGAGATGTCTCCATTCAGGTGGGCGCCGAAGTTCCAGACGACAAGTGTCACCCACTCAAGGTCGAGGTGTTCCGCAGAAAGTGAGCTGATCGATTTATTTGTATTCCGAGTGGAGAAGATCCGGTTACACTAACACAGTGCCATATTTAAAAAAATTAACACAAAATTACACGTTAGAGAAGAGCTAAAACTATAAATATTATGTCGAAATCGAAACTGTTTATGTGCCATAAAGTTTGTGTTTAAATATATTATAATCCCTAAATATTGTATAAAAATATATTATTTTCCCTTGAAATTTTCAACAATCCCTTGATTTTTTAATAAACAAGGCTTTATATTTATTTACAACTGGTTAACCATAAAAATTGACTTGTTTTAAAGAACCTATAAGCTTAATATGACACTACACTATAACACTAAAAATAAATGTTTATTAAATCAATAATAATAACAAAACTATTATTAATTTCTATACAAACAAGAAAACTTATAAACTTGGGATTTTATTGGATTTTATTGACCAAGAGATTTAATATCACCTGTAAAAATTTTTAATGGAACTCGGAACGCGCCCATATTTCGATTTTTAAAGTGACCATCACCGTTCTCTTTACTTTTTCATTCTTTGTTTTCATCTTGCTTCGCACTATTTTGCCGACACTCGTTTTGCCAAACAAAACGATTTTATTTCGCTGCAAACTCCCAAAATGAGCGAGATTAGGGGCGAGGACAACCTGGAGAGGCTGCGCAACTACATCCTGCGCCCGGAGCTCTCCATCCACGATCCCCTGCCGGACGTTCTGCCACGCCAATTCGATCCGATGCGCCTGTTGCATGTTCCCCGCGGCCCCGGGACCACTAAGCTGGTTCCCCGCCGTGACCAGAGCGGCCAGATTCTGGAATTCCTGGAGGTGGACTTGGAGGACGTGGGCGCCAATGCAAACAATTCGATGTCCATGCAGCGCGAACCGGGTCTGCTGGATGAGGCGACGCGTGGCTCGCATTCTAACTTTCCCTTCTGGCCCGGCGGCTTCGACGAGCAGCGTCAGCAGATCGCGGCTCTGGATGTGGATAACTTTATGCTAGGGGACAAGCTGCTAACGGTGCCACCGGGCTTTTCGTCGGGTCACAACTTCTCCCAGTCACAGCCTGTGGTTCCACCGCCTGTACTTCCCGACGCCAGCAACGTGGACTTGCTGGAGAATCTGGAACAAGATCTGGACGTGCAGGAATGGATGCAGCTGACGCGCACTCCGGAAACGGGCTCTTCTGGAGTCGCTCAAAGCGCTCGAGAAGGAAACCTGCCCTTTCCCTCCGAGGAGTTCCAGGATGTTGATGACCAGATCATGAAGGCAGACCTTAAGCCAGTGCTGAACATTTCCGCAGCCACGAAAACCTTCAAGAGCGACTGGGCCGAGATGGTGGACATTAGTCAACCCATCAACGATTTTAAGGAGCAGATACCCTGCCCAGCTATGGAGTTTCCCTTCGAGCTGGACGTTTTTCAGAAGCAGGCCATTCTCAAGCTCGAGCAGCGCCAATATGTGTTCGTGGCGGCCCATACTTCGGCCGGCAAGACTGTGGTGGCCGAGTACGCCATTGCCTTGTCCAAACGCGATCTAACTCGCACCATATACACGTCCCCGATCAAAGCTCTGTCCAATCAGAAGTATCGCGACTTCCGCAAGACCTTTAAGGACGTCGGACTGATTACGGGCGACTTACAGATCGAGCCGACAGCCTCCTGCCTTATTATGACCACCGAAATTCTGCGCTCCATGCTATACTGCGGCAGCGAAGTCACCAGGGACCTGGAATACGTCATCTTCGACGAGGTGCACTACATCAATAACCCGGAAAGGGGTCACGTGTGGGAGGAAGTTATCATTCTGCTGCCGGATCATGTAAACATCATAATGCTGAGTGCCACAGTGCCGAATACCATGGAACTTGCCGATTGGGTGGGCAGCACCAAGAAGCGCAAGGTGTATGTGATTAGTACTCTGAAGAGACCCGTGCCTCTGACGCACTTCCTCTACACGGGTGCCGGTGGCAAGAGCCGGGACGATATATTCCTGCTGGTGGACGCCCAGGGAAGGTACTTGCAGGGTAACTACGAGAAGGCCGTGGAGCGTAAAAAGGAGATGCAGGGCAAGGCGAAGGGCGGCGGTGGTCCTCCTAAGAACTATGTGAACGCCAAGCAGGAGCAGTACACTTGGATTGGACTTATTGACTTTCTGCGGCGCAACAACAAGATGCCAGTGGTGGCCTTTACCCTGTCCCGTAATCGCTGTGATGCCAACGTAGCGGCCCTGCAGTCGGTGGATCTCAACACGGAAAAGGAGAAGGGCTCAGTGCAGAAGTTCTTCCTGCAGTGCCTTGCAAAGCTGAAGCCGCCGGATCGCACCATTCCACAGGTGCTTGCGCTCAAGGACTCCCTAGAGCGGGGCATCGGAGTGCACCACAGCGGCATTCTGCCAATACTCAAGGAGATCGTGGAAATGCTCTTCCAGAACGGACTGGTGAAGCTGCTCTTCGCAACCGAGACATTTGCCATGGGCGTCAATATGCCGGCACGCACGGTTGTCTTCGATTCTCATAAAAAGTTTGACGGCCTCGAGGTGCGTAATCTGAAGCCCGGGGAGTACATCCAGATGGCCGGCAGGGCAGGACGGCGAGGACACGATGAGACGGGCACGGTTATTCTGCTGTGCAAAGCCAACGTGCCGCCATCGATGGAGTTGCGACCGATGATTCTTGGCCTGCCGGAGAAGCTGCAGTCGCAATTCATTCTGCGCTATGCAGTGATCCTCACCTGCCTGCGCATCGAAAGCATCAAAGTAGAGGACATAATGAAGTTTAGCTTCAAGGAGTTTAACCAAAAACTGCAGCTGCCTACGCAGCAGAAGCAGCTCCGCCTGGCAGAGGATAAGTTTGCCATGCTGCCGACCCTTGGCGAGCATCTGAAGCCGCTCATCGAATTCTATGATAAGGCCGTGGAGTACTGGAAGGAGAAACATCGTACCATGGTGGGTATATGTTTGTAAACATTACAGGGACATAACTGAAGTATCCTTTATTTTATTTTCTTATTTATTCTTTTCAGAAATTCGTTGTCACCCAAGCCAAGGTTCAGAAAGAGCTAAAAGTGGGTCGTGTCATCGTTGTCACCCAGGGCAAGCACTACAACAAGCTGGCCATTCTACTCAACACCAAGTCCGTTCCAGGCAAGGACACTGTCTACAAAGTCCTAGTCCTGGACCACCAGTTCAAGGCAAAGGATAACGAAGGCCTGCAGCGGGGCGAGCTGTACTACAAAATTATCTCCCTCACGTCGAATCATAAGATGTTCCAGCCGGAGGGAATTGGCGGACACACTGTATTGGACATCAAGGCAATTGACATCATTAGCATCACCAAGAACACATTCAAAGTTGATGCTGATGTGATTATCCGGAACTGGGAACAGCGGCAGCTGGAGCGATTTAAGGATACACCGCCAGGCGGAACCGTGGTTAAGACTGTGACCGAGCTCCATCAGCTGAACGAGAGCTACACTGCCAATCCGGATTCCGTCAAGTTTGTTAATCTATCCAAAGAGGTCAACGTGAATGCGGATACGGAGGTGGCCCAGCTTAACTATGTAGATCACCTGTTCCGGCAAGTGAGCGACTTGCTGCCGCACACCAACATTGCCGGGTTTGAGCAGGAGTTCGCCAAGGTCTACGAGCGGCGCATGCTGGAGATTCACATCGAGGAGCTGCGCTTCAAGAACTCCGCTAAGAACCTTTCTCTCTATCCGGACTACTGCAACAAGATGGATGTGCTTCGAGCGCTCAAGTACATCGATGAGCTGAACGAGGTCACGCTCAAAGGCAAGGTGGCCTGCGAGATGGGCCAAAACGAGCTGCTGATCACGGAGCTCATTCTGTGCAACATGTTTAGTGATCTCGAGCCCGCCGAGATTGCCGCCCTGCTGTCTGGTCTTGTCTTCCAGGCGAAGATTCAAGGCGAGCCGGTTATTCCAGAGCCGCTGAAGAAGTGTGTGGCGGCTTTTGAACAGATTAACGATACAATTCTGGCCGAGGAGCAGCGTTACCATGCAGTTGTCGAGGCCGAGAATCGTCTTAATTTCGGCCTAATCGAGGTGGTTTACGAGTGGGCGAGAAATAAGGTAAGAATATCTTACTTATCGTTGAAGAAATCAAACTAATATTGCATTCTACATTCTACAGCCCTTTGCTGAGATAATGAAACTGACCGAGGTGCAGGAGGGCATTATCGTGCGCTGCATCCAGCAGCTGGACGAGACTCTGCGCGATGTGAAAACGGCTGCCATACGAATCGGTAATCCTGGACTGCAGTCCAAAATGGAGGAGGCGTCGGCGGCCATCAAGCGCGACATTGTGTTTACCGCTTCCCTGTACACGGAACTGTAAATAGAGGAGGCCAACCCGTCAAGAGAGAATAAACCAGGACGAAATGTGATTTCTTAGTCTATACATTATGCACGTGTGTCAATTACAATTCCAAAGGAGACTTATATAAAAAATGTAAAAATATTCATGATCAACGCGACGCGCTGGGTGGCGGAGGTGGTGTGGCGATGGTCAAGACGGCGCCGCGTTGGGAAGCAGCTTCATCGCGATTCTGGTTTGAACTTTGGTGGCACCATCATGCCGGTCATGTGCTTTTGTTTCTTGGTCTTTTTAGACTTGCCGGCGCCGGACTGGAAGTCGTGCCAGCTATTCACGCGGCTTTGGCGCGACTCCTCGAAATTTTGCTGCCACTCGCGGTCCGCCTTGACACGCTCCTCCTCCTCGATCTCGGTCTCGCGCTTTCGCTTGCGCTCCTCCTGGTCGCGCTGGTCGAGCTTCTGTCTTCGCCGCTCCATGTCGGCGAATAGCTTCATGACCATCACATAGATGGCATGCTTGTACTTGGTGGGGTCGTCTTCAGGAATGGGCTCGGTAGGCCTGCCTTCTTTTTTGAGCTTTTTGCGTTTCTCTGCGATCTGTAAATCAAAAAGAAATTCAGGATAGTTAAAAATTAAATGCATCAAAACATTTTATACAACTAAATGATCCCTTGTCCAGCAGGACTCACCATATGATCAGTTCGCCCCTTGGCCTCCTCGTACACTTCCAGACACTTTTTACGCGTGAGTTCGTTTTCCAGGATTTTCCAGGAACGCGCCACTATGTCGAATGCCAGCTGAGCGCGCTCCTGGTTGTCGGGATTCTTATCTGGATGGACCAAAATGGATAAGGTGCGATATTTCTTTTTTATGTCCGCCACTTCGACCTCGGGCTCGATTTGGAGCACCTCAAACGGATTGAGATTGAAGTACGTTGAACCTGGACGAAGTAAACGATCAATTTGTTGAGAAGGAGTTAAAACTGAATCACGTTTTTCAATTTCTTTCACCTGCAATATAGGCACAAAATTGTTTACTCAAAAGTGTACATAAGGGTAAATGGAATAGTTTAGTTTGAGCGGCTCCAGTGGGAGGCCACCATAGCCTGTAGGCTGTGGCGGGCCGCCCGTCACACTTACTTCGGAGTAGAAGTCCTCGAATGTCTCCCGAGACGTGCCCGGCTGGTCCTTGGACGACATATTTCAGCAATTTATAGGCTTTTTGTGTTCCCCACAAACAATTTTTTTTTTTTTAATGAAATGCAAGGTCTGTTCTAGAGATGGGGAAACACCGATAGAAAAATCAATGCAGCGACCAGTGCTGTCAAACATCGGGTGTAAACTGCGATTACTATCGAGGTTTTTGTGTTATCGAACACATGTGTTTAATGTTTTGGATTGGATAATTATTTATTGAAAGTATTTTTTGCGCGCAAAGAAATAAATGCTTCCGCGGCTAAAACGGCTGGGATGTTTACTCGGATTGTTTGAAAAACAAAGTTTCCGGTGCGTTGCCAGTCAAATTGCAAAAATGAGTAGTAATGGGATTGTTTGCGGGGGACCCGCCACTGACCTCGTGTGGATGGACTTGGAGATGACCGGTTTGGACATAGAAAAGGACAAAATCCTAGAAGTGTCCTGCATTATTACCGATCAGGACCTGAACATAAAGTCCGAGGGCCCCTGCTTTGCCATCAATCATCCGCAGGAGGTGTACGATTCAATGAACGACTGGTGCATAAAGCACCACAACGAATCCGGCTTGGTGAGCCGCTGCAAGAGCTCATCGGTGAAGCCGGAACAGGCCTCCGATCTGATTCTGTCGTATTTGAAAGCCAACATCCCCCAGCGGGCATGCCCTCTTGCAGGCAACTCCGTCTACATGGACCGCCTTTTTCTCAGGAGATTTATGCCAACTGTGGACGAATATTTGCACTACCGCATTGTAGACGTGTCCACCATCAAAGAGCTGGCGAGGAGATGGCACCCCGAGGTGTTAAGAAACGCTCCGAAAAAGACCTTTGCCCACCGCAGCCTAGAAGACATCTACGAGAGCATAAAAGAGCTCAAGTACTACAAACAGAACTTGTTTAAGTAAATAATCTTTAACTATAGCAAATTGATAGTCAGCCATTAGATTAATAATCCTAAGGTTGAAAGAGAATATGTATAACCTCTTTTCAAAGTAGTATGAAGTAGTCTCTACCTCACAACCACATCCCTTCTTGGCCAGAAAATTAATTCAAATTCATCGAGGCTTTATCTTATAGTTTTTTTATTCTATTTTATTTTCTGACCTACCTAAGATATTTAACAATACAAAAATTTTCCATTTTGTTTTGTAAATACAGTGGAGTCACATTTGATATTTTGGGCTTATAATATTGTCAATATTCTTGTAAAAAAATGCATATATATAGAAAAAGATTATTCACTGAATCGTGCGAATATGCACGGAGAAACAAAACTCTATCATAAGAAATAAGAATACGATTGCAATAAAAAACTCAAAGCTAGTAGACGCCGTTGATGTTATTGTGGGCGGCTGAGTAATGGTTTGCCTCCTGCCGCCTCCGCGAGGATCTGTGGTTGGAGTTGGCGCTGTCGCTGCCGGTCACCTTCTCGGCTTCAATGCGTCCGGAGAGAAAGCTGGCCACGCGTTCCTGCAGGTGTTATACATTTGTTAGCTAATTTTTCAGTTTCCTTACGCAATTAAATTTTTCCTTACCAGGTAACTGTTGGTCAGGCCCTGCAGGTTGCCGTAAAACGCGAGCATGCGCTTGAAGAGAGATTCAGCTTCCTCCTTGGACAGTGTCTTGACCTTGTCTAGCCTGGTAATGGTAACTATGCGGTTGTTGATGTAGATGATTTGGTGCGCCACCTCTGTGGTGGTGTGTGCCAGGTGTCTGTTGGTAATAAGTATTAATTATAGCAGAGAATACAGAGACTGATTGGTTGCAAAACCCACCTTGGTATATTGGCTGCCACATGGGCGCTGAAGTTCACCAAGTGGACTACTCGTCTGGCAGATTCGCGGGTCAAAAGCACTATCAGCTGCTCCAGGGTGGCGGGTCTGGCTTGGTTCTCGGGCTCATCTGCACTCAGATAGACCCACAGCTCCTTGGCTCTTTGCAGAGCTTGCTTGGGATCGGTGGCAATCTGTTGGATTGATTTTATTTTTTTATTTTTACACTTATAAAGTATTCCTCAGCATTTTTACTAACCAGTTCTGCTGCATAGATGAGCACATGGATGGCCTCCTTGCTCTGCTTCTTGAGGGCGCGGGCCTCTGCGATGGTTCTTTGTGTGAGTCGACGCTTGAGCTTTCGGGAGAAGCGCTGTCCATGATGAATTGCCTTGATGGCTCCCCGCTCCCCGTCCGGCACCGTCTCGTTATCATCTTCCTGCGGGGCTGCAAAGCGGATATGGGAAATCTGTGAGTGGCCATCTTTGCGATTTGATTTGTATGTTTTGTGTAACCGCGAGAGCAGATCGCGGAGCTCAGCGCTTATCACGAAATTCTCTGGCAGCGACTTCAAATGAATTTGCAATTCCCAAGCGATAACCTCTCCTCGACAACGTCGGCATTTAAAAATAAACTATGAGATGACTGCACCTTTTGGGTGGATCAATTTCCTTCGGTTGCTAACAAAATTTTTGAAGCTTTCAGGCTTAATCTTAGTCCATTTCCTTTTGTCTTTATGTAAATCTAACTTCAAACTGTCGAATTCAACATATTTTGTAATAAATTTAATTATAATAATTTTTTGAGATGTTTCTCTTTTCCCTTTTTTTGCAAAATGGATTAATTTTATATTAAAAAAGATAACTCCTAACCTGGATTTCTTTTAAATGGTATCCACTGCATTTTGTTGACTTCTAAGAAACCTTTTAAAATTAACATTCGACCTAGAGTTGAGAAAGAAGTTATATTTCCACCCCCTGAGACCGGAGACAACCACTTACCGTCAGTCTGATCCTGATCCGTGCTGATGGGCACCAGATACTTGTCCACGAACTTATCGCCCGCCGTAAATGCGCCATCGATGCGGTCGGCAGCGTATGTGGTCAGCGGACTCTCCAGCACAGCGTTTCCCATCTGCTTGACGGAGTCTGCACGTTTTAGGACGGGACGCACCAGGTGATCCGACATGTATTCCTTGGTGTTCCAGTACATCTTCAAGGATAAAACGATGACCTTTTGTCAGCGAATGGGGGATCAGTGATCGGGCATCAACTTACCATTTCGGGGGGCAGGTAGACCAGTGGGATGCGCTGCTCCAGGATGTCCAGGCTCTTGCACATCACATTGTCCAGGCGCCGGATCGAGGGCTCGAAGAGCTTCACCGCTGGCTGGACGGTGTCATAGGCCGCAGAGATCGTAGCCTCGGCGGTCTCGAAATACCAGGAGAAGAGCCTGTTGTTGTTTTTGACCTTGCCATAGATATTCTCCACTCGCTTCACGCTGGTCTCCACTAGCGGAATGGAGCCGATGCGATCGATGGCCTCCAGATGGAGTCCACTGCCGCTGGTTGCAGTTGCTACGTGAGATCGGAGATGAAACGGAGAGTTAGAGGAATAACCTTGCAAGGCGGCGCGTGTCACTAACCCATTTGTTTGGATTTTGTTTGGGGATTCAGAGAGCTGCTATAGATGCGCGCGTACTGTTGCTGTCGCCGGCTCAAGTGATACTGGCAGGCTTACGATCGAACTGCTCCCATATAGACTTGGTGCGGCTGGTCCCGAAATCAGACTAAGTCGGCATCGGCTGCCTGCTCGCATCATGCTCGGTGATGACCTTTGCCATCCGATAAGGCGCGGATAGAGGCGCAAACACTGTGCACCTAGACGCTTCGCCGGACTTATCAGCAACACGCCATTCATATAAGCGTACGGGGTTCCAAAGTTCGATCGGACTCAAGTGCTGCAGCTTAGGAACTCCTCCTCCGTGCATGTGAATCACATTCCTGGGATATCTGGCCAGCAATCGTAATCCAACCAATAGCCTGATTAGGTGCGGTACTCTAAAATTGTGCTAATTTTTTAATTCGGACCGAGTGACGAAAGGTCCAAACTGCAGCCGGGTGAATAATTGCGGGGGCGTTCGGGCTTGGGTTCGGATTCGGTTCGATGTGCTCGTTTCTGGCGACGTCCCAGACAGCTTTAACCCTCGACTACCGTAGAGTGGCTTCGCGGGAACTGGACTTTAGGCATTAAACTAATAAAAAGATAATTTTCTAATAATACATAAAACTACAACGAAATATATTTTATTATATATTTAAATGTTCAAAAAACATATTTTGCTTTCCTTTTTAAGAATATAAATTATTATATTATTTTATACAGAAAAATTAACGTCTTGAAGCAGTACAAATGAAGATTCTGATGTAATGGTGGTTTAATTATTTACGACTCTTTGTTGTCTACAGATTGACTATGGAAAATACTAAAGGAAAAGTTATAATCAAATAAAGAAAGGTTGTTCAAAGAACTGTACGTGTAATGCATTTCTTGTAGCTTGATGATGATGAAAATGATGATTGATTTAAAATTATAAAAAGATTAAAGATTAAATTGTATTAATGTATAAATGTTTAGTTTAGATATAGTTAACGAGTTATCTTTGGGCAATGTAACAGAAAATTTAACATTTGTTAAATTTGAACATTTGTTTACTTTATATACCCTTTTTTAACGGCAATTTTACTATAAGTTGTATTTCAAATTTGAAAAATAACTACCGTTATGCATTAATCAACACTGCATTTTGCAACACATAATAATCGAATTTCCCTTACGTTAAAAGATTACGTTTTGAGCACTTTACGTTGTTTGATTACGTTCTAGCTTAAACAAACAAAGTCCTCCTGACCCTATTTTTCTACAAAGTTATACCCTTTTTCTTGAAAGCAGTTGTACGCTTGAATTTTCACCACTTTCTTTCATATTTACATTTTTATTGTTCAAATTTAATGTTATCAGTGCTGTAAAGTTGGCGGTAGTGTTGTAGGTAGTGTTGCAAAGGACGGCTTAGAGATTGGTAAATTGTTTGTTGCGTGTTTTGTGTTTTGTTGGTAAAAAAACGCGTTTTCTTGATTTTGTCCAAAAGTGTTCGTCCCAAATTATGTTTAGCTGTTAAGTGTAAAGTCACCAAACCCAAAATGCATTACTTATTGTGCGTTATCAGCCTTGCAGGCCTGGTCGGCTCAGGTCAGTGATCTTCCAATTTAAGCCACACCCATGGCTTCATGTGAATCATGTGGATTGACCCCCGAATTTCCCACACATTTCCGATTACAGCTTTCGGCCAGTACAATCAGCTGGAGCAGCGGAACTGCATCATTCCAAAGATCCTGCAGGGATCATGGTTCTCCTGGGAAACGGGCCTGCCTACCCAGACGGTGATCGATGCCACCATGATGTCTAGCCGTGGCTACTGCATCAATTACTTGAAGCACCGCGGCGACGAGTACTCGTTTGTCTTTAAAGAGCGCTCCAAGAATTGTTACCATTGCGTTCGGACAATCATCCGCACCCTAAATGTGTTCGAAAAGTTTGAGGGTCCCTGCGTGAGTTTGCCGCCGGGCCAGGAGCCCACGGTGGAGAATGTGTGCAGGGGCATCAAGGATGACCAGCAGCTTATCACGCTCTTTAACGAGAACTTTGTGCCCATCAACTGCCGGTCCTCGCTGGAAGGCGTTTGGCATTTTACGTACCAGGTAAGCTATAGATGAAAATATAGGTTAAACTAGGTTTGCCAAGCATTGGTTAGTTGTTAGGGGAGCTATTTACCATTCTTTCAATACTAATACCCATCGTTGCCATCGTGAAATATTCCCCCGAGTTGTGATAGTGCTCAGGGTTAATTAAACACAATTAATCACAATTAACAGAGTAACCAAATTTCTATTCCCGCAGAATCGCTTCCGCTTTACTGGCGTGTGCGACAAGCCAGACGCTCGCATCCAGTCCTGCCAAACGGCGGGAACCCAGTTCCTTATCCAGAATCAGAAGTTCAACATTACATATCAGAAATGCGAGGGCATGGAGGGCACATTCAGCGGCAACGTAGAGTTCAGCTGCCTGGGCGATTGGTTTGTGGGCAAGAACCACTATTTCGCAGTGGCCAATACGAAGGAATCTCGTAAAGATGAGAAGTACAGGTGCTTCCTTAAGAATCGTGACGACGATCTTTATGTGGGTGTGTCCATCACTGCCGAATGCAACACGCTGAAGACGCCTGAAACCTCGCCTGAGCGTCTCAAGCTAACGCCCGTAAAGGCTGAGTTCGTGGAACCGGGCTGCACACTGCCCCAGAACTTCAGCGGCGAATGGGTCAATACGGCCAACATTGATGCCGATGTATCGATCAGTGAGACGCACATTAACGAAACCTACTATCCGGACAAGGCCCGTTACCGTAAGACTATCTATGTGTGCCGCGAGCGTCGTGGAAATCGTGTAATGATGGCCCGCTTGACCGTTGACGGTTGCCAAAAGGATTACGTCTGCTTTGACTTTATGCCTCGCCACCACAACATCATTCGTTACCGCAAGGGTTTGGCCGTTATCAAGGACGACTTCAGTACGGTCTGCTCGTGGGTTCAGTTCCCGAATGCAGAGGCCTGGAAATATGACTTGTTCCTGGCCAGAAATCCCGTTCCCGTTCGCTGTCCCGTCGCGGGTAAATTTAACTTTACGCAACGAGGAGAACATCCCTTCAAAACTAGGTGAGTATTGCGCTCAAAACCAATTAATTTTTGTTTACTTAAAAGTAAAATTACTTAATCGCTTTCAGAATTCTTGGTGGTGTCACCCTGAGTCCTCGTCCGGATATCCACTGCAAGCAAAACATCTCCGATCTGTCGGTGTGCGACACTGACCAAAAGGAACTGGCGGTGGATGAGAACTACTGTCTGTCTGTGGATCACTTGGGTCGCCCGGTTGATATCTACAGCGATCCCGATTATCGCATGAAGTGCATTGGCTTCTGGAAGGAGAATCTGAAGTCCTACCTTATTACCTACGACGATCTGGATCCACTCTCCAAGTACCGCTGCTGGGTGTACCAACGTGCTGACCTCAATCGCGTCCTCATGTCGCAGGCAGTGGGTGCCTTCTGCAAGCTGGAGCAGGACGTGACTTCGTGGAACCACTCGGAGGGCGCTGCGGTAGCCATCGATGCTGTGGAGTACGAGCGTGAGCGCGACGACTGCCCCATGTACTTTGACGACGGATTGAACCCATGGAAACCATCGGATGCTTCCAATATCATCTTCGACTGGGACTTTTACCGAGCAGGAGCAGCGACAATCGATGGACATCTGGCTTGGGTATTTGCCTTGGCCTGCGGGCTGGTCAGGCTCTTAGGCGCCCACTAAGTTCAAAGTATTTTTTAATTTTACCATCCAACGAAATTTACAAAAAATTTACATTCAACCTCGAGTGACTTTTAGGATTAATTGTGTGCCTTAGAATGCGATTTATTGAATTTTATAAGTAAATTCATAGCCTGTAAGTTAACGAAACCATTTTTAATATGTAATTAGCAACAGCCATTCCGTCCCGCAAGAATCTCAAATGTTTTGTTTACACAATTAAAGCAGATAAATAAATGACTCGAACAGTTTAATTTTTGTTGTTATTTTAAGGTAAAATAATTTGAAAATCGGTATTATAAAGTTGGCCATGACTGTAAATCGATTGTTCGATTGTGTCAAGACAGTGTTGTATAATTTCATAGTCAAGTCGGCCCAAACGTCCGAATTGAATTTTTATTTTGAGGTGAAAAATTTCCAATTTGTACACATCCCAAAATGTCCCTCTCGCTGGTCCTGCGTGGCGCTGTCCGTTGCAATGGTAAGGACCTTTGATCTGGTCAATTACTCCGGTATTTGCCCCAAAACAGCAGTTATTATATAACCAAACTGTTTGTTGGTATCCACATTTAGCCGCAAATCTCATTAAATCGGCCCGCATCACGCCCCTGAAGAGCTACTCCACTCTCGTGGCCAATGCCCAGCGCCGGGCTGTGGTCCAGCCCCTGGCCGTGGCCAAGATTGCTGCGGTAAGTGTTGAAATAAAGAAATTGGATGCCAGTGTGTAATTTGTAATCCCCTCCTGCTCTTGCAGCCCGTTGTGCGTGAGATCTCTGTGAGCGCGCCCCGAATGGCCGCTGCCGGCGGAAGCCACACATTGCTGTGGACTGTGGAGCGTGTGGTGTCAGCCGGTCTCTTGGCCGTCATCCCAGCTGCATTCATTGCCCCCTCCCAGGTTCTGGATGCCCTGCTGGCCATATCAGTGGTGATCCACGCCCACTGGTAAGTTGTCTGTTTAAATTCGATCTGATTTCAAGTTAATTACAATTTAAGCCGCATAACTAAGCATTATCCTTTTTAAAATGCATTCAATTTTAAATCTTTTGCTTTTCAGGGGCGTCGAGGCCATGGTGGTGGACTACATGCGCCCCTCTGTTGTGGGCAACGTCCTGCCTAAGGTGGCTCACATCGCGCTCATCATTATCTCGGTGGCCACACTGGGAGGTCTCTTCTACTACATCCAGAACGATGTCGGGCTAGCCAATGGCATTAAACGGTTCTGGGCCATCAAGGGCAAGGATGCCGAGAAGAAGCAAGCTTAAGCTTAGCAACGAGTTGACGAACCACGAAACACCAGTTATTTATTCTTAGTTTCGCTATAATCAGGTCCGCGTTAGGCAGTAAATAAACAATTGTATAAAGTAACGGATGCACATGTTATGTATGTTTTTTTTAAAGAAAACTGTATTCAACAAACACATTCGGGTTGTCTTAACACACTAAATTAGTCGGGGAAAGGGGCACCGCACCACAGCACAGCACCTTTGTTACGTATGGTAATCTATGTAAGCATTAAAACATTTGGTCTATTGTCCGGTATTGGTCATGACTTTGCCTCCACATTGTTTGTGTAGAATAACCTGAGGGCATCCCATTGTTTTGTGTGCAGCAGAATGTGCGGACGGCACTGACGCATGTGGTCCACCGCCTGATCCGGTGTCCAACCGTTTTTCTGTAAAGCAAGAAATGTATAATCTCTGACGGATCTGCGCCGAAGACGATGTTCAACTCACCAGCATGAGGTAGCAGCCCACGAGAGTGGCACTACGCGTCCGGCCCGCCTTGCAGTGCACATAGACGGAGCCCACGTTCTCCGGTGACTGGGACGAACTGAGACCGCCGATCCGCTTTGTCAGAGGCAAGAATTGGTTTATGAACTCCACACCGCGGAAGAGCTTCTCCTGGTTGGGCGACTCGAAGATGTCTGTGGTAGCCAGCTGTAGAAACTCAACGCCCAGCTTGCGCCACTTTTCCGTGTTGTTAGAAAAAGCGGTCAGCTCGTAGTCCTCGTTCATCGAAACCACTGCCTTCATGTTTTCCTTCTCGATGAGCTGTGGATGCCACAAAGCATGTTAGTCTGAAGACTTGATCCTGGCTGGATCTGGACTCTACTTACGTCATTGGCTTGGCTGCGGAAGGGCAGGGCTCCCAGTATCACATGCTCGTCGATACGGTCGTACCAGTTCCTGGCGGAGGCTTTCTCCATCAGGACATTGTACAGGAGGGTGGGGTAGAAGGAAACACGCGCAAACATGGCAGCCTGGAATTACAGGTGGCCCAGAAGAGGACAACACGGGGAACAGGTAAGTAGGTAACGGTCAGGGGAGTGTGCGCAACAGCTGTAACTTTCACCAGCACAGACAACCAAGCTTAAATACTGATTCGCTGTCTGACTGACTCGCTCGAAGCACGGCTTGGAACTGGTTTCGGTTTCCGCTGCTACTGCCGCTTCTTGGTTTTAGGCCTGGGTGTCTGGCACGCAGGGCGCTACTTACACTCATCTCCATGCCGGGTGCTCTTTGGCTGCTGGCGGGATCGATCGAGATAATGTGAGGTGAGTGATTCACGGCCCAGAAACCTTCCTCGTATTCTAATTAGTCCGGCTCGGAATTATCACCTCCGATCGCACGTCAACACCTCCAATTCAACAATTCAGTCTTTAGGTCTCCGTGTTTCTTTGCATAACGAAACAACAGGCGGAAGTCCAGGGGCGTAGCTCAGATACAGTTGCTTCAATCAAAATGGGGGTCTATTTCTTAAGAACTGAAAGAGCTCATAAATAGTACTATTAGAATTGTGAGTTATCAAGCTTGGCAATAAGTTAGAAGCGTCAAGCTTAGGCATAATTTCTTAATTATTCAATTAAAGTTTATTTTTTATATAATTTCTTTAGGTCTTAATATTTCAGTGTAATATTTGAATTATATTTATATATGCTTAACTATGAGCCAAAAAATAATTGGTGGTGAACAGCTTGCATATTATTTCTTTTTAATTAATTATTAAGAAATTTAATTGTAGTAAAGTGAACCCCTTCGCAAACATTTCTGGCTACGACCATTCTTCGTGTCGCGTTGCAACACTGGCAGTTACCTTAGCCTGTTCACAACACTGAACTTAAAAAACATTTGCAACAAAAAAAAATTAAAGAATCTTACGTGTGAAAAATTAAAACAAAAAAAGACATCCGAGGGCATTCCAACCACCCGTCGCACCTAGTCAAAGATGTGCCAGCGATAGGCCGAACGACCGCACCGATAAAAAGCTATCAATCTGTTCGTTGGCGCTGCGTCCGGAGGGAAGAAGTAATAACACAACACGTCAGACGTGAAGAGCAGATAGACGAGGCAAAGATGAAAATCAAAATTATTGTGTAAATTTACTAACTTCCATTGGAATTCCTCTCCTTCAACCCCGCAGATAAGCGATGATTAAGGCTAATACATGGGTGTGCCTGCTGCTGCTGCTCCTGGTCTGGCGACTGCGAGCGGAGGAGCTGCAGGGACCCACTGCGGACGCCATGGGAAGTAGCACGGGCTTGGGCACGGGCACTGGCACTGCCACGCCCACTCTGCCCGGCGAGCCGTCCACCCAGGCTGAGGCTGATGAGGTCACTACGGCCGAGACGGAGTCCCGAGTCCCCGCGGAGAGCAACGAACGCAAGGCGGGCAAACCCAAGGACTCCACAGAGTTTGCTACGCGCACCAAGGTCATGCCGGCTGCCCTGCTCGAACGTCTGTGGACCGACAGTCTGATGAGACAGCAGAAGCTAAAGGCTGAGATCGCAAAAATTGAGGCACAGCGACAGCCAACTGAGGTCTCGGAACCAACTCCTGAGCAAATCGAAGGTAAACATCATCTAATCCTAAAACTGGTGGACCTAATTAATCCCTTTCCAGCTCAAACCATGTACGAGAACGCCATGGACATGCTGGCCAAGCCGCAGACGGACAAGCGAGTGGCATTTACGCTGCTCAAAAAGGCCGCAGACTTTAATCACCTCAAGGCAAGAGCCGAGCTGGCGTGGGCCGTGTTATTGGGTCACTGGATGGACTTCGATTTCAACCATGCCGCCGACGAGTTCGAGAGCTTAGTCAACGAGGGAGTGCCAGAGGCACACATGGGCTTGGGATTCCTCTATTCGGCAGGCGTTGGTGGCAAGAATGTGAGCCAGCCACTGGCCCTGATCCACTACACCTTGGCCGCCCTCGGGGACAACACGCTGGCTCAGATGGCCATGGGATATCGCTATTTGTACGGCATCAATGTGCCCATAAGCTGTGAGAAAGCACTGATTCAGTACAAGCGGGTGGCCAAAAAGGTAGCCTCCAAGATTACCTTCGCCAACGGACCAATTGTACATCGAGTGCGGTTGCTGGACGAACTGGAGAACCCCGGCAGCCACGAGACCGAGATTGTGGATTACTACCAACTGCTGGCCGACAAGGGTGACGTTCAGTCGCAGGTGGGACTGGGCCAGCTATACTACCAGGGCGGCAAGGCCATTCAGCAAGATCACCAGAAGGCCCTCGCATATTTCACCCAGGCAGCCAACGCAGGCAATGCAATCGGCTTCGCTTTCTTGGGCAAACTTTATCTGGAGGGAAGTGAGCAAATCAAGGCAGATAATGACACCGCATTTAAGGTGGGAGCAAAATTGATAACCATTCTTGATTTATTTGCTCATTTCTGTTCTGTTCATTTCGTTGCTTAGTACTTCTCCAAGGCCTCCGAAATGGGGGATCCGGTGGGTCAAAGTGGACTGGGACTGATGTACCTGAAGGGTCTGGGTGTGCCCAAGGACTCCATTAAGGCATTGTCCTATTTCACACAAGCTGCTGATCAAGGATGGGTCGATGGCCAACTGCAGCTCGGCAACATGTATTTTAGTAAGTTATTTTTAACAATATTTGTCTATTAATATCGTTATTTGCCTTCACTATAGACTCTGAATACATTAACTGATTCTCGTTATCTAATATTAATTTCCTTTCAGCTGGAAATGGCGTGAAAGCTGACTACAAGCTGGCCCTTAAGTACTTCAACTTGGCCACTCAGTCTGGCCATGTCTTGGCCTACTATAATCTGGGAGTAATGAATGCCTACGGCATGGGAATGCTGCGTTCTTGTCCTGCAGCAGTTGAGGTATGTTAACTTAATGTGTAAAATGTGTAACTTGTTTTAGTTAATTTAATATTGGTTTTTGAAAGTTCTTCAAGACCGTTTCCGAACGTGGACGCTGGAGCAGCCGCCTGATGCATGCCTACAGTGATTATAAAAAGAATCGTATCGACGAGGCCTACATGCAGTATTCGCTCATGGCAGAAGTGGGCTATGAGGTGGCCCAAAGCAATGCAGCTTTCCTTCTCGATCGCGAAGAAGTGCATGTATTCAACGATAGACATGAGGATCTGATTCGCGCCTTCTATTATTGGAAGCGAGCTGCCGGACAGGGCTACTCGGCTGCCCAAGTTAAGCTGGGCGATTACTATTACTACGGCTGGGGCACTGCCACGGACTTCGAGACCGCAGCAGCCCTCTACAGGTCAGTAAAACATGACTTCATATCTGACTAAACCCTTAACAATTAATCTCGAACTCACAGGAAAGCCTCAGAGCAGCAATATAATGCCCAGGCGATGTTCAACTTGGGTTACATGCACGAGCAGGGGCTCGGCATGAAGAAGGACTGGCATTTGGCCAAGAGATTATACGATCTCGCTGCCGAGACCAACTCGGACGCCAAGGTGCCGGTGGCCATTGCACTCTTTAAGCTGCAGATGCTAGCCAAGATTGAATCAATCAAAGAGGTATATAAGAAATATAATCTCTGTGTTCATTTTCTGATGCATTCCTCTCACAGTCCCCTTACAGGTTCATCTTCTATATGGATGAAAATATTGCTGCCAACTGGGACTTGTACATGATAACCGTTTTGACCCTGCTGTTGGGCATCATTATGTACATGAGGCGACCATTCCAGCAGCCGGATCAGCCGGCAGCAGCAGCACCTGCAGATGACATTGCCGCTGCGCCTGTTAATTTGGCTCCGGTTGGAGCTGAAGCAGCAGCCGCAGTGGCCGGTGCAGAGGCTGCAGTGAGAGCACCTCCTGCCGCTGCAGCCGTTCCTGAAGCTGCACCTGCTTCATCCACATCTGCGGGAGCGTCTGCAACGGCTGCAACGGCCACAGCTAATGCAACACCAGAGGGGGCCAGTAGCGCCTCAACGTCCGCGGCGCCAGACGGTGCAAACGTCAACACACTCGGTCCCACTGACTAGTCTTAGCGAATTGGTTAATCATCCCTCTAGGTTAATTAGTGTGCGTGTAAATATTTATCATCTAATTTCGCCGATTTAATATTTTTTATTAATTCTAAAGCCGACCTTTTTAGATATTTAAAAAATATCGTACTCAAAAATGAATGTTGTACTGATAAATCAATGAATCGATCGACATTTGTTATATGTTTTCTTTTATTTTGGGCTCCGTTGCTAGTTAATGATAAGGGGCGCCATTAAGGCATTGGCATTGTCAGAAAAAACGTATATATTTCATTTTTACACATATATAAAGTTGATACACTTAGTTTGTGTTTATTTCTCATGGTTTATTTTGAATGGGCGAGCGGACAATGTAGAGTTAAACTGCAAATTTATAGCTTAAGCGTAGTAGTTAAGATTAGCCTTCTTCTTCGCCTGCACTTCCATGATGGCGTCCATAAAGTCCTCATGCGTCACCGAGGTGGCTGAACGGCGCAGGGCGATCATGCCGGCCTCCACACACACGGCCTTGCATTGGGCGCCGTTAAAGTCATCCGTCGATCGGGACAGCTCCTCGAAGTTAACGTCATTGCTCACGTTCATCTTACGCGAGTGAATCTGCATAATGCGGGCACGGGCCTCCTCATTCGGATGGGGGAACTCAATCTTACGATCCAGACGGCCGGAACGCAGAAGAGCAGGATCCAGGATGTCAACACGATTTGTAGCCGCAATAACCTTAATGTCTGCCGTGGAGCTGAAGCCGTCTAGCTGGTTGAGCAGCTCCAACATAGTGCGCTGCACCTCACGGTCGCCGGCCTTCTCTGAATCGAAACGCTTGGTGCCAATCGCGTCCAACTCGTCGATGAAGATAATAGCTGGAGCCTTTTCCTTGGCCAGGGCGAAGGCATCGCGCACCAGTTTGGCACCGTCGCCAATGAACATCTGCACTAGCTGTGGACCGGCCAACTTGAGGAAGGTGGACTTGGTCTGAGCAGCGCAGGCACGGGCCAGCAAGGTCTTTCCGGTTCCAGGGGGGCCGTACAGGAGCACACCTGGGAACAAGACAGATTTAATTGATTAACTTGAACGAATCTAAGAGTTAAATGTAGGTTTCCCACCTTTAGGCGGGTGTATGCCAAGGTTCTTGAACTTTTCCTTGTGCGTCATGGGCAACACTACCGCCTCGATTAGCTCTTGGATCTGCTTGTCCAAGCCTCCGATGTCGGAATATTGCTCTGTGGGTCGCTCGTCTACCTCCATGGCCTTGACGCGAGCGTCATATTCGGCCGGAAGGGTCTCTAGGATCAAGTACGAGTCCTTGTTGACGCCCACCAAATCACCGGGCTTTAATTTCTCGGCATCCACCAGACCGATGACTGGCAGGAAATAGGCCTGGCGAGTGGAGGTTTTGATGACAGCGCATTTGCCTTTGCGCTGGTTGTCCAACACAGTGACTGAGCCGTCGTCCTCCTCCTCCTGGGGGTCCACATCCAGCAGCTCTATGACATTGGACACCAGGTAAGGCAGCGTTTTGTTAACCTGCAGGGAAAGGATGACAGTTTAAGGCCGGCTTTAGGCAGAGCCATAGTCGGTCTCACCTTGATCTTTTCGGTGTTATCCTTGATCTTCTCGTTCTGAGCCTGGATCTCGTGCGTGATCCGCATCACCTCGCTCTTCATGATCTTTATCTCGTTGTCCATAAGGCGAGTCCTGCTCACAATCTCATCGGTGGACATACGCATCACCTCCTCGCCCAGCGACTCCTCGCCGTCCTCCCAAATCGACTTGTCCTCCAGAGTCTGAGCCATGTTTAGTTAGCTGGTTGCCTGCTCTTATTTTAAATATTACTCTTTGTTCAATGCAATTATTGCCGATCTTTTCTCAAACACTCTGCTTGCCGATGACTTGTAAATTTCTTGTTTTTTTCTGCGTCGAGTTGACAGCACTGGGCGGACAGTGTTGGACAGGCGCCGCTCGGAAAGCCGCGCTGTTATCGATAACCGCGATTGACAGATCAGACGCTTTAGCACACTGGCATAGAACGCTCATTTTCAGTAAAAAAAAATTGGCAATTTATATTAACAAATTGCTAAAAGCCAAACGTTTGCGATGTCCGACCACAATGGTAAGTGCTGCTATTAGCGGTTTGGATTCCGTGGACCCCTCGCCCATTCCAAGGACGGCGGGTTGACAGCCAACCTCCCGCGAACTATAACCCGAATCTTGTTTTTTTCTTGTCACAGAAGCGTCAGTCGAAACTAACTGTTTCCGTGGTGGCTTCACCCTGAAGGCCTCACGTTTGGGCGGGGCTGTGCTCCGACCGGCGGTGCTGGCCAACAGCAGCGGGTCCTCCAATGCCTCCGCCGCTAGTGGCAGCGACAAATCGGAGGACAGCGCCCTGATTAACAATCCCTTTCTGCGCGAGGCAAAGGACGAGGAGGAGGAGGGAGACGACGTCTCGGCCCCGGTGGCCGAGTCCTCCAGCGAGAAGGCCGCCGAGAAGGAGGACGAAGAGGTCGACGAACGACCAGATCCGTTGACCAAGCTGCGCAGCAATGGCATTGAACGCTCCAGTATGTTTGCCGCTGCCAAGAACAACATGCCCCATGTCCAGACCAGTGGATTCGTCTTCGGCCAGAACGTACACGAGCGCGTGGTTGCCCCCATCACGGATCCGGCCACCGCCGACGCACCGAAGGAAACTGAGGCCACAGCCAGTTCGGGCGCCCAGGAGGCCGCTTCCTCTTCCACATCCACTTCGTCGCACCTCCTTTTTTCCAGCGTCATCCAGAACGCTGCCCAGACCACAGATACCAGCGAGGCGGCTGCAGCTTCCTCCTCCACCTGCACCAGCAGCAACAGCAATAACAAGGAATCGGCGGAGGCCAAGAGCCTCACCGATGTAGCCCGTGAGTACGAGGAAAGCCGTGCCCAGAAGCGCAAGTACGAGGAGGTTGAGACCTTCACCGGCGAGGAGGACGAGATAAACATAATGGACGTCAGCTGCAAGCTGTTCGCCTTCTTGAACAGCAACTGGGAGGAGCGGGGACGTGGCAGCCTGCGCCTCAACGATGCCAAGGACAAGCGCGGCAACTCGCGGGTGGTCTTTCGTACGTCCGGCAACCTGCGTCTGCTGGTCAACACCAAAGTCTGGGCCGCCATGGTGGCAGAGCGGGCCAGCCAGAAGTCACTCCGCCTGACGGCCATTGACAACTCGGGCGTGGTAAAGATCTTCCTGGCAATGGGCCGGCCAGCGGACATTGCCCAACTGCATAAGGCGCTCAGTGAGCGTATCGCCAAGCGAAAGGTCACACACCCCGAGGAGTGCAACGTGGAGGAGACGAAAAACGGTGTGGCTTCCGAGGCCGCCGCTAGCCTGCAGCCGGAGTCGACTACCCACGACGACGAGGACGAGGATAATGCTGCAGGAGCAGCGGGGTCCTCCGGCACCGTATCCGCCGAAGCGGACAGCAACGAGCCGAGCCCCAAGAAGATGGTTGTCCAGCCTGATAGCAGTGGCGATGTCCGAGTGCCGCCAGTAGAACAGGCCGATGAGGATGCCGAGGCCGAGGCCAAGGATCAGAATTAACCGCCACCGCTTGATCTTCTTTTTATACGATTCATACTTGGAGAAAACACAACAAAGCAACCACAACAAAGCAAAAACAACAACCACAACCACTAATTAAAAAACGCGCCGTGAATTATTATAAATTAATTATAATAATTTATTAATAATTATTATTATTAAAAATAAAATAAATGAAGTGCTGATTTGTGAACCCATGAGCAGCGTCTACAAAAGACATTTATCCATTACGTTTTGTGTTTGTATTTTTTGTTGTTAAAAACGAAAAACAGAAACTAAGATACTACCGATCGTCTTCGATCTACAATTAAACGTTTTAATTTAGTCACTATATAAACCCTATGTACTACTTTTCGCTTACGAAATACTTTTTACAAGTTATAAGCCCTTGCTTTAGTCCCGATCATAGCTCTCTTCTAATGACTGGCATCTGGCTGGGGGTACTGGAGAGTCGCATCCGCAGCCAGGAGTCGCGGATCTGCATTCAGTATTCATTGAAAGGTGAAAAAAAAAATAGCTTTACGACGAAACGTACAATCTAAGTGGAAGTAGAAGTAGCAGTGACCATCCTACGCTCACAGCTTTGGCTTCGAGAGGATTTGTCGCTGCTTCTCGGTTCCTTGGCCTGGCCAATCATCAGGTTATTTATCAAGCAATTTATGAAACATATTCAACTACAAGGTAACACCTAAAGACATGAGTTGCATCTCGCCAGCCTGGCCTGTCCGGATAGTGATTATGTACAAAAAAGGAAGAAGGCGGCGCCCCTGCAGCGCCCAATCTTAGCTGATGGTGCTGCAGCTGGAGACAGTCACGTTGAGGGGATTGTTGGCGCTGCTCACGGCAATGGAGGAGCTAAAACGAAAGGAATACCAATATTAAATATCATTTAAAATGTTTTATTAATGCATCAATCCCTAAAAGGGAAGGATTTTTCGTGATCTTAACTCACCGATTGTGCCGCATGTGACTCTTGACTAGATCGCTGTTGACCAGCGCCGCCATAAGGCTCAGTTCACCAGCCATGACCGTGGCACACACGATCTGCGCCAGCTTCTTGGCATTGTCTCCTGGCCTTGTGGCGTGTGCTCCACGCACTCCCAGCATCTCCAGGCAGGCGCTCTGTCCGGGCAGTCCCGTGCCTCCGCCAACAGTGCCCACCTCCAGCGAGGGCATTGTGCAGGTCATATACAGGTCTTCGCTGTTCTCCACCCAGCACTCCATGGCAGTGGAGCAGTTGCTGGAGGTAACATTCTGGGCGGGATCCTGCCCGGTTGCCAGGAAAACAGCGGTTACCATGTTGGCTGCGTGAGCATTGTTGCCTCCAATGCTGCCGGCCATGGCGCTGCCACCCATGTTCTTCAGTTTATTGCACTCCACCAGAGTCTTCGCATCCGTCTTGAGCACGGAGCGCAACGTAGCCGCCGAGATGGTGCACTCGGTGACTACACGCTTGCCACGACCCTTGATCCAATTGATGGCCGCTGGCTTCTTGTCGCAGCAGAAGTTACCGCTGAGCGAGATGATCTGCATGTCGGGGAACTGGCGCTTGATGCGACGCAGCGCCATTTCGGCGCCCTTGGACACCATATTCATGCCCATGGCGTCGCCGGTGATGGCCACAAAACGGATATACAGCTGAGGACCATCCATGGCGATGTGGCAGTCCTTCAGCCGGCCGAAGCGTGACGTAGAATCGAATTCCGTCTTCACCACCTGATAGTTGGCCTCGTTTTCGATCCACGACTTTGCCTCTGCGGCACGGGCAACACTGGGGAATCGCACGCATGGTGCTCGGGTCATGCCCACGTCTTCCACCACAGAACGAACTCCACGAACTGAGAGAGCCTTGCATCCACGATTCGTAGAGGCCACCAGGGCACCCTCTGTGGTGGCCATCGGCACATAGTAAGTCTCTCCGTCAAGCAGCAGAGGTCCGGCATAGCCCACAGGAATGGGCACATAGCCAAGCACGTTCTCGCAGCAGGCATTCAGGACTTTGCGATAGTCAAAGTGCTCATAAGGCAGCACATCTAGACGGCCCGGCGGCATCTTGGCACGTCCGGCAATGATTTGTCGCCGGATGCGAACTCCTCTCTCCGGATCGTCCAGCACAGATTCGATCTTGTAAAGGGGACAGTGAGTGCCTCCGGCATGGACAATGGCCACAATCTCCTCGTCACTCAGGGCAGCGGGTCCGTTTCCGTCCTCAGTGGAGTTCAGAATATCCAGGCATTCCTCCAGTGGTCGTGGTGGCCTGATGGGTTGAACCAGGCGCTGGCGCAGAGGCAGGAGCTCCGTCTGAGTTGAAGCATTGGCCGAGCTCTGCTCTTCAATGGTAAAAAGCGGCGTGCGGACTACAGCTGGAGCTGCACTAATCTCCGCCGGTTTCTTTTGCTCATCCTTAGGCTCTTCCTCAATGGGTGTGGTCTGAGAGGCCTTGACGGCAATGGCCACTGGCCCGGATTGACGCAGCTGCTCTGGCAGTGGATCCCGATTGTCAAAGCAAATGAACTTGACCACCAAGGCGATGAGAACAATGGAGATCACTATATGGTCGGCGCTCATGGTCAGCCATCTGAGAAAAAAAATAAATAAAAATTATTGATTAAAGTTAAAGTTCATGGATTAAAAATAAAGAATAAAATAATTCTTATATTTATTCTTGGGGTTTTTAATATTCCTTTATTTACTTAAGATTAAATAAATAACATTTTCTACTCACTTAATAATTATGTCTGTAATTTCGGCCGACTCTGTGCGATTGTTGCTCACATTCAGGCTCAGCGTTGGCGAAAGCGTCTTGTCCACGGTGTCGTAGTCACTTCCAGAGAAGGCCACCCGACTGTAGATGTGCACGGCCATCAGGCCAGTGGTCATAATGAGCTTGACCCGCTGCAGCACAGGGTTGGCCTTCTGCTCCTCCTCAGTGAGGGATTTGAGCAGCAGCGAACCCTTGGCCTTTTCCCTTACAACGGACATGTCAACGCCAGATCGTGACAGGTCAAAGATCAGCGAGAGGCAGGCGGGATAGAAGGTCATAAAGACCACGTAGTTAACCAGCACCGAAAGCACGGCAAACATGCAAAGCACCTCCAGGCGCTGAACACCCGAAAGCGTGCCCACGCCTACTAGCAGCACCTCGACGATGGTGTCCAGGGAAATGGCCGGTCCCAGAAGCTCCAGGCCGCGGGCAATGTTCTGAGTAACCTCCGCCTGGTTGCTGCCCGAAAGAGCCAGTTGGGCCAAACGGCCGGAGTTGGACAGGTCAATGACCAGCAGGAGGAAGAACAGGGCATCCCTAAAAGTTTGTGGAGAAAAAAAGAGGGTTTAATTGACGATTTCATTAGCAAGTTTTGGTAATTATTTTTAACTGAGTTTACACTCACTTCAGGTCAGAGATGTCGCTGCCCAGGAACTTGATGATGGCCGTCGTGAAAATGAAGCTGGAGAAGACCGTGAAGAGGCCGGCGATGCCTGAAAGAGAACGCGAAACATGAGACATCAGTCGGAGGCATTAGCGGACGGAGGTCGAATCGTTTAGAGCGCACGTGAGAAATGCCAGGGAGCTGTGCCCGCCGAGGCAGGCAACTACTGGCAACTACCTGTCCGCCCCACCTCTAAAATCTTGGCCAAACATTCCAGTCTTCTGTGTGTGCGGTTTGCGTTTTTTCCCTCTCAGCTTTGGGGGGGGCCGCCGAAATAGTTCGGGGCGGGCGCAAACAATGCCGGCATTCTAACCACTTTGGTCAACACACGTGCCCCTCAAAACGAATCGGAGCCACTGGGGGATTACATCACTTACGGGCAACATCACCAAGGGCAACACTCACCTAGCACATATTTGGAGCCCATTCGGTGGAGGCTGCAGAACTGGTAATAGCAGTAGAGCACGGCGGTGCAGCGTACAATGGTCATAAGGATGACGTCGGCGGCGTTGTATTCAGCTTCCAGGCCATCACAGGACTGGCTCCAACCATGACAGGGCCGGTGTCGGCTGGAGGTGGCCGAACCTCCCACTGCTGGCGGTGGCGGTATGGGTGCTGCTCCTGGCGATGCTCCCGTTGCAGCAGCCGAGGCAGTGGCTGTGCCTAAACCACTAGTAGTCGCATCCAACGTATTGTTCTTGTCCACCGTCAGCATGCAGGCAGTGATGGTAAGCAGGGCCACAATAACCTCCCAGGGATGAGAGGCACAGAACTCGCCATGGGCGCGAAATAAACGTCCAATCATGGTTGCGGCACGTCCGATTCCCGTCCAGATCTGGCCAATCTCTTGGCTGGCTGTGAAGAGAAAAACAAAAAAGAGGGAAAAGCGCTTGTCAGTTAACGCAATTCTCGGTTTGCGGGATTTCTCGGCTCTATCTGGTTTGGGTCTCCCTTTGATGTGTCGTCGCCCCCAAGGACGTTTGGCCCAGGATGCGGGACCGGCCAGTCAACTTTTGTGCGCTGCATAAGCGAGGGGAAGAATAAAGGTGTAGGCAAGGGAAAGGGCCAAGGAAAAAGGCAAAGTCAGAGGCAGAGGCAGAGGCAGAGAGTTAACTAAATCAACAGAGAGAAACATATCGATTTAAATGTTGACACATTCACAGGCCCCCCCCCCCCCTAAGGCCACTAGGCTCCTATGTGTAAGCACACCACAGGCTCAGACGATAACAACGCCGTCCGACCCCATCGAAAAGGAAACGGAGAAACACGTTATTACACTAAGCGGATTTGTACCGGGCAGGGCGGAGCGTCCTTGAACAACCGGCACGAAGCAACTCCTCCTGCCGCAGATGCAAATCCGTGATTGATAGCTTAAGCCGGGGCCAAGTACCCAGTTCCGCATGCCGCTGCTCGACTTCGAGTCGGGTTTAATTAAGCCATCGGGCAATCTCGCTGGACGATCGCTCGCTCGCTCGCCGCCCACCACCACGTGCCCGGCATAAAAAGCGGTCCACTTTGCTCTGAACTATCCATCTATCCTGCCTGCCCCCCAGTTAGACGACGCGCCATAAATATTCAAAGAGTCCCGCCTTTGCACGGTTGCGCCGGCGCACAGCCATAAACAATGTTATCCATTTTGTTGTAAAAAAAAATGTAAAAAAAGAGGAAACAACATAAGAGAAAGAGGCAAAAAATAAACAAATAAATATGCTAAATAAATCAAATGCCACTTTGGCGCAGTCAAGAGGCTAAGCCAGAACTCAGGGGGATTTACGAGTGCGCTCCGTATCAGCAAAGCCAAGTGCCTGGAACATTGTGTAATCCGAAGCCTTTGGGGCCATAAACCATCTTAGCACTCAAGACGCGGTCCTGGCATCCTTTTAAATCTTTATGGGATGCTTTGTAAACTGGGAAATGCAGTTTATTCTCCCAAGAAGAAGGTCTTTAGGGGGATTATAATCATTATTATTTGTAAAGTGAATAGGAGAATTATTTTATTTGCTTTTTAAATGTTAAATGTTGTTGTTAAATATAAATATTTAATTCAATTTAAAGGGTTATGATAGACTGCATTTTTATCAAGAACTAATCAAAAATGTTCTAAATAACTGAAACTTTCTCATTTGAAGTGAAAAGCCCTTGACTTAATGCACTCTCAGTCTAAACTTATGGAATAAATCGAAAATTACAATAGGTAGCTCTTGTTTCCGCTTTCTGGAGTCTTCACTGCAAACTGCAGCTAGCTGGAAAGATCATCAAATTGATTTTTATGGACTCGAACATGGGGCCAGCAGCCACTGAAGCGTCCAAGCGGAATCGTAAAAAGTGCGAGGCATAAACAATTCCCTGCATATTCAAAACAAAAAAAAAATAATGTTGATGTTTCTTTTACTCATTGGCCTGTGGCTAAAATGGAAGGCCTGCGAATGGCCGGCAATTGTTGGCGTTATTTTTGGGAAGGCACTTTTAATGGCAAAAATCAGGGAAGGGGTCCAAAGGCCAGGGATCTGAGAGGGAGTAGATCAAGATCACGAGCGAGTACAATTTCGATAAAGTACATGTGTGAAGTACACGATAGCATCATCAATACTTTTGGTTTTTCTGTTGGTCTTTGCAAAAATCTACTCGGAATTTCCACTAAGCGCCAATTCCCTGGAATTGTGGCCCCCCCAAAGGGCTTTCAATTTACAGCGAAAAAGTTGTGAACAAGCACGTACTTTACTATACTTTGTACATAAACAAATAAAATAAACAAATATTGTCAAATGGCTGAAATATTTTCTATATGTAATATTTGTATTTATGACCACTCTTTTTCCTGTTAAACGTTTTGACTCGCTCCCTCATCGCTCCAGCCTCTGAGCGATATTTCCTTGTTTTCTTGGTCCAATTTTCTTCAATTTCCTGCTTAGGAAACTCATTGAATAAATTGAACTGATGATTAGTGCCGGAGAAGTCGAAGTCAAACTGAATTTGCAATAGAACAAAGGCCTCTTCCTCCTCCTCCTGGTTATTCCAGAATCCAGAGTTCCAGTTGCGGTTGTTTGCTCTCAAAAGTCCATCAAATGGGTGTGAAAAACAGGCCAGGCAGAGGGAGCGCTCCTCCTCTGATCTTCCCGAGCTATTCCCGGGAGTGTGACGTATATGTAACTCTGAATTGCCAAATCCATGGAGCGAATGAACAATAAAAAATTAGACAAATTTTTTATTTTCATTCAAATGTTTATTTTTGGCTTCTGTTTTACAACAGAAGTATCAGCGGACGGCATCAACAATTAACGAGGGCGCCGCTAAAATCTGTTGAATGGCGAAATGTTTAAATTTAGCCCAGAAGCAGCGGGAAAAGGTAAACCAGAGATCTGGAGAAATAGAGGCTGTTTTTCGGAGGAAGTCCGCGGGGCAAGGACGTGGCCCCCAAGACGGCCCATGGGGTCAAAAGGGGGACTTGCTTCCCATTTGGCAACAAACAACAGGCGAGAGAGTGTGTGTGTGTGTGTGTCCAAAGTATCTGTATCTGTAGCTATATAGCTGTTGCTGTATCTCAGTATCTGTATCTGTGCGGCTGCATTGTTTTGCATACTTTTCGTTTACATTTGAAAGCACTCGCAGAACGGATGTTGCGGCCGACCTCAACCTTACGTCCATACAAACGCGGTCCGGCGAGGGGTTCGGGTGAGGCGGCTGAGATTTCAGAAGGGAAATAACTACTAAAATAAATACGTGTGTGTATGCGGGAAGAAGCCCCGAACGGAAGGCGACCCAACTTAGAGACAGGCAATTCAACAGACACCCAAAGAAACCCCAAAGTAAATAACTACAAGCGAAATACCTAAAATTAAACCAACAAAACTGAGCCGACCTTTGAGCAGTGAACCCCTTAGACATTATAAACTTTTTTAATCTCATGCAAAAATAAACTATCTGCACTTAAAAGTAATTGTTTGGCTTTTAGCTAAATTGTTTTGAATTCACCCCTGATTTTGGTTGGGTTTTAATAGGAAATATCTAGAAAGAAATGTTCATTTCAGTGTTTATACACCCAGTTTTATTTTATTTTTGTTTAGAATATTTAATTATACATTAAAAAATTATTATATATATGACATCGGTGTTTATACACCCAGTTTTATTTTATTTTTGTTTAGAATATTTAATTATGCATTAAAAAATTATTATATATATGACATCTTATTAAAAACTGTTTCCAGTTGGACCTTTTTGCCGATTAGCCTTAAGGCCTTTGATGGCCTTAACCTTTATCCCAGAAAATTGAACGAATTCGGATGGTAACTGAAAAACTAGATCTAACAGCCACTCAAATGCATAAAATTGACATTTCATGGCATAATTCTTATTCTCTTACCCAAGCGTATTAAATCAGAGCTTTAAAACAATATTAACACCCTTAAAATGTTGTTTAAGATTTGAATTTTAAATATTGGTGTAATTATTTGTATAGGTATAATTGGGAAATCTATTTAGTCATTGGTGCAAATGTATACAGTTTTTTTAGCTTCTATAGATAAAATTCCTTATAGTTAAAGTTAATAGCACGTGGAGAAAAATTAATTCTAAGAGCCATAAAATGGCTAATTCATGAGATAATCAATCCTATTCCCTATTATAAAGGGAATATAAAACAAAACGTATATTACCTAATCAAGCTTAAATATGTATCTAATTTGTCAAGCAGTAAATGCAATTTGAATTGGTAGTTTGATGTAATCATTTATAATTAGCATTGTCACAGGCTTTAAAATTCAAAGAGACTTTCTACGGAGGCCCCAGGAGAACTTGGGACAAACCCCAATTGCAATTGTTATTGGTTTAATGAGAAGCTCGCCCATAAAACGAAAATTCTGCGAAAATATCGAGCGACGCGTGCAGCATTTGCATTTCCCAAATTGAGCACTGGGAGCCACTCCATACCATATTCCATTACCAATTAATATGCCCAATGGGCGCGTCCATCCAATTGTCAGCCGGCGGCTACCGAGAAACCAGAAAAAAAGGGGAAGATCTCAATGCGTCATCATCCGTCTTCGTCTTCTTTTGGGGGAGTGGGTGAAGGAGAGCGGTGCGTATGGGTTTTCCTGGAATCCTCTTTGGTACACTGGCAACGCGTTTATTTATGGCAGCGGAAATTTTCCATATAATTCGGTATTGTTTTTGCATACATTTTGGGCTGGCAATTAGCACACAAATTTAGCGCAACGATGCTAAGAGATAAAGCACAACAAAGCCATGATCGAGTTAATTCGATCAAAAGATCTCTCTCTCCCGGATTACTACTTTCTTTTGTAGAAGGAAAAAGTTCTAGAAATAAAGTTCATGCCATGTAAATGTATTATTCCCCCTGGCACAGATGTGGCATTGCTCTAGGTGAAGGCTCCGGCAAACACATTATTTGGTCTGGGAATTCCACCCAATATTTTCATTGCTCAAATTTTCTCCAATCCCCCAGGCAAATTATGGCAATTAACACATCTGATTTATTATTGTTTGTTATTGATTCGATTCCATCTTCGGTCTGTTCTCGTTGTGAGTTGAAGTTTGGACTTTGAATTCAAAATTTCCAAAATATATAGTAATTTCCCTTGGCATTCAACGTTAGTAGTGTACGTCAGTCGCATTTGTTGATGTGTGATTTCAGCAGGTGCTGGACCAAAAACCATAAATTCTCACGCCTTGTTTATTATTTGTGTTTAAGCAATCGGGCAATTTAAATCTGCTCACAAGCGGCAAATGAGCAAAATTCTGCTTCAAGCTTGTGTACACAAAATAAATTCAGGTGAAGTTCAAGAAATCAGGGACCAAATGATTTATACGAAAATATATGGGATACATAAGCTGGCTTTCCCAAAAGGCAAAAAATGATATACACATTGACAGGAAGGCAGGCTCCATCCCCCAGAAAAACCTTTACGAGGTGCGGAAGTGGAGTGGGACAACAGGCCTTGGCGTGAGCCTGCATTAATTTATCCAATTAATATTTAGGAGCATCGACGACATTTTATGGATTAAGTTATTTGCCTTCACTTATGTAAGAGAATCTTTTTTTCAGCTAAAATGTGCCTCATAATTATTTTTTATGGGCAAATCAGGAGGAAAATAAATATTAGTGAGTGTTTTTCATTTTTGGTAATTTAGGAGGAGATATTATTTAATTCTGAAGGAAAAAACAAGATTAAAGTGTTTTAATTATAATCATTTATGTATGTTTGGCCTGAAACCACACACTCTTTACAATTATTTATATAACTTGAAAGAAAGAATCATTAAAAATAAAGAATTATTTACAAACTTCTTTTAAAGAACTATATTTCTGGGAAACAAGTTTCTTTTTTGTTCCAAACACAACTCTTTCCTAACCGGATGAATCCATCTTTTGAATCCAGCCAAAGAGTCTGCAAATCTTGATTCTTGCAACTTGTTTTCCTCCGCATTTCTGCGCAAATCTTCAACTGGAGGGCCAAAGACGTACCATGACTCATGTGGCCACTTGTTCTACTTCTTTTTTGATTAAAACTTGATTGCAGTGCTAATGGAAGCTAGCCAAGATTGTGACTCAGTCGGCAGACTGCACGATTTGGGTTTCCTTAGGTAATTACAGGTAGCGTGGGATTGGGGGCAACTCATTCGCCGTTTGATGGTGTAAGATTGATAACGAAATGGAAATAAATATAGATCACAAACAAAAAAAAGAGGGTTAAATGGGATTGATGGGGCAGTGTTTGGGAAAGTAACCCGATTAGATAGGAAACAAGGTCAAAGCCAATAAGGGGAAAAATATACAATTTAATAATATTTTCGATGGCAAATACTAAACCCAATATAGATCACTCTACGATATTATTTTCCATATTTTTGCTGCGTTATCATGATAAGAATTTATTGGCACTTCAGCGCCGAGCTACACTAAAAGCCAAATCAAGTTGTTGGCAATTACAGACACTTGCCGAAAGCCGATTAAACGATAAGACGCTAACAGCAAACATATTTTCCATTCGGGCTAACGAAAAAGTGAAAAGAAATAAATCTGAGACAATTTGTAGAGCTCTTTTTCTGGCTTTGCAGCCGTTGTTTTGTGTAATTTACAAGTTGCCAAACAAAAAGTAAAAGTTGTCGTGTGAGGCACAAATAAATAAATTAATAAAACAGCGGCGATGAGAAGAAAAAACAGTTTTACTTTCTACCAAAAATGCGAATGCTGCTAATTTGTATGCAAGCTGGGAGGGCACACAAAAAAAAAATCAACAAAAAACGGAACGAAGACCAAAAAACAGTTGTGTTTTTTTTTCAGAGCAAAAAAAAGAAGAAAAAACGATAAAGTCAAACAAAGTAAAAGACACATCAAACGATTTTCCTGCTCTGCCCGGCTTCTTTTTTTTTCTGCAACAAAAAGTTGTACAAGGAAAAACTTTTAAAAGCGGCAGGATTTTAAATTAAAAGCAAAAATCAAAGTGGGAGATGTCGTTGGGGCCCAAAAAACATTCCTCTCAAGCGTCGCTCCCACTTGGTTGTTTTGGTCTTTACGATGCTGCCATCGACATGTGTCAATAGCTTATGTTAATCAGGTGCTCCAGCAACGCGATAGCATCATCGAATCTCATCGCATCGCAGACCATCCTCTTTGGCCACCTCTCCAGCTCAGCTCCCATGACATTGACCCACTTGGCTGTTTGTCCATCGATTCGCGTTGACCACAACGCCGTTAACCATCCGAAGAGCAATCAAAGCCGAAAAAATGCTCTGAACAAAAAAACCGGAACCGTTCGCAATGAAATAGAAAGTTTTTTTATTTGGGACTTTATAGCCGTCATTGGTTTAAACAAAAAGAAGACACAAAACGAGGGCTTAGTGATTGTCTTAAAGATTAGAAATTCGTTTAAAACATAGTTAATCGGATTTCTTTTGAGAATATTAGTTTATTATAAAGTTAAGGGGAATGGAAAATCACAGAAAACATTTCTTCCCCAAGGAATTCTATCTATGAAATCTATATTAGTACTTAAAATAGACTGCAAATTAAATGTACAGAAGTTACAATGTCTTAAGATATTGGTTTTAATATGTTTATCATAAAACTCCATTAGGAAATTCTTTAAAAATTCCATAAAGTTAAATTACAAATTGTTACTATTATTACAGTTTCTACAAAACTGTTATAGGAAACGTTGGCGAACAAGTTATTAAAGGCCATAAGCTTAACTTTTAAATTAAAACTCTTTAAAGGACACAAAAAAACCTTACTCCAAACCAAGGAAGCTTCCTTAAGTTAATAAATATTTCTGCTATTTTAGTTTGTGCTTCCCATTGTATTTCAATTAACGCCATTCAAGCCATTTAATTGTAAATACATTTAGCCTTTGGGCATTCGTCCTTAAGCTCAAATTGCTGAGTAGTTTCCCAGCCCTGAATCGCTTTTGATATTCACTTCTGGGAACTGTCAATGAATTGGAAATCTATTTCATATTCAATACTATATATGCAAATTTTTGCCTTCATCTCTCTCCTGGTAACAATGCCTAGGTCGGGCCCTGCCGGAGAGTATCTCAATCTGCGAAGTAGTTTCTTTTGGGGGCCTTTTTTTCGGTTTCGGGCACGTGCGTGTAACTCAAAATCTTAAGTTGCGTTAAATCGGTTGCATATATTATAAATAGTATTAAGCATTTGCAGCTGATTGGCGAAGCCCGCCGTCATCGTAGTCGCGATCCGGTTAATTGCCACCCATTAACATGACGGCGATTCGAAAACCTTTGTTAACAAATTAAGCAATCAAAGCTATTATTAAATAAACCATAATTGAAATGCGCCGCCATAGGCGATGTTTTTGGCCAAGGTTTGTTGTTTTATTTGCCAATGTGACGGCGCATCCCCAGTTTCAGTTTTCTGTCAGAGACGACGATTCGCAATCACGCTAAGTAAAGCTGCCTTCATGCTCGGTTTGCCATTTGGCCAAAACCAAAACCAAAACCAAAATCAACATATGAGCAAAACAACTTAAAAACACGGCAATTCTAATCACAGCGGCACCCACATGATTATGCTGAGGGTAGAGGAGATGGGATGGGATGCACATCATCATCATCATGGGGCTTATCGGAATCGGCATGAGAATTATCATCATCATAGCGCCCCGTCATCTGCAGCATAAGCGCTCGTAAAGTGGCCAACTTGGTTGGCTGCCTCCGCTTTCTGGCAGCTTGTTGCAAATTTGAATTTTAATTCAGCCAGCCAGAAGGCAGGCAGAGGGGAAGAGGGGAAAGGGCCCTGGCAAAAGGCATTTTTATCGACGCTCCGCCGGTTCTCTGATGTTTGCCGGATGCAATTTCAATTTCCAATCACAATCATATTACACGGCTTCATGGATTACATGCCGAGATACGAAAGAAGGCGGTGCGCGTGTCCTCCCACTCATTTCCCCTCCAGGACACCCTCATATCCTGGCTTAAACAGAAATTGATTCGAGTGTGTTCAGGGTCCTTGAGAGTGTGTGTGTGTGTGGCAAGTAGCAGTTATGCGGGTTGCTCGAGGAGTCTTTGGATTTGTTATCACTTTTTGATTAGCAAAAAATTCAGCAATGATGAAATCTGTCTGATTAATGGGAAATTTTGCGATCGTTTACTTGCAATTAAAAACATTTTCCTAATGCGCCTTTTGTGACTATGATTCATGGCCACAAATTGAGATCATTTCCACCGATGAGCTACAGCTTACGGATGCTTAAAGCACTTTGCTACGGAAAGCATAAGGAAATATACAATAATTGCAGGAAAAATAAATCACATCTTTTATAGGCAACCTCAATATTTCAAAGTTTATGGATTTTTAAGAAGACATTAACTATGAGAATATGAGCAATGTGGCTTCAAAGAAATATGGTTGCATTTAAAAGAAAACTCGCCAAACCTCCCAAAAAAAAAAAACATGTATGTATAACTATCAGAAAGTCTCCGATTAGTTTGGAAAAACAAATAGGAATCAAAATCCTGTTTGCGCTAAGCATACATCATTAATTTCCCAAGTCCCGTCTTCTTCGCAATAAACCATTTATATTCTGATTAATAGCAGGCCCACTCACATCCAGCAGGCAGAAAACTGGCGGCATATGTGGACTCTGGCAAACATGTTTGTTTTTACAACCTTATCTGCCGTATATCCGTCGTCGATGGATCCTTGCCTACCTACCTCCCAGTCCCAACCATCCCACCACCCCAGCCAGGAGCACCCCATTATGAGAATTAATTAAATCGAGGCACAAAAAAGAATGTTATAAATCGCATAAATATTTTTCTGTTCGCGAGCTGACTGACTAAGACCTCGCCAATATTGCCTGACTTTGAAGTTTGATTATATACCCAGTGCGAGGGTCATCCAAATCAAATGTCTTCCCACCGAAACACACAGAACCACCCAGCAGCCGGCAAGTGTAGATTAAACACTGCGAGTTTTCGTGTTTTGTGCAATATTTGCCATCGTCGTTGTGGATGTGGTTGCCACAGCCCCAGCCGAGACCGAGAGTTGGACAAACAAGAGACGCGCATAGAATAAGTCGCTTCGGTTAATGTAATTATGGGCGTTTTATTGGGGAGACCCAGAGGGGTATCCCTCATGGTGGCAGCTTTTCTGCATTGCTCAAATATTTGTACCGCTTGCAACGGCAACGTCGTTGTCTAAAGTTTGTTTGACCGGCGTAAATAAACAACAGGCCTAGAGCCATGGGTGGCGGCAATAAAAATCAAGACACAAGCAACAGCAACAAGCTGAACACAGTTAAAAATTAGCTCTGGGTTTTAAATTATATTTAAGTATAAAAATATATTATAAAATAATATATGAGAAGCTTTCTAGAATATGTAGATTTCCTACAATGCGATAGACTTGAAGATACTTTAATTGGGGATCTTAAAAACAAAACCAAGTTAGGTTTAAATTTAAAGGAATCTTTAAAGATGTTTTTAATACAATTGCTTGCTATTCTTAAATGCTTCAATATATGAAAATATTTTTAAAATATATTGATAAATTATTAAACAAAAATTCTGGCCACTTAAACTGTGCCACTAGGCTACCAGACTTCCTTTTTCTCCAAGTGCATCCAGCCATAAGGCAAACATCTTGTGACATAGACAACTTGGCAGCGGGCAAAGCAATTGCATCCGCCCCGAACTTGGCCGGTTGGTAACTTGATTATGCCATAAACCAATATGCAGCACAAGTCAACGCATTTTTTTCCTTTCGTTACGCTTTGAATGGAGATCTCTCGGTCTCAGGTATATTGGCCTGGGTAATATTGCGTTGCGTCTGGTAACCATTACGAGTCATCAGCATTCAAGGCGGCCAACTACGATTTCGGAGTGCCAATCGCTTGGTCCGTCGAGTTTTACGTGCCTGGTTAAACGGGTTGCAACCAAAAAAAAAATTAAAACCATAAAAACAAAAAAAAAAACCAACGACAAATGGTAGCTTATGGTCGAAAATCGGAAATCGAGAAGCAGAGTTGCAACTGCGACAGTGGCAGTTGCAGTTGCAACGGTTTACTTGTTGGCACTGCTGAACCCTGAACATGAAAATGGTGACAGGTTTTTCTTCTTTCCCCGCTGCCGGTCTGGTCTTTTGGCGACCTCATTTTACAACAACAACAACATCAGAAAAGTTAAAAAAGAAAACAATAAAAGTTGAAAGTTACGCAAAACTCAGGTTTCTGCTTTGGCTTCATTATCGAATTATAATAACCATAAATCTAGGGAGTGTTTATGCTCATTTAGTCTGTCTGAGACATAAAAGAGATCTTGTTAAGATTGGTCTCAGTTAATTAAAAGTTATCGTCTTAGGTTTGGGAAACTATTACTAGAATCAGACATTATTTTGGTTAACAATATATATTTTTATATTTCTACTTATCGTTTTTTTTATATTCTTATATATAGGCGACTTTTTATTTATTTAAAAATATTAAATATTGTCATTTTAAATCATTTTTCTGCAGGTTGAGGTGGCAATATTAAATAGGTGACAATATTTATGAATTTGACCTAAAACATCGCTAGTTTCGATAGTAAAACCGATGTTTTTCTGCTCCACTCTTCTGACAGAACTTCTGTTTAATGTCAATCTAATTTTTCTTCAGCGAAGATTTGCCGAAAAACCCTGCCAAAGTACTGACCCAGTGAGCTTTTCCAGCGAACCACGCCTGTGTCTCCGCTTCCGCTTCCGTCTTCACCTTCGTTACTGCATCCTCAATCCCAATTAGCCACCACCATCAAGATGCCCGCCTCCAGTGACCTGGACCGCCAGATTGAGCAGTTGAGGCGCTGTGAGTTCATCAAGGAGAGCGAGGTGAGGTCCCTGTGCACCAAGGCACGTGAGATACTGCTGGAGGAGGGCAACGTGCAGCTTGTGGATTCCCCGGTAATAGTTTGCGGCGACATTCATGGCCAGTTCTTCGATTTGAAGGAGCTGTTCAAGGTGGGCGGCCAAGTGCCTGCGAAGAATTACCTATTCATGGGTGACTTTGTGGATCGCGGCTACTACAGTGTGGAGACATTTCTGCTGCTGCTGGCGCTGAAGGTGCGCTACCCGGACCGCATCACACTGATCCGCGGCAATCACGAGTCGAGGACCATAACCCAGGTTTATGGATTCTACGACGAGTGTCTGCAAAAGTACGGCTCCCCGTCTGTGTGGGGCTACTGCATGGATATCTTTGACTACCTCAGCCTGGCGGCCGTTATCGATGGCAAAATATTCTGCGTGCACGGCGGTCTGTCGCCATCTATCCAATATCTGGACCAGATCCGAGCCATCGATCGCAAGCAAGAGGTGCCCCACGACGGACCCATGTGCGATTTGCTGTGGAGCGATCCGGAGGATCAGACAGGATGGGGTGTGTCGCCGCGCGGTGCCGGTTATCTGTTCGGCTCCGATGTTGTCGCCCATTTCAATCGTACCAATGATCTCGAATTAATATGCCGTGCACATCAGCTGGTGATGGAGGGCTTCGAATGGCATTTCAACCAAACCGTTCTGACCGTCTGGTCAGCTCCCAACTACTGCTATCGCTGTGGCAATACGGCTGCCATTTTAAACCTGGACGAGCACCTGCATCGCGACTTTATCATCTTTGAGGCGGCTCCAAAGGAGCGTCGATGTGCACCCTTGAAGAAGCCCAAGGCGGACTATTTCCTTTAAGACAAGCCTCGAAGTAGTTCCTTTACTAAGCCAGATTTAAAGCAGTAACTAAAACTTAAAGCTGCTAGGAAGCAGACTGCCTTTAGTAACCAGAGTTTCGCCTGAAGCTAGTTTATGTATCGGAGAAGGGTAGAAATTGTTATTTACCACATAGCTTGGAATATTAAATAAAATACGTTACATTAAAGATTCTGCCTTTAATATTATTATTCAAAAGGAAATCAATTTTGTTCCTGCTAAACTTGGCTTCTTTCAAACTTATCTCGTCATGGAAAACTTTGTGTCTTTTGTCAATTTAATTGGTTAGTTATGCAAAACCCACACACGGGTGCTTCAGTTTTCTTTGGCTCCTCAGTTAGGCTCGGCTCAGGGTTGCTGCAACTTCTTGGGACTGTTTGCCTTTGTTGGGCTCTAATGCGGGCCCAATAAACATAAACTTTGATATGTTTATGCCAGAAGTGTGTGCTCTCTCTTGGTTATGATGCTGGCTGGCTGGCTGGATGGCTGGTTGCTTTGTTTGTATTTGCAGGCGACGACTATGTTTGCATTTACGCTGGTGCCTCGAGTCGGGCCTATTTGCATTACAAAGTGAGTTTGCAGCTACGATGTTCGAGCCCCGAACTAATTCGATGCGATTGAACATCGATTTTATAGCGCCCCGTTTTTTACGGCCAGCAGCAGCAGCAGCAGCAGCAGCAGGCAACAAAGGGTTCGCATCTGGCCTTCGCTGGAAGTTGGCCTAAAGCGGCGGAAATGTGTAGCCATCAATGCAATGTGATGGCTTTGCAATAGCGCTTGAAGGTGATCGAAAAAAAGAGGGAAACACCAAAAAAAAATTCCAAAGTCATGCTCTCAATCCGAGAAATCATACGGCGGGGTGGGGTGGGGATGTGCACACTCAGAAAAAACGTGCTTATCAATTTTAAATATTGATAATGGTGACATTTAAAAGGTATACGGGGTATACAATTTTTTTTAATAATCTTTACGAAATTATGTATACTTTCATGGAAAATAAATATATTAAATGCTTGAATATCGTTTTAAACTGGGGAAAATAACATTTTACCATGGTATAAACTAATTAAAATTTTAAAAATGGGTTTCAGTAAGAAAAACTTTGTGAACTTGAACCTCTATAACTAAAAAATATAGAAATTTGTGAAATATTTAAGCTCTTCAGAATCTTATTTTTAAATATTCCTCTATCAAAACACAATTACTTGTCTACAAATTCCATAAATTATTTTATCAGAGAGAATTTTAAGAGATTACTCAGGCACATTTCTCCAGATTAAGTTGTTTCTTTCAGCTTTAAGGCTTAGTTTACATTTGATCTTTATATATATTTCTCTGTGTGGCAAGTGCCTAATGCTGGCTAACCATGTCGACTCATCGCTTAGCGATTTGACAGCGCAATTTGCCAGAAATAACAATAATTATGCTCGCTGTTGTGTGTTGATGATGAAATTGCAGCCTGAAAATCGCGCACGCGTTTTGCATGCGACTTTGCCAGCGTTTTGATAATCGCGCAATCTTTGACGGAGCGGAGACATGGACACGGACAGACACACGTACGGCGCGGCACATGACCAATTTCTGTTGCCAACACGAAAGACGGGGAATCGGGGAGACCGAGAGATGGGGAGATGGAAAGGGGGCCAGATAAAGGGGCAGAAATAAGCCGGAGACTTCGCTGCGCATGCGTGCGGCTTGAGTCGCGCGCTCAGATCGCTTTGCGTCGCGTCGCGTCGCCTTTGCAGGTGGCGGAGAAAGTTGCCAGCATTGAAACCACTTTTTTTCGGTTCGCCGGTGCCTGCCTATTGTTGCTGTCCAAACTACATTGGTACACATATAAAAAAAAAAAGAGACAGCAAAAGAAACAGAGAGAGAGAGGGAGAAATGCCAGGCCGTAAAGCCAAAGAAGCGCGCCCCAGCGTTAAATGAAAATAAATTTGTTTAAAAAACCAAATCGAAGTTGGGCAAACCCAAGGCGGGCAGCAGCAGCGGTGAGAGCAAAAGTTATGAAATCGCCCCGCCGATGGAATTCGAAGTTGAATTCGTATCAATGAAGTTATAGTACAGGTCAACAAAATAGCAACTTATAAGGTGGAGATTTATGAAATGTAAACTACATGAAAGTTTATTTAAAGCAAAAGAGTACGAAAATTTAAAAGAAAATGTATAAATGTATAAAATGTATAAATATTCCCCTTGTTTTAACAATAAGACATACAACAAATTTTTAGCATGAAGATATTTGCATAAATTCCCGAGACTGGAATCCGGTACAAGATCGTTTAGATGGACACTAAATTTTTGGTAACCAATGGAACCAAAAAAAAGTCTGAAGAACCCTTATTTAAACAGATCGGTGTGTAATCTTTCCATACAGTTTAGCATCTTTATAATTACCGATCCGAAAAACTTTGAACTAGCTAAAGATCCTTTAAAATTTAATAATAAAAACCCAAACTTAATCGCAATTCCTCTTAAAATTTTCCAAAGATCTATAAACCAAGTCAGTTCATTTTGAATAAAACTTTTAAGTAATTTACCATTAAGTTTGGTTGCTATTAATTCAGGCACAGCTGTGTCTCGATTCAGAGCTTGGATATTGCTGGCGCGCGACTTTGGCTTGGCACAAAAATCGTATATGAATATACAAGAAATAAACTCTTTCGCAACCCGCAAGACACAGCCCCTCCGGGGGACTGGATTGGCTTGTTGTAATTGAATAATATTCCTACTCCGAGACTCGCCACATAACAGTGAACAAAAAAAAAAACAACAACAACAATAACAAAAAGTAGGAAGCGACAATGCACTTGACAAAGCTGCTGCACTTGTTTTATGGTTTATGCTTTTTTCTTTCGTTGTTGCAGCGGCAGCAGCGGCTGGGACTCTGTGGCATTTTTCACTTTTGCTTTTAATAGCCAGATGCTCTGTCTGTCTGTCGATGAAGATACAGATGGAAGCGGCAACGGAGGCGGAGCTGAAGATGAAGTCGTCATCTGATGGCGTTTTTTCGGAATGTGTTTTGGATTTTTCGAATTGCCGCTCTTCACATAACCGTAATACGGTTTCAGCCTTCTTTTATATATTGGGATTGGGCATTGCTGTCGCTGCCAGATGTTGCCACTTCATTTTCAGTTTTGGTAAACTGGGGAACAGGCCAAGGAAATCAACTGGCATTGAGAAAGTAGTGGTACTTTCTTTCCATCAAAAAGGCAGAGTTTCATCAGGAAATGAACAAAATCGCTGACGGCGCAACAGGATGTTCCCGAAAACTCCTGATGGTCTCAAGTGGGTTTTTTTTAGGGTAAGAAAAATATATCCAAGTTTAAAACTATTTTGAAAAGGCCTCTTGTAAGGAAATCTATTTCAAGTGAGTTTATAGGAAGTAAGATCTTAAAATCAAACTCCAAATTTGGAAAATAAAATTTAAGATTGTATTATTGCAATATTAATAGTAATTGTATTTAATATTAATATTAATTGTATTTTTGAGGCAAATTAACCAAGAATTTTCTTTAAAAGATTTCTTTTTGTTAAATAAAACTCCCAACTTCAAGTGGTTACTTCTTGCCAAGCAAAGAGAAAGTTGTCCAACATATGTTTGCCTGTCCCCACTGCAGGCCAAGAACTTTTAATAGACGCCGCCGTTGTGCCCAGACACTGATAAGATTGCGGGAGCCCAATTGCATAACTGGGCGACTAACCAAATAGTGGAAGGTATGCAATTGATCGCGGTCTACTCACGATCTCTGCGATTCTGGGAAAGAAAGTGGAGAGGGATGCTGTCCGGAAGTGGGGGCGATAAGGGGGGAGACCAGAAACCAGAGCCGATATCGTGGCATATGCTAATGGAAAGTGTGAAGACAAGAACTAACCTTGCTTTTCTGCGAGGGATCGGGTGGCGGCGGGCGTGTGTGGTGGGGTTTACCTGGCGGCGTACGGATGACACACGCCTTAGTCCACAAGAGAAATGCTAATCAGGCGGCGAGCGGAGTTGGGTTTCTTCTTCCAGTTGGAGAGAGAGGTCGTGGACAATAACAACTGGTTTCTATTCACAAATCCAGTGCGTGCAACTGTGCGTGCTAGTTCTTCTCGTGTGCTCCACTCTCCGCAGACAAATCCACATTATTGGGTTCGCGATTTATTCATTTATATAATCCCACTCTAGTCGCGGCACTTTCGCGGATTTCGGTTTCGGTTTCTTTTCTTTTCTGCGGTGTTTAACTAACAAATTGTTAAGTGCGAAAACACTGCCTATTGTTATTGCTGCTCTTCCGCGCACACTCGTCTTGTTGTTGTTGTTGTTGTAGTATCGGTTTATTGACTGACTCCGCGATTAGCACTGGGACCGGATCGGAGCAACTGGCTGGCTGGCCGCGCGGTAAGTGTCTGCTGCGTGGGATCCTGGCGTCCGGAATTATAAACTATTTTCGGTAGAGCCAATTCGGTTTCTTCCGCGTACACAACAACAGCTGTTTGACGGTGTGACCATTGAATTCATTGGCTATATTCCAAAAATTTATAAATATTTCTCGTGGTATTTTTAAATGTTTTTTTTTATATTCCCTGTTGGTCACTCTAATTAGTGTGGTATTATTTTAACTGCTTGCTCCAACTAGAAACTGCTTACTGCAAGGACGATCTGCTTGCTGCAAAGACGATCTGCTTAATTTGGAACTGCTTGCTTCATGTATAGCATGTTTTTTAGCATTACATTTTTATATTTAGCCTGTTTAAGCGTATTTTTGGATAAAATTTGGCTTATAGCCTGGCAACAACAATGGCAGCAAAGCTGGTCATATTAGGGTGTTTCATATATCGATAAGCTATCGGATATATCGATGTATCGCTGGTTTTGACAACACTGGTATAATCGATACTGTCATCGTTGTTTTATCAGCTCTAGCGATTGTGATTTGCAATTTTTGTAGTTTGACAATATTTTATAACAAATTCGGAATTTACTCGGGGTATAGCAAGATATAGCCATGTCCAACGCACAGGCCACAGTCACCGCCTACCTGGCGACCCAGAAGAAGACGACAAACAAAGATCTGGCCGCCGAGTGGACGCTCATCGAGGAGCTTTACAATGAAAAGTGGGTTTTGTTTGTTGAAGCCTTAAAACCCGGCATAATTGGTATTTTTTGCAGACTGTGGAACGAGCTAACCATCAAGCTGGTGGCCTTCGTGCGCCATGAGTCTCTGCAGGACGAGACGGCGCTGTTGCAGCTCTACCAGAACTTCCTCTCCACCTTCGAAACAAAGTGAGTCCGGCGTCTGCGGATGACTTGGCAGTATCTTAACCTCAGTGTGTTTCGTTTAGGATCAATCCCTATGGTCTCATCCAGATCCTCGAAGTGGTCGTGGACAACATCAGCGACAAGAAAGAGGCCATCGAGTTCCTTGAGAAGATGAAGGATAAAGTAAAGATCTGCGACGAGGCGGTGTGGTATCTACAGGTGATGCAGGGCAACCTCTACTTGAGCAACCTCAACGACCTGAACGCCACCAAAAAGATCATCGAGGAGCTGCGCGACGTGCTGGAAGAGGCAGGCAATGTGACGCCCGTCCACGGAAAGTATTACATGCTCGCCTCCCAGTACTACCGTCGGGTGGGCAAGCACAGCGACTACTACCGGTGTGGCCTGCAGTTCTTGGGCTGCTCTCTGGACGACTTTCCTCGTGACCAGTGGGCCCAGCAGGCCTTCTTCCTTGGTCTGGCCGCCCTGCTAGGCGATGGTGTCTATAACATTGGAGAGCTTCTGGCGCATCCCATCCTGGAGTCGCTGAAGGGAACAGAGAACGAGTGGCTGGTGGAGCTGCTCAAGGCATTTAACACTGGAGATATCAACAAGTACTGGCAACATAAACTAATATGAATTCAGGTTCTAATTTTTCACGTTCTCCCTCAGATTCAATGACATGAAGAAGATCTGGTCCGGAATTCCCGATTTGGCCGCCCAGGAGGTGAAATTGCGCCAAAAGATCTCCCTGCTCTGCCTCATGGAGATGACCTTCAAGCGCTCGGCCATTGAGCGTGCCATCTCCTTCACAGACATCGCCCGCGAGACCAAACTGCCCGCCAAGGAGGTGGAGCTGCTCATCATGAAGGCCCTGGCTTTGGATCTTGTGCGCGGGGAGATTGATCAGGTGGCCGGAGTGGTGAACATGTCGTGGGTGCAGCCGCGCGTCCTCAACCGTAACCAAATCGCTGGCATGGCCAGCACCTTGGACACCTGGATGGGCGCCATCACGAATATGGAGAAGCTGATGGAGAATCGTGCCGCCGAAATTCTCACCAATTAGTTATAAGTTTGCGTATGAGTTTCGACTGATCTTGATGGTCCCCACTAATTTCCATTTGCGAAAATGCTTTTGTATTTAATTAAACCCGAAACAAAACTGAATTGTTTAAAGATTGTGTTAATTTCTTTTGTTTTTAATTTATCTCCCTGACGTTTTGCGTGTAAAAAGTTGTTTGTGCTTACGGACTGGCTTAAGTCTAGCTTAGTGGCTAAATCAGATCACTTATCGAGGATTTGCTCCTTACGGTTAGCCCTAGGATTATTTACAATATAAAGAATACGTCGAATTTGGCGATAGACTCTGGTTTCTTCTAACAAGCTAAAATGTCAATCATGAATTTGGAATTGGCTGTAGCCATAAACGCGGCCTGCATATCACTAGCTCTTGCTGCTGCTGCTGCTGCTGCTGCTCCTGCTTTCCGGCGCACACTATCGTCCGCCATCGTTCTCCGCCAGCACACCAGCAATCAAATGTTCAGGCACCGCAGCTTTGTATCCGGCACGCGGGACGTGAACTCGAATGATGGCGGGCGGCGGATGTCCTCGTGGGAGTCGCGCCGTATCCGATCCGGATTGCGACCCATCACAGACGACAGAGGTATGTCGCGGCGGTAGAGCTCTTCCAGTACTAGGCGCTCCAGCTCGAACAGGTGATTGTCTATCACGCCGGGGATCTCCTCGTGCATGAACATGGCCAGTCGAAGCAGGTACTCGGCATTGTGGCCACTGGGTCCGCGGCAGGTAACGATCTGTTTGGCAATCTCCTCAACTGGATCGTCTCCTAGCCAATGGATATTTTCTGGAGTGGCGATATACACTAGAACTTCGACCGCCTCTCCGCTGAAGGGCGTGTCTTGAGAAGCGACGCGGGGGAAGAATTTTGTGTCGATTGTTGCATAGCCACCTGTTGGAATCAACTTGGGTTAGCTCTTATCCTTGGGGTAAGTTTCTTCTTGATTCACTTACCTAGCGTGCACTCGCGCTGCTTGAGATATTCCAGAGCCGTGCTTCCAGTTATTCTATAAGCGCAGCCCCAAGTAATGCCCTGCAATCAAAAGAGAATATTTATTAATAAACAAAATATAGAAAAAATAATAAAAACATATGTTTAATGTATTTCTAAAAATATTTTTCATCACTCGTCCCGCCCTGGGTTCGAACCCGTGTGACTGGTCTATTCTTATCGCACGCGGCCGGATTTTTATGATTCCCAAGTCGTTATACCGCAGCTGGTACGTATAAATATGGCTGCCGGCTGTACAGATATTGCCGCTTTGAGTTTTCCATGCTTGTCTTTCGGGGCCACAAACGAGTTCCTGGTAACTCTTCGTAATAATGCCCTGGGCGAAAGTCCCCGGGCCTAGGATAGAAAGTATCAAGGTGTAAAAAGTGCATTCCGGTGCATTCGCCTATATTCTGCGGAATTTCGCCTGGCGTATGATGAAGAGGATTCTCTCCGAGTCTTTGCGCTGGGTTGTCTGCGGAAATCTGCCAGAGTTCACCTCAGAAATGGACGAGTTGGTAGGACCTTCCCGAGAGCGAAAGCCCTCGTGGGGGAAACCGCCTACACAGAATGGGGCTTACGTTGGGAAATTCGAACGGCGCAAAATCACTTTTTTCCCTGCATCATCTACCCCATAAATTATATTTGTGATGAGTACTTCACTTACCTCTTTGTCCTCAACGAGCGTTGCAACACGTCCAGGCTGTAACAAAGAATGAAAATACATATTATTACTCAAGCAGACTTTATACGATTTCTTCTGAGGAGCTTATTTAATGTTTTCCCAAAGGTTCCTATCACGTTGTGTTTGTTTACCTTCTTTATATACGATTTATTTACTACGTTTGCATTTTTTTATATAGCGAACCGGACCTTGGACCTTTTTCAGATTATATGGGTATTTATTTTTGCAAGGAACATAGGGAAAATATGGCTTATATATTTATGGAATATGAAATATCTAGACTTGAATAAAAGGAATATACAAAAGAGCTGAACATTAATTGTTTTGTTTTGATTATGGAATTGAATAAATATCAATGGCAAGACAATTTCGAAACTGTATAATCAGCTCTTTTTATTGTACAATACATTTGAAGCATTAAATATCGAAAATGTACAAAATGCTGACTTATACAGTGGATACAATTTCATACATTTTGTAATTAAAAAATTGTAAATAAATAACAATTTATGAATGTATGTTAAAAAAATGGGCCACAAACAGGAGAAGCTATTTTTATTGAAGCACCCAAAAATCCAAACTTGATCAAATTCCGTTCCTAAACTGGTTTCATGTTCAAATATCTATGGAATTGTATCGATCTCAAGGGGCCTGTCCCGACTTGTTATGTTAATTGAAACGTAATCTGTATCTTAATTGGCAGCAGCCGTGCTCCACACGCTGGCGAATACTAATTTCACTTGTTGTTTGCCATTAGCCCCACGAAGCTGATAACGCCCAACGAATAGATAACGCGTGCCTGATCACTGTGCTCACATTAAAAAAACTGAAAACTGCCAACTGGCGACGTTCGTCGTTCCCCGTCCAGACACGAAAACATTTAAACAAATGGCAGTGGCAATAAAACAATTACCAGATCGCTGCTGCTAGTTGGAGAGTAAACACACGCGTGAAAAGAGCCAACAGACAAGGGCTAGACTTGTCTAAGACCAGGCCGTAAAAAAAACCGCACCCAGGTGGGGTAATCCCCAACACTTAACCACTCTCACTGGCACTCTTCTCACCTTCTCCTCGCAGCCGCGGTGGGTGACGTTGCCCTGCCAGAAGCGCCGGACGTAGCCGCGGATGTAGCCCGTGATGCACTTGGTGTAGGTGAAGCCCGGATGCCAGCAGAGGGATCCGTAGCCGAAGACCCAGCAGGCGGGGTCCGAGGGCCCATTGTTATTGTTGGCATTGTTCTGCTGATTCTCCTGCTCGCCATTGTCCCCATTGTGGTTCTCCTCCGCCGCTCCCAGCTGGCCGTTGGTGAAGAGATTTTTGAAATGGGCTGGCACCTCCGCCGGCTGCCGGTGTCCACTGAAGTGAGCCATTTTTTTGTCCAGCACTAGCCTTCAATTAGGTCAAAATCAATGGCTTTCGGGGAGGAGTGTATAGCGCTCAAAGTGCTGTTTAATGAATGAGATCGGGATCGGGATCCTGGAACTGCTATCTGGGCATGCTGGTGGCTGCAAGCTTCGACTCCTTCAGTTACATTGATGTTAGAGTGCGGACGAGATTCTGTGGGAGACCAGAACAGAGCGATGTTACATAAAACTTGAAATTTCGTTTATATTTCCAAAAAGTTATTCGAAAAATAATTATTTAATTGCAGGCCTTCGCCTGGCTTACTTTTGTTTTTCCTGTGTTAAAGATTGCGATATCTTCTTGAATTATTTTACTAGTGCGATTTTTCTCGTCGAGTGCGACCAAATAGTTCAGCGAGCGTTCGGGAACTAAAACGTTCAGCGCAAAAACCGAAAACATTTCCAACGCCAGACGGCGAAGAGGAAGAGCGCGTAGAGCAAAAGCAAAATACGGCGGCGAAAAAATAAAAAATAAAAATGTAAAATAAATATTTATGACGCTCTGTCTGACGACTCTCAAAAGACTTATCTATAGGTTTGAATATAGCGAACGTGTATTTAAATGGCTCTCTTACTCTCACTCTCTCTGCCCGCTCAACAATTCTCAGTTCTCTGTACCTCAGATCCCCCTTTCTCTACCTCCCACCCTCTTGTTCTCTCCTTTTCTCTGTCTAGTTTTCCCTATCAAGCGAGAATTGTGGCAAAATCTTGGCGCTTCGGCTTCGAATTGAGGTAAAGGTGACTTGCTGCCCAAACACGTCCATAAATAATCAAACAATTAAATAAAGTTAAATATTTATATACCTTATAAACGCTAAATAATAACCGATCATATAATGACCAAGCTGGAAATCGTCTGCGTGTCGAACGAAAAACCCCTTGAACTGAAGGATCAGCCATAAATTCAGGCATTTAATAATTATAAATATATAAATGCCTCAAATTAAGAGTTGATTAAGGATTCTTTAAGAATTGATTTTGAAAATTGCCAATCATGGGATCATAAAGATTGCTGGTATTACTCGTTAAAAAACAAATCTCTTCAACTGATATGTTAATATTGAATTATTATTGTTTTTCCTGGATTTTCCTGATTCCTGATTCCCAGGAATAAATCATCTTTCTCGCCTGGCAACAGACCTCTGATATACAAGTTAATTGTTACAATTACAGTGATTAGATCAAAGTCAACAATAACAGCTCAGACAAGATTAAGGCTTGGCCAGCCGGCAAAAGATTTACAACTCCTATTCCCATGTAATATCCCTCAAAGCAACTTTCAGAAGAAATCCTCTATCCATTTAATTCTTAAAGTTATGCTTGAACTTATTCCTCTTTAGGTACAAAGTCGACTCTTTATAATATTATCGCATGAAGAATTTATCTGTATCCAGTTTTATATGCCAAGTTATTTATGTATTTGCACTGGGCGGTATACTCTATTTAATATTAAAAATAAATGTTTAAGTTATAAATATGTTTATCAAGCGATCTATTTTTTGAATTTTTTTTTTTAATGTTTCATATTTTTTGATTCAATTTTATTACTTCCATAGAAATCATTTGTTTATTATGTTAAACAATCAATTACCAATAACATGTGTTATATTTTTTAATAATTATTTCTCTTCAACTCGTATTATTTTTAATTGAATTAATACAATTATTAGGCACTTGTTATTATTTTTAAAGAATACTTTAAAGTTTAAACGCTTTAACTTCCCATTTTAAGTTCTAAAAGAGTAAAAATCATTCGCAGTGAAAAAAATAAATATCTTAATAAGTTTTACTTTCGCAAGTTGGCAGCGGGGCAAGGGGAAGCTGAGGCTTATATTAAATATGTGTGACCGATCTTTTCGCCGCGCTAACATTGCTGCTGTCTAATACCAAATACACATTTTCAAATGGCTGACGGTACGTATACTTGTTATTTCTGCTCATATGAGCACACAGAGAAGAAATTCGAGTTCTTCAGTGTTTCTAAATTTATTAATTATTTAAAATTACTGGTTTCTATATAGAATTTTTAAAGGTCAGAAAAAGTGATATATTTTGGAAATGTTTATTAAAATAACACAGCTCAAGTTTTTTAAACTCCTTTTTTATTTTCTCCCCTATTTAATTTACAAAAAAATAAATAATTTATTAAATTGAGGTATCTTTTTCTGTGTGTAGATGCCATTCTAGGTGGTAGCTGCCACACCATGGTATCGTGATTGAGCCCATTAACGAGGCATGCTCGAAATATAACTATACATTCGTATAAATACCGTCATGTGCATATTTGTTTGTATTTTTAGCTATTTGATTTGGCATGTGGTAGCCCCACGCATACATATGCATGAACTCAAACATTTCGCACACTTTGTTTTGATTGCCGCCTTCCCGAATGCCGAGATACTTTCAGAGTTTTGTGTGAGCTTTCTGTTTTCATACGCTGTTTCTAAATACCAGTCTTCTTTTTCGATTTGTATGCCCTCGCTCTTTTTCTCTCTCTCTCGTTTATTTTTAATTTTTTTAATTCTTCTTTGGGATTGGTATTTTTGCATAAATAAATTGACCCAAAAAACAGGCTGGATGCGTGTGGAAAATTACCGAAAAACAAGTTCAAAAACCTTTTACGCATATCCGCACAAATACATGTGTGTTTATGCCACTCCCACATCCCCAAATCCTCAGCAACACTCACAAACACACACGAATAAGTTTTCTTTTGCTTTCCTTACGTACGCTTCGATTACGTATACGCAGCGTTGGCCACTGCTGCTCGTTGGCAAATGAAAAACGCTCGGAAAGCCACACGCTACACATTGCTGGGTCCTTGATACTGAACTTTTTTCATTGTGAAAGTTTTTTGCCAACAGTTCAAGGTTAGCCAATTTTTCTCAACCAAATTGTTTATACAGAAATTTATAGTTTTTATCGGTTGGGTGAGAAAGGAGGGAACCCGCCGAGACTCAACTGAAGGCTGGCAAGGGAAGTAGATGTGTGTGCGTTTTGTTTTGGGCAATTCAACTTGTTTTTGCTTGGGTAACAGGCGCAGAACCTGCAAAAATTCTGTGCTCCGTTTTCTGTATACACAAGGAAAGCCTTAAGTACGTTGATATCGCATGTACAAGGCACATGAGTGTATGTACATATTTGGGGGGGCATAAAAGTGTCTCGGTGTCTACATCATTCCGACTTTAATTCGTCAAAATCCACATAGCACACGAACCCACAGACAGACATCGAAAGGCCGAGTACTCCACATTTGGATCTCGGCTGGGGGATTTCCGTGCAGCTGTCTAAATTTTTGGTCTAACTTATCTCATTTGCTGTTCTCGCACTCAACTTTCATTACTCGGCGGCGTGTGATCACAATTGAGATTGACAGCGTGTTAAATGACTTGAATTAAGCCATCATCTATCTTAATAGGCCGCTACTGAATCCCACGTCCATATTAAAAGTGCCTTTGTAATCGAACAATTCACTCTACTCGAACTTGAAGTTCTCGGAAGCAGGGTTCTTTATCTGTATGCAATTTATATTGCAATTTATATAATAAATACTTCCATTAGTTGGCATTCAATTAAAAATGTTATTTTCATCAAAATAACTGCTTTTAAGGGGTAAAATAAACAAAATGAAAATAATGAAAAATTGCAAACAATAATCTATTTTATTATCAATTTCTGTGGTCTTGTATACGTATGTATACGTAAATATTTATATACATATTAATGAACGCCCCCATTCATAATCAGCGACAAAGTTTTGTTTATATAGTGTTGTATATAATAAACTACTATAAAATCAATAAATTTTGGTAAAAGGTGATATTGACTTTCTCCTATTATCGTCTGTTTAATATTTCTTTACAGTGGTCATCGATTCCCATGTTCTCATTATAGTATTTCTACTTCGTAATCAATTTAACAACCTGCACTCCTTTCAAGTGTGGCCTGTTTAGTTAATTAATTCAATAATTTTGTTGAAAAATATATAAAGCCACTTCAGAATAAAATAATAAATGGGTTCTCACCATTAAACAATTAAAAATATATTTTATTTTATTGTGCATAATAATTTTTGGAATCAGCCTCTTTTCTTAGACAAGCTTTCACCTTTCTTATCAAAAATTCGTGACGAAGGCAGTTCCAGACCAAATATTATTAATAAATATGTATAGTAGACGCAACAGACCCCGTTAAAACTCGAGTATGTAATTTACAGTCGTGCGTTGCTATCGCCATATAAGTTTGCCAAGCTGATAGGGTTCGCTGCTGCTTAGTCTTGGAGACGAAAGACCTTCGATAAGGTGCTGTGGTGCTATGGCGATTGGAGTTCAGTATTCGGTACCCCCTTGATAGCAGCGATAAGAAATGTGAATTACAGACAGCCGGCAGATAAAAAAGTTCGCCAGACAGGCCGGTTGGTTGGTTGGCTGGACAATAACGCAAAAGGTAAACAACTTTTTGGATCCGCTCGCTCGGTGCAGACAATTATATACAAACACACACAAATATCAATTAACACATCTGGCCTAATTTCGCGCCTTATATAATGGAATCCCAGCAACCCCCGAATTGTATCTTTTGCGCATTTTTATTTCCCAGGCAAGTTTAGTATTCGTTTCTTTTGGCTTAGTTGGCACACACGTGTGGCTCTCTCATTCGACGAATTTTCCCTTGTTCAGAGCGCTTGTTTATGCGAAAATGAAGACTATTATTAACCGCACGACTTATATTTAACTTTATTGATGTTTGCTGCATGCACTTAAAGATATATTCAGTTTAAAATGAGTCCGGGTTTAAAGAAAGTTTGCTCTTGAGCGGAAAGGTAAATGTTTGCTCGCTACTCTCTGTTTGTTTGTTTGGGATTGTTTGGGGATTATTCATTAATTTGTTTTTTAATAAATATGAATTATGTTTGTTTGTTTGTAAGAAGAATTTATTTGTGTATTTGCGATATAATAATTACTTAAGCTTTTCATATGGGTTAAATATTTAATGGCTGCAAACTTAAGGTTTTCTTTTATTTTTTTGTGTACAAATTATTCATAAATTTACATTTTCATTGCATTTTAAAGCGTGACAAACCACCTTGAAGTTGTCTTATTAATTTAAATGGGTTAACTGCTACGAACGTTTTTAAGGCGGCCGTAAAATTTTATTCTTCCATTTTGGTTGTATATTTCAAAGTGTGGAATGCACACGGCACGTGCCAAAAAACTTAACTCAAAAAGACTCGCTGATAAGGCTGAATAAAAATATATTTTTAAAATATTATTATGATAGCAAATAATAGTTATAATAGCGAGAGTTGATTACGAATATATGTTATGTATCTTTGAGTCAGTTTTTCGCCTGACCTTGTCAATGTGAGTCTGCGACAAAGATGCTGGCCACGTAATGGATAAGAGGAAGAGTGTCAGTAATTTCAGATGAACAGGAATACAAAGAGTCTATAAAAAGATACCCTGAAATACTGTTATCTTGAAGATTTTATATATTTATTTCTTTGAAATTAAATTTAAATTACATGATTACTATAAATGTAGTACTATTTAAGCAAAATAAAAATGAAATATAAAATAAAAACTGCAATTTTGAAGGCAGAAAACACTCCTAGACAACCAATGTGTTTTTAAATATTTATATCATTAAGAGCACGCAAAACAAAGAATTTATTTTTAAGCAACACAAAGAAATACGCATTTCAGCTTTTCCTCGCACTGTAAATGGTTTGTTATTTCACTTTCAGTGGTTTTTAATATCCCAGCCCATGCCCATCGAAACTATTTTCAGGGTCTAGGCGAATTGCATCAACGAGCTGCATGCACAATGACTGAGCAATAAATAAAACTATTCAAAATAGTAGCTATAGTGCAAGCACGCAGTATACAAATAAACAATAGCGAAAATAATTTAAAATCTGTTTTGATGTGCCCCAGGGAGAGGGAGAGTGAAAGAGTGAGAGAGCGTGGGGGTCGGAGATAACCTGAGAGTGTGCGCGGAAGACACAAACACAGGCGCAGGCCACACTGATAAGTGATTACAGCAACAAAGTGTTGTAAGTCAACAGAAAGGTAAATAAATATATATATATGTATATATGTAACTGTGTGTATGCACGTGTTGACACTGAAAGCTCTCAGCTGAGATGCGAGCGAATAAAACACACTCTTGGCACACTGACACACATATTCCGCCAGCATATGTACACTTGTATATAGTCTTCCGATTCCGATTCAGATCCCGATCTCTTGGCATGCAACAATTTGACGCCAACTGCTAATTGGTATGTACCTGTGCAGCTTTCACAGTAGCCATCGGCGTCGTCATTGGTTTATTATTATTTCTCACAGCTTATCAATTTCCGTTCAACTTTTGCACTAAACTCCGTTCTTGTTTACTCTATTTCTTTTCCGTTTTTATCAGCATTTATCAGCTATTTCTCTGCCTTCGCCCCGTGCTGCGTGGCAATAACAATAATAACATTTCGCAGTGTAACAAACAATAACAACTTTAAAAGCGCCAACGTTCGCTTTCTCTCTTTCTATCGCAGGCAGTTGGAGCAGAGCGTCTGTCTCCGTCGACGGTTTCAATGTAAATGCGTGAATTGCTCCGTTTTTCCGCTCTGAAATAGCGCTCCCCACAGCTCCACATCCATCACCACCAAGCGAAACCACCCCACCCATCCGGACTCCCCGGATTGTGTTGCTCCGCTATCTTCTTACTCGTATGACTGCTTCTTTGAAAGCATTTAATGCAAGCATAAAATATAAAAAACAATTTCATTACAAACCTGTACCGGCATTCGCTTAGCTCAAGTTAAAATGTAAAAAAATAATGAAATGAGTGCAAATTATTGCGAATTATGCTGCATTTTGTATTCGTTTTTTTGAGTAATTCCAAGCAGAAAAACAAATGACTTTGGAGTGCAAATACTATGAAAATATATCTTAATATTATATGGAATTAATTATAAAATTACATTATTTTTAAATAGTATTGAAATTAGCTGTATAAATAAACATAATAAAAATAATATTAATTAATTTTTCGCTTACTGTATTTTTTGTTAATGAGTTCCAAGGATTTCGACCTTTTGAGTTTTCTCTTTGCGCATCTCTTTCTCTTTGTGTCACTCTTCATTTCTCCATATTTCTCTTAAACTCTCTCTCGCCTTTATGCATTGGCTGATGTAATTCATACGCACTGTTGCTGCAGCAAAATTTTATGAATGGAAAGCAGAAGAGTGCACAAACAACAACAATAGCTTCCTCAATTGCCACCTGGCAACAGGTGCAACTTTTGAACTCATTGTTAGATCAACGACAAAAAAAAAACAAAAACAAGACAATTGTCCGCATTGCCGCATCTTAATTGCTTTAATTAGAAAATTATGTGGCGCGTGTTCGATTCGGAAGTGACAACAGATACAATATCTAATATGAAGGTTAGATATACTCCTCGGCGAAAAATAAACACCCACACGACTGATAAGCGTCTGCACAAAATTTCAATGGGTATTGCGTCAGTGAAAGAAGTGGAAGTGGGAAATATAGCTGAAGTTGCGAAAATGATTTCTTGGAAAATTAATATGCTGAGTAGCACGCTCATCGAAAAGTGTAGTTTTATAATCTTTAGTATTGTTTTTTTTTTCATTAAATAAATAAATAATTATTATTAATAATAAAGAATTGCAATATTATTATGATAATAAATATTGCAATAAAACTATTGAATTGTATTAAAATGTTATTATTTTAAGTTTCTTCGTCAAACCAGTTGAAATTTTGTAGTGTGCTTCAAAATTTTATTAATGGTTTAGCTTAACCGAAAATAGCAATATTTTTAGGGTAGAGTAAAGATTTTAAAAGAGTTAATACTATTAAATAATAGGTATATATATAAATTAAAATTTGCTTGACATTGCCAGATAATTGAAAAATGATTACACAGATGCCAGAATTTTAAAAATGTTACTATTCAGCGCCATCTTTGGGGCAAGACAGCGCCACCTATGCAGAAAGAAGCCACAACTGCTAGGTAATGGAATAAGTTATCGGAACCGGAAATCAAATTTAAACATTTTAACTTAAAACTTGGGTTTACGAAATCATAACAAAGTATTTCAAATTATAAGCTATTTATTGATAACACGTTTGAAACAATGCCGTAATAAGAAATGTATGGATGAAAGAATATGAATAATCCCCGTTCTTGTAAATTTACAAGAAATAAAAGTAGTAGCAAACTAGGTTGCTTTTTTAATCAAGATTTTTAGCTCACATTTGTTTAACTTAATGTATAACAATTTTATGAATAACACCATAGTTAAAATTTTATAATATCTTAGTTCTAGGATCGTTCATACACATATTTCTAACACAAGAAAGAAGGTACTACGAAAACTAAAAGAAATATCTATTGCTTATATGTATTAATTTTTTTTATTTCACATATCATGAGCTTTATTTAATATATAAATTATTGACTATCTAATTTACTAATAAATACCCTTTTTATCTTCTCTAGTACCTAGCTTGTCGTCCCTGTGACTATGTTGATACTCTGCTATAGTCCCTCTGGCTAATAATCCCGCTCAAGGAAAGCCCAGAGACGTGCGATAATGATAAGATTTACAATTGGGATTATCGTGAGGCACAACAAATAGGCTTTGCCACCAAAATACCATCAGACCGAATCAAAACAAAGCATCTATCAAAGTACGGCGAGAAAGCGTCGAGCGAGAGGGAAAAGCGTCGCAAGGAAAATGAAATGGAGGGCGGGGAAAAGGGAAAATGGAAACAGAAAAAATTGAAAATGCTCGCGCTAACCGCGGGACTAAGACAAAAGATTTACAATATCGTCGGGAAAGATTTAAAGGTGATTTCCAAAGATATATATTGTGCCTGAGCGGCGATAAATAAACACACACAACTTTTTGACTATTTTTATTTTGCCTTCTCTCTTATTTTATTTTTTTGCTCAATTTGATTTTTGGGGATTCGGTTTGGAGTGGCACTTCGGGGATGGGGGATGGAGGGACAATTTCCACTAAAAGTGTCACATTAACGAATTGCTTGGCTCCCCCACGACTAATTTATGCCCCGCACTAATCGCCGGCCGCCAGGTAGGATCGAATTTATTTGATAAGCCTTTCGAAAACATCGACTTTTCTCGCCGCTCCCACCGCTTTTCACGCTTTTCAAACTTTTCACACTTTTCATTGAGCGGAAAATCCGCTTGGCCCGTCGTAAATACTCACTAAAAGGAGGGCGTGGCCTGTGCACGGCGTCCTTCTGCCTTAGACAACCGCCAATGTCGTCTAATGGCGGGCGGTTCAAAAATAGAACCCACTCGAGAGCAGCCACTCAAAACGCAGCAGCAGATCGCGGAGCAGATTGCGAGCACATCTGGGCATCTTTCCGAGGAGGATCTCAGCTCCGGTCTGCATCGCCACTGTCACCAAATGTGTTGCGTTTGCGGCGGAAGGCGGTACGTACTCTCGGTGGCTCGCAAGAACGTCGTGAATCGGGAGGAGTCGCAGGAGAAGTGTATTAAAATTATGATAAATTAAATAACAAAATAATAAATATTAAAAATCGAAAGAAGAATAAGAATACATTTAAAATATTGAAAACTTTTTTATAAATAAAAATTGCGCTAAAGAAAGATTTCCTAAACGTAACTTTTACTGAGTTAACATTTTTTTGTGCCTAATAAAAAGCTAAATAAATTAATATAACACAAGTTAATATTTTTTAAAAAATAGTGAACAAATTTTACAACTTTCAAGTGAACTGTGACAATTTTTACTCAATTCCTACTCAACTATTGGAGAGTTAGCAAAATGTACCAATAAATTTAAAAAAGTCTCCTAACAAAAGAGGATAAAAAGAAGTTAAACTTCAGATTCTCAGTAAAACCTTGAAATCCTATTAAAAGTGCATCCAAAATGACCAAGTACAATAGTGGCAGTGATGAAATGCCCGCAGGCCACAACATCAAGCAGGAGTACAACCACGGCTATGGCCAGCAATCGCATCCTGGTTACGGTGGTTACAGCAGCTACCAGCATCAGCATCAGCATCACCACCAGCAGCAGCAGCAGCAGTCGCAGTCGCATTCTGGACAGAATCCCCACCAGACTCTGCAGAATTTCTTCAGCCGTTTCAATGCCGTCGGCGAAGGCGGCGCCGGAAGCAATGTTTCCTCAGCCTCCATTCCGATGACTGGATCGATATCGTCCTGCAGCTTTGGCAATGGTAATCATCCAGCGGAGGCGGACAAGCAGCTGGGCATGAACATGACACCTTCGCCCATTTACACCACGGATTATGATGATGAGAATAGTAGCCTCAGCTCCGAAGAGCATGTCCTGGCACCGCTTGTGTGCTCCTCGGCCCAATCCTCGCGACCCTGTCTCACTTGGGCCTGCAAGGCCTGCAAAAAGAAGAGCGTCACCGTGGACAGACGGAAGGCAGCCACTATGCGGGAACGCCGGAGGCTGAGAAAGGTGAGAGAGGAATAACAGAGAAAAGGATATAAAAAATACCTAGAAATAGTAAGAGAGTTGGCTTATTAATTAGCCTGAACTTGAACCTTAGTTTCATATTTTATTTTAAACAATGAGTGGAAGGAAAACATTTTATATTTTAGATCCTTAACGTTTTTCTTTCGTTTGAGATTCCGAAAGGTCTAGGTTTTCAAGGAATTGGTGATTCAAAATATATTTCACCACAATAATTCGGAAATCATCTTCCTTAAATAGGAAACAAAAGATATCAAAATTATGTTAAAAAGGATAAGGTGGGTTCTGATTCTGTTTTTAAATTTATACAATAAAATTCATATGTAACTGAACAATTAAAATTCTTCCTAATTTGTTTTAATTTTTATTTTGTTACCAAAAAAAGATTAAAATCATTTTAAAGTCAAAAATAATGTTCTAAAATTTGCAAACAAAAGGCTTTAAATTTTAATCGCTTTATGATTTTTTTTTTTATGAAAACAAAAAATTATTATCGGAATTTGTTATAAAATTTGTTGTAATAAAAGTTTCGTAGAGTTAGTGGAAAGAGCTCTCTTTAAACAATAAATAAAAAAGAAGGCACAAATTGGTTTATATATAGTTTTTAGTAAAAGCTAAGGACTTTAGCTAAATCCAAAAATAGATCACTACAGTCTTGGCAATTTTCTCCCTACGATTAAGGACTGCAACTAAGTTGCAATGTCATCGTGAGCAGCGTCAGCTCCCCACAAATTAACACATCGCCACTTGCGATCCGCAGGGCAATAAGGCATTGATGGCGACAGGGAAAGGGAAGCCACCCAGCAGGCGTAAAACATAAAGATTTGCCAAGACCAAGAGTTAAACAGCGGCATTTATGAGTTCGACAATCGTAAAAGTTTGGACGAACCGCACGTATTTATAGCTCCACATGGAGACATTAACGAAGGCAGGATGGATAGGGGATCCGAACCAGAGAAAGGGATAGGGGACGGGAACGGGAACGGGAACTGTGTGACACTGGTGGCTGTCATAAAGCGACAGACGTTTAATTGTTGAACATTTTATGCTCTATTTAATTTAAAATATGTTTTATTAAAGAGCCTCTTAACGGAGGAGAACAACACGCCTGTCGAGGGCCTCTGTGTGTGTGTGCGTGTTTTTATGATGCGCCTAATGGATTTCCATGATTTCAACGACGGCCATTAATTGATTATACGTTTCTTTCCACATTTTAGGTTAACGAGGCCTTTGAGATCCTCAAACGACGCACATCGTCCAATCCCAACCAGCGGCTGCCCAAGGTCGAGATTTTGCGCAATGCCATAGAGTACATCGAGAGCCTGGAGGATCTGCTGCAGGTACGGATGTCTTACTGTCATCTCCTAGAGAATTTAACCATGGTTAATCTTTGAATTTATCTGGGGGGCTTTCAGGAATCCACGCCGAACCGCGATGGCGACAGCCTGGCGCCCAGTTTGAGCGGCAAGGGGTGCCAGTCCGATTATCTGGTAAGTTTATCCGTCGAACAACACTGAACGCCAATTAATATTAAGCCCAGAATCGCACTGTATATCGCCGAAATACGTTCCGCAATTATTTTCTCGTAAAATTCTCATGCATGGGCAACGCTTTCGTACATTTTTCTTTGGCGACGCGCACATTCATCAAAATCTCAGGGTCTGAGATCTGCCGCTTTGCGAACAACATGAAAATAGAATATACTCTGGTACACGGCCCGAAAAGAGTCGCATCCGATATATTCGGATGGATATCTTCTGTTGTATCTGCTGACCAAAATTTATGCCCTCGCTGACGTGCGACTTAATAAGCTCCCCAGGCAGGCAGGCAGGCAGGCAACCAGCTAGCTCCTCTTTTCCTTGGTCTCTCTTCTGAATTTATGAATTATGTTTCTAAGGGGGGACTCTAAAGTTTTCCCCAAAAATCGAAAAAAAAGCAGAGGACAAATCGCCGGAGAATTTACGGCAGCAGGGAAAGGGTCGTCGTCTGCATTTAGGGAAATGCAATAAATAAATTTTCTTTTTATAAGCCCGGAGACTCGCCTACCCTCCTCCTGGACTATAAATGAAAATGGAAATCGTGTTGTAAATTAATTACAACAAATTCGTTTGCCTTCGTTTGGAGTTTTCCTGCATGTTCCGGCTATAGGGATTGCTGCAGTGATCGGTTCTCTGTTTCATAATATGTCGCAGGGAAACACAAAGAAATGTGTCAGTTGACAAATTGCACAGGAAAAACATGACAAGATCTCGGGGTGTTCTTCTTTTCTCGAAAGGTGTTGCAAGACTTTCAGGAGGAGGAGGAGGAGTAGGAGCAGGAGGTGGGCCTGACAGGCCAACAAATTGTCAACAATTATGCAAACATTTTTGCCATCCTCAGGAGAGAAAGATCCCAGATCTCACGCCCCCTTTTCCTTTCGGGTTGAGTAATTTCCATGCAGTTTGTTCAAGTTTTTCACATTTTTAATGTACAAATTTGTTAATTTACCATAAAACTTTACATATTTGTATGCCGCCAGCAGTTGACTGCGCCCCCCATTGGCAGATATTAATGTGCAGCCATAGTTTGATTAAAAACTGGCATCCCGCCAAACGTGCAGACATTCAAATGCATCTCAGGCCCCGGCAATCCATCCATCTCATCCATATCCATTCATTGGAGCTTGTGTGTATTTATAAACCAGTGTCGTCGTTGATATCGTCGCTTCACAGATTTGAGCAGGAGATTTCCTTGAGAACAGCTCTTTAATGTGTAGTATCTTGTGGGTAAATATCGCTCGATTCCGCTTATAAGAGTTATTTAATGTGCAGTATCTGTAGCTAAATATCTTACGATACCTTCCCTTAAGAAAATTATATATTATCATACAATTTACATGAATAAAGTGGTAAGAATCTCTTGATAAGCTGAACTTTAGGAACTGTTAAATTAAACAAAAAATGCACTTTCGAGTACCTGGATTAAAATATAGCCACTTCATAAATTTAATCAGTAGATTACCTCCTAAATTGCCCTGTTTTTATGAATTTACTTATCGCCTGCCAATAAATTGAAGTACTTCAGGGCCAGATGTCCAGCGTATGGCCAAAATCAAATGCCAAGCCGTCTATCAGACGACTTTCTACGTAACTGGTAACAATAATCATTTGAGTGTCTAGATAGGGAACTTCTGGGTGCAAATGACTCACAGCGAGATGTGGCTGCCCACAACCCATTGATAAAAGTACCTGTAAGTGACTCAGGCCTTGAAAGGCTTCCCCTCAATTAAGTTTATTAGGTGCAACACGCGAACATAGATATGCTTAGAGTACGTTTCCTTATCTCTCGGAAGGTAGGTAGAAATATTTCCCAGGAATTTAAAGCATGTGCAAAACGGTTAATAAATGGGGTTTTAATGGGTGAAAACAACACGAGAAATTTTTATTTTCTGCTCACATGCTGAATTATTATGGATTTCTAGATTCTAAGAAGGAATAAAGTCGATAAAGCAATTTTTAATGGGGGGTTTCAAAGGCAGTTAATGTACTTTTTGTAGAAAGGGGTGAGTAAATGAGTAACAAAGATTATTTTTAATACTTTTTATTACGGTTTCAATGACACATATTTATAATATTTGGATATATATTTTTTTCAATATTTATGTAAATATTTTCTTAGCCACCAAGTGTAGATTTTCCAATGGAGGTTTCAGCATATGAAAGGCATATTTCATGGGAAAACCTCATGTTTTCTGATGTTGTGGTTAACAAATCGCATAATGCCGCATATCCGTTACAAGCAAATGAGGATCGGTGGAGAACTTCTAAGAGGAGCGCGCCAAAAAGCGGCTTAAGATCTTTACGCAACCCCCAGAAACGGAATGCCCAAGTGATAAGTGGCATTTCATTCAGATACAAGCGCATGATATATGCCCCCAAGAAGTGCGAGATACTCGGGGAAAAAAAAATAAATACACCGAAATTCCCATATAGACATACATACACATTGGTGCACTGAGGGAATGGGTCAACAAATAAATCTAATTAAATTATATTACATTTATAGAAGCATACTTTGACATTGAGCATTTTATTTTAACTTTAAAGGAGATAAATATTAAGGGAAATTAGGAATAAAGTAATAAACCTATTAATATGTTTATAAAAAGTTATATTAAACCTAAAACCTTTAAATGCAAACAACCAATTTTTGCTATACAAAAAATGTACATCCATTCTGTAAAAATTAAACATTTAAGAGAAAGAAAAATTATAGAAAATTCCCAGATATTCCCCTTAGTATTTTCCCCCCGTGTACCTGCCTGAGCTGTGGCATATCGAGCGCAGGCTGTCACTAAACGCTTGGAAAATGATAAATCGCTTTATAAAAGTGCAGTGTGAGTTGCTCTGTTTCTGTCGCTGTTTTCTGCTTCTGTTCAGTTCGTTTGGGTTGAATTCTGTTGTTCTGCTCGGAGGAGACTTTGTTGTCCGCTAAATATAAACACAAACACTTTGGGATGCCCCGCTTTTGCCGATCCTTGCAGACGCAGTGTCGGCAAGGAAACCCATCACCACCACCACCATCAACCCACCCAGAAGGGGCAATTATAATTTTCTTTGCGAATTTTTCTAATGAAATCCCGCCGGGCGCATCTCCGGATGCCCTGTCGTCTGCGTATTCGCAGCGAAAAATATTGCATCAAATTAATTTAATTGCTAATAAGTGTGCACAATGCACAACCATCCACACTCGGGACACAATGGGGCACGAGTCCGCCAGACAATGCACTTTCCGCGTTGGTTCAATGCATTTTAATTGGCCTGCAGCGGAATCCTTACTTCGGTGGCTGACATAAATTTTGGCCTAATCTCGTCATTAGACTGCATTTCATATGGCATTTCGTTGGCCAAGTTGACAGGCAGGCCCCGGAGCAGTTTGACGTTGTCATTTCGCCGGCGACACATTTCTGTAATTTATCGTTTCCCCAATTTCGTTGGAAGCCAAACTAAAAGTTGATTTCTCCTGTGTGTTTCCTATCGTTGCAGAGCTCATATGCCGGCGCTTATCTGGAAGATAAACTCAGTTTCTACAACAAGCATATGGAGAAGTATGGTCAGTTTACAGGTAAGGGAAATCGCCGGATAATAAAACCTATTTTATATACCAAATAAAAAATAGTTTCCCTAATTTAACAATGATTTTTTACCTCTTTCTTCAACAGACTTCGAGGGCAATGCCAATGGCTCAAGCTTGGACTGCCTAAACCTTATTGTCCAGAGCATCAACAAGAGCACAACGAGTCCCATTCAAAGCAAGGCCACGCCCACTCCTGCAGATTCCAAAACACCGCCTACGACAACAGGCACAGGGGCAGCCACATCTCTGCACACAAACTTCAAGCGAAAGTGCAGCACTTAGCATTAGGATCCTTCCCCCATTTAGGCAATTGTAAAGATATTTTTAAGAGGATACACGAGATACCCAGTGACCCGAATAGGCCTTAAATTATTTGTATAGCTTTAGCACTTAATTAAAAAGTAAACAAAATACACAACACAAAAACGGAGTCTTTTAGTCTAGTTCCAATTTGCGGAAAGAACCGCTCATCCCGTCCAGCTCTCCATTGGCCCAGGCGCTGGCCAATCCCACTCGTAGCTTTTCATTGGTTCCATACTGGGCATCCTTGGCCAGGTATTCCTTCTTCTCCAGCAGCTTCTGACGCCAATAGTCCACGGACTCTGCCTGGTAGCCATTGGTGCCACCGTACTCGATGGTCATGGCTTCTCGGGGCAGGTGTTGGTACAGGTCCTCGGACTTTTTGTGTACCATGAACTGTAATAGAAAGTAATGGAAATTATTAAAAAGTACTTTAAAGAATAATAACGGAGAACATAAGAAATATACAATATATTTGTATATATTTGTATATTTCTTGTGTATAAATATAAACATATAAAAAAAAAACAAATATATAACTATACTTAATTGTAAAAAAATATTTCTGTTTAAATCAAATTATTTAAAGATTTATCCGATGACTCACCTTAAATGGCAGTTTGGAAGGCAGAAACTTGGTGACAAAATTAAAGATTGCCAGTCCTTCTTTTCTTATGTTGATCATGTGAATCTCAGCAAATCGCAGGGGCATACACTGCTCCACCAATGCGAAGGATTTCTTGAGAAGAAAGGGATCATATTGCATCATTTGCTCCATGGTCACATCCCGACAATCTACCACCCAGACCAGACCAGAGATCGAGGCATTATCACATTCCAAAGCCAGAAGTTCCAACATGATAAACACTAATTTAAAGGCTTCGCGGGGATTTGATTTCTTGGGATCAATATTCCGAAACTGGGAGATAATGACCCGCGGTCCTTCGGGACTCACTGGTCGTGTGGGTATCACATGGATTCTGGGAAATAAGGAAGGGTTGTTAGAGTTTATTTTATGATTTGACTTAAACTAAGTGATCAAATATTATTTTGTAATTTAATTCAGACTCTATAGATTTTAAATGATTTCATAATTTCTTGCAAATATAATTAAATTGAATCATACATTCAATGATTTTTCGTTTGTTAATTGTTAGGCACCTACACAAAATTAACGATACCTTTACCAGGTAATTCTCCATAGATAATGAGTAAATAAATTATTTTTAAATCAGAACTATGATAAGTTTTTTGAGTAAATTGGTTAACTTTTGACATTGCTGATTAGAAATGTGAACTTGAAATGATTATAGAGGAAATGCGAAACTATACAGATCTATAAACATTGAAATTCTTGTTTTTACACTTAACCAAGTTCACACTTTATAGGAAATTCACAACACAATTTAATTCACAGAACAGCAACGCACCCTCTCTGTAGCTGAGCGAGCAAAGCCTCGTCCACCTGCCGGGATCCCAGCACTTCCGGAAACACACTCCTCAAGGAATAATAGTTATCAAATCGCCTCTTGGTTTCCTCCTGGCTAAAACGACAGCGCCGCAGGAAGGCCAGGATCAGCTGCTCATGGGTGGGGGCCTTGAGGTGCGGCGACTTGGTAATCCATGTCTGGATGGAGGTTATAATTTCCGCGCGCTGAGCGGGCTCCTCGTTGCACTCGCTCTTGGCCAGAGCGGCCAGCTTGGGTTCGAGAGGTCTCAGTGTGGTCGCCATTCCGGCGCTCGTTCTAATGCTAACTGAATGCCGCAGCTACTGAAGCACCTACGAAGTCGAGGTGGTTGGCGGTTTGCTTTGCTTGGGTGTGGTGACGATGGCGTTGACGCAATCTAATCGGAGCAACAGCAACAACACCTTGTAAACTAGCTGGAACGGCAACCCGAATCACAAAGCCCGAGGGCCTGCAGATAGAGATATAGATACACGAGTGCATAGATAAGTGATAAGTAAGCGTTATCTTTAATTGATCGACTCTACATCGGAGCTTGGAATGTTTATGTGGCTGTTTATGTGCTATCCGATTGAGGGAGGCTTCCTGCTTCCGGGTCCGGGTGAGAGTTCGGTGTTAGTCCCAGTTTAGGCGGCGAAAGGAACCGCTGGCCCCGAACTCCGCCTCGTAGGTGGCAATCTCTCCATGACGCAGCTCTTCGATGGTGCCATAGTTGCAATCCTGCTCGAAGTAGCCGCGATAGCTATTCAGCAGGTCCTCCATATAGGCCATGCACTCGCCCATGTGGCCATTGGTGCCGCCATACTCCTCCGGCAGAGACTCCTTGCCAATGTGCTCAATCAGCTCTTCGCTGTTCTTCAGGACGCGTATCTAATTAAGAGCTTTATTAACTTTCTAATAAATAATTAATAAAATAATACACCCACCGGATAGTTAACCTGCATGCTGAGCACGTTGTAGAGAAACATGACGGTGCCCTGGATATCCTTGGGCATGTTGATGATGTACATTTCCTTCACCTTCAGGGGACTGCAGTTGTAAAGCCAGTTCCACCACTTGCGGAAGAGCACCCTGTCAAAGCGCCGCATTTTGTCCGAATTGACACCTTCCAAATCTATTATTTCACAGATTCCAGCCAGCGAGGCATAGTCGTTCTCCAAGGCTATCACCTCCATGGCCATCGAGGAGAAGTGATAGATCTCACGCAGCATGTACAGGTTGGGATCGAAGTGACCAAAGCGGGCGATGAGTATGGCAGTGCGACTGTCGCCCTTGGGCATGTCCGGATACAGGCAAACGCTACAGGAAAATTAATGAGGATAACTGTAAAAAGAAGGATATATCTACAACTCACCCCAATCGATTGATGTCCAGCAGTCGCTGTGTCACACATCGATTATTCATGATCTCCGGAAACAAATTGTAGTGGGTGAAGTAGCGGTCAATCCGGCGCTTGGTCTCCTCCAGGCTATACCGGCAGCGTCGGAGGAAGGCAATCAAGAAGTCAACATCCGTGCGGGCTCGCAAATGCTGCTGCTGACGTATCCACACTCTAAGGATGATAATGTCCTGCTGAATACGGTCTGGAGTCTCGTTCACCTCCTTCTCGGCCAGCTTGGCCAGGGTCGGCGAGAGCGGACGTCGCATTTTGGTGGCAGCTATGCGGTGTTTGACAGCATTTGGGCCACGAATATGTGGGCTATGATACCTCTAACTGGCTAATTTGCCTATATTCCCCCACGATGCCATGTTGGATGGTTCGTCCCTCCTAATCTAATCTTATCGCGGGCAGGCGAATCGAATTGGGGAAAATACAATCGCTTCATGGGGCCTGTATCTACACGCATATGTAACTTGCACTTTTCTCCAGCTCCTGGGAATGGGATTTGGTTTGGGATTTGGTTATTGGTAGAAGAGAGGGCTCTTGGTCTTGTATGATGGAATAATAGTGCACATCCGGCGCCCGTCTGTGGAAGTCTCTTAAGTGCCCTTCTCGTTGACATTTTGGAAAATGCAGGCACTTGGAGAAATTACGAACTAAATACTTATATCAAGAATTTCTTTAAGATTTTTGTATTCAAGTGAGAAAAATCCATAAGTTATCAAAGTGGTCACATATAATAAGTCATTTTTTATTCTAAACTCTTAGATTTCCCCTTTATTTCCCCCAGTGTATTCAGTACTCTCTGCCGCTCTTGAAATGCGATCTGCGTTTAATGCCCGAAATAAATCTAAACGCTAAATAGTATCCAGTTTGCGCTGCGAGCATTCAATTTGAGTGGCGGAGTGAGTGCCTGTCACAGGGCATTACACCAACATCCCCGGGTAGGTGTTCGAGCTGACGTGGAACACCTACGGGCAAATTGCTGTGACATGGCGCTGTCAGCTGCTGACAAGCTGGCGATCTTGGATGCCAGGAAGCGGATCAGTTTGCTCCCACTCCTCCACCTCTTCCAATAACTCATAACACATTATGGCCATGGGAGGACTCTGTCTCCTGTCTCCTCTGGAGGCTGTGTGCTTTGATCTCGCTGCTGACAGGGCAGCGCGTGTAAATTCCCTTTGCAGCGCCCATTGCTCATGACACAAACATATCGCTGCCATATTAATAATGAGCCTCATTAACACTGCACCAGCGCACTCAACACATTGCCCGATGTTGGCACTTTCTTGAGGAAAAGGGTAGCCAATGCAGGGGTAAGTGCCAGGGCAGTGGCAGGGGCAGGGGTATGTAATTGACACGCTCATTGCTGATAAGTGTGTTTCGCTGTAAGCACTTGAGATATGTTGGATAACCCGGGGCAATGCATATGTTTGGTACTTGACTGCCTTTGTTTTTATTTATGAATATCGAAATGAGAAAAGACCAATTTATTTAGAGATATTTTGTTCTTAAGATGCGCCAAATATATTCTTTGTAAATTTTAATTGCAAAATTCAATTAAACTAATAGCTTAGGTAAGGTTAGTTAAAACGACAGACAGACTGTCTGTTAGAGGGATCAGAGTGTAGAGTCTGGCATTCCTTGGGATTTAGATTGAATTATTAGAAACCCTCTGATTGATCAGTTTTTATTAAGCAAAATTAACAAGCAAAATATCAAAAAAATTTAAAGATATGTCGGTGAAATTCATTTAAAAAAAAAAAAATGATTATTTAAAATATAATTGTTATAACAAATCATTATTTATTTCCGTAATCGTATACAATTTTATCTTTTACAAAAGAACCTATCAACCTATACTTATATTCTCAATTATATATCCTTTTATCCCACTTCCCCTGCTCCCTGCAGATTCGCATCATCAGAACTCTTTTTCAGAGTAATGCGCACATATTTATATGCATAATATTCTTAATTTATTTTAAAACAAAAAAGGCAGCGCATCACCGCAGTTGACGCTGCCACAACCACCAGTCGTCATATGGGTTTATAAACGTTTCATGTTTTAATTTATAGACTTACATAAAACGCCCCATTTTGTGCGCCAAGTGGTGGGGAAAGCGGGAAAGCGGCGAGGGCGGGGTAGAGCGGGAAAATGCATTTGCTTGGCGCTCAATTGACATTCATATTTATAGAGCATATTGAACAAATAGACGAAACCCCAAGAAATACTAAGAGATGTTTTTTCGGTTGGCCGTCGTTGCCGCTCGACTGGCAGTTGTCACTCAACTTGATCCGAGATGTGCTCCGATATATGTATGTAGTATATGGCATGTCGTTTGTACTTTGCCGTGTTGCCTGCCCCCCCGAAAAAATATATAAAATGAAATAAAGGAGGAGCCGGCATTAAACGGCAAATGAAATTTCATTGTAAACAGACGCGTTCCGGCAAATTGAGCGGCTTAAACAAATTTCCGCCGGCATGTATCTCTGGCGTTACATCCTCGCAGCCTCGGCTCCTTATCCTTCAAGCATCCTGTTGAGGGCACAATTTATGGGCTTCCGCTGCGCCGCCGCTATGTCACTTGAGCCTCAATTGGTCCTCTGGGCAGCAGCGGCGGCAGCTGGACTCCTCCACTACTCTACTCTACATTAAACTACTTCTACTTTAGATTAGTTTGGTTCCGAGAATAGGAAACCCGCTCCTCACTTGTAGAGCACCGTGTGCCAAGAGCGCGGCGGCAGTCGAAGACCGATCAGACCACGCTGGCTATCATTGAGGGCCACATCCACTGGCAGGTTCTGGCTGCAAGGAGAGATGGGAGAGCAGGGCACCCATTAGGGACTTTCATAATAGTGACTCGCACTTAAGCGGCACTGTTGCAGATGCAACCCAAAATAGCTACACACTAAGAAATAATAAAACTGATGACCTACCCATTGTAGACAATCACAGCCACACTGCCGTCCGGACGCTGGAAGCCCACCACGCTCAGCTGGGTAAAGGGATTGCTCTCATTTTCTATCCTCGCCTCGATGCGCACCGATTCCGCCGGCAGGAACTTGGAGAAGTGCCCGATGGCATAGAATATCGGCTGCTTGTATATCTCTCGGCGACTGGTTGCATTCACAATTACTGGGGCATCCACAAAATTGTTTACATAGTTGGGTCCACCTTGCTCGTCCAGCACTAGGTTCCAATCCAGCCAACCGTTGAAGTGATGCCTCATGTCCTGGGTGTAGGCTCGCATGTAGCTCTCTCCCCGTTGCCAGCTGCCCAGCTCTGGTCCATGGGTCTGCCAGGGCTTGTCCCCAATGCAGGACTCGGTATTCAGCAGTAGTTTTTCAGGCATCTCTGAGTGAGCCTGATCAATGAGCTGGGGGCCAACAATCTCATCCCAATACCAGTGCACAGCCAGGCCGTCTAAGTAGGACAGGGAATCGTTTCGGGAGGAACGCATCTGGGTAATAAATTGGTGATTAAAATTAAATAATACCCATATTACACACCACTCACCTTTCGGAACCACGAGGGATACGTGTATCGCTGGTCATCGTTGCCAAAGATGAGCACCTTGCTCTGCGAAGAGCTCCTCCTGATGGTCGGACCCAGATTGTCGCTCAGCCAAATAGCCTAACCGAAAATAAGTTGAGATGCTTAATAGCCGGAATCTTGATCGATGGCCAATAGCAAAAGCTAGTGGGTAATGGCTCGTACCTGCTGCCAGGGCGTCCAGCCCATGCTCATGAAGTGCACAAAGAAGAAGCCGATGACGCCGTTTAGCGGCTCATTGCCCGTGGATATGGCCCAAATCGGCATATTTTTAGCCTGCATGAGTTCGAGGAATCTGCAAAAGATTCAACAAAATGTCTCATAAATAGGCAGAGCATCGGCTGATGTCTCACTTGAGGTGGTAGAGGGCCCATGTCTGGTAGTATTCCGTCTTTAGCTGGCCAAATCCCGTCCAGCGATCGTTGCTCTTCATCCAGGGCGGGGCACTCCAGGCAGCGCCCATGATCTTCAGTTCCTCTAGATTTGCCACGATCTTTAGCCGCTTTAGTTGCTTTATTTTCTGCAGATCCCTGGGATCGAGTTGGGTAAAGTTACTCAGCTGGAGATCATTGCGTGGCCACTCGTTATAAGCCCAAGGTTCCAAATCAAAGTCTGAGCCACCAATGGACATGCGGGCGGTGTTGTAAGCAATCCCTTCTTGATGGAAATAGGATCTGGTGAGAAATAATGGTATTATTTTAGCTTTTTATCAGTTTCTTATTTATACTTATAGACATGATCCTGCAGCTCCTGAGGCAATTGCTTTAGCAAATACGAGACTGTTCCTGTAAAGGCCCCGCCGAAGTTGGTAACCTTTTGAAACCGCTTCTCTCGATTTACAAATACTCGAATAGTGCGAACACTGGCGTTGATAACTGCATTATTGAGAAAAATATCAGATTTCTATAAATATTTTAAAGAGATTTGTTTAGCTACAAAGCCTCTGGGGAATGTTGGCCAACTGCAGCCAGGCCCGACTTTGATCCACCACAATGGCCTCCGCCTTGAAGTTCTCATCCGTGGACTGCTTGTCCTCCACCACTAAGGGTTTCTGGCTTGCAAAATCACCAGTTGTCTTGTGGAAGCGTAAACCATCCTGCAAGAGAATTTTGTTTATAAAATAAATAATTATTTTCTTTACTGAAGCTGAGTCGGCACGATTTCATGAAAAACAATACCCAAGACGGCCTGATAACGCATCTTTGAGCCGTTGTATTGACTCCCCATCCTGCTGACTCACCTTGCTGGAGCTGATCACCACAATCTGGCTGGTATCAGTGAGCTCCGGCTGCTCCAGGTAATCACAGTAGGTGCTGTTGCATACGCACACGCTTCCATGAGTCGTCTCGCGCAGGTCGCAGGGCATCTGCTGAGCGGATGCACCTGTAATTCATTTGTTTCTTAATATCTCAGGTAGACGCAATAAGTGGCTTACTCACCTGCCCTCATCGAGAGCAGTGCAAAAAGAAAGCAATGCCAAATGTGGATCATTTTTGCCCTACAAACGGAACGATGCGGCTCGAGCGAAGGCACCTCGCAAACTGAGCTCGGCATGAGAGCGGTTCGTTCCGGGACTCTCGTTTCTCTAATCGAGCCACCGAATTTCGCTCAACTTGCTCTTTATGTTTACGAGCGCTACTTGACCCGGGGGCCCGGCTGTGGGTTTTGATTTGATAAAGCCACTTGTTGTGCCGGCAGTCGAGCTGATCCCACTTGGAAATCGGCGCACGCAATCAAAAGTAAAAGTTATGCAAAGCCAGAGGCGGAGTGGAAAAAAAGAAAGGGGTTTATGTTACAAATAGCAGAAGGAAAATAATATTTTAAGAACATTCATTAATATTTCTAAATTAATTTAATGTTATCTATTGATATACAAATACAAAAACCTTTTTTCGGTCATTTAAGCTGAATATTGAACTTATTAGAGCCTCAGAATATTTAATAAACTATGAAAATGTAGTTGACATAATTTATTTTGTAATACCCTTGGACGGTATTATAATTTTAGTCAGAATATTTAAATGTAATCCTTTAAAATAAAAGGTTCAAGTGGATCTACTAAACTCTCTAAATGGTAGTTTCTGTGAGATCTGGAATTGAATTTTCGAGAACTCTGAGTCCACCGTGGATGTGTTTTTCGATAGAATTTTTTGAAAAAGCTCTTGCTACTAATACCTATCAAAAACATGCCTAAAAGTATACAAAAAAGCCTGTAGCTAGTAAGCAAATAAATAACTATTTGCACTATGATAACATTTTTCACCCCACCACCTTCTCTAAAAAAAACTGCCTTTTAAATTAAAGTAAATAAGTGAAGGTGTAGGCTGGTTACTCTCTTACCAAAAGATAATCTTTTGTAATAAATATTAAGAAAAATAATTCATATTAATTAGAAATATTTAAAGCATTAACTTTGTAGAACAAATATCTGTAACTTATTCCAGAACGCTGTTTTCAACATGTAAAATATTTCCTTTATGATATAGCCTTAAGCATAATTAATTAAATATATATGATAAATACATATTTATGTTAAGAAACACCTTTTTGGTTTCAAACAAAATTTATTTTGAAACTTCGTTCAATTGTAAAGCAAAGTGTGAATGGATTTTGCTGGAACATTTACGGTGAACTTGCCACGAACACTGTCCACCACAGAGATGTCCAGGTCAGCGCGTCCGCTATTGAACAGAACAGCGGCAATTTTGTTGTCCGGCCGAAGGAAGGCCACCGTGTCCAGATTGACGTTGCTGGGAATGGCATCAATACGCAGCGAACCCTCCGGAACCAGCTTGGAGAAATGACCGATGGCATAGAACATAGGCTGTTTGTAGAACTCATCGAAGGCTGGAAGAATAAATGTCATTATTAGGTTGCTACCGAAGGATAAAGAACTCTACTTACTTGTGGTATTCACAATAACAGGGGCATCAACGGTGTTGTCCACATAGTTCGGTCCTCCCACCTCGTCCAGGCATATGTTCCAGTCAATCCAGCCATGGAAGCCCAGCTTAATGTTGGCCAAATAGTCGCGAGAGTATTTCTCGGCTCGCTCCCAACTACCCAGCAGAGGAGCAGCCTTCTGCCAGGGCTTATCCCCAATGCAGGACTCGGACACAATCATGATCTTGTCCGGGGCATATGCCGTGGTCTTCTCAATAAAACTGTTGCCGAAAATCTCGTCCCAATACCAATGCAAAGCAAAACCATCAAGATAATCAATCGAGTTGGGCCGAGTGTAGTTCATCTGAAAATAGAGGCGATAAGGAATGTGAACTTTGAAGTCTTATTAAAGCTAATTAGATCATTCGTTTCTTGGAAAGAAACACAAAATTCAGGTGTACACACAATCAGTAATAATTACCATCTTGAACCAGTGGGGGAAGGAGTACCGCTGGTCGTCGTTTCCAAAGAGAATAATATCCTTGAACTCGGAGTTACGGAGCGCAGGGCCCAGGTAATCGTTCAGCCAAATGGCTTGGGTTTGCGGAGTCCATCCCAGGCTCATGAACTTCACGAAATACATGAAAAAGATTCCATTGAGTGGCTCATTGCCAGTGGAAATGGCCCAGATGGGCAGGCCGTTGTCCTCCATCAGCTTTATCCAACGGAGATGGTAATCGGCCCAGGTCTGATAGTAATCCCGCTTGAGCCGTCCGAATCCTGTCCACCTGTTGTTGGTCTTCATCCAAGGCGGAGCACTCCAGGCGGCGCCCTTGACCAGCAGATTTTTCACCCCAGAGACCTCAACAAGACGCTTGATCTGAGCCAAGCGCTCCACATCCCTTTCGTCCAGTTTATCCATGCCGGAAAGCTGGGTGTTGCCCTCTTCCTCGGCATAGGCCCAGGCTCCGAGATCGAAGTCACAGCCACCAATGGAGACGCGCATCAAATTGAAACCCAGACCCTCCTCAGCGTAGAAGGACTTGTAGAGGTGATCAGCCATCTCCGACTGCTTAAAGTTTTCCACCAAATAGGTCACAGCTCCGGTGTAGCTACCACCGAATCCCACCATCTTCTGGTGGGTCTTGCTTCGGTCCAACTGCAGGGTCACCGTGCGAGTGATGGCACTCTCACGGGAATCCAAGGTAAAGGCACTGGCCACCACCTCATCCAGCAGGCGGGAAAATATGCTAGAGTTCACAGCCTCCGGAGCGGGTTCCACATAGTCAGGTACCGTGAACTTCTCCTCTGTGCCGAATTTGCCACTAGAAGTGGTGAAGCGAAGACCCTGCTTGGAGCTGGAAATCAAACCAAACTCATCATCCTCTGTGAGGATGGGGTTTTCCAGGTAGTCACAGTAATCCGCTGTGCAGACACACACCTTGCCGTGATCCGCATCCTTCAGTTTGCAGGGAATGGATTCAGCTTGACCACCTATAATGGGAATTTTTATTATAAATTCGGTTTATGACTTGGATTAATGGTCACTTACCAATAGCAGATATCAGCAGCAGCACTCCAAGTGCCAAGAATCCTCTGTTGCCGAACATTTTGCTAGTTGACCGTTCACTCCAATCGCTGCCAGCCAACTGAGGCCACTTGCCCTACAGCAGGTTCCATCTGGAGGCGATTTGGGCCGCTTATCTGACCACTTGGGGCGCCCCGACAAGTGGCCAAGACAAGGCGCTGGCCAGGAAGTAGTCCAGATAAGGCACAAACAATCAGCTAATGATTTTAGGCTTTCAGTGTGGGAATTTTAGGAAAAGATTTTAATCCGTTTTACCATCAACTTGGCCTTGATTTTAAATTTAGCTTCAGGTTTTTAAGATGAGACTAGGCTTTTCTCATTCCCAGGCTACAACTCGTTCGGCAAAAAACTCTTTTTGGGAGTCTCTAAATTTTCTAAATTTTTAAAATTTACCTAAAATATAAAAAAAATGTCTTGCAGAAGATCGTTTGGTAAGTTTTTTTTTTAAGTAAATGGGGGAAGTACTAGGAAAAACTTAACTATATAGAAATATCCATTAAGTATTTATGTTTAATTTTCTTTTTTTTTAAGGACCCGGACCTGGCGCCTACGATCTGCCTAGCATGTTTGGCTTGAACTGTGATAAGAGGATGCAGAGAGGTCCAGCTTTCAGTTTTGGAACATGTTCGAGGCCCTGCAATACCACAGTAAGGAAAGCCGAAGGACCAGGACCAGCTGCCTATAATTTGGGCAATGTCACACGATATGGCCGGCCAGGGCAAAACGATTTCAACATTTTCAGTCCCCTCAATCGTCGTTAAAAATTTAAGGTGTTAAAATATAAATTCTTATATGGTCTAAAAGAACAATTGTTTACTTATTGGCATGATTTTAGCAGGCATTCTTGGAATGGGACAATCTAATCGCCTAAATGATGACTACTTACCTCTAGATTAGCTAAATCGGTGGTTTGAGATTAGTGACTGGTAATGCCGAGTCTACAAAAGGGACAGGTGTTCTCTGGACAGCTGACAACTGGTAATCACGGATTAGGTCATGGACTTATCTTTGGTTATTAATGCCACATCTTGGCTATAAATAGGTCAATATCATGGTGGTTACCATGCTACCATCCACCCTGGTTTATAAAATCAATTTTTCAGCAAGAAAATGTATAACCCGGCGCCTGGCAATCCGTCACAAATTTGTGGGGACTAAATTTAAACGGCGAAAAAAGGCAATGAAATGGAAAATGTGACTAAAGGCTGAAAATCCATAGCCTGCTTATCGGAGCAGCGGCGAACACTCGCTCGGCCGGGTCTTTAAGCCATTGCAATGGCTTTAATCTCCCCATCTCCCATGCCCCGGAGGCACGACACCATTCGTGGTGCTAATAATACAGACACCCATGACATGGCCAAAGCTTTAAAGCCATGTGTGTGTGGGTTCATTGTGTTAACATCAAAAAAACTATAACCAGTTCAATAGGAAACTGCTGACAAATCATTGGAGGATAGCAACGGTCTTTTAATCCTCTAAAATGGGATTTTTAAAGGCACTGAGGAGGGGAATAAATAAATAAATTATATAATATCATTGGTTTTTAGGATACTGAGGATGTAAATTTATACTTAATAAAGGAGGATTTAAAATCATTTAATTATAAGTACTAAAGCTATATTTAATATGTTTATTTTATTTGTTACTATCGACATTATAAAATATAGATTATACAAGAAAACTCATACATATAAAAAGCTTTCGTAATTTATTATATTTTTCTGGCATATGAAAGACTTTTTAAATTCTTTTTATTAATTTCCATTAAGGCATGCGGGTATGAAGTTAATTAAGTCATATTTATTACTTAGTTATAAGTAAAATAAAATCTTTTTCCTTGCAAATATTTTCATAATATTTATTTATTGTTTAAGGAACTGCCATTTGAATTATTTAATAATATTTAATTGAAAAACTATCTTTTAAAAATATTCATTGGACTATTCACCCATTTAGAGCTAAACATCCCGAGTCATGTTCAATGCAAACAAGGGAGAATGCCATAGAAAGGGGTCCAGGGGGAAAGGGATGACTGACTGGCTGGCAGGATGCCTGCCTGGCTGGATGCCTTCGTTTCTTCCTCTTTTTGGCCATCTGCTCGGCTTTTGGCCGTCGCCCTCGGCTCGGCTCGCGTGCTGCCAATAAAATAGAACGGCAACTTGTCGCTGGCTTTCAATATTCGCACATACGTCGTTGTGGCAGCACCACCTGTTGACAATCGGTTCGCTGCGTGTGTAGATACAGCTCGCGGGGCATACTTTGTGGCGCGAATCGTGAGGCACTTTCGAGCCATATGGCAGCCTAAATTGGCGCTATTCGTGTGTCCAATTAGCCAAAAGTGCGCTTGCCATGTCGGAGAAGTCGGCACGTGGCCAGGCCCACGCTCGGTCAGAGTCCCAGTGCCAGAAACCATCGCAGGCCCAGTCCCAGTTCCAGGCACAGGCAGCTGCCCAGCTAAATGCCACAGGCAGACGGAGCTCCACGCCGCAGGCTAATGGCTCCTCCAATCGCTGCCTGATTGCCGTGATTGTCTACCTGGCCCTGCTGCTAGATAACATGCTGCTAACCGTAATTGGTAATGGGCCAAAATCAATTACAGATAAGCTCGGTAATAAATGATAACATCCGCATTTGCAGTGCCCATTCTGCCGGATTACTTGGCCGGCCTGGAGTCGGATTCCTCAACGCCGATTATACTTAGTCTGGAGGATACATCCCCGTCCTCGAAGCTTGCCTATCGGGGCTCAGAGTCTCCGACAGGTGGCCATCCTCAGCTGTACATTGCCAAGCATCCCATACCCGGCAAATCGATGGTCAATTTTACGCTGTTCCAGATGTCGACAGAGGCGGCCACTACCACCACCAACCCGCCCCCTTACATGCACAATTTTACCTCCACCCCCACATCTGCAATTTCGCTTTTGAAGCCGTCAGAGACCCAGTCGGGCGGCACTAATTCGTCCAGGAGCAGGAACCGCAAGGTGCCGGCCACGCCCGACAACAAGGAGATGACCTTGACGCAGGAGAACGGCTCCATTGGCCTGCTGCTGGCCATGAAGGCCCTCGTCCAATTAATCTTCAATCCGATTGTCGGCAACGCGTCCAGCAAGTTTGGCTACCGCCTACCGATTGTGGTCGGCACCTTCTTCCTGCTCCTGTCCTCGCTGGGTGAGTGATCTATTTTAAGGCAGAGCCATGAAGGCCACGAAGGCCATATGGGTTTGGGTGACATTCCATCGAGCGCGTAATTGAAATTTTGGGTCAAGGCAGTGAACTTGAAAAGATTTATTTTCAATTTGAAAGGGGAATATGGGGATTTACTATATTTAATACAACTTTATAATTATTATATACATTTCCTTTAGTGTTCACCATTGGCGAATCGTATTGGGCACTCCTGGTGGCCCGTGCAATTCAGGGCGTGGGTTCAGCTTGCATAAACATCTGTGGCATGAGCCTGGTGGCCCAGCATTATCCGGAGGAGGCGCGTCGGTCTAAGGTGATGGGCATCATCCTGGGCAGCATAGCTTTGGGCGTGCTGCTGGGCTATCCCTTCGGTGGAATCCTGTACGATCTGATGGGCAAGTCTGCGCCTTTCATCATTCTCTCCACTCTGATGTTCCTGAGTCTGGGTCTACAGTTGCTAACCATGGATCTGTCCGTTCAGCCTGAGGTGGTGGTAGAGGAAACTCCAAAATGGCGACCCCTCCTCGAGTGCAAGATGATCCTGGCCATTGTGCTGGCCATATGGTTCTCTACCTCCACAATGGCCATGCTGGAGCCCTGCCTGCCCATCTGGCTGATCCAGTATCTGAAGCCCAACAAGTGGCAGCTGGGCACCGTCTTTATACCGGATTCGGTGGGCTACTTTGTGGGGACCAATTTCTTTGGCAGCATTGCCTATAAATATGGCCAAGTGAAGGTGTCCTGCATAAGTTTGCTTCTGGTGGGAGTAGCCTCCATTCTGGTGAGTATACAAATTTTTAAAAATATTGTAAACCCTTCATTTTTGGAATCTCCTACAGATCCCCAGTGCCACAACTGTTGCCCAACTATTACTGCCCCATTTTGCCTTGGGTCTAGGCATAGGAGTAATCGATGCTGCTCTAGTCCCCCTCTTAGCTACCTTTGTGGACGCCACTCTATCCCAGGAGGAGCACAACGAGGGCAGCAGCTCCATGTCCAGCTACGGCACTGTCTACGCCATTCAACAGACCTCCGTTAGTTTAGCCTATTGTCTAGGTAAATAAAGCCATAAAATATATATTTTTGGGAGATCACAGATAGTAATATTCACTTTATAGCTCCCCTGATCGGAGGTGAGTTGGCCCAGACCTTTGGTTTCGCCTGGCTGATGCGCATCGTCGGCTTATTCAATATGATCTATGGCCCCATTCTGGTTTATTTGTACCAGAAATACGATCCCAAGGTTGGATATTATTTAGAATGTTTTCAAAATGCACTTTTATTAATGTGTCTGCATCTTTACAGGCCCTGAGGGAGCAACACAATGACATGTTGCTCCAAAGCAGCGGTGGTGGATCTCGATACAAGCAGCTCTACAACTCCATGGATGTTGAATAATCGGCATCTTTTTCCAAATTTGGGCTTTCCTAGGGCTCACTTTAAGCAATATATTTCGAGCAAATTTCTAGAGACCCATTAAACCCATTAAAGAGAATAAACACACCATACTTTTCCATTAAAAAAGTCGAATCTCCTTGAATATCAATCATATTGAGTTGAGTAATCAAATTTTACAAAACAAAAAATGGCAACAAAAATCCATTTTGGTTAGAACAATTTTTAGAAATTTACCTTTTAAAATCTGAATCTTTGTAAAGTTACTTTAAATAAATATAATTGTGAATAAATAAAACAAAATATTTAAAATCCAATTTAAAATTCGTATTTCTTAAAATCAAAAGTTCACTTATGAAAATTGTTAATTTTTTTTCATCTAGTAAGCTTTGCTTTTGACATTCACTGGAGAATGGATTTGCCATGTCGGATCTATGGAATCTTCATTCCGTAGATAGAATCCGTTCGGCAAACAACTCTATTTTGAGTTCAAAATTTTCAGTATAAATTGTTCTAATATTGCACAAAACTAACTAAAAACATGGCGGTGCGCCCTTTAGGTAAGTATAGTAAATCTACCAAAAGGATGCGAAAACTGATCGGCATTTGTGTCTGCTTTCTTTAAAGGCCCTGGACCCGGCGCTTACATGCTGCCATCCACATGCGGATACGATAAGCATGACAACCGAAAGCAACGTATGCCGCAGTACTCCTTTGGCATGCGCACCGCAATGCCCGGGGAGGACATGGGTCCTGGTCCCGGTGCCTACAAGGTGGACAAGCTGACCCGCTACGGCAACAGCAAGGGACTGGAGTACTCGATAGCGCCCAGGACAAGTATAATAGGTGAGTGGATCTGGATTAAAAGATTGTCTTAATAAAACATATAATAACTACAATCGCATTCCTATAGATAAGCAATGCAGTCCTGGTCCCGGAGCCCATGATGTCCACATCTTCACGGGTACCCAAGCGCCGTCATATTCCATGGGTCTGCGGACGGACGTAAACTTTAAAAAGGATGGTCCCGGTCCAAATGCCTACAAGTACGAAGTGCATGCAGTTCGTCCTTCGATGCCCAAGTACAGCATGTAAGTTTATGGATATACTTGATTTTAGGCCATTTCCTTATGGGTCATTTTAATCTTCCGATCACAGGGGCATGCAAACCAAGATAATCGACAAGACTAACTCTCCGGGTCCGGCCGCCTATGCTGCCGGCGACGTCAATGTGAAGCTTAACCGTGCTCCAGTCTACTCGATGCAAGCGCGCACAACCGTGCCTGGAGAGAACGTCGGACCTGGCCCTAACTATTATGACCTGATGTACTATCGTCCCGGCAAGAGCGGTCCAGGCTACTCCTTCGGGCTGCGCCACTCCCAGTTCGCCCCGCCCATGATAGTTAGATGTGACAATATGTAGAACTGCAATAATATAAGAAAAATGTTCAAAATTTCAGTAAATAAAATTTTTCGTGTAATATTAATATCGAATTAGTAGGTATTTAAATATCAAGGGTAGTAATAAAATATTTTAATGGCTTTTAAAAGCTCTAAAATTTAACGTGGATTTTTGTTTCGAACTATGGAATCTATATAGATTTCTATACAAACTCACCAGGCGTTGTCTTTTCCGTCAACAATTATTACTTGCATATTGAGCCGGAACATTATTTTACCTGATTGTTGTTCGTTCGAGCAAGGTGAGTTTTTGATTGAATATTCAGCATACAGAAATTAAGATATATTTGAATTTATCAAAGATTTTTAAAGTCCCACCTGAAACTTGAAATGAGGATTGTTTGTCTTGTTTGCTCAACTTTGTTCGTTGTGCTAATGCTCGTTTTCTTGGTGATTTTGATCGCGGCGGCTATAGCGCAGAAGTAAATATATTAAGCTGTTTTTTTAATTAACTTATAGAAGTAGTACTTAGAGAATTAGTTCAAGTCTCGCGCTTTAAAGTCGGTATTTATTCCTCTGGTTCGGTGCCTACGGAATTCAATAAAAGAACTCAGAGACTGCCGGTTTTTTTTAGGCCCGTGTAACTGGCCACATTGGCCAGTATCGATACATCGATAATCCCCCGAATTGTAGCAGGCTTGTGCTCCGTTTCTCGTTTTGTTTTTGTAGGTTTTGACTGTTTTATTTATAGTTTTTCAAAGAAGTCGGCAAAATTACCCAATTAAATTGTAATTGTTAGTCAGACGTACAAATTAGATGTGTGTGCTCCGCGTGAGTTCAAACAGCTCCGTAGTGCCCTCTGTTACAGTTAGTTGTAACCTATAGAAAAAGCAAGAAAAACGGAACGAGCGAGAAAAACTGCAAGAACTCGAATTTGCCACAAGAATTACCAAAAACTAAGGACTCCTAGCTGCAATTGCGCATTGATTTGTCCTTTCATGCCATCAGTTCACCATTGGTAATATGTCGAGTCATGTGGCGGGTGCTGCCAGTGAACTCGGTGGCGCCCCAGAGGTTCAGGAGCAGCAGCAGCAGCAGCGTAAGCCGCCATCATCCGTGGAGGCCGCTGCTCCACAGGCAGCAGCGGTGACTGCGGCACACGAGCAGACACAGGGTCAAGGACACGTGAAGACGCCTTCAATGCTGGAGGCCCGTCATGCTGGCCACTCGCGGCGCTCGGGCGGTGGCCAAGCGCCGTCAAAAAGCCAGACAGGCAACCACGAGTACCAGTACTTCTTCGAGGACGAAGTGTTCCGCATCGATCGGCGCGGCCGCGTTCATTTTGGTGTGGTCACGGAGACCGCGGAGTCTTACTCGTCCGACGAGGACGATGTGCCCGACGAGGTTCTGTCCAAGGGCGAGGTGCGCGTGGCCTTCTACCCAGACGGCAAGGAGCTGGTGCAAACGGAACAGTCGGTGAGTAAACCTCTGCCGTTGAGGTTATGTAACGGCCTCGACTAACTGTTATTTGTCGTGTTTGAACAACTGTTTTTGCTTTGTTCTTTGTTGCTTCATTTTCGGCACTGACACGTGCTTATTTGCTCTTCTCTTTCAACGCGGAACCATGTGGCGCAGCTGGGACTGGCCGACAGAACCCTAATGCCGGGCGATGTTGTTCGCAGGCGTTTGCCCGGCCAGAAGGATCTCACTGGTCAGGCGGGCTATGTGCGGGACGTGAACGTGTGCGCCGATGTCAAGGTGTTGGGTTCCAAGTATATCATTAGAAACGTACCAGCAGAGCGGCTGCGTCCCATCTCTGAATGGACTAGGGAATTGGCAGTATGTCTGGGCACCTGGATAGGTACCACAGTTCACGTGGACGAGAGTGCAGTCCTCAAGTAAGTCCAATAGTTCACCTTTTAATAGTTTGCAGCCTTTTTTTATATTCAAATTCGTTGCAGATCCGCTAACGGCGCCCGCCTTGAAATCACTTCATTTGATTTTCACAAATTCAAGGATGCGGTGGGATCCTGCAGTGCTCGGGAAGTCTTCAATCCCAATGTCTATTATCGGGGCAACTTGGTGGTCGGTCGCTTGCCCCCCGCTAATCGCATCAAGAATCTGACACCAGACATTGCTCTACCCACCAATCGAAAGGGGCGCGCCGTGGTAAGAATAAATAAACCGAATATTTCCACCTGAGTATTCCATAAACAGGGGATCAGGTCTCCTAAAAGCTAATGTAACTTATAAAAAAAAATAATACCAGAGTATTAAAAAGCTAAGATTGATATTATAGAAAGTAATTGGAACCTTAAATCTCTGTTTCAGTACACTGTGGAATCCATTGACACCTCATCCATCACTGTGGCCTGGACATGCAGGGCCATCTCGCAGTTTGAAAATGTCAAAGAACTTGATCCACTAAAACACCCTAAGACCATCATTAAGGGCGAAGACTTAAGCAAAGTGAAACGCCTCAACATTTACGAATCCTATATGCTGCAAATTCACGATCGATTCTACCTCAAGTATTCAAAATGTGATAAACTAGTTAAATACACTGACTGGGACGATGAGCAAGGTGGGATACAGTGGGACACAATTTAAACCTTATGAATTAATAACATTCAAATATCTTCCAATTTCAGCTGTTAAATACACATCAATTTTTAATCGCCATCACAGACCAGATCTGATAGGAGGAAGCAAGCTGAACGTTTCGACTAGTCCGGTCGCATCTAGCAGTAGCAGTACACGAACTCACAAGTTCCGGCGCCTGGCCAACAAGTTTAATGGTATACGTTCGCCTCGCCCAGCTGCTGACCAGGAAAACGACTCGAACGCCAATGCCAACACGTCACCTAAGGCTGGTGAAAATGCATCTGGAATTAAGAATCGTCCGGGTGGGAATGATGAGACCTGGGACTCGGTTGACGATGACGAAGATGAGGATGAGCAGGACGTAACCGAGCCACTCTCTCCGCTTTCCGATAAATCTGGCGGCGCCGAGGTCACAGAGACGGCGGCGTCGACCGCCTCTGCTGTGAGTGCCGCCTCCCAAACACCGAGAATTACCATGCGCTATGCCAAGCGGCGCCATATGAAAAAGAAGCTGAAGAGTGTGAAGAAGCTGATCACTTCGCCCTTCGTCAAGAAAGAGATGAACCCCAAGGATGGCGACGAAATCGTGGTGGAGACGCTGGTCGTTTACAGCACGGTGACGGTTGTCTGGCAGGATGGGGTGGTCGAGACAGGCGTTCATTCCACGGAGCTGTATCCAATCCATCATCTGGACAACCATGAGTTCTTCCCGGGCGACTTTGTAAGCAAGGCCAACGAAAACTGCACCGGATCAACCGATTACGGGGTTATTCAATGTGTGGACCACGACGAGCGCATCGCCAAGGTCAAATGGTTTAATATATATACCCACATAGATAATCCAATGTAAGTAATATTTAGACAACTTGTGTGATGAAAGAAGCATGTCATTAACATTCTACTTTTGTTCCCTTTTGCAGTCCTGTTTACAAAGAGACAGAGGAGCTGAGCGTATATGATCTGAAGGATCACTCCGACTACCAGTTTCGACCTGGCACCATGGTCATTCGCGTGTCCAACTTCACGGGCGAGGACGTCGAATCAACTGCTGGCCAGGTGATCGACAATTATCCCGACGGTCGGGTCCGCGTTTGGTGGGCCAAGGGTCACATCACCAAGTGCTATCCCCAGGATCTCTTTGAGATCAATCACACCGAACCGGAGGGCTACGAATCGGAAGCATCCGATGACTCCTGGGAGACTCAATCCGAGAATAGCCGTGTTGGTGTCAGCGATCACATGCCGTTGAGAGACAACAAGGACCTCATAGTCGGTATCGATCGGGCGATGCAGGCATTGTTGCAGCTAAAGAGGGTATTTCGCATCCTGACCGACAGCCGCAAGCCGGACGTGTTCAATGACCTCGTGACCGTGTACTCAAATTGCCGATACCTGGATCATATGCTGAAGACCCACTTCTTCCAAGAGGACAACTTCAAAAATATCCTGAAGTTCACCAACAAGTGCCCCGACTGCGCCGCTTTGGAACATGAAGAGCCACCCACCAAGACTGCTTCCAGCTTGCCCGAAACTCCAACCAATATTGTAAAAATTCTATCTGTTGAGGTCTTGTCTACGTCAACGCCAACGAAAAGGAAGTCGTCAACGGAATTGGACGAGGTTCAGTGCAAAAAAAGCGCGGACGAGGCTCCTGAAGAGGAGCTAGTCTGCTATGAGAGGACCAAAGACAACTCTGGACAAGAGAAGGACATGCTCATTGATAAATTTCGCACCGAATACGCTGCATTGCTGAACAATGCACATGCCAGTATTGCGAAAGCCTTTGAGAATCGTGCAAAGGTAAGCATAATATATATATAGGGATAAGTTGCGAAGATTTACCAAAAATGTGACGTATTTCAGAACGATTCTGGCGTCCACTCGCGCGGAGAGAACACCTCGGACGAGCTTAACAATCCCTGTAGCGAGGAAAAGGAAGTGGGCGAGGAGAAGATACACGAAAAGGGAGCTCTGTGTGACTTCACGATTGAACTGATTGACAATCAAAGTCCTAATGGCTGCGAGGTCTTCTGGCGTCAGATCTCGGATCAAATGCTAAAGTGTCGTAAATCCCTTGAGAATGCGACTACCAAGCTCAATTTAAAAGCCAGGTACGATAACAATGAGGTAAGCGATGGAGAAGAAGACACTGAGGTCGCCGACACAGAGGAGATCCCAGACGAAACAGCCGCGGAGGACGAGGCCATGGAGGAGCCCCTAAATCTAAATGTCCTTTCCGAGTCGCTTCCGTCTGTTGACAGTCCCATGGCCTGTTCATCGCCTTCGCTAGACACATCTTCCAATCCAAGTCCACCAGTTTCCAACGATTGTTTCCAAGTGCTGCCTAATGCACCGCCGACACATCACTTCTTCGGTCACATGGTAATCCCCGCCAACAAGGCCTACTATCAGCGCGCTGTGAAAAGGGAATATAGCATGCTGCTGGCCTCACTACCGCCCGGCGTGGTGGTGCGTGCCTACGAGGATCGCATGGACCTAATGTCGGTCATGATGGTAGGTCCGAAGCGTACGCCCTACCAGAATGCCCTCTTCTTCTTTGACTTTCAAATGGGCCGCGACTATCCGAAGAACCCGCCGGTGTGCCACTACATCAGCTATTGCACGGAGCGCCTCAACCCGAATCTGTACGAGGAGGGCAAGGTTTGCGTGTCGCTGCTCGGTACATGGTCGGGTCGCGACACCGAGGTGTGGTCCCCTAGCAGCACCATGCTGCAAGTGCTCGTCTCCATACAGGGCCTCATACTGGTCGATGAGCCCTACTATAATGAGGCGGGTTACGAGAAACAAAGAGGTACTTTGATAAATATTTTAGGAAATTACTAGTAGAAGTTTACTTATACCTTTAATTTTTTAGGTACCCAGCTGGGCAATGAGAACTCTCGTGTATACAACGAGATGGCTATCATCAAGATTGCCCGCTCCACGGTTAAGCAGCTGAAGAATCCGCCGCCCATTTTTCGCAACGAACTGATTGAACATTTTAAGGAGTTTGGTGGCGAGCTGGTCGGACGCATGCAGGCCTGGTCGGAGTACTCGGCGGAGGCACAGCGTCAGAAGATAAGCGATATGAAGGGTAAGCCTCGAGGAAAACTTGTTATTTTGGTGATTTACTAATTCGTGATTTAATAATTCTCAGATATGTCCCGAGATTTCAAGGCGCCCTGTGAGATGCCAGAATTCCCACTCCTTCCCTGCAGCCGTGGCTTCTGCGTTGCGTTCAAGGGAGTACTGACTCAGCTGCAGAACGAGCTGGCAGCTTTGGGAGGTACTCCAGCGAAGAGTGAACAAAACGGCATTGAGGCGGCAATGGCAGCGACAACCGGAATGGGAATTGCGCCACGTGCAGCTCCCGAGGAGGTCTGAGTGCGTTTATCCCGCCTGTGTCGATGCCTGTGAAATTGGTGCCTACTCGAAAAACTCAAGACTTTTGCCGCCTTGGCAAAGGGCAGCAACGTTTTATACCCAATCTTAAATGCCGAATTTTTTCTCCACTCGAATTGCTGGCACAAAGCCAGCCTGTTAGTTAAATGAATTTTCTAAATTTATTGCTTATTATTTTTTCATGAAAAAAAAAAAAAACAGAAAAAAGGAACATGAAAATACGCTTCAGTATATATTTTTGAAGTGCTAACTTGCTTCGAATGTAATGCTAGTTAATTTTATTTATTTTTAGTTGCCAGCGCAAACAAGTTACTCAATCATCTTTGTATGTAGTGAATTGTTCCGATGTCTGTGCCCGTTCCCTGGTCCGGTCTAGCGAATCTCTATTTATGCTCGCGCTGCTCCGCTATAGTTGGCATTCCACTAGAGCTTAGCTTAGTTAGTCTACCCGTGCCCCCTTCTGCACTGTGTACGTAATAGTGTAAGCTAGCCAATGCGAATATGTGAATAAATTAGCAATTTTATTTATTATGCCTCCAATTTCTGCTGTATCCAATCGATAAAGTCTCCGGTACGGGTATATACGCCTGGCCAGCCCTTTAGGCCGCACGGTCGCGTACCGTAAGAGGTGATGCCGGCGATGTAAAAGATATCACGGCCGCCGCCCGTGGTAATGGACGCCATTAAGGGTCCGCCGGAATCGCCGCCGCAGGTATCAACTTTAAACTGGCCGCCGGCACACATCTGCGAGTTGTTCAGATGCACCTGGAAGGTGGTATATTTGTCTTGGCAGTCGGTCAGGTTCCACACGCTCACTGAGATCTTCAGCTTGATGGGACTGGGCAGCATGTTCTCGGTGAGTCCCCAGCCGGCCACATCCATGGTGTAACCGACGAATAGGTTCTTTCGCAGCTCCTCGTCGGTTGGCAAGCAGATGGGTCGCACGTAATCGGTGAAGCTGTGGATGGTAAATATTTTTGGAGTAAGATAAGGATAGAGGGAGAAAGATGCGCTGTGACCCGCTTACCTCACACTTCGCTTGAGACGGAGCAGGGCGATATCGTTCCTTTGGTCCACAGAGTTTGGCACATACTGCTCGTGAAGGATGGCCTTCTCTACCTCGATGTCGATGTGATTGGGGGCACAGACACGCTTTCCATTCGTCTGTGTCTCACAATCGGGATCTGTGCGCGTGTCCCACTCGCCCAGCCGAACGCTGTTCAGGACGATTCCAGATTTATCCAGATCATCGCTGGCCAGGCAGTGAGCGGCTGTCAGCACATACCGCGAGTTGATCAAGGCACCGCCGCAATTGAAGCTATACGTTTCTGCGAAAACTGCAAGCAATAATGTATTTATTAAAGACGGATTTATTTAATTTTTATTTTAATTAATTTTAATTTAATAATTATTTTAATCTATTCAATAGGCTTGTGTTCATATTATTTACTTTTGATGATAAGAATTGACCTTTTAAAATAATCTACTCACGTTTTTTATACCGCAGTAGCACCATCCAAGGGAATTCCCAGAGCGTCGTGTTGGTACCACCAACAATGCGATCACCAAATAGGAATCCGCATGTGTCAGTTCCGGGGAGCACATTGCCAGGCTGCTGGCCGTCCGCATCTGGGGCTTCCTGAACCCCCTCGGCTCCCCTCTTGCTCTGCGGACAACAGACCAGGATGCGGTTCATAAGATCCGTCTGCTGTCGTCTGTTGTCCAGGCCGCACTGGCTCTTGGAGAGTAGCTCGCGTTGCGCGGGTGTCTGGGGGCTCGCCTTTAGGATGTTGGCCAGGTAGGGACAACTCGCAATGTGGACGCACTGACCTCGTTCCTCGCTCTGCTGGGGTGTACATGTACCGAAGCTGATCTGTGCAGCGTCTGTAAAAAAAAGAAGAGTATTAATTGCGTTGCAGTTCAACTGAGATTAAACCGGTTCGCGGTGGAGGGCACACATGATGTTTGAATGATAATTATCAATTATAATTGATACTAAATTGTTTTTTAACAAAAACCGTATGTAATTTATATAATTTCCATTGAAGTTTCTATTCATTCAGAGACTAAAAAGAAAGAAATAACAAAAAGATTATTAAATCTGAACACAGTATACATGGAGAGGTATCAACGAATCCTTGGGTCATTATTTGATATATGTATAATTTAATACTGTTTAAATAATGTGTATGTTAAGGAAATTAGCTTATGTTTAAATATAAATATATATTTTGCCATCTCATGGTAGATCTGAATTTATAGTAGAACTTCACTTACCCGCTCCTATGTTCATTCCGGCGAATGTGCCAATTAGCAGCACCAACATTAGGATTTTCCGCTCCATAGTCGCCATCTCGTCGCTGCGGATTTCAGGCTGAGACTAACGAAGTTCTCCGTCAGGCGGTCCGGTTTAAGTCCAGCTTAATCGCTACCGCTCCCGCTGCATCGACTACGATTATCGCAAGCGTTATCTCTCGATTCCAGTGGTAGTGGGTCAAAGGTGCACCAGATTGCGGGCAACTGCATACTGATACGAGCAGAGTTTTCCCAGTTTTTGCCAATTGTGGAAATTATCAGGGCCAAACCCATCCACCTCTCCACCCATAGACACCTATCTATCAACACTTATCTGCTCTACTTGGATCGCAGATAGATGCAGTCGCCTAAAGTCAGTCCTCTCTCAACCGGTTATTCTCAGAAAACCTGGTCATGACGTTTTAATAACGCTAGACACATTTACATTTTGTGTGGGATTCTCCAAGCTGTATATTTTATTTATGGTGTTAAACACAAGAAAAACAAAGGGTTGTAAATATTCCCAGGGCTCAATTCAACTTGCTTTTAGCACAAGGGAAGTGATCAAGCTCAAAAACACAAATCCTTCGAGCTTTGTTAAGGAAAAAAACCATGAACTCAGACGTACGATAATAAATACCATCGTCGAGGGTGAAACTTATAAGTAATGGTAAGGTAGCAACGCTTAAATAAAATACTTAAATATTTAAAAATTAATTCAAAATTCTTTTTTATGCGCGAATATTCAACTATATCTAATCAATAAAAGCCGCTGTTCTTGTGAAGACACCTGGCCAACCCGGAAATCCACATGGTATCGGTCCATAAGATGTGATGCCGGCTAGATAAACATATTCGCCGACGTTTATGGTGGCCATTAGAGGACTGCCGGAGTCACCTGCAGACGTGTCGTTACCATCCATTCCTCCGGCACACAATTGAGATTCAGGCCAGTTCCTATACCCCTTCCAGCATAAATGTGGTTTTCTCTTCTTGATACTACTCTTCATCAAAACTGAACTGAATTGTCGCTTATCAGTACTGCCCCAGCCAGCTATTTCAAAGCTTGTGTTCTCCCAAAAGGACTGATGAGTGCTTTTCGTCATCACACAAATGGGTTTGATTTCTGTGGTAAAGGTAAGGAAAGTAAATTGACTGCGTTTAGAATTTAAAATATTCAGAGTGATTGCTTATGCCAAACCTTATGAGTCACCACTCACCGTACTGGCTGACGCATTCGAAGGAGGGCGATGTCATTTTGGTGACTTTCGGAACCGATTTGGTAGCCCTTGTGCACGATCCTTTGCTCAACATCAAGTTCCAGATAGGGAGCCGAATAGTGCGTACTACCATTCAGCTGGCTGACGCAATCCGGATTGGATGAAGTGTTCCACTCGCCTAGACGCACCCTGGTGACCACCGTGCCCGATTCGATGAACTGCCAAGTGATTAAGCAGTGGGCAGCGGTGAGCGAGTGTTAATCAACGAGCCTGCACACAAAGACAGCTCCTTTTCTTGCCCTTTGTTGTAGAGAAGCATTGCCATCCAGCGAAACTCATTTATCTGCGACTTTGTGCCACCAAAAATACGGCCAACGGTTGGCCGAATCCCACAGGTGTCCACATCTGGCAAAAAGTTTCCCGGTTCGGACAGCAGACGTAAATCCGCTGTAGATACGATTTTAACTGGTTATCCAAATCGCACTGTTTGTGAGTCATGAAGTTTCGCTGCTCGGTCGTCATTTTATTATCCTGCCGAATGATGTCCAGTAAGTGGGTGCACTTGTCCAGTCTGATGCATTTCTCATCGGATTGACATTTGGCAAACATAGCTAATGCGAAATAAATAATTCAGAATTAAGTGGCCTTGCAAAGGATTATTTTAGCAATGATTGTTTCCAGTTTAAACCTATTTAACATGAATTACCGAACTCAGCAAAGTGCACCAGGAAAGAAATCTGGATCAGGCACCAAACTAAAGTCCTCAGTTGGAAGTCCATGCTGTGAGGTCGATGCTTAAACCCTTACTGCCACAAAACATATTAATAAATGGCTGCTTAAACATCTTAATTGGATATTTAAGAATTATGATTCAATCTTTTTTACATGCAACTGATATAGTTCTGCAATCCATTTCCGTTGAATGGAGAGCCTGCACCCAATTAAAAGTATAACATTGTTTCGCCCTTTGCTCTTTACTAGGAATCAGCTGGCTACAACTCGAATACAAATGCTTTAAGCTTAAGCCTAGAAAAGGGCCGTTTCCTCCAGAGGGCATCGATAGTTGTTAAGGTAAGCGGGTACGAATCGATTGGGGGCGTGTAGTCTAAATCTTGTTTCCGTTGTTCGCGTAGTTGTAGACCTGCTGGAAACCCTCGGCATCATCGCCCTCACCATCGTCCGAGTCATCGGAGTCGAATGTGTTGTCGGGGATGTCGTAGAGGCGAATGATCGGCTTGTTGGGATCCTTCATGATTAGATATTTGCCGTCCTTCTGCTTCATGACCAGATCGATAATGCAACGCAAGACACCCCAGGCGTTGTCCATGCTCAGGTTGATCTGGGTGGCGAACTCGTGCGGCTTGAACTGCTGCGTTCCCAGAATGACGTGGCGGGAATGATCCCTTGGATTGATACGCGACACATAGCCTAGCTTCAGCTGATCGGATCCAGCCAGCACTGCCTGGACCGTCCACTTGGCCAGCTTGCAGGCGTTGTTCCTCAGCTCATTGGCGAGCACAGCACCGCGCTGGGTATCCAGCTTCTGACGCCACTCGACGCCGTTGGCCAGCTTAGAGTCCCACTCGTTAAGCGCCTTGATGGACATGAATTGCGGTTCCCCACTGGGTGTCTGCAAAACGCCGTCGTGTTCGCAACGAGCCACCAAAACCTAAAGGAATTAAAAAAATATATAGTTTAAAGGGAAATTGTTTTCAATTTAAAAAAATGACTTACAATATCGCTTCCGAGCTCCCACTTCTTGTAGCGATAGCCCACACTGGCCACCTGGATATCCTCGTCCTCGCTGATGAAGGGGTTGCTCTCCTCGAACTTAAACTTGGCCTCTTGGTCGCCGGTTTTTAGCACCTGCTGACTGAAGTTGTGGTTGATGAAGGTGGCCTCGATGGCCAGGTTTCGGGGCGAGTTGCAAGAGCTGTCGTCGTCGGTTGGGGGTTCCACGCTGGTCTCGTTCACGGTCAGTAGATCGAACTCAGTATGGTCACGCTTGTCCATGAAGATCTTGTCGCCTAAATAAAAAGGGGAAGCCATTAATATTGAGGTGTAAAGGTATGGTTTAATCGTGTTTCTTCAACCCACCAACTTTCTCGATGACGATGTCCCAAGAGTAGTTAGAGCGAGTCGAGCACATAATGGTGGCCAGGATGGCATCCGTAGCGAAGACGTTGCCGACGGTTTTGGACAGACGTCGGATGACAGGATCATCGGTGGTGGTCACCGTGTGCACAATGCGGTCGATCTTCTGCAGCGGCTTCTCGTTCTTCACGTTGATGCGGTCATAGGTCTTGTCGTAGTACTCCAGTGTGCCGCAGGTGGCGATATCCACGCCCTCCTTGATGTTGGGCAGCGACAGCTTGATAAGCCGCGGGAAGTCCATCTCCTCGATGGAGGCCCAGTCGGCGCGCACAGCCACCGAAGACTCGCGCATCTTGGGCGGCGGTCCACGGTTGCCGAACTTCTTGCCCATTCCGCGTCGCGGATCGCGGGCCTTCACGTTCTTGCCGCTCAGCGTGGTCATGCCGTGGGTATTGATGCCACCACGGGCATTCCTGCCGCGTCCGGAACGCGAGTTGCGCATGTTGCGGAAGCGGCCGCGCTGGTGCGGCGGCTTCTGGACACGGGCCGTGTCCACCAAATGGAAGGTCGTCTCGTCCTCCTCATGGTAGTACGAGTACTGGTTGCCGGTTCCGAAGCTGGAGGCATACTTGTCTGCAGGGAAAGAGTGAAAATTAACCAAGCTGCCACGACACACACACATAACCTCACTTTTGCCGGGCTGCGGCAAAGGTGCGTCTGTTTGGTAACTTCCTACTCACTCTGGTACTTCTTGTCGTTGTTGGAGGTGTTCGTCCAGTCGCAGATCTTGCCCAGACGATCGTTCTTGCTGAACGGCTGGTACGGCACATCCTTAAAGGTGTCGGGCAGCTCGCACGGACCCCATCCCTTCTCGTTAAACTGCACGGTCGGCTTCTCGAAGGTCGGGAACTGCGCCGCGGTGTTTATGGTCTCGCTCATCTCGCGCTTTGCTTTGGCTCACTTTTCAGTGATTGATTGTTTTCGATATTTAAGAAAAAACCAGCAAATGACGAAAAAATTGAGAAAATTGTTTCGTCGCGTGTTGCGAATCTTGACCAGTGGGACCGTTGCTAGGTCGCGCAAACAAGTCATCGATTTGTGGAAATATACCAAAAAATATTAAGGGAACACCCACTTTGAAAATAATTTTAATAGGCAAAGTTTAAAGAATTTAAGTAAAAATGTACAAAGAATTTAATAATAAAACCATTATTAGCTAATTACATTTATTAACTCGCATAAATACAATTATATTTTATTTGTTTGTTTTTTTTCAGTTTCATACTTTTTGGAGTTTGGTATTAAAAGTGTATATCAACAATGACTTCATTTATACCATCTGGCCACGCTGAGTCATTATTCTGGATATCAAAAGAGTGAGAGTAAAAAAAAAACAAGTTCAAATCAAAACGAAAAACACCCACAAAAATAATTATTTAACTCCACCGTTTGGGCATACAGCCTTTATCCCACCTGTTAAGTATCTGGAGAGTACCAGAAGTCTCCTTGGGACCATCGAAACCTCGATCCCACCGCAATATCAGCCCCTTAAAAAGTTCTCTTCGTGGTGACTAATAAATCCAGTTGCAGCTAAAATGGCATTGAAAGTGTTAGTTGGCCAGAAGATCATGAACGAGGTTGTGAAGTACAAGCCTCCGCCGCCGAAAAACCAACCCACCAACAAGCTGCCCAAGGCTGGAGGATCCGGAGAGACGGAGTGGCGTGTCCTGGTGGTGGACAAGCTGGGGATGCGCATGGTCTCCGCCTGCACCAAGATGCACGACATCAGCGCCGAGGGAATCACCTTGGTGGAGGACATCAACAAGAAGCGCGAACCGCTGCCCACCATGGACGCCATCTATCTGATTACACCGTCGGATGAGTCAGTCCGAGGGCTGATACGAGACTTTGAGAACCCTGCGCGTCCCATGTATCGGTATGCGCATGTCTTCTTTACTGAAGTCTGCCCGGAGGAGCTGTTCAACGACCTGTGCAAGTCGTGCGCCGCCCGGAAGATCAAGACCCTGAAGGAGATTAATGTCGCGTTTCTGCCGTACGAATGTCAGGTCTATTCGCTGGACTCCCCGGACACGTTCCAGATCCTCTACTCGCCGGCCTTCTCCTCCATCCGGAGCAAGCACATCGAACGCATTGCCGAGCAGATCGCCACGCTGTGCGCCACCTTAGGCGAATACCCGAATGTGCGCTACCGCAGCGACTGGGAGCGGAACATCGATCTGGCTGCATCGGTGCAGCAGAAGCTGGACGCCTACAAGGCTGACGAACCCACCATGGGTGAGGGGCCGGAGAAGGCCCGCTCCCAGCTGTTGATCCTGGACCGTGGCTTTGACTGTGTGTCGCCACTTCTGCACGAGCTTACCCTGCAGGCCATGGCCTACGATCTGCTGCCGATTGTTAACGACGTCTATCGCTACACTCCCGGACCGAATCAGCCCGACAAGGAGGTGTTGCTGGACGAGAACGACGACCTGTGGGTGGAGCTGCGCCACGAGCACATTGCGGTCGTATCCACCCAGGTCACTCAGAATCTAAAGAAATTCACCGATTCGAAGCGGATGAGCTCCACTGATAAGTCCTCAATGCGTGATTTGTCGCAGATGATCAAGAAGATGCCGCAGTACCAAAAGGAGCTGTCCAAGTACTCAACCCATTTGCATTTGGCCGAGCACTGCATGAAGTCCTACCAGAACTATGTGGACAAACTCTGCCGAGTGGAGCAGGACCTGGCAATGGGCACCGACGCCGAAGGCGAGAAGATTAAGGATCATATGCGTAACATTGTGCCCATCCTTTTGGATGCGAACGTGTCAAACTACGATAAGGTTCGCATCATTTCTCTTTATGTGATGATCAAGAACGGAATTTCCGAGGAAAACCTGACCAAGCTATTTACGCACGCTCAATTATCGCCCAAGGATCAGGATATGGTCCGTAATCTTAGCTATTTAGGAATCAATGTCATTGCAGACTCGCGCAAGAAGGTGTACAATGTTCCACGAAAGGAACGAATTAACGAGAGCACCTATCAGATGTCCCGTTGGACTCCTGTGATCAAGGATATAATGGAGGACTGCATCGAGGACAAGCTGGATACCCGTCATTTCCCCTTCCTCGAGGGTCGTGCCCAGAACACCAATTACCATGCACCGACGAGTGCCCGATATGGTCACTGGCACAAGGACAAGGCCCAGGCACAGGTGAAGAACGTCCCCAGGCTGATCATCTTTGTTGTGGGTGGCGTCAGCATGTCCGAAATGAGGTGCGCCTATGAAGTAACCAACGCCGTTCGCAACTGGGAAGTCTTAGTTGGCTCTTCGCACATATTATCCCCAGAAGTTTTCCTCAGTGATCTGGGAAGTCTCTCCAAGGAAGACTAAATATTTATTAAATCATATTCTTGTTAGCGATTTCGTCATGTTTGCCGAGTTTCTAAATTGTTTGTTATTACTAATCAATCGAAAGGTTCAATAGAATTCCTTAAAACATAATTAAATGTATTACCTAATCTAAGGCTACATTATTATTCACATCATATCTATTATGTGCAATTTATAATTCGTAGTAAAATATAAATAAAATATACAAATATGCTAAAGTGGTTTTAAGAGCCTATATATTCTCTGGTAGGGAATACCATAAGCCTTCAGCTCTATAAAGGTCAACAAGTCATCAGGTCCCTAAGATTTAAATTATGATAATCTTTCATCGCTTGTCATGAAGAGTAAATTGCTCCACTAACTTGTCAGTTTCTAACCCATCAGACATTCAAATATACAGTTATCTATTAACTAATTGCTCCCTGGGGTCGAACCAATTTTTAAGTCAGTCGAACTTAAGACCTTAAAAAAATGAGATCTGCAGCAGTGTCCGCTGTTCTCCTGCGTGGAATGTTTAAATTTGCTCTGCTTGTGGGCATAGTTTACTTCCGACCAAAAACTACGGAACGTGGTCGATTGGAGATGGAGAGTTGTTTTCGCCATCGATCCTGGAGGAAGTGGCTCTTAATGATTTTTCGTCTAATTCCGCTAATCGGTTATATATACCCGTACGCTCTTCAAATCATGGATAATAATGACTTGGTCCATGTGTTGCTGCATTCCAGTAACCTCGTCTTTTCTATTCCCTGCTACTTATGGATTATCGGACAGCAGCTTTGCCAAGGAAAAGCGGTTATTAAGTTGGTCAACAATATCCTTCGACTTTTCTCGCGAGTGAATGCTCTTCCACTCCAGAGAAACATTGGTTTTGGGGGTAACCGAGAGTTAGTCTTCATAATACTAATCCTGCTATCCCAAGTCGCGGATTTGGTTCTTATATTTTTAAGACAGTTCAGCACGAAAAACATAATCGGATGGTTGTCCCTTAGTTACGTTTTTATTTCCATTCAAGTAGTTATGCGAATAAATATTGTCTGGTACCTACATATCGGTGTTCTGTACGCTAAAGTTAACGAATATGCTAGCCTCCAAATGCAAAATTTGAGAAATCACCAGATATACCAAATATTGGAGGAGACTGCTAGACTTTACAGAGATATTTATGATATGGTCTCTAGATTCCAGGACATGTTCAATTTAGGCTTCTCCATTTGCCTGATGCAGAAATTGCTTTATTTCGCTGATTAGCGACTTGGAGTTGTGTGACCTTCTGCTGTGGTCTATATTTGCGAAAATTCTATTTGACTTTCTATTAATAAGTTTAGCTGTTGAAGGCGCTGGAAATCAGTTTAAAGATATGCGGCAGATACAGTCTGAAATGTGCTGTTTTGAGGATCACAAGGACTTGCGACAATTGGTAAGCGGATAGGTTTTCTTGTTTATAAAATTAGTATACTTTTGTATCTCTATTTAGGTGGATGTCTTCGCAACTCAAATAAATCTTTACCCCTTTAGGGTCCGTCTTTTAGGTCTTTGTGATATATCAATGGAACTATATCTCAAAATAGTATTTGGAGTAATTTGTTATTTAATCTTTATTATTCAATGTGTGTTGCAAATAAGAATTTCTTAAAAAAAAAATTTGAAATAAGTGCTAATTAACATTTTAAAATATTTAAGCTCTTTTATTATATATTGTGTGACTAAAATTGTGTTGTAAAATGTATTATGTATTTGTGTTATTACTTAGCCTTACATTTTTTTAGATTTAACTTAAATAAATGTATTTCTTTAAATTTACACACATAAATTTAATTTTTAATATGTTTCCCAATATTTAACCAGGAAATTCATTGATAGTGGACGGTAAATGTCTTCACTGGCAGTTGTCGAGTGATTTATTGAACTTTTCCTTATACCTCTCACAAAAAATGGCATCAAAATGGTCGGTTAAATTCGCCGATACCTTTTCATCATATACCTATAGGAAACATACAGCTTAGTTATTTTTGTTTAGTTTTAATAAATGTAGTAATATATAGTTACGTTATCCAGAGCGATGGCTGGAACTCCTCGAAATGAAACATCGTCCGTTTCCTTGCCATACTTTTCCAAGATGTCGTTCACATCCCGCGTTTTCTTGCAGTTTTTGACATCATCCACGTTGATCTGGTAGCGGTCAGCGCACCTGTTCAGCCGGTTCTTCTTGCCCCGCATCATGCAGGCAATCAGCTTGAGGGATTCCGCAATTTCATGGTGCTCCAGGATGCAGGCATGCCAAGCATTCAGTTGACACTCTTTGACGCCGTGCTGGCAGTCTACTTTTCCGTCATCGTCTTGCTGCCAATTTAGAGGATTATCCGAGGATTATTGGTTGAATGAAGCAAATAGTATTTTTATTAACCCACCCTGGCATTTCCATAGGGAACCAGTTTGAGATCTGTGAATGGCAGGCGATCCATTCGAAGCATCGAGGGAGCCAATTGCGTGGTAACAAACTCCATGCAGTACGGACAAAGGGCTTCATAGTACAACGTGACTGGCAGTCTGTCGCTCTGTGCTCCATGGTGACGCTGCAAAGCCCCCAATGATGATCGTCATAATTCGAAATCAAAGCTCAACTGGGTCACTTACCCTTGGCGTGACCACGCCCATCAATCCCATCATCAGCAGGCAGACAAAGACGAACGCCTTCATGGTGCAGGTTCAGCTTAATTTTGTTTAATTTTCTGATCTTGAAATCCTCGTCTGCTCCACGCCACTGACCTCTCAACACTGAAATAAAGTCCGGATTCGTTATAAGCGTAAAACGTATTAGCTACATTCCGTTGATTACAAGACTATCAGAGGCGGAGTCGTTATTACTCTTAAAGGGGATGCTAGTATTTCGGAATTGAAAGACAAATTTTAATGGAAATAATTGTTTTTCTTGTTTTTATTTTAGGAACGAAAATTAATTTTTATTGAGCAAATGAAAGAGCCTAAAATTTTAATAGAGTAATAATTTTATAGTTAGGTTTTGACTAATATTTCAAAATATTCAAAAAATTCAAAAAATTAATAGAACACCAGTAGTTAGAAAAATATTAATTTAAATTTAATAATTATTGTTCATTTAAAAATACATCTACAAATAAATATTTTAAAATTTATTGAAAAACATTAGTTTTTGGTAATTTATACTTTTTTTTATGACTCTAACCATAATATTTGTATTAGTTAGCTTGTAAATTACTTTCTCATTAGCTGGCTAAATAAAACAAAGGCAAAATACGGAACTGGGGAATGCTTTTACAGCTGGCTTCCTCTTGGGAAAAGATGCCCCTGATCCAACACGACCCCCTGTATCGGTGCCCCTGGTGGGTGGCGGCGAGTATTTCCCCTTCGGGACTCATGCTGAGCGTGTGTCCGCCTGCGTCAGTCCAAAAACAAAACCATCGAAAACCTCAGCTGATTAGGGCAAACACAGAGAGCAATTACCACTGGAAACTGGACAGCAAAACGCAGCAGGCTTAATCTTATTTTTAGCTGTTCCCGATTAGCATCTGTGTACCATAATGTGTCCGATAAGACGATCTATTTAAATTTCCATTTATATCACCTCAAGAGTTTGAGTCAGCACAAAGGCAAACAGCTTCCGTGACAGTACTGCAGAGTGTAATTATAATTTATTTGGTTTTGCACATTAAAAAACATTACTCATCATATAATATATTAAAATTAGGTACAAGTGGGCAGCTTGATATTGAACTTCTTCAAATATTGCTTACAAAAGTGTGACTCGAAATTGTATCGAATACTGCTCTGGGCATAGGGATCAAAGTCCTGGATATTAAAGAGTTTAATTGGTTTTGGATCTGGTGAAGTAATTCAAAAAATACTCACATTCTCAAACACAATGCTAGGCACAAAGGAAAGGCCCAGTTTCAGGGTCTCCTTGCCATAGAGCGCCAGGATCTCGGGGGTCTTACGTGAGTCTTTGCATTGCCTAGCCTTGCTCACGTCCAGGCCCAGATGGTTGGAGCACTTGTCAAGTTGGTTGCCGTAGGATCGCAGCATGCAATAGATCAGCCGGAAGGCGTTTTGGATGTTCTGTGTTTCGATAATGCAGGCATGAAGGGCATTCAGCTCGCACTCTTCCTCTCCGTGCTGGCAAAATACCTGCATTTCACCCGTTGATGTGTCGTTGTAGAACTGGCAAAGGAGAAAATCAATAAATTCTATATTATTTTATTCATAAGGTTATAAGGTTATTTTTTTATGATTTACGGTTTAAGCAGGGAATTTTGCGAGAATAAAATAATATTGTTTATCATGCAAAAAAGTAGGAACACTCACAAGCTATCAGATTTATTTCTACAATTAATTTAAATGCAAATGAGCTTATAAGAAATTCCCAGAATTTGATTTCTATAAAACTATAATCAGAAATCTTGAAATTTTGGTCATTGGGGAAAACTTCTAGAATTATGAAAGTTGTTATAAATGCAGCATCCACATGTTTAAATAGGAAATGGGTTTAGAACCATATTTCACATTATTTCCTTAATAATTTATTTATTTATATAGTTATTATATATTATATATTATTTGCTATAATTTAAACATTATCAAACGTTATAAAATTCGTACTTTATGTTTTTAATTTAACGTTTTATCTGCTATTGAAACACACCCACAAAAGTGCTTCAGTTTGATGTTTTGTTTACTCATTAGTCAAGTGTAAATACAAATGTTTTGGAATATTTTCAAGGCTAAATCTTTGAATGTTTAAAATATAAAAGAAAGAGAATAAATAAAATGTACATAGATACATTTCAGTAAATATATATACTTAAAAGACTATTTTAAATTTATTACAACAATGTCCAACTCACCCCCGCTTTGCCAAAAGGATACAGCTTGAGATCCGTGATTGGCCACCAGTTGTTATCCAGCAGAGCGTCGTGCAGTCGGCGGCGGATGAAGTACATGCTGTCGGGACACAGAGCTTCATAGTGGATAGCCACGAGGAGTTTGGATGAAACAGGAGCTGCTGTGGTTGTGGATGCTGGAGTGGGTGTCGTTGGGGTCACTTCGGTGGTATTTTCCATGGATTGTCCTCTTCCGGGCACTGCAGAAATGAGCAGCAGTCCCAGTGCACAGAGTATACCACATATTTTATACATCGTCGTCCGCGATTCCCGCTCTTGGCTGCTCCGCACACCAAACACAACTGCTCTTCTCGATTCGCTTATTCCACATGCTCCTCCTCTCCATATAAACAATCACGTACATCTGTCACAGCCCCACGAATATATGTATATATAATGGCATTATATATGGTTCTTCCTCTCCCATTTCTCCCACTAGACAGAAGAGCAAGCGGTGCCTCTCCGGAATATCACAGTACTGCTATGATATATCACTAATCTCTAATCAGCTGGACTGAGCACGCCGCTTAACCCACTGAACTTCTGGGCATGATATATAGTTGAGCAGAGGTATGGGAACAGTTTTGGTTTTTTTTGCAAGCAAGTATTGCTCAGAGAGAGCGGAATCTGGGTTATTTATAGGAACGTAATATTCACGCATTTTTATTTACATAGCCTATAATATAGACTCTATATGCAATAACAATGTTATGTTATGTTCTCTTCTGGCAAATAACTAAGTACCACAATGCGTGAGATACTTTTTGAGAAGCATATTTTGAAACACATAATAAAATAAGCTTATTTAAAAAAAAATTTTTTTTTTTAATTAACTTAATTATTTTTGTTTTACACTTTATACTTTTTTCTTCTTTTTAATTAATTTATATTTAAAATACTATTGTATATATTTTATGATATGATAAAAATGTAAATGTAAACAATTTTCTTTTATAAGAAGTGCTGAAAAAATTTTATTAAGTTATTTGTACTGTCTTTTTTGTCAGAATTCTCATACGAATTTTTCTATTAATCTATCTGGAGTTCTGTAAATATTTTTAAATTGATTGCTTAGTAATGTTTACGTTTTGTGTTTTTAGTTTAAATATTCCACTCCTTAATCACTTTAGCTCAACGTAAGGCCCTCTAGAAATCGTGACAAGTGTTTACCTCTATTTTTTGCAATATCATCATGGCCTTACCCCTTGAAATACATCCATATCATTTAGCAGGGATTAATATATTTATTAGAATATTGCTAATTATGGGCAGCATGAACAGCCAAGTGCAGCCAATTAGCAAATACTTTAATTAAATAATGGCAGAGTTGAACTAATTAAATCAAACATATTAGCGGTTGAATTAAGCAGCAATTAATTGTTGCCGGCTGGTGACAGACTAACATTTAATTAAATTAATGTCAACTGTTAAATGCAAAATTCAGGGAACAGGTCATATTTAATTTGTGTGCCAAAAATTCTGCGGCTGGAATGTGGCTTGAATATGGGTTAATGGCCAAAACCGTACGACAACCACGGATTCAGTGTGTCGCATGTGGCCGGCCAGTGAACACATTAACAAATCATAAACAGTAGTGGGGCTTATCAACAATTTAAAGCGTAACAAGTTCAGTGCACTGTCATGTCGCTCCGCCGCTAATTGACAGACCAGACCGGCAATGGCTCCATTTGGTGGGTAGCGTGCCTTGGAGGCCGGTCCAAAACGGTGCTTTTGCTGTGTTTATTATTATTATTTTTGTTGTTGTTTTTCTGTTTTTTTGGCCGGCAAACCCGTTTGCAGCGCATATATAGATGTAACTGTCGCATAAAGTGGGCTTGCACAACCTGCAGTCCAAGCGAATGCCATTGACCATCGTTCACTCTCGGCGGTGGACCTGAACACGGCTCATGGCTCTTGTAAACGAATGCTAGGCAGTTGAGCAATTTCAATTTCTAACTAATTTTCTGTGGCTCTTAATTGCCAGGAAAATGTTTAGGATTGTTGCCGGTGGCTTTTATGGGCACGTCATCGTTGCCGGCAAGCATGTTTCATGGTCAAGGTTTGCACGCCAGAATGCCTCCGGTTCGACATGCACAGGAAAAAATTATAAATGCATTTACTGTTGCAGGTAGTGTTTACATGTTCATATGAATATTTACAATTTTGTATCAAAATACACCTGAAAAGAGACAACAGTTGAGATTAAGTAAAAATCAAAAGTGAAACGTCTTACACTTTCTTCTACCGAGCCGGACTTAAGCTGCTTCTATAATAAAGCTTTTAAGACATTAATCATAAAATGTATTAGCTACTTTTCCTGTGCATCCCCGTGGATCTGACTGCAGGTGCAGGTGCACCTTCCATTTCAGAGGAACAACTTCCCATCATAGACCGGTGGTGATGGTGATGCTGAAAGAGAGATGAAAAAGCGACAGTATTTTATGACGCGCCTCGCAGATTTCCGCACAATTAATTGGCTCCTAGCTCCTCGATTGGCAAGAGCGTGTTGCAGCTGCAGTTAACCCAAATTGCTTCTTGCTGACCAATTGGGCTGGCCAGCCCATAGATCACACGGTTTGCAACTCAGAGCAGCCCAGAGGCAATAGCACGAATAGCGTTTATCTTCGGCCCCTCAATCTGAATCCAATTCGGAATCGGAGTCTAAGTCAGAGTCTAAATCGAAGTCGGGGTCTGTGAATCACAGTCTTGGTTCGTTCCAGTTTCTGGAGACGCTGCTTGTGTTTCTTCTGTGGGTCTTCTAATTTGCATTTTTATAGATTCGCCAGTTTTCTGTCGCTTTGTTGGGCTTGAATGACTGCATCAAAGGGTATTATTAAGTTTATCCAAAAGTGGGTGAAGTCCAGATTAAGGTTTTTGGGCTTAGGAAAAAAAAGAACCAGATTTTACCATAAGATTCTATAGTAAAGATGCTAACTACATATGTTACAAAGAATACTATTATTTATTGAAAAATAAGACCAACCTTCTTTTCGTTAAATAGATTTATTTATTAATAATAATAATATAATATATTTTATTATACAATATATTTTAAAATTAAATATACTTATATGTATAGTTATTCTTTCCATTATTTTGTTTGAGATCTTTCTAAATTCATTTAAATGCTTTTGTTGTAAATGTTTTGTTATATAATACTAAATTTTTCGTATTCATTTTAAGAGTATTAATGCTTCGATCTTTAATCTGTATATCTTAGTTTTCTTTGTTACATTCAAACATTTTGTGGCATTGCCTGTTCTTGTTGCAACATTTTAACCGCAAAACCAATGAAGCCGTGCTAGCACCGTTTAATGGCTGTCTTTTTTTGTTGATCTTGTTTAGTTGCCAAAAACGCATTCAGCCAGAGCAGTTAACCCTTGTGTTAAAAGGAAACTCAATTAAATGAAAACAAAAAATATAATAATAATTAAATATTTTTTAATACTTTTAAAAGACCGTAATGCTTATTAATCATTCTTAAAATTAATTAAAAACATCTGATGAACTCACTTATAATCAGTAATTGGCCAAATATCTTATCTTCCTTTTTTTGAATTAACTTTTTTCGCAGCAAAGTGAAAGTTGCGACTTAAGGTTTGTTTTTTACACATGTTCTAAAAATACACGCTTATACCTGCGATGAGTTCTCGAGGTATTTTAAAAGCAATTAGCGGAAGTAAGAATTAAACGTGACGCAGAAAACAGACCGGGTCCGTCCTAGCCTGCTGGGCTGCAGTGGTGTTAAAGTCAGCTTTCGGTGGCTGATTTTCGAGGAAAAAACGTAAAGAGAGGCCTTAGTGGGTCACGGTGGACCAGTTTTGCTGGCCAGGAAGAAATTTCGTTGCATATAATTTCGTCTTTTCTCTTTTTCCTCCAGCCTTTCTCTGTAGCGCGATCGGGCGTGTGTGTGTATGTTTGCAAAGCGGTTCCATTGCATTGCCGTTAGGTGCTGCGAGCGGTCAAGATCTTCTACCTCCGTTACTTAAGCCTAAGCCATCCAAAGTGCTCCGCATTCACGTCTGGGGAACGTGTCTGGGCATCTAATTGTCCATCCTCAAAATCCAGACCGATTTCTTATGCAAATTATGGATGGCTAATGCCCGATTTCCGCTGCCCCATTAGCATTGTCAATTTCTACAGATTTTACGAGACGAGACCAAAGAGGCGGCGATCCCTGCGCCGTGGCGTATCATAATCATAGTCTGCTGGGGATTGCCTCATCGTTACACATTTCTCGGGTATTACATGATGATATTCATCAGGTCTGCTCCACTCTGGCTCGCGTGCAAAGGCCTTATAAAAACTGGGGATGGTTGGGGCAATCGAATGCCAGATGCTCTGCTGCGGTTTGCAATGAGAATTGCCGCCTCGCCGATGGTTGCCACGAGATTAGCTGCTCGGCTAAGTTGGTTCAAATTGCCAGTTGAACGAATTTTCAATTGTTCCGAGGCTTTGTTGGAATACCTTTTGATGGGAGCCCTTTGTTCGGGCACCGCAATAAAGTCTTTCAAATACATTTAAAACTATACAGTTTTTGGTAGTTATTTCTTGGCATTGGTTAGCACTCTTTTAAAAGAAACTAAAGCGGATATATTTTTGATATTATTTCTTTATTTTCCTCCTATAAAACTCAAGCAGAATCAAACGAATTTCTTTACAAATTAAAACTCGTTTAATCTTAAGCATTTTTCTTACCACTTTTTGCCTTTTAATATTAGTTTAATTCCATTAAATTAGCTATAAAAACTTTTGTAAAATTACAAACATTCCTGTGAAGCTTTCTCCTTATATTTTCCTGTTTAAAAAGTCCGGTTAAATTTTCCGGTTCAACTTTCAACTTCATCGGTAAGCTCCTTGACTTACGAGTTGGCCTTGAGTAATCGGCTTTGCCAATAGCTCGTCTAACTAGCTTTGTCACCTGGCCAGAGTCGAAGCATACCCTTTCCCAAATACCTGTTGACTGGAAGGTGTTGCTTTACATAATTGCCGGTCATTTGCCTTTGGTGCTATTATAGTTATATAGTAGTTAAAAGGTATTCTGCCAAGTGGTCAGCTTAATCGAAACACCTTCGGCTGACGATGGCAGGGTATCGTCAACAAAAAGCTCCGCCGCACATGCAACCAAGCATGGACCTTAAAAATGACGCCACAATACCGCGAATGCCGAAAATGCATTTTCACATGCAGTTGCTGTTGCTGGCAAATAAATCTCATAGTTCTCCGCTTACCAGCCATGCAGATGTCAACTTTGACATTCCAAATGGCTGGCCGGAAAGATTCGGGGACTCATAAAGACAGTTTCACAAGTCGAGTTTATTTCTTTTCATTTTTTTGTTTTTGTGTGCCAAAATCGAGTTCAACGTATTACCGTATCTGTATTTGTATCTGGCGGAGAGAGAGAAGAACATTATCTTGTATCTTTTGCGCTTTTTCGCATGTATCTAGACCAAGTGTCGACAGATGAGTGGTTGAGGGCTAGCTGGGAGGTAAGAACGGGTTCCCGCATGTGCGGTAAAGTTCCATTTACATTTCCACTTCCACCTTAATGCCACCTCGGTAATTGAGTGCAATACCCGGGCGAAAGGTGAGAGGGAAGCGATCTCTGCGAGAACAGTTAGTTCCGATGCCAATAACCCGGCCAAGTGACGCACACCTCAACGGCAAGCTACCAAGTGTAACTCGTAATAAATCTTGGCCCCTGTCCAGATACAGATACAGATACAGATACAGGTATACAGATACTGAAAAAGAAAGATACTTAGGGGGCTGCGACACCTTCTAAACTGGGCCGACTTACGTCGCCGGCTAGATAAAGCGATTAGGCATTATTTATAATTGTCGTATAATTGTGGCGCACACAAAGCGCCCAAAATAACACTTGACTCAAATCGAGGGCACTGCCATCGTCGGGAGCTCCCTACCAAATGTTTTTTAGGGCACTGTCGACAGATGGTTTGGCTCGGGCTTTTAATTGGATTGAGCGCTGGCGGTGAACAGTCAGCAAAGCGTTCTACGAGATACACATACGTAGATACCAAGTGGAAAGGCAAACACTAAATACTGGAGCAGTTAACTCACACTCGGAATAAACTCACTGACGCAAACCCTTTACAGTTGGGAAAAGGGGTTTCCCAAATGTCTGGCTGAAAAACAGTAAATCCCAGTTAAAGTACTCATTAGAATAAATATTTGATGGGGAAGTTAACCTATATAATTTGTATCTCTTAGGAATAATTTAAAGATAAATAATACTAGTGACTATTTTATAAGTACCTTAACTTTTTTTCTTATTATGATTTATGAAGAACACAAGGCTTACTTTGGCTGGAAAGGCATATTTATTCAAGAAACCAGTTTGCCAAAAAAGTAACAGTCTGTCTTAAATTGGTTCAAATCACATTCATACTTGGCATTGCGTTTAAAATATGTTAAAAAGTAATGTCACCACCGAGCAATGAATTTGTTATAGAAAAGATATCTATTCTGTATATATGCTAGCAGATTCTACTTTATGGACTTGGCTTTTTATCTTAATCTTGAGAGTTTTAAATGGCTTGAAACATCCCATAAATCTGGCTTTATATTTAAGATCTTAGTTTTTCCAAGTGCAGCTCTGTTTTCTATTTGTTCTCAGTGATCTCTGATGATAAGAAGCGGAAACCGTGAGCGAATAATTTACGACTCCCGAACTTCCTTTTGGCCACTTGAGCAACAAGTGGCTAAGAACAACTCCACTCGACATCCAGCGCATCAGCACTTCAACACGTCAGCCTCTAATCACATTAGCACAGTGGCCAACCAATTGCCTCAAGAATGATGGTGCATAATTATGCGACTGGTGGCCATTGTCTTGGCGGGGACAGAAACAGAGGCAGGGACAGGGATTTGCGCCCGATTCCCAGCCCCCGGAGCAATGCCAATGGGGCGTTGCGCAAGATTTATGACGCCTCCAAGCTTCCGCTAACCATAGCTCTGGGCTCGGCTTTGACTTGAAGCCATAGCTTCTGCCACGGATCTGGTATCTGGTGGCTGATTTCTAGCATCTGGGTCTAGGTCGTCTGACTGTCTGACTAATGGCTGATGGCTCGGCGGCCAGATTCGGTGTTCAGTCAACTAGAAATTCTTTGCCATCTATTTCTGTTGCCTTTTGCGGTTTGTGTGTCGTACTCCCATATGCACTATACTAGAATATATGTGTATATATATATTCTATATATACTTGTATTTTTTTTTTGGGCTCGGCCAATTACAAATTGTTTGACGCCTCTGAGTCGAGGGAACTTACAAAATTAATTAGTCGAAATCTTCATACTCTTGAAGGGCTGTTTTTGACGAAGTGACTCTGTGTTTATCCCACCGAACTTTCTGTTTAAGTATGAGAAATTAATGGGGCTGTTTAGGAAGATGTTTTTAATTAGGTTGAAATAACTAGTGGTAGTGGTAGTTCAGGGAATATTTGAATTATGGTGCTTGGCACCAGAATTTACAAAAATCTTATGAATAATTTGGTTTTAACTAAAAGAACTTAATGGTAGACCTAGGAAAATACGATTAATTATGTAAAGATAACAGTATTGCATATATGAATAATTTAAAAATATACGAAAGCAATAATTCTTTAATTATTTAAATTGTACCAAATTGGGTTCAAATAAGCTTAGTTTTCTGAAAAGATAATTCGGTAAAAATAAATATAATGTTTGTTTTAAAAGTCATGGCCATTAGTCTATTTTTTTATAATTTGTCTTGTTAGAATTGGAAGGGAATTGGATTTAATAATAAATACTTAAAATGACTAATACAATTAAAAATACTTGACTTCCCACACTTAGGCGAAATGACGAAATCTTTGCATGTGTGGGTAAGCAATCTAGGGGAAAATTCAGAACCACTAACGTTAAGCTTAATGGTTTTGTTTTGTCGACTAATAGCATTTTAATCTGATAGCCAATCTTAATTGCTGATACAATTTTCAAAGCATGAAAACTAACTTCAATTTAAATAAAATTAATAGGCGAAATGTAAATATATTAAAATGTATTCTAAGAACCTTTCAGATTCTCTCTGATTTTCAGGGTATCTTAAAATAATTTGGCCCAAAATGAATGAATGGAAATTGGGGACAGGCAAATCTCTTAACTACAGACACATAGCTGCCCGCTGTGGATTTTCCGCCTCATCCGAAAGTGCTGCTATAGGGTCGCATTGGAAACTCGTTTCCGTCCACCTTGGCTTTGTTTCTTAGTGGCTTCTTAGTGAATTACTAGCTTAATGCACGCTCATTACGGGAAACACCCCCGCTGCGGGTTGCGGATGCAGGTGAGAATGGAAATCAGGAAAAGCAAAAGCAAAAGCAACTACAAAAGCAAAAGCAAAAGCTGAAAAGTGAGAGGAGAGCAAGCTTTGTTGCCACTCTCTGCGGTCTGTTTACATTTTCGTAACGTAATCAGCTGTTTTAGCTTAGTGAGAGCGTCTAAGCAGCGGCAGCACGAGAGAACCAAGCAGCCGGAGAGGATGTAACTGTAAAGTTAGCTCCGGAGATACTTTTTTGTCAATTGATTGACAACAACAATGGCAGCAAGAGAGCGCGGAAGCAACAGCAACGAACTGAAGGCATTTTAACTGTGGACGGGAGTATTGTGGCTGCTGCTCTGCCACCGCCTCTGCTGTGCACAGTGGTAGTAAAGGTTAATTTGATAGATACATTTGATAAAGATAGATACATTTATGGGTAAAAAAAAGGTTTAAGTACGAGGGGCTTATTATTAATTTTTAAAATATTTACATTATTTTTTTAAATACATTTCTTTAGTTTCTAAAAAAGTTTCTATGAGGCAGACTTATAGATATTATATTATAATTTTAAAGAATTCTTAAAAAAATTTACTCTTTAAATTTGTAAGCAGCATTTTGGAGATTTTATCGTGTTTGCCTTAAATTATATTTTTAGTAATTGTAAAACCAGTTTTTTTAATGATAATATTTATTTTTGGACCAAGCAGTCTATACTTATTTATTATTATTTTTTCTTACCGACTTTCTAAAACCTAAAGGTTATCTTGAATAAAATATACTTTGTTTTGGGATACCTTAAAAATGTGTAAAAAACTGTAGGTTTTATGTGGTGAACTTCCATCTTGGTAATATCTGAGTAAAGCAAAGCAGAATGTTTAGTTCGCAAAGAACATTGCCTACTTTTTGGAGACCGGAAATAGGTGTTATTCTGGAGAAAAATTATAACTTTAGTTGGGACGCAGTAACTTTTGTTATCTAAAAAAATATCTTTTGGAGTGCCTTGCCATACCACTGTGCGACGCTGCGCTGCCTGGTGCTCCACCGCTGTGCAAGCGTTCGGTTCAGTTCAGTTTTAGTTGTTATCGGAACTTGGCGCTGTCAAGTTTGTCGGACGGACGCCGAGCTGTTACTCGCGCTGCCTTGGTGGGTTGTTGTTGCTTTGGCGCTGCTTCTGCTGCTGCCGCCGCTCTCTCCGCACGCTCTCTCTTTTTTTGGGGGCTCCCACGCGGGCTCTCTCCCCTCAGAATAAATCGTTAATAGGCAATTCGCAAAAATATCGAAGAAAATTAAATATCCGACGCGAAAAAAGCGGAAAATCAGCTCGCTAAATCGCTTTGCAGTGCAAAAACAAGCGAAGAAATCAACATCAAGAGACAGTGCCTGCAATCGAGAAGCTTTATAAATATAAATCCGTCTAGTATAGTGGGTGTGTGTGCGAGTGTGTGCCTCAAGTTCATGGTGTTTGTTTTCGGTTGTCAACAACAACAAAATGGACAAAAACAAAAAAAATAAAAACAAAAATGTAACATTTGCTTGATTTCCCTGAGGAAAATCAAGTCGCAAAATATAATTCAATTTAATCTAAAATCAAATTCCAAATAATCAGAAATAATTAAAAAAAAGTCAAAGAATCAATGGCTATTGACAGCCCTTTTTGACATTTCACAATAAAACAGAAAATTTATGTTTATAAGAAAATACATAAAAACCCACCAAAATCTAAATTTACCAGGAATAATAATAGCTAAAAATGTTTAAAAATTTATGATGATCCAATAAAGGCAAAAGATAATAACTAAATCAATATTTAGCATCTTTGTAAACACGGAGCACTATGATCTACAGATAGTACATAAAAGCAATCTTAAAATAACCTAAAACGCAAAAAATTTGGACTGTATCTTCCTAATAATAAACCTTCGTAACCATGAACCTTTGAAGATACACTCACTACCGGGAAATTCCCTGACAAGAAATCAATCTTCAGCCCCTCGGTTTTATCAATCTTTGGCAAGATGTTCTACAGAGCGCCAAACATGACAAACTATGAGATACAGATACAGATACTGGCGGTGTATCTGGCTGTCGAACAAGCTGTTGCTACAGAAACGCACAGAGACTCGCTCACATGTACAGAGATAAACAGGAGTTAAGCCTCGGTTTTCCGCTGATTGCAGTGTTGTTCAATTTGCCCGAACCTCGTAGGCCTGTATCTGTGTGTTTCCATCTGTATCTGTATCTCTTAGCGTCATCAGCGGTCGCGTTGATAAGCACTGATAAGCCATCTAATACCAGCAAGCTCCCTATCTCGTCCGATTTTCTCGCCCTCTCTCATTCTCGCGGGGCGTCAAATTCATGAGCTACATTTCTGTGTTTTTGCACTTCTTTGTCAGCGTTTGCTGGGTTGTTGTTTTTTTTTGTCTGTCTGTCGACCTTAGACATCATCAAATCACAAATTTGTTGCCTCCGTTTTGCGCGTTTAATTTGTCTCAGCTATATGTCGTATGTATATAAGATTCCTTTTCCCTGCCCTCGCCCCGGATTTCGCTTTTGTCGGGAAAATTGCTTTGTAAACGACTTTATCAAATATGCAAAAGCCGCTGTAATTAAAATGCAAAACAAAACGCGAGTGCATAAATAATTGCCATCTTTATAGTCGTAGTCGTATCGTACACACACTATATTATAATTGCATTTAATTTAAAGCGGAAATACTTGCAGCAATAAAAAGAAGAGATATTAAATAAAACAAGGAGAAAACGGCAAGTCATTAAAAAGTAAAACTAACTGCGGTAAATTAATAAATCTGCATACAATCAACGGTGACGGGTAAGTTTCCATTTAGTTGAGCAAATTAATTAAGTTGTCTTTTATCTCTAATTTCAAATCTAAGGAATTGTGTCCCCCTATGAAGGACTATCGTTCCTTCCACGCTTTCCTCGCTCATACCCCCATGTCGACTTTCCTAGAATTTTTCCCTGGCCAACTTACGCAGTTGAAAATCAATAAGCTTTGACTCTTGCTTATTCCTAGCTGAACCCGCCGACATTTTTCATTAGCAACAGCTGATTGCACAAGCTGCGCCCCTCGCTGCACCCCACGCTTGGGGGTGTGCTCCCCTTTTTCAGAGCTCCCTGACCAGTGCCACACCTCCTGGCCGCCCGCCCGCCTTCGTTCATTGAGCGAACGCTTAACCTTGGCACGCCTTCGCACACAGTGAACACACCTCGCATGAAATAATAGCTGGGAAATTCTATTGAAAACCACCAAGGGAAGATTGAGATTAACATATAACGTGTATGTACATTTTCCGGTGTTTCCGAAGGGGTTTTACGATGGTTTTTCAGGTACTTGTGGTTTTTAGTTAATCGTTTCTCAAGCTTAGAGCTATTTTGCATTTTTAAATAAAACAATAAGAACCTCTTAATAAACATGAGAAGAAATTTAATATTTCACGAGAAGTATATTGTAATTTAGTAAGAACTTCAATAAGCACTAAGTAAGTCATTTTTAAGTTACTGTGAATTAAAAGTACTGAATATTAAATTAAATCCCTTTACAAATGACTTAAATTTTGATTAGTTTCTAGTTCCGGTTTTATCTTTTTAACGAACTGCAACATTTTAATTACGTATTTTAGGTATTAATAATAATCACTACTTAACTTTTATTGTTTCTGACCAAGGCTTCACCATTTTTTTTTTACTATTTACAAGTCATAATAAAATTTGAAATACTATGATCAGCTATAATTTTAGAATTTCAGATACATTATTTATTTATGATTTATTTTAGTTGACTTGCAAAACTTTACCCCTATTAAATACCAAATAAAGTGTTTACTATGCAATCCTTAAAGATATTTCTTGATATCCTTAGAGGTCATACTGTATATTTGGGTGGGAACGTTTTTGCTGCTCAAACTATTTGTTGGTGTTTTTGTTTTCGCTGAACTGGCTTCCTGGCGCCTCATTAGTTTGCTCCCAGTCTGCGTTTGTTTGCCAGAGTCGCATCCGTGGGATGCCCGGCGCCTGCTTTCCCCAGTCCGCTGATTGTCTCAAGTAATGCATTTACAACTTCATCATGTCAATCAAAGTTGAAGTGCCTCGACTGCAACCGAATTGGAGCGGGTTGAGAGGCTGAGAAAGAGGAGTGGCAGACAGCTTTGTCTTCTAATCAGGCCAAAAAGCAAAGGAAACGGCGGGTCCCAATAACAAACCCAAACCCAACAAATATCATAATCAGGCTTTGCTTGTTTTGACGTTTCGAGGACATGCGTATCCTTGGGCTCTCTCTGGTGTGCAGACTCTCTCTGTGCCTCCGTGGAGTTGCCTCCCAAAAAGCTCCACCACGTGACACCGCTCAGCTGTCATCAGCTGAGTTCTGACATTCGTCCAAAGGAAAGAAAGCTGGAAACTACAGCTTTTCCATATCCTAAAGCTCTCGTCATATGAATGTCTGCACCTTGTTTTTGGCCACTTGTTGATGTCATGTTTTGCGGTTCTTCACTTCTTTAGAAAGTTTCTTTCGCGAAAAGAATTTATGCAAATTTCAGATGCCAGCTTGTAGCCATTAAAAGATCCCAGATTGATAGACCAAAAAGAAACCACAAAGATCATCTCCTCGCTTGAGAAGAATGTTCCATCATCTTGCGACAATGTAAATCATTTGCTGTGGCAAGCAAAGAATAAACATAAATAAAGACGAGTTTCTTGTAGTCAAGCTTTCTAAATTAAAAGATTCTTAAAAAATGAGTCAAGTTATTAAAGGAAATTTATTTAAGATTAACAAGAAGTTTTATTTTGAGCTCTTAAAAGCTACCCAAAAATAAAAATGTATACAATTATTTAGTGATTTGTAAAGATTTAATAAAAATAAACTGTGGGAACCACATAAGAGCGTACGGTCAAGATTATAAAGCTTTTGTTATCTGCTTCTTATGTGTGGGTTTTTCTCATTTTTCAGAGAACTCTTTTCTCCTTACTTTCACTTCAAACTCTTTCAAGCCGCTGTACTCCGCGTTCTGCAGTGAAAGGAAGCGTGTTTCAGAGGGGAGTTGATGTTGCGATGCTTTCTAAATGATGCTCAAGCCAAGCACTTCCCATTCACAATTGCCCACGCTTACGCTGGACTATATATACACATATATAGAGCAACACCCACGAAAACCACTGACCGACAACATTCTATTTCAATTAGTGTAACTGACCTATGCCATTTGCTATAGAGGAACATTAATCAGCACGATTTCAGACCGTCCGGTATGGTTTTGTTTATACACACTGGCATTCATGCACAACTCCAGTCTAATGCCCAATGCCGGAGGCAGTCGGGAAACCAAAAAAGCAAAAAAAAAAAACAACAAAACAGGCAAAAATCAAATAGCAAACACAAACACTCGACCAGTGTACTTGTAGACAGTTTGGCCATAAATATCGCGTGGAACTGCCGCATTGTTTCGGATTTCAGATTTCGATTTCAATTCGACCCATTGAGAGTTCGCAACGCTTGTACTTTTTGTTTTTTGTTTTCTTGTTTAATGGCTTTTTAATATGCCTTCAAAAAAGAAAACGAAATTATCATTTTCTATATATTTATAGGGTGCAGGGGCCATGATCGTGTGGGAAATCAGAGTTTGTCACGCCTTTGGCTTTGGCCTGTGATAAAAACTTACAGAAGTCAACAAAGCATGATAAAACCAATTAACATAAACCGCCTCAAATCACATATTTTTGTTATATAATAAAGAAAGGGAAATAATAAAAGTAAAATATATTTTTAAATAATATAAACAACCTTCGTCGCGTGCTCCCTTTACTTCCGTATATAATTAATTGAATATATAGGACATCATTACCATTTTGATATCGTTTTGGCCAACTCATTATCTATTCGAATGCCGTAAATAACATTGGATCACGCAATGGGATTTCTTCAACTCATCGTTGGGGCATCTGTCATATGTATATCCTATCAAAAGATATATATCATTTGATCAATCATAGTTAATGCTGTTGGCCAGCGTTTAATTGCATTCAATTTGATGAGTTTCTGGCCACGATTTATGAAATAAATAAAAAGGGGGAAACTCGCCGTTGTTAGCTGCACGCCATATAAATAATTTTAAAATACAAAAGCCACTCACATACGCCAGAGAGATATGCATCATGCCAATTATTAAATATTTATTAAACGTCGTCGTTTGAAGACCGATTTACAGTTGGTTTGACCCACCCGCGAACCGGTTTATTACCATTTTTTCACACATTTATTTCCTCTTTTTCGGGCTTTTTGTTCTGTTTGGCTAACAGTTATTTTAACTGCATTATAAACGAACTCTGCGTCGGGGTATTATACAATAAAAGGTAAATAAATGATAAAAGTGTCGTGTGTAATCAAAGCTCTTTCGGCAAACATACAAAAAACTGGTTTAAGTCGCATAAAAACGTGTAAGCGCACTTTTTTTGAAGGCCCTAAATAACACTCAGCTCATATTTAACAAACCGTTATTTTTTGTTCATGCGTAAGCTTTAAGCAAATGGAAAATTATTTATTATATTTGTACGTGTGTACTTAATGGCATTTTTATGGCACATGAACTTTCTATAAGAGGCATAGAAAGTTGTAATTTTTCAACGACTTACCTTCTCAGAGCTTTGTGCAGATGGCGCTCATGTTCCAAGGAGCTTCGTCCTGTTTAGAAACAAATATCCTGTTGAAAAGCTCACTTGTTGCGTGACCTTTTACTTGTGGCTGAATTTAAAAACAAAATTTGACTTGTTTGGGTAATTCCAGTGAACTTGTGGCTTTGTTTTGCTGATAATAATACTTCACAGAGGGATTTATTGATAAGAAAAAATATATTAATAGAAAGAAAGTCATAAATTCTTCGACTATGAGACGTTGTCAGAGGGGTTTTCAGGCGCTAACGTATTAAATAAAACTAGTATTATCACTAAGGTTAATTTAATAGCACAGAACACACTCATTAACAGCTGCAAAATATAATGTTTCTCTGCACTATAACTAATAAAGCATGGAAAATCCCTCGCGTGGAATAAAACGTGCACGAAACCTGGCCAACAATCACCTATAGCAACAATAGCCTAGGTTAATGCAATCACGAGTACAGAAATCACCCAACAAATGAAATCAAAATAAATACAGTCAAAAAATAAAACAAAATAAAATTGTGAGTCTCACAAATGTCACGTTTTATGTAACATTCGTTTGGTTTAGGTTTGTGTTTTATCTTTTTCCCTTACGGTTGAGTGATATAAATTTGTCTCGTATTAATAACAAATTGCACCAGAAAGAGAGTACAATAACAGCAGCAAATTAAAATATACCGACTACAAACGCAAATGACAATCGCAGCTTAAAATAAAAATCGACTTTAAAATGACTTTGCCGAGCAGGAAATTAAAATTTTGCGAAAAAAGCGCTTAAAATACCCATTGCACACGAAAGCCGAATCAAAATAAATGTCGAGACATCAAAATAATAAAAATAACGAAATCAAAGTTGAAAACAAAAAAACCTTAAATAAACGCGAAACAATGCAAATAAAATGTAAACCACATAGAAACGTGCGATTGGAGATTTGCATTGAATTTAAATAAGCGAACCGAAGGAAAGATTTTTAAGCCGATGCAACAGTTTGGGGATTTATAAATAACAAGGGGATATGGTAAACAGTCTGTGCTGGGAAACTTTTATTCTACGGATATAATAAAATAATTTCCAATATCTATAATGGCATATTAATTTCGTGGCGGTACTTCCCCGAAGGTCTCGTTATCAAACCAGTTTGATCTCTGCTTAAATAGTCAACTCATAAAAGGCAATTATTTTTTCCAACTCTTAGCGGCGAACTGAGGAGTTCAAGATAAGTATAAAATATAAAAGCTGTTATATGGTTAAAAGTGTGTCAATGAAATTTCGTGGGGTAAACTGCAATTGTGGCTCGTAAACCGCCAGACCTTAGTCCAGCGTCCACTGACGTTGAGTCTTGAGTGAATCACGAACTCGTTTCGCTCTTGGTGTTCCATACCAAACCATTGGCTCGAGGCCCATGTGCTTGGACGAGCTGTGAGTATCTTTTCAATAATTAGTTTGTTCGTTTGCCTCACTAATTATGCTGAAATATTCAGCGGGAAACAAGTTAAACTTGTCGCCTTGTCGGAGCGGCTTGGGCGCTCATTTGATTGAGCTTAGAGCACACACACACCCCTGGGCGAATCTCTGGTTCTTCCGAAAAGCGGTGTTAAATTTTTCGAATACCTAGCTCGCCGTATCTTCAGCATTAGTATGCAGAGCACTGTGCTTGGCCCAGGAAGAGAAGCCTCCAACGCGCGGGGCACAAGCCGCAATTCATCCGGCTCTCGGAGCTGCTGTTTGTTATGGACGGCCTGTTGTCAGGTTAAAGTTGTTGTATCATATATAGGAGAGTGAGTGGTTCCAGTGTGGATTTATGTTTGTTTTGATTGCCGCCAGTTATGAATGCACTGCGAGAAATGTCAGAAAAGTAATTGAGGGAGAACTTTACGGATTGAAGTTGAAGCCAAAAGGCTGTGTTTGAAAATAATGTTTGTGTAATTAATAGAATGCATAACTTTCGTTTTAATGAATTTAATTAGACTCGAACCAACTTCGAAACATCCAAACTAATTAACAAACTTTTACATAGCGAACTCAGCGTATATAAACGGCTTTATAACCAAATAGTTTATTATTGAAAACAAACTATTTAATATCTACTTTTTGACTGGCGTTGAAGTCTTCCAACAAAATATGGCTTGTGATTAATGGTTCTAAAAAAAGCTTTGGCTTCAAATTAAATATAATAATTAGCATTCTTAAGATTCGATTAAATGTTATATGCGGGAAGTTATTTAAGTTATTTTTGGAAACAAAATTATTCTTTTCCTTTGATTTAATTATATTTGCCTAGTTAAGTTTTTAAAACCAGGCATTAATGAGTTGAAAACTACTATTTAGTATTTCCCACGGTCTCACATTAAAATCGGTCTTAAATCATGAACATAAATCTCCACTTGCTGCACCCAAGTTATGACCCAGCTTTTAAAACCGTCATATCATTGAGAATTTTCTAATCGGTCATTGCCCTGATTTCGTTTCTCGCATTATTGTGACTGCATTGACCGTTAACTGGGCATTGAAATTTCATCTTTCATCGTTTTGTGCAGATACTTTCGTTCATTAACTGGCTAGACAGAATGGAGGGAGAGTGATGGGGCTGTATTGTATCATTGGAGAGCATGATTAATCAGAAATATAATTTTAATAGGCCGGCTTGTGCGGAAAAGTGAAAATCATTGTTCGATGTGCTTGCAGCTTAAGCTAATGAAGCGCATAAAACGAAGCTCGTAACGTTGTATGCTTGTGTATCTTATAGATACTTGGCCAGACTTTGGCTGCTCGGCTGGCATTGTTGTTCTTGTCAGCTCCGTTTGTGTGTTGAGCCAGTGACACAGAACGACACACACAGATGCTACTCAACACACAAAACACACATCTCAGACTTCACAGTGGGACCTGAAATATGGCATAAATATTTTAAAATATTTATATTTATTATATTAACATGAAAATATAATTTTTCATCAATTAAAATACCTGCAAAAATATATTTCAAAATCAGAATAAAGGATTTGAGGTTTATATTCTGTATAAAACTTTACAAACGAACCACTGTGCATCTGGACTGGGCGGAGATGAAAGTTTGAGGCAACTGAAGTTCGGTTCTGGTCTGCTCGGAAAGGTTAATGAGTTATAAAACTTATGGCACTTACTTTGTTTAGTGTAAACGATACGCATTATTAAAATGCCTTTATGTGTGTGTGTGTGTTGTCTGTTCTTGATTCTCCTCTCCGTCGGTTATGTGTAATTTTCATGTGTCAGATATAATTTGGTTTTAGTAGACTACAGCTAGAGATACAGATACGGATACAGATGCAGATACAGTTCTTGGTTTCTTGCGGCTTTTGTTACGCTTTCCAGAACATGACTCTGAATTTTCGGCACAGCTTTCGTTCTGTTTAATGCCGCACGGCAGCTTTCTTGGCTGATGAATAAAGACATCCGAAGAAAACACGGCTTAAATAGCATTTAAAGAGCCAGAGCGAAATGGTCGCAATCTCGGAAGACCCAGGCCCAGAAACTGTGTCAAACCTTTTAGAGAAGTGCTGAAGACGACGGGGAGGCGGACTCGGAACACAGAACAATGCCAACAAATGGGGGCCAACAAACGGGGCAGCATTTAGGCAGTCAAAAGGTTGCAAATACAAAAGCGTAACTGTGCAGCCAGATTCTTTTATTTTTTCTATTTTGTTCTTTCTCTTTTTTTGTTTTGATTTTATTTTTGTTTGCTGCAGGTGAGGAGGGTTGTAATTAAATCTTATAGAATGCCCGGTCGTCCGACGAAAAATAAGCCAACAGAGCTGTGGGCTCTCTGCCTTTCTCCCTCGTGCGTTTGTGTCCGATTGCAACAACATCGTTTTGGCCATGCTTGAGTTGCTCCTACAGTTCTCTTTATTATTATTCGCCTTTTTTTTTGGGTTTTGGCTGGTACTGGGACTTCGTTTCGGTGTATTTTCCTCTATTTCTCTCTCATGTTTTTTTATTTTTGTTTGGTTCTGAAATACCCGTACTTAAAAAGGCAGCAGCAGTCCAACCGCATCACAGCACTAAAGCCCAGCCTTAAAATATCCACTTAACCAGCCCAGCTGCAGCTTGGCCTTAGGTGGGCGTGGCTGGAGCTTTAACCTCTGTCAACCACCCACCTCCAGCTCGGCTTTTAACTTCCTCACTCCCTTGCCAATGGAGTGTGTGTGTGTCGCAACAAAGGGCAAAAGACAGGGGGCCTTGAGGTGCCACTTCGAGCTGGGTTTGCCTAATGAGTGATGGTTAAGCGGTGCCAGGGTATACTCTAACTCATGCCATTTAAAGTTAAGCTAAGGAAAGCATTTGTAAAACGACATAAAATCTTATATTTCTTTAGCTTTTGTATTTTTTAACATTGTCTGTAATGTTTTCTTACTATTTGCTTTAAATGCCTAAAATTGTTGAGACATTTAAAGCTGACTTCAAATTTGTTTTTAAACAAAGAAATAATTAAACTAATATATAATATAAAAGATTTAAAATTAAAATAATTACACTATATTTATATGATAAATGTGATATAGGGCCTAACATTAGGAATTCATAAATTCTTTAAATAAAAACCTAGTTAGAATAGAGTATCCCAGATGCAGCGCTTTTCCCAAACTCGTTTCCAGAAATGAGTGTGTGCATTCATTGAACTTCGTGGGGTTTGACCGATCACCCCGAAAACCAGATTGAAATAGTAATGAAATTGCGTGGTTCGTTTTCGGGTTTGTCAACTGATGAGTTGACGGCAAACTGATTTAACATTATTTTTAGCTTTAGGTTTATATTCGATGGCGTGTTCCCGAAATGAAATCAACCCAATTTATGTAGATAAATGAAGATGGACAGAGAGAGGCAGGAATCCATTCGATTTTCCAATTGATGTCTGAACTAAAATAGAAATTAAATTTAATTGTTTCATCTCTCGAGTGAGTCTGACAAATGATTAGCTTTAGCTTTTGGCATATATTTCACTATGGATTGTAATTGTAATTTTATGTACTTTCAGGCTAATTTATTGGATCATTAAACGCAAAACCTTTAAAATCAAAATTCGGCTCGATTTACCATTAGCCAGCATATATTTTTTGTGGCAAGTTTTTTCCAGTACAGATAGAAATGCGCTTAGTTAACAAATTGTTTATGTGAGAGAAGCTCTTGAAAATCCATCCCCCCTCAACGTTGATGTAATTACGTCTTTGTTTACAAACATTTCTTTAGTGAAGGCTTGTATTTAAATTCAACTATACGTATTATATACATTTTATTCAATGTTTAACATTTGTATTTGAATTGTATTTGCTCTCCGACGTAACAGAAACTATAATACTATAAACATTTATTGAGAGATAGAATGGCAGCCAGTAGCTACAAATGTGTCCGGCCACCGACACTGACATACAGATATGGAAAACGCTATATTCTGTATTAAAAATATATATACATGTAACTCACAGTACAGAAAACAAGATACAGCAGAAAGCTGACTGTTTGGCATTGTTGTTTTTTGTTTGGCTTTGCTGAAGCGTGACGCGAGCAAGCTCGAAATTAAATTTTCAAAATGCATTATTGCAATTCCATCTAAAACTATTCAATTTTCTTATACAACATATTTTATTGCCGTTACAATTAAAACACAAAAAAATGCTGATTGCCTGCAACTTCCGTTCGCTTGCAAAAAAATAAAAAAGGTAAAAACAAAAGTGTAGAATATCGAAAAATGTTGTAAAATAAAGTGAAATAAATGCACTTAACTAGTGCTCGAATTCAACATGAACACATGAACAGCACTCGAATGGCTAGCAGCAAACTTTTGTAGAGTTTCAATTCGAATCTGGCCTCTTGGCCAATCCACACCAACATGTGTTGCCGTAAAATTAATTTTACGCACGGCCTCGAATCATGACCAACTACTGAACATTACGTTGGATTTTTCATTTCAGCTGAAGAAGCCTGTGGAAAAGTTCAGAGAGTGATTGATTTGTGGGGAAGTTGTTGATGGGAAAACGAAACCCTTTCCATTCCGATTAACTTTAAGTGCGGAACGGTGTCCGAAGTACAGGAAGCACTGCGTTGTGTTCACTTTTTTAAGGAAATAAAAATATAAATATGATATAAGTAGTTTAAAATCATAAATGAATACATTTTTGCATATGAATATAACTATGTAACAAACCCTTTGACACACAATGAGCACAAATTTGAATAACAAATTCTGTCTTTACAAATTATATTTATTAAAATGCAAATTATTAGAAAACAAATTAAAGTTGATTAAGTCTATTAGGGTAATTATCTTTGTTCTCGTCTTCTTTGGATTCGCCTTCTAGTAAATTATTAAAAATAAAACAAAATTAGAACAATTTCTGTGGCTTTTGGGTCTGTTCCAATTCAAAAATAGCTCTCCTATTTATATGAGTCCCTTTTTATTCTCGCCCCCCACTCTTGGGAATTTCCTATTTGTTGCTACAACTTTTTAGATGCGAAACAAATTAATTTAAAAATTGAATTTTCGGTTTTGTGGTCAATGGGTGAGAATAACAAAAAAAAAAAAAGATGGGAGTAGAAAATACGCAATTGTTTACTTTTAATTATGAAACCGCAACGAAGGACTGAGCGGAGCTGATAGAGCTCAGGTCTCGTTTCTTATTTCTGTTTTGTTTGCCGCTGTGGCTGCCACTGGTGATTCCACGGGTGCTTCTGCCTTTTGCCGGCGCCCCTGCTGTTTATCAATTTTCAATATTGACCTTTGGCCACGTTTTGTCTTTGTTTTTGCTGCTGTTGTTGCTGTTACTTTGCTCTTTTCGTTTGGGTTTAGTTGAGCTACATTAAATATACACACAGAGCGCTGGGGTCGGCGATTGCAATGTGTTTGTTCTGCGGCTCTCTCTTCGCACCTTTGGGTCTTCGGGGAGAGAGCAGCACCTGGCGGGGTAGAATACGGTAGAATTGGATAGTGCCGGGGCGATAGGAAGAAATACACACACAAATATTTGCGCTATGCAAGGTGACATTTTTTTGGGGTTCTCTCTCTCTCTTTGCCTCACTCTCGCTTAGCAGCTATTAATAGGTTGGCTTCGGATCTATGGGACTACGGGAAAAAGGTGCAGCTGTAAGGGGTATGCCACATTTGGTGGCATTTTCGATTTATCGATTTCTTAGAAAAGTTTGGATTCTAGATTTACTTTTCATTTGCCTTTATTATTAAGTGTTTTCTTAGGCTGTTTTCTTTTTAAGTGACCTCTCTATATCTCTGGCTTTTAAGCCAAATTTTGAGACATTAATTTACTTAAAGCTCGAAAAAATAATGTATAACACTGCTATTTAAATTTTAGAGATACTAATTTACAACATCGAGGTATCAAATTTCCCAGACAACATCGATCTATGCTCTTCTATTTTGTTTAGCTTATGCCAAAAATAAAATTGCTGTCATGTTGTCAATTGAATTGGAGCGTCGATTTCAATTTCTAGACCGTTGGCAGACGTCCCGCCCTCGGTCTTCCGCTGTCTGCCCTGCTCTAATTTAATTGCAGTGCAATGTCTGCATGTATCTAGATATTATATCTGTGCAAGCAGCGAATGTGTATATATATATTTACATTTTTGCCGATCGACTATGTCCGTCAGAGGAAGTTTAAAGCCGATAAGCCCCGTCCGAATGCCGAAGTGCACTTAACCCAATTAGCTGCACAAAAGGCGATAAAATAATTGCATTTAATTAAGTTTCAATCAGCGGGACGACAAACGGCCAACTAATCGTCAAGTTTTGAATTAGCCAGCCCATGGCCATCGGCGTTGTGCTATACAAAGTCTATAGTATGCCTTCGATTTCCTTTTTATCGCCAGCCGCGGAAAATCAGTTCTGCTTTTGCTTTCTAATGACTTGCGTTTCAATGAAAGTTCAATTAGTGTGTGCACAGAGCGAAAGTTTCTGCAAAACAATATAAAGAAAGCACATAGAATAAAAAACGAGATAGCAGGGACCAGGGAAGCGTGAAGGAAAAGTAAATATATTTGGTCTCACTTAAGGGCTTTGTCCTCTCCCTTGGTCATCGGGATTTCCCTTCCGTTTTCTCCGCTTTTTTTATAGCTCGTTTCCTCGCTCGCCCAATCAACATAAGCGGATTCTTTTCGGTCCTCATTAACATTTATTTGGCCTTGTGGCATCCGCGCCAAAGCGGCAAAAAAAAGGATCTTTCCCCCATCCGCACAAGTTCAATCCGAGTTTTATTGAATTCATTAAAAGCGCAGCACACTTTCCCTTTGATTTTTATTTAATTTTTTGTCCGCTTTATTTTGGTTTTTACGTTTCTGCATTTTTATTTTTGGCTTTGCCCGACACTTAAACAATTAAAATAGGATTGTTGTGAGTCCTGTTCCCGATCTGCGCCCATGGCACACATTGCAATTTCGCTGGCGACCAGCAAACAAAAAAATGCAGACAGTGTGGCATGAATGTATTTAAAAATGTAGCCATCTCTTGTCTGTCTGTCCGTCTGTCTCTCGTTCCAATGCCATGTCATGTGTGTGTGTGTGCAGATTTGGTTTGCAGATTGTATTTTTTTAAATTGGTTTATCCGTTGTTATTGTTCAAATTTTTTATTTCATTTTCCCTCTTGGGGTTTTCAGCTGTACAAATGGGACTTTTTCGGTTTTATTCTGCCAGTTCTGCCAGACTGTAAGTTGTATGAAATTGTCACACGAGGCGTATGGGTGATATGCAAATGAATTTTTAATCGAGGTTAGAGAGAGCCATTACACAGGTAAACGCAATAATTGCTTTGTGATGCATTTAGTTAAGATATAAGGGCCCTTCGTTTGGGCTGGTGAAAATTGTGTGGTGTTGCTTTCTTTTTTAGTAGAAGTGTTGAAATTTTCCTTTGTTTTTATATCCTTTGTTTTGTTGGTGAACAAAGAAAAGGAATGTGCTTAGTTGTCTAGCTTAAAGAATTATAAACAAAAATTGTTCGATAAATTACTGGCAAGTGGCTTTAGATAAGAAAAAAAATTCTGTATAACCTTTATATAACAAAGCTTAAAACTAAGCAAATTTCTTTAAAAAAATAGTTGAAAAATGACTCCCTTCATTCACCAAGTTCAAATAAATTTTTAAATATAATAAATTGAATTGTCTGATTTTTTTTTAAATTGCCATTGCTGTTGTACAAAAAGTGCCATCAATTGCCGATGTTAATCAAATTTAATTAAAGTGAAAACAAAGTCAACGCATAAAGAGATTACAATAAACTGCTTGTGAAAAAAGTAAGAGCAGGAAAAAATATAATGACATAAAATGAGCGGTAAAACAAATTGAAAAATGATTGAAATTTACCATAATTGGTGGATAACTTTCAAGTGCTTCAGTCTGGCCACTCAGCATATTAACCACTAGTTTTTTATCCTCTAACAGTTGGAATTTATTGATGAACAATTTACATGACATGTTATTTTTACATGTTTTAATATTTACCTATTTTTTTTGCCTTTAAAAACCATCTTTCTGACATGCTGAGAGACGAGCGATAAAGCCATTTGCATGGCAGAATTTCTTTCGTTTATTGTTGTGCGCACTTAAATTTTAATTAATGAATTTGTTATCGTTTATCGTCATGGTGACAGCAATTGTTGCCATTTCCCCGCATTGCTGATAGCCCTCTCCTCCCTCTCCCTCTATCTAAGTGTTATTCCTGCAGGTTGGTGTTGCTTTTGGTGCTTCGCTTTGTCGCATCAATGTCACTTGTTCGCCACAGCCATTGTCTGTCAAAAATTTGACAAGTCACGCGAATGAGAGAGATGTTTCCAGAGCACTTGGAATATACATATTTGGGTTAATACACACCTGAGTGCAGGCAGCTAATGGCTTTCGTTCAGTAATAAAGGTGCTGGATGGCGATGCCAAAGTTGACAAAGGGTAATTGAGGCCTTCGGGCGGAGTTTTAAGGATTATGAAAATTGCACTTAATGGTGGGTGGAGCTGGTGAGTCATTGTGGGGTTAAAGTGAGAAATTATCTAAGGGAATAATAATATTCATAGAAAAGCGTTGGCAGTTGGTAATGAAAATATAATACAAAAACCATTTTACCTTTACAACATAATATTTCATTTATTTTCTTTGCTCAACATTAAATATATACATAAGTGTTCAAAAGTGTTCTTATTTTAATATTCTTATCCCTTTTAAAGTCGTAGCAATTTTCTAAACTCTGTAAACGTATTAATATCCCCTAATTACAGAAGCCTCTTTAGGGTGCAAGTGTCGCATGTCAAGGGTCATTTGTACTGAGGTAATTTTGCTCAAAACAGCCTCTAAAGACTCCTCGCTTGGACCTTCTTATTAGTTTTATGGCGTTTTAATGGCTTAATTAAACAATCACCCAGGCGGACCGCGATAGTTCAATTATGTAAGCAGTTTGCCAAGATGCCAACAATTAAAAGTTCATTAGAGCGGCCGCGGGCCACAACCGAAGAGGGGGTTTTGGGGTAAATGCGGGAAATGGAGGCTGTGGAAAGCCGAGAAAAGCTGCATAAGCAGTCGAAGTTGTTTTTGCCTTTTACAGCAACAAAGAATCTAATTGTACATCAAGTGCAAGTGCAATTGTACAAGTGGGTTAAGCAGGGGGAGGAGAAAGGAGGGAAGGAAGGCATTTCTGCATCAATGAATCGGGCAGAACCCACAAACAAATACCCACACAGCACTGGGCGATACTTGTAAACTAATTCAATTAACGTCTAAGCCGCTTAACATCATCAAGTGACCCAGTCTGCCCAGTTCTCAGTGCTCAAGTCCCTCTCTCAAAAGCCCCATACACCAGGAAAAAATTAAGCCTATTCAGCTTTAAAGTAGAATATCTTATTTTTAAGTAAAGCATTAAAGAAATTAATATATAGTGATTTTAATGTCATGCTGGCTCTGATTATAAATATTTAAGTAAGAGAATTAACAGATTTAAGGCCATAACCATGCAAATTTAAAGGAAAGATTTTTACAAGCTTTCTTCTAGATATGTAAAAAAACCCCAAACACTTATTTAGTTATTATTTTCTTCTCGATTTTTGTTCACTGTAAAAATCTGCTTGAAAGTCTGACCCACAACTGGTTGGAATTAATATTATCTAAATTAGCGCGGCTCACGCAACGAGGAATGCACTTTAAGTTAGTTTTGCACACACATCTCTGCTAAATATTGTGCAATTGACGATGCAAACCGGTTGCTGAATGCTAAATAAAAACATTCAAAAACCCGAACTCAATCTCAGCTCAATCCAGCCTGTCTTTCGTTGTCACATCAAGTGCAATGAACTGGTTTTGCGGTTTCTCCGCCACCCAATTGTGGGCGGAAGTGAAGAAAAGCAAGTCGAAAACAAAAAGAAAAACAAACCAAAAGTGGGTTAAGCAGTTAATCAAAACCCGCCCGGCATTTGCATATTAATCAAGTTTACAATTTCCCTGTTCTCTTTCCAGACTTTCCAGAATTCCCAGAAGAGACATTGGCCTTTTAACTGCCTTAAAGGTGAGTGGAGAGACGTGATGGTTGGGAATTCATTTTTGATTTCCAGCCCAAGCTCTTATCAAAACAACCCACAAAACACTCGCAAAAATGTACCATTATTTACGCCAGAATTTCACACAATCCGTTTCATCAACAACCCCTTGATAATTGGCCAGAGAGTCTCGTTAAAGCCCGGTCATGTGCCAACGGGCTCTAATAAAAAATAATTTGTTAACATCCCCTGAAACTATTTGTCGGGTTCATGGTTCTGCTGAGTGTCAGCCGGGGCTTTGGCATGTCACATACGGCTAAAAAACACAGCACAAATATTCCACTTTGCTGCTAACCCTTTACAAAAAAACCTGTAAAAACACACAATCTAACAAAAAACAAAAACAATAAATAAAAAAAGCAACCCATTTGTTGGCACATCTCGCACATGCAAATGTAAACGCCTTTGCTAAATATTGATCAATAAAGGGAAGAAAAAATAGCAGCAAAGCTTGTCTGTGGCTCTGTCGATGAATAAAATGCAAATGAAAATAAAACGCAATATGTGCAAATTGTTTAAATTAACAACAACAAATTGTGAAGTAGCTAGCAATTAATAAAGTAAAGTTTATTTATAGCAAACTCTGACTTACGCCTTTTGGAGGCCGAACAAGGTACAGGGTTCTTCTAGATCAAACGCTAAAGTTCTGAAAGGGAAATTCATAGTAGAAATATGTAAATTAAATCTTAATTTTTGAATGTCATTGCTTAATTACTTTTGCATATGGCTTTATAACTACCATAAATATTATTTCATGGTCTGTTGGTGAAAAAAATAAAATACTAACAATAATATTGCCACAGAGTTGTGGTTTCGTGATTGAAAATTGGTTTGGCTAACATTTTGGAATTTTCGCTTCGACTTCCCTGAATTCGTGCTTGACTGTAACACTCACCAAAAAGATTCATTAACAAATTCCGTAATTTTAGAGCAAATAAATTTAACTTTACTTAGCACATTTGCCTACATTTCTGCGGCTGTTTCGTCAATTGGCCAATATTTGTTTATTTATTAAACAAAACCCCCCTCCCAAAAAAAACTATGTTTATGTGCCCTGAGGAAAAATAATGCTATCGTAAATTGGGTTAAAATTTGACGAATATCGTATACGACAGTATGTGGATCATGCATAATCAATGACAACATTTGTGCCAACAAGAGCCGCAAATAAACATTGTTGAATTTGCTGTCTCTGTTTGCCTTTGCATATTTTATCAGGGGGGGCCAAGAGCTAAGTAAATGTTTGCGAATGGCTCACAGCTAACCGGATACTGGGCGAGCTCTGGGGCACTCTGGATCTTTGTTATCTAATCCATCCAATGCACATGAGGCCTAGCCCGGCCCGAGCACTTCAAAGCGTAGATGGAGGATGGCATGGGAAATTCTTTCCAGCGAATTCGTGGTACGTTCTCAATAAGCCTAATATATAATCTGGTTTGAGATAAGGCGATTGTTCCTACACCCCCATCTTCTCCTCCCAATTTTCTATATCCGCAAGCACATTCATAATTGTCGGATATATCAATCAAGCGGTCTATTTACACGTGCTAAGCTATCAGCACAAATGGCTTATCATAAAACCCCTAATTAAGGCCACAAATGAACAAAAAAGAAATGATGAAATAAAATAAAATCTATTGCATTTAAATGCGATCCAATTAATTAAGGCTCTCTCCTAACTGGCCCATGCAAATCAATTGCAAACAATTCGGAATTATTCGATGGCGGAATGAATAAACATTTGCACATATTATTTGCCATCCGAAATGGCTGCCATGATGGTGGCGTATACGCAATATTGACGCAAATGTAAATAGGGAAAAATCTATTTTTGATTTCGAGCGGTGAAATTGCATTTGAGAGCTATAAATGTTGGTAATTATTATGCACAATCCTCTGATCCACTTTTGGAGACACTTCTGTGGGGGAGAGAGATGTCAGAAAGGAAGTTGGCAATTATGAGCATACAATAGAGTTTTTGGCAACATTTGCCATGTCCCATTGTCCAGCCAACTGATTTATGCATGCCATTGTACACTCTCATTATTGTTGTTATTTACCCAGCATCAGCAGCGGGGAGGCGGTTGTGGGTTGGTGGGTTGTTAGATTGTTGGGTGGGTGGGCTTGCATTACCGGAATTTGGAAATGAAATTCTCAGGGGTGCTTACCAGTTTATTCAAATTTCAAATGCTAAAACCTTTGCCACAATTGACACGCTTTTGGCCATGTGCGTGTGTATGCTTGCTATCTCACACGCACACACATATTTGGCAAATATTTTCCCATCCAAAAGTCCCATTCACCCCCCACCCCCCCGGAAAAGCACCGCCCTAAATTGAGTGGAGCCAGGAAACTTTTAGCGTTTGCCGAAAATTGAAAACGTGTGCAAGAAAACTAATTTGATGAGCAAATATCGTCCTGCTAGGGCAAAACTTTGCTTGTAGTAAAATCGTTACTTATTTTTTACCAGCAGGCAGTTTAATATTATAAAAGATATTTGTTTTCACTCTGCCAGAGCACTGATTTCGGGCTGAATATGTGAGTTTGCATCCTGGCAGAATGCTGATTGCCTGAGAAATATTTTTCAAAATGGAGGTGGAATAAATTTAAAGCTAGGCTTTAAGTTAATAGCAGAGAGTTTAATTAAATATAATATTTGTATGGAAAATTAATTAACTAATCCAAATTATATTATATTACAAATTTGTTGTAACAAGATATATGTTGCCTCATTAGTTGACTTGTGCACTGATTTTCGGCTCAATATGTTTGTAAAGGGGGAATTATGCTGATTGCTTCGCGTGTAGATTCTGTTTATGCAAATGTTACGTGCAAATGCTATGCCAAAAATTAAAAACCCTGCCAAATTATGCAAATGAAGTCTGTCCCTAAAGGTCAGCAGCAGCAGCAGCAACAAACAACAACAACGGCGCCGGCAAACAGAGAACAACCGGGGGAATACAAGGTAATTAAGCCATTTGCTTTGAGCCTCGACACTGCAATTAGCAGCGAGTTTTCTTCTGGCCAACCTCCGTCCGGCCCCTTTCCACGACTTCCCCCCTCTGCGAATTAAAATGAAGGTGTCAACGTATTTGGCCGGCTCAAATTTTCCCTCGCAAATAAAATAACAAGAAAAAAACACAAGAAAAAAAATCGTACAAAATGAACAGCAAAAAGCATTAAAAAGCTTCGGCTGGGGAAATATGCAAATTTTATGACTCGACATTGAAACGTGGCCATAATTGGGCCAAAAGTCGGAGTCAAAGTTTGAGGTTAGAGCTTTTGTCTTTCGTAGCAGATTTGGCCTGTTCTTGTTGTTCCCAAATCCCAAGCCCCGATTCCTCATTGCCCTCCGCCCCGCAGGAAGCGCATAATTAGCTTTGCCACGTCGGTTGCATTTATTGTTTGGTCGTGGCCAAACTTTGGCTAGAAGGGGGTTTGGTTAATTTTTCGTTGAGGTTACGCCTTTGTTGTCATTGGGTTTTCGGGTCAGCAAGCGAAGAAGTTTATTGCTTTCGGTTTTCTAGGAGTATTTTGTGTTTGAGTTACGGCCATGGGAACTCTTACTTTTTAATGCAATCAAAGGAGAGTTTAGAGAAATCACAACATTTTAATGAAAAGGTGAATAATTTAAAAATAAATAAAAGAAAATAAACTTAAATAAGAAACTGTTGATATTCAAGATGTAGAAAAATATTGTTTTAGAGAAGAAATTCTGTTTTAAATAAATTTTAGTTTTAAAAGAATACTTTTCTGACTTAAACGGAAAATAGTGTAAAATTCTTAATGCAGTGCCCAAAAATAAACTGAAGACACTGTTCTGATCATAAATCACAAATCGAAATAAATACTCAAAATTCCTGAATGTATTTCGTAAAATTGTTTCAGGCGATAACCTAAATGATTTACCTATCCACCGGGCTTTGATTTATTGGAAAATATTGCCCAAAATCTGAGATATGCCTCAGAAACTTCTCCTGTCAAAGGGAAATTTGTGAAGCGAGCATTTCGGGTGATTTGCTGAATTTTTCATCGCCCTATGTCCCAGGCACCTCTAGGCATTCCAATTATCTGTGAAATTGACTACAAAACGTTCCACTTGGCTCCACTGGCAGTTGTCCCTGGGAAGCAATTTGCGTTCCGAACACTTTACAAGTCGGGTTGTCTGTCGCTTCCCTCCTCATACTCTACCTTTCCTGTACAAGCATACATACATATTCCTGTGTATATAACCTTTTAAATCTGCGTTGTCACTAGCCCCGGACACACACAAAGGAAAAATACATAAACTGTCATAAAGTAGCAATAATAATCCTTGAGCCTATGTCGAGAGCGTTTTACTGAATTTTTATTGACTCGACAAGCGGCGGAGGAGGAGAGTAGGAGGAGGAGGATTCAGAGGGAGGCACAGCCAGGCTGTCAGGCATTCAGACATCAAGGCATCCGGGCGGACCACTTCAGCTGGCAGGACAACAAGGACGAGAGCAGGAGCAGACAATGGCTCTGGGCCCAATAAAAAGTCGTCATCATAATTTCGTTCAGACCGACACTAAAGTGGGGAGCCTCGGATCGGCTTGAATCCGGCCGAAAGCCAACTAAACCGAAAGTAAAATCCGGCTCGGAACGGATCCAAGCGGAGCATTACAGGCGTTACAATAAACGACCGTAAATGCCCGCTGTTTCATGCACATAATTCGCACATTTTGACACGGCTAATGGGCGTGGCAATCGCTGGGGAAACAACTGCCTGGTCACCCTGGGCGTATGCTTAATCATTATTTAGCCTGCGGTTCGGCTTCTCTTTTGTCATCATCATCCACTCCCGGAGTGTGTTGATTTTTATTGTTAGCAAAATTATTTTTTAATTAAATTTTTACGACACGCGTGCCCACAGAAGAAGTGAGAGAAAGACTGGAGAGTCCCAAATAGGGAACGGTCGAAGCTTGATTCTTGCGGCTACTGACTGGATTTTTTGTATTGGTTTGGTTATTTGTTATGGCTTTTTTTTGTTTTATTTTTGGGAGAGAGTGTTTTGTCTGTCTGTCTGGCTGCTTGGCGGCGTATTTTCTGCATTTCCCTGCACATGGCTGGCTGGAACCCCCCCTCGACACCGACTGTAAATACATTTTGAACCCTTTTTCACTTGCCTCTCTCTTCCGACACTTTTTCCAATTTAATTCTTTTTGGGTTCTTTTAAAGGGACTATGCCGGCCATGTGGGCGTGTAAAATGCTCAACAAAAAAAAAAAGGGACACGCACATTGTTGGCTTGTGTTGTTGCGAGGTCCTTGGAGCATTTTCACTACGAAGTGGCTCTGGCAGCGATGAAATCATTTGAAATTCGTGTCGAAAGGGGGTGGAGCAATATGGGGGTTTGAATCTCTGTGTTTTTCAGGCATAGAGGTATTGCAATCCTTTGTGTAATATATACCAGAAAAATAAAAGGATTTTAAGAATGATTTCTATGGAAATTGCAAATTTTGAAGGGAGATTGGAGTAGATTTAAAAGGTAAAGAGTTTAATTCTAAATTTTAATAGGAAATTGTTTGGAATTAAAAATAATTAAACAAAATATATTATATTATTAGAAAGATTCTGCTCAATATTTATATTTTATTTAATATATTTAATTTTTAATATTTATCCCTGATTAGAGCATTCCCCATTCGATCTCTGACAATTTCATATTTAGAATTTCGCCAGTTTGTGTTTGTTTATGGCATTTGTGATAGTTTTTCAGAGCTGAAACGAACCGAATGGCAGAGGCCGTGCCTTTTATTGCTTGTTTCGCTTTGGCGTTGCCGCTCTTGGATCCTTTTCGCTTCAGCCCCTAACATTTTCACGCAAATCCAACAATTTTCTTCTCTTTTTCTTTTTTTTTTTTTGCATTTTATACGTTTGCAAGTTTTAGGTTACTTTGAGGTCACAATGTATGTGTGTGGGCCTCGGCCATCCACCATCGGCCATCGACCATCGACCATCGACCATCGGACATCCTCCCACGCACCATCACGAATACAAATAAATTCTGCAATAATGTTTGTCCACTCCATGACACACCCATTTGGGTGTTAGCATATTCACGTGTCCTGCGTCCAGTGTTCAGTGTCCGGTGTCCGGTGTCCAGTGTCCAGTGTCCAGTGTCCTTTGTCTGTGGGTAAGTGAGTGAGTGTGTGGGTGTCTGGGCAGTTCGTTTTTGGAGGGGCTTCTTGGGTCTCCATTTTGTCCACTTTTAGTCCACTCGTAATGTCTTCGGCTCAATTCAATGGAAAATAATCGAATTTCGTACACATTACTTTGACATACAGAAAATTATGCAAATTGAAATTCAATTGATTGGAAAATGCGATGTTTTTGAAATATATATACGAATATGTGTATGTTGTGGGTATGCACGACCTCACCCACAAGCAGCTTTTCCATATGTCTTGCCATTATGGCATATGAATTTGAATTTGAATTTGAATGCGATTTGGCCCCGGCACGGGACCCATGGATGTTGAATATGTAAATAGGCCCAGAAATTATTTGGCAAAGCGGCAAAAATCTGTTTGTAGGCTTTATTCATTATTCATGGGTGTGTTGTCCCTCACTGTAACGACGTAATGACCACGTTTATTTCTGACGAATTACATTGCTGCCTCACTGACTGACTGACTGACGGACGGGACAGAAGGACAGACATTGTATTTCCATCGAACAGTTTGGTTTGGTCCTCTGAGGGGGGTAAATCGGTTAGCGGACTTTCGGCTTGGCCTTATTAAATCATTTTAATGAGTTAAATAAAGCGGTAGAGAGGGTGAGACTGAGGGAAAACCGCACTTGACAAACATTTCATTAATTCTCCACCACCAGACCCGCCTTGACAAGCGCTCCTTTGAAGTTCAAATAAAGCCAGGACAGGGCTTAATGAAAGGGATCTCTGTCATTGCATAGATCCTCGTTCATGGGCAGGAACCGTTCACGAACAATACGTTTGCCAATCAAATGAATTTTCATATTAAGCGGCAATTAAAGATTTTATTACTTTAATTTGTAACAGCTATTGTTAAGGCCTGCCTCCACATAAATTAAAAACATTTAATTGCCTTACATCAAGCCACCAACATTATAAATCAGAAATTCAATTGTTAAGTGCCCGGTCGGTCGGTCGCAAAGTGTTTCCGTAATTTACAGGCGGCAATTGTTGAATGGACATTTGCGTAGAGCAAATCCATCCGAAAAATTTGCATAAACAATCCCAGTTGCCATTACGAGTCCTATCAGATATCACATTAATTAGCCGCATAAACCCTTGCAATCCTTGGCTTTATCCCCTTTTTTCTCGGTCGGCTTCAAAGGGATTAGCGCTCGGGCCCCGGTTGTAAGCCAAAATAATTAGTGGGCCAGCCGCCCGATGCTTAATGTCCACCAATTCGGTCTCCAATCCCCGGGCAAGGCAAATACAACCACCCTAAATAAAACCCGACACCCGAAAGAGCAAAAAATAGCTAACCAAATCTGCTGGGTAAATATTTGCAGGGGCGTGCTCCTCCGCAGCAGTAGGTGAACCATTAATTTCCATTAATTTGATTTACGGCAAACTGAAAATGGCGGCGCCCTCAAATAGATTTTCACAATTCCGATTTCCTACCCCTCCCCCTTCTTCCTCTTTATTTTTTTATTAATTGTTTGGCATTTTGTGCGTGTAATTGGTGCGGTTAATTTTCCCTACTCCGGCCCAAAAGAAATCACTCTCTCCATTGTTAACTAATTAAGGCCAAACTACATAATGCCAATCATTTGTTTTGGCGCCATCCACTTGAGATTCTCTGCTGCTGCTGCTGCTGCTCGTCGGCATTAAATTTGCATTTTCCCGGGGCTGCGATCGAACTGGTCTGGGCAACAGCTGGGCGACAACTCGATAATTTCCAAATGGCCAAAATGGCAAAAGGCAAACAAAACCGGCCGAAGGGAAAACAAACTTGGCCAAAACGTTTGCCTAATTCTGCTACGCCTTTTGGTCGTGTGGCAATTACACCTGGTGGATGTGGAGGAGGAGGAGGAGCTTGGCGGCGGGTAAAGGAGCCACTAAAGCAAATCATTTGTTTGCACAAGCGCGACAAAGCGAACTCTTGAACTTTTCCTAAGACGCACAGTGGAGCAAAAAGACTGCAAAGTTTGCTTTAACTACATTTTTAAAATAAATACAAATTTAAGAGAACAAAAATGGTGTCTAAACATAAATCTTATAGTCTTATATAGTTAGTCATATTAGAAATTGGGCGTTGATTGAGCGTTTAAGAAAATTAAAAAAGGTCTTTATTCACTGTTCATCGGGAAAGTTTACTTGCCAAAGCTACCAACATCTTGTTCGCCTGTCCGGGACTGTAATTTTGTTGCAAGGCGCTCTTTGGCCATTAAATGCATTACGTTTTCTGTTTGTTTGTTTTATTTGTTTGGCTGCCTTTTGCCTTTCGGTTCGTGCAGCCCTGACAGCTGACAGTTGGCGGGAAATAACAAATAAATTGACAGATGACCTGACAATTGATTTCGTTACGTCTTTCACTCACTCCGGACTCCCAACTCTCTACTCCCAACTCCTGGGGACCACCGTCGTCGTCGTCGTCGTCAAAGGTGGAGCAGCAAACTTATGCTGGCCGGGCCATTGAACGAATGCAATTAAAATGCAGCTGCTGGGAAAATGTTATCAAAATGCAAATTGCATTTGTTTGCCGGTGGAAAAAGTCAATAACAGCCAGGGAAAACTAACAGAGAGAAATTGTTTCGGGAGGGAGGAAGGATAGGGTGGTGGCAGGGATGGCGGTTGAAAAATTCGAACTGCCGTGCAAAAATATTCCACTAAAAGTCTTCGCTGTTCGAGATACCGGAGGAGGAATCGTGGCCATGTTGAGTGGTCATCCCCTTGGGCCACTCGGCAATGGGATGGCAGGCACTGGCAACGAAGTTTCCTATTTTTCCGGAGGTCCTTCGTAGGTCCCCCAACAACACCCCGCCAACAGTTGCCTCAGCAAATAACAATTTCAATTTCGCGTATCGGGCACAGCGTAAATTCAAATTTTGTAACTTCGGTGCCGAAGGGCGAAGGCTGCCCGCCCAAAGGATCGATGGCTGAATGCCTGGCGACAGTGGGCACAAACAGTTTTCGCACACGCTCGCTCGCTCGCTGCTAGCCTGCTTCCTCTGTTCGGGGCAAAAAACTAACAATAATGACAGCAAATCAATATCATTGTCAAGGTTCCCCGAGGGCCCAGCAACACCAGCCACAAAGTACGAGTCTTTATTGTAATGTCTCCCTCTCTGTCTCTCCACCACCTGTGTGTGTATATGGCGGGTATATGGCTCTAAGGGAACTGTGTGTATGGTGTGCATGGTGTGTGTGTGTGATTTGCATTGCCCGCTTTTCTGTTTTTCATGGTTCCGGTCCTTTTCATTTGGCGTTGGCAAACATAACGCGCACTTACGTTTACGCCCTTCGGATACGCTCACCTGCCACGCCCCCATATTCATTCACTTACATTCACTGGGGCCCCCCTTTCCTTTTCCATTTACCATTCCATTTTCCTTTTCCCTTGCCTTTCCCTTATTCCCTCATACATTTTCCCTCCACGCACAGGGAGAAATAAGATCTTTCATAGAATCAATACGAGGGAAGGGGAATCGGGAAACTGATTTTATTTGAATATTGATTGAATTTGATAGAAAATAGTGGGTGAAACCCTCCTTATGGGTTCATTATTAATTAAAAACTAATTAATATGGGAATGTTAATTAAAGGAAATTTATATTATGCAATGATTGGTTTTTTCTTAATGAATAAATAAGTCCCTCCGAAGATTTAAACTAAAATGGGTTCTACTAACATTGCAGAAATATATTGTATTCTCTTCCTACATCTCAAGAGTAAATATATAACATATATTATTATTTCTTTCAGTGCCATTGAGTCAGTCAGTCGTGCATTGCAATGCACTTGAATTGCAGTTGCAGCTGCACAAAAAATTGAGTGCGGAGGGAGAAAAATAAAAGTCCAACTCTCAATGCTGCCATTTTTGTTACCGCACTGGTCAGCTAGAGGGGTCAGACAAGGGAGGTGCCACGCTGGTGGCTGGTCTGTGGGAAACCCCCCCAGAGACAGGGACACCGAATGGGTTACTTTAACCCCACTCCCAACGGGGACGATGAGCCCGGCGCATATGTGCTGCTATTCAGTCACGCATTCATGCGGCAGAAGGTGCAATTGATTGCAGTTGCAGTTGCAGTTGCAGTTGTTTGTTTGCTTGTTTGTTTGTTTGTTTGCTCGCCGGTTTGCCATACGAGTGCGAGTATTTTGCTGGGTTTCTGGGTCTGTTCCTGTCTGCTTCTGCTGGTGGTCATCCAACCCCAAAGGAGAGTCCGGGCTAAAATGTGGGGGAAACTTCGGTTGAGTTATTGATTATGTTGCTTATCACTTGGCCTGGCAATGAATTCATTCGTGGCTCAGATATCCAATTAAAGGTGAAGGAGAGGTATATACATGGTAGCTTAAAGACTGCATACGTCGTAATTTTCCGAAATATCTCTTTAAAACTAATTGAATCTCATAAATACTGCACACTCATTATTCAAATTTTTAGCTGAAACTGCTCTTAAGGTTTAAATTATGTAAATAAAGTCTTAAAATCCGAAAGAGGTACAATATCACATACTAACTTAACAAGAAGGTTAAGGAGATTTTCCGATTTTCATTAATGAAGACGATCTGGGAACTTTATGTGTCCATTAAAAGTTATCGCATATCAACACAAGACTTGCTGCTCTTCCCGAATTGTTTTGTTTTGCATTTTTTGGGATAATTAGGCGCTTCTCCCACGCTCGATCTCGTGGATCGTGGGCTCCTCGGTGCCTTGGAGCCTCTTATGCAACGTCTCAAAATTGTTAGCTGATGTTGCTGTTGAGTTGCAGTGGCTGCTGCTGCAGTTGCTGATGTTGCAGCCTGGTCATGGAACCCCGAACGTTGGCACACATTGTTGCCTGCTTTAAGTGGACACACTGTGTCGCTTGCACTTTTCTTTAACAACGTTGCCTGGGTTTCTTTACCTTTCCTGTTTTATTTCGCCTTATGACAAACGTTTTTTCTGCCCGCCCCCTCATCTCTTGGCTGGATGTCACATAATGCCTGCTTCCCAGGGAAAAAGCGGAGGGAAAAAACAAAAAGAGAAAAAATAGCAAAAACGAAACTGCAACCAAATACGCCACGCATGCCTGGGGGTAATTCGAGACTCAAAGTGTGTCGCCAAAGGTGGGAAAGCCGGGAAAACGCAGCTGAGGAAGAGACGACGCGCGAAGTTGCAGCCACCGACGACGCATTGTTGCCACAACCAAACAAATTTACAAATGCACGTGCGAGGAAAAAACCTCCAAGAGCTGCGGCCAGAGATGGTGTGGAGAGATAAATAAGGCTACAGTAGGGATTGCCTAAGACAACTCACAATATATTATATATCAGAGAAAAAATATAAAAATTGCGAAATTTTAATATTTTCTTAATCAAGAAAGAAGTTTTATTTCTTATATTTATTTTAATCAGCTTAACAATCAGCTTATAAAACAAATATGGTGAAGCTGAATTCTGGCAATATTTTCATTGTTTAAGAGAGGAAATATACACAAATTGATCTCCTTTTTCCTTTAAAGAAAACTTTATTGAAATATTTTCCTGATTTTATAGACAAATTTATAAGAGAATACAAATTTCCAAAAGCTTTTCCAGTTAGATAACAAATAAATCATATTCTTATTTAGATACACTTTTATGTAAACAAAATCCTAGGTTGGTCTTCAGTCTGTTCAAACTGTGCGGACATGTGTGTTGGTCCAAGTTAAACATGAAAGTGAAATCCTCTTCCGCCGACTGCCAGTCATGAGGTTTACGTTTATTGTTACTTCTGCAACATGCAGCCATGCAGCATGCAGCATGAGGCATTCCAGCAGCAGCAGCAGCAGCAGCAGCATCAGCAGCTCACCTTCCCTTCCTTCACCTTTTCACTCGGCCGTCAGCATTTAGTGGTAGGGCTGCAATTTGGGAGAGCCAAGTGCAGTGGCACCGGCAGTCATCGTTGTCGTCGCTCGTCACTTGCCAAGTTGCACGTGAAATAAGTGAAATTGCAGCCAGTGGCAGTCAGCAGTTGCCAGTGGATGGTAGATGCCACTTGCCAGTTGCCAGTTGCCAGTTGCCAGTTGCCAGCTGGCAGTCAGCGGAGAGTAGCAATTGCTTCTAATTGTTATGGCCCAAAGCATCAGCATCAGCATCAGCTTCCAGCTTCCAGCTTCCAGCTACCAGGCTGCAGCTCCCAGCATCGACATTAGGGGCTGTCTGGAAGCAGGGCTGGCTGCTGGCATTTGTTGCTCGTTTATGGCGGGAATTTAAAATATTTAACTTTAACTTTTTTTTTGGGAGGAAGGTTGGCAACAATTAAATGCGATAACCGCGGGCCCGAGTGCCTGACAAGTGCACAACTCGATTATGACATCGTGCTGTATATATTTATGCTTGTGCGAGTGCCTCGTTGTAGCCTTTATAAACGGATTTCAGTCGCATTATTTTGTCGGTTTTGTGTGTGCCAGTGTGTGCGTGTGGCGTAATAAAAATAATGTAAATGTAAATTGCCATATTAACAGGGCGAAAAGCGGCCGGCGAAATGATTGCGATAAACGCAAATAAAGCATTGACAAACGGACCCCAGAACCAAGGACATCGTGACAGCGGGACGTGGGTAGGTGGGCGTTAAGCCCTCCTCTGAGAGCAATTACGCCGAGCGAACCACAACGAGGCGAGCGTTGTGCAAAAGTGTCCTTAAGCGCCGCCCGGGTGCCTGCCTTTCCGCCTGCCAGGCTGTTTTATTTTCATTTAATGCTGCATTTCCGTTTCCTCAATGCGTATACGCACTGTGGGCCATTGCCGCGCGCGCTCTTGTGTTTTAATAACTGCCGCTGGTTGCGATGCCGTCGATCAGGCTGGAGGCCACCACGCTGGTGGCACGTTGCCACGGCCATTGCCGTGTCAGTTGGCCTGTCAATTACATTTTAAATTTCTTGCCGTTAATTTTGATGCCGCCGGCACACGTCCATTTGCCAGATAGGTGGCTGGTGGCTGGTAGCTGTGCTTTTAAGCAGATTAAGGACACTTTTTCAGTGCCGGCCTTGCTCATTTCGAGGACCTTTTTCGGTTGCCTTTTTATCAGTCGCGCAGCATCACTGTGTGTGTCATTAAATGTATTTTTGTAACTGTCCCGCCGGCCCATTGTGAAATTGTGTTCGTTTCGTATTATTTTTTATTCGGCCACGCATTCTGTGTACTGTATAGCTCCTGCTCCTGCTCCTGCTCCTGCTGTTCAGCTAAACTTTCAGTGGCCGAATTCATTTCGTTTGCAATCAGCCCGCGAGGAGCTGCCCCCCCATCGCAAATGCTGAAATATATAAATTGGGTCTCTGCATCTCTCTCGCAACGCGGGAAAAAAAGCATTTTTTATCGGCCTCGTGGAGCAGTTTTATTTACTTGAGCGCAGTTTCTCTTCACTTCGTTCTGTTAATTTGATTTTTATCTGCTTTTTATTTACCTGCCATCCTCCCTCATTTGCACGTTGCGCATACGCCCCGTTGACGGCTGCTTGATTTTTATTTAGGGTCCTTCATTTCTTATAAGCCACCCTGCCCCCCCTGTGCAAGCAGCAACCTTGTTGTGCTCACGCCTGGTCCGTTTAAGTGCCCGAGAAATATTCCGAGGCTAATCACAAGACAAAAGCCAAAGCTTTTCACACCTTTAATCTCTGTTAATTGGGGCCCCGGATTCAGGATTCCTTGCTAAAGCTGCAAAAAATTCAACCAATTATGCTCTGCAGCCCCTAATTGCTTCCTGGCCCAGTGCGTCCGCTTGGCTCCCAACTTGATTTTTATAATAATGATACCGGATATTTAAGTAGATGCCAGCCAGCACAAGCTGGCAGCAACTAGGAAAATCACAACAATCACAACACTACTATCTGCCGGGGCCCATCTTCGCTGCTTTTGTGCCCGGCGAGAGAAGAGCCAAAAAAAAATACACTCTATATACATATCCCCGCAGAACAAAGGCTATAGAAAGCGCACAAGGCGATGAGGAGCCGCACTGTGGCAGGATGTCTTTAGAAATGGTGCTACATTTTAGTAAAGAAAACTTGGAAGTTACTTGGGATTGAGATTTGACATTTGCTCAATATCAATCAAGTTGTTGAGTTAAAATTAAACTCTACTTGGAAAATATTAGTTTGCTAAACTAACAAACATTTGGAAATTTTAAACGCAATCAAGTTATTATGAGAAGGAAATGGCCCAAAGAAATTGTGAAAGCCTTGACCTGGCACAACATTAAACAAGTTCTTGGCAAAATAAACACTTTGTAACGATGACCGGGCATCTTTTACCAAATAGTTTCCTCAATGTATGTGACAGCATTTTCCTGCTCTGCTGCTTGATTTGGGTTTTCCTGCGTCGAGGGCCCACTGTGCCAGCGAAGGAAAAAAAGTGCTCCGGGCTGGCTGGGCAGAAGAAGTATCTTGAAGTCATTTGTGCAGACTCTAATGATTTCCGCTAGTTTCCGTTCCGTTCCGTTCCGTTGTCATTGTCCACGTCCACAGCTCCATCTGCGTATGCACAGGGCCAACTTGGGCTCCCCCTCGTTTTCCATTTCCCCCACGAAATTAAGGTTTTCCCTTATTGTTGGACATGCAACGACCTTCTGCCTTCTGTCGTCCGTCGTCGTCGTCGTCGGATCGTGATGTTATTGTTACGAGTATTATTGTTGCGTGTTGGTGCGTTAGTTGTTCGTCCGCTGACTTGATAAAGAAATTATTGTAATCTGGCTTGAATTCAAGCCCGGCTGCGACCCTGTCGCACTGACGGAACTTAATCAAATTGTATGGCTAATGGAAATGAAGCGGTTATGCACACACACTCAACACACCAACACACACACACACCGCACACAACACTCCCGGCGGCAATTGCTGTTAATGAAATTGTCTGGCAAAATGCGTTCCACTGCGGCGCGATTCGTGTGAGCGCTGCTGCCTGCCAATGGCATTATGGATAATTGCTTATAATTCAACCAATTTGCAGTTCATAACGCTGCATCAAGCCAACACCGTCAGACAAAATGTTAGCCAAACAAATTCAATTTGTCAGCTGTCACGAAACAAAGGTAGACCAATAAAAATATGGAAAAACAAGGTGTGAATTATGGGACAGCATATTATGCTCAATTAGACAGATTTTTTAAGTTTTTCAGTTCTTTTTTAGATTGAAGCTAAAGTGAAAATGTGTCCAGTGTATTCTCTCCTAAAAGTGACCTTTAAAATGCTTAATTTGTGATATTTAATATTTTATATCTAAGCTCGTACTTCAAGGAAAACCAATCTTCTTCTGAATGTTAATGGCTTATTGATTAGATCACCTTTAAGGAGCTAGCTCGGTAGCAATGATAGTAATCACAAATGTTTACCCGCAGTCTGGGCTATTTTCTTCCATTTAATTGAATTTTCTATTAACCATTAGAGGCAAGATATATGTATATATATTCCCGACTTTAATCAAGGCAAATTGCTCTTACACCCACTCCTTTCCTAAGGTTATTAAGTGATTTATGACCCACACACCAGTTATGGATACACTTTGATTATAACGTGTCCAAGGAATATATATATATTATGGCTGAATTTTGGTAGTTTCCCTGCCCGTCCTGTCACATGCAACACGTAAATTACCGCGGCAACAATGACAACAAAAGTCAGCCATCAAACATATAAACAAACAAAGCAACAATCCAACAAACAACAACGACAACAATCAAACTCGTTTTGAGTGTTTCCCATAATCAAGCGACGGGCAACGACGTCGTGTGAATTTCATTTTTGTACAAACGGGTCTTGTTCCGTCTTTGGAGTATATGGTATAAGTGTGTACTATATAGTACACTATACTCTTATTTTTTGCTCCTCATTGCATTGCACTTAACTGCTGACTGCAAAGAGATGTTGCTGCTGTTGTTGCTGTAGCACTTGTTGTTTGCACAATATTTCACGCATACGTGCTTCTTCATAGAGCCAGGAGTGGGAGGTCTTTGTGGGTGGGTGGCTGGGTGGCTCGGTGGTCCAATGGGTGGGATGGTGGCGAAATGCGCTCTGCCGTAAAATTGCGCGCAATTGGGTTTTTTGTACATACGCGCATGTTGTTGGCTTAACGACAACAAAACTGAACACTTTGGCGGCAGATTCTGGATTGTGTTCAGCATAGCAGAAAATTATGAGTTAATGGATTTTGTTTAATAATTTTTTATTGTTGTTGTACTGTTTTATTGTTTCATTGCAGCTTTTATTACACGATATTTGCAACAAGCCGAAAAGTGTTGACAATACCATATTTGCTGGCCACTTCTCGAAATTGGTTTGTTTGTTTGTTTCTGCGCACTGACAGAGCATGAAAGTGTTGAGTGTTGTCACCGCAAAAAGCATTCAGCAACAATGACACGCTCGCTGGGCAAATGCGTCGAAGTGGGCTTCCCCTCCACCACCTCTCTGGTAACTCCATGCTAACTTGACAATTGGTGGGCAAATCAAGTTCAATGCTGGAGCGAAAGTTAAAAAAAAAAAAGATTTTTATATATATGTATATACCCGAAAGAGGGAGAAAATGAAATGAGACAGGAGACTGACAGCGAGATTCGCTCCTTGGCTGCATAATCAATGTAATTAAATGCGGAAATTGTTTGGCGCACTGCAAAACTGATTTGCCGCTTGACGTTAACTGTTCCATTCAAGCCCCATCAGCAGACCCAGACCCAGCCCCAAAACCATGGCCCCGTTTCCCCTTCGTTTTGGCAACATCTCCGGCGTTGAATTCGAAACCGGCGACGTTGTCATTAGGCGAAACCAAAGGGTTACCAAATGGGTGCAATGCCATTGCAGATACTCTTTTAGAAATAATATATTTAACCTATAAAATCGTAGGGTTCTGTAAACCGTTAATTAATTAAATTGCACTATAAAAGATTTTCTTTTAAATTGTATACAAAAGCCATAGATTAATAAACTCTTTCATAAGCCTAAGCATATTTAAAACAAAGAGACTAATAAGTTAAAAATTAATTATCATGGGAAATACCTAGAAATAGCTATTATCAAAAATTCAATTTCCCAGAAAATATTCTTCAAAGTCTCGTCTATTCACCGGAGTTCAGAGTATCCAAACGAGCATATAAAAGCCCGCGAAAACTCATCACTTATTTGGGAACAGGAACTGGAAAAGTGGGAAATGCGGATTGTGCTGCTGGGGGCCTGCTGCCTGTCTGCCACGCATCGGGATGCGCAATTATTTAGCGTAATTGCTTTCAATACACCAAAATGTTCAACCACATAATTAGAAAATTACAAATTGAATGCTAGAAAATCATTTAGATGGAGGAAGAGGGATAGAGAGAGAAGAAGAAGAGCAGGAGATTAAGTTTAATTTCGATATTATCGCTTAGAATGATCATTGGATATATCTCTGCCTCTCTGCCAGTCTGATGAAAATTTAACTACATAAACCGAAATTGCGAAGCCAAAGCAAATCCTATTAAACGAGTCGCTGCTCAATAATAAAATTAAATTCGAACAATGACTATTGGTTTTCATCGGCGTGGAACTCGCTGAATTTATTTATAAGTCGCCCGAACTAATATTAATATTTGAATAATGTATATTGCACACAAGTCCGGCTTATGCTGCGTTTTTGGTGTTCATTTCGGTTTGGAGTTTTTAAAATATTTATTTGATTAATTTGCTCATTTCCCATGCACTCATGGCTTTGTCCTGCCCATGTTTATCTCGATGTTTACCTGGTTGTTATATTTTTTTTTGTTTTTTTTTTTTGTTTGTTCTCTACTGCGGTTTGATATTGTAAAATAATTTATTTAAATTGAATTTCTTTGCGGTTGATTTGTGGTCAAGTGTAGCTCAATAGAACGGATAAATATAAATAAACCAGCAATGTGGGTCAGTCGCCAGAGGAACCTGAACTGAAACCGAGTTGCAATTTCGTTTATGGCATTAAAAACTGACTGCTGCGGGCCTTGAATGAACTTGAGATGGAGAGTCCTTTCCGAGAGAGAGCTCCTCGAGGAGTCCTCTATTATTTAATAAGTTTCCCATTCGCTTCACTTATTGCCAGACAGAGCCTTTGAGATTCCGTTGGGCGGGCTCTTTCGTTTATTTATTATCATCCATCCATCCATCCATCCATCCATCCGGCGGGTGAAAAGCGAAATTGCATATTTGCTTTTATTATAATAAATGCCAATTTAGCCGACTGCAATTCAATTACGTGAGCACCGTGAAAATTTCCCTTTTTGACTGTTGTTTTTCTAGCTTTTCCTACTGGCGTTGCTTTTGAATTTGAGTTGAGTTGAGTTTCCCATTGCAAAACGTGCTGTGCTCGAGAGACGGCAAGCTGCGGCCTGGGCGGCCTCATAATCTCTGAAAAACGTGAGCTTCGGCCTGGCCAGCTAAATGGCTGGCTGGATAGCCCTCGAGACATAATTTTTGTAGTGTTTTCAGCATTTTCTTTATCGGAGGATTGCAGGTAGAAAAGTACAAGTAATGCTGGGGATGATTGCCGTGGCAACGACGACGCAACAGTCGAGTGAATTGGATAATTGCGTATAATTTTAATGGATCGAACGGACAACGGACAACTATCGATGTCTGAGCCCGGATTGTCTTACTTGGTTTTCCTCTTTAATCGCGATGTGTGTTAATGTGTGGCTTTTGATTGCGCCGCCGGCTGCATGGTCATCGCCATATCGAATCGAATCGAATCGAATCGCATTGCATTGCATCGCATCGGATCCATCTCGGCATTCTGAATGCCTTTGTTTTCGCCTACAACCTTTGTGCATTATCTCTCGGGGGTGCCCAGCTGCCGCGTCATGTCGACAGATGATATAATCAATCGTGGATAACATCCGCAAGGACTCCGATTTTACGGCCCCGGGAATGGCATTTAATTGGAATTCGCTCTTCGCTCGACTGCCGACGTCTGTGTTGACTTTCAATCTAATTTAATCCTAATAGCTTGTTGTCATCGGTTAACAATTCATTTACTGGCCTCGCAGCCTTGATTATGCAAAGCGATTCAATTCGATTCGATTTCTATTTCTATTTCTATTTCCATCTGCCATTTGATATTTTAAGGAGCGTTCATTTATCATCATCCCAGAATGCTAATCGAAATGTTTCTTCCCTATTTTCCAGTTGACGAATTCAGCAAAGACTTTGACTCTGACTCTCTGGCCTGGCTGTTTGAATTGGGTGAGTTCACGTTATTAGTTGATTGTTTGCCAGTTTGAATTGTTACGCCTATCAAGCGCCTCCCGCCCACAAAAGCAAAAGCAAAGCCGACACGTGTCATGTCTGTGCGTCAGTCAGTCAGTCAGTCAGCCAGTCAGCTATTCAGTCCGTCTGTCATTTCGTCACTCTGTCCAGTCGCAGCGTGGGATTAGGATTTGCTTTCTCCGCAGGATGGCCCAGACGTCCAGTGGAGCCCTGTCATCGGCATGCAAATTCGCCTGGCTCTGTGACATTTGCATTTGCAACGCCCGCAATTAAATGCGTGGGTGTTGTGGGTGCTGCTTGGTGTTCCGTGTTCGGTGTTCAGTGTTTGGTGTTCTGTGGGTGGCTGCAATGCGTCATGGCAAAGTGTTGCGTGCTGCATTTTAAATGAATATTTTATGGCAACTTCCCGGCTCGCTGCCCCACGCCTTAAATTATGCAATGCAACGACGCAACTCGATGCACTGCCATCAGCAGGCAGCAGCAGGCCCAATGCGTGTCGCATTTTAATGGTCCCATGCCGAGTCGAGAGTCGAGAGTCGAAGACAAGTTCTCTACGGGATCGGGAGATCGGGAAATGGAAATGAAAATGGCTGCGAGTGGATTTTTATGGCCCATATGTAATGGAATACATTTTTGAAAAATTTATGGATGCCAACCTCGTTGCAAATGCGTCTAGACAGTAGTGCACTGAAGTTGGGAAACTATTAGGGTTAGACTTGGAAATACTTCTTATTTTCTTTACTTGGAAAAAGATCATATTTTGTCAGTCAAAAATAAAAAATAATTAGTGTTGATTATTTATTAAATCAAGATTTAGGTGGGATTATAGGCACCACGACGTTCCAAAACGTTTTTAAAAAATTGTTTACCTTTTTAGGGGTCTTTTAACAATTATCGTTGCCATTATGTCCTATCTGAGTTGAAAGAATAAATACATTTGACAAAATCCTTTCACTTTAGCTTACCTTTCAACAAATCTTGAATACTCCTGGTGATGCCCTATACGACGCGGGTATGAAAAAGTCGTTTTTGGCCCAGAGCGAGAGAAAGATAGACAGCCAACAGGCAAATGCACTTTCCCCGGAATGTGTCAAGTGCGGAGAGCATAAGATGACTCGCATTGAGCTGCCCGGAGGATATATAGACGGATAGATAGATAGATAGATAGATAGATAGATAGATATATAGACAGATAGCTGTAGAGACTTAGCTGCATGCCAGACATTCATCTCAATTTATCGTGCTTAGCCGCATATCCCGGCAGATCGAAGTGTCGTCTGCGTATATATCAAAGTCTCTGCCAGGACACACACGCACACTCACACACACTCACACACATTGGGGCATTGTTGTGTGCGAGTGCGTTAGTGTACGTGGACTGCAGTTGTCATTCGGAGGAGCCATATACTCCTCCATAGCCTCCGCATGGATTTCCCTTAGCATTCCCATACCCAGCTACCCTATTCCTAACCCGTTTCTCTTTGGCAAACAAGTAATTTCACTTGACATGCAATTTTTTGTGAGCTTCCCTCTCCTTTCTTGGCTCAAACAAAACAGATGTAACGCTGCATCGGATGGGAAGCCTTCTCCGTTCGCCATCTTCCTGTGTATTTTTGTGTATGTTTGTGTGCGAAATGTGGGGTCCCCGACCACTTTTGATTATTTTGGCTGAAAAACCACATACAGCTTGTAGGAAGGAGGAAGAAAAAAAAATGGAAAGTATTCCTATCTTGCCGCAACACATGCAGCTGAAAAATGTCAATGCCAAGAAGCGGGGAAAAAAGGAAACAGGATGCGAGGACAGCAGCCAGGGAAAAAGGTTTTCCCAGAGCTTAAGGAAGGGGACTGGGAAAACTCCTGGCACAGAATTCAGAATGCATTTCTCTCTCGTACCGGGTTTCTTCTTCTTTTTATTTTGGAAAGCATTCATCATTAAAGCTTCTTATGCTGTGCTTCAAACATTTAAAGAAATGTATTATTTATTCCACTTGCTTTGTGGCAGATCGACTACTGATCCTTCCTGTCGGTTTGTTTTTGTTATTTTCCAACAAAAATATGCAACTAAACATAGTCAAAAATCGTTTGAAAGCCATATTCCACTTCGTTGGCGCCACGAATTTCCATCTGTGACTGCTGTTGGTATTTGGTAAACATGAAATATCTGTGCTCCAAGATATTGCCGGATTTTCCTTCACATATTTTCCCATTTTCCCAATGCCACTCAGCTGGAAGAAGTGCTAGAGCTCCAGCTCGTTTTTCGCCTCAGTTTTCCGCCCACCATCAGCACTTAAACGTTTCACACATGCCGTCCATTTCTTTTTGGACTCGGCTCGGTTTTTGCGCCTGCCCGCTCCTGTTGTTCCTGTTGCTGTTGCTGTTGTTGTGTTTTTTTTTTTCTACGGAATTATCCGCTTATGCTAATCTGTCTAACGTTTCAAATTTTCATGCTCTTCCTCTGTTTTTCTCTCTCTGCACACACTCTGCCCTGCCCTGCACTCCCTCCGCCCCTGTGAATAGACTCATCCAGCTTGCAAGGAAGCCCACTCGCCAAAGAAAAAAAGCGAGGAAAAATCGACAGAGCGAACGCTCCACATCCACTTGATGACCCTCTGGAGAGGAGAAGGAGGAAGTGTCTCCTAGTTGGCCTCCTCGAGTCCGCCTCATTCAATGTCACTTGCCTCGAGGACGAGTGTAAGTAGCACTCCACAAATGTTTTCATCCGATTATGAAAGGGCGCCGAGTTGACCGAGCATTGTCCTCCGCATTTCCCCCATTCTCGAATTTAGTCGAGTCGCGTTGAGTTGAGTTTGGGTTGAGTTCGAGTTTGGTTGAGTTGAGTTGAGTTGAGTTCCGTTCAGTTGCGTTGCGTTGCGTTGATGGCTTAAATTATTGTTGGTTTGGCACTATCCGTAAGATAACAATTGTTCCCCCCCGTTGGATATTCTACTAACCCGCTAGACTGCCCGAGCATGAACGAAATTGGGCAAGAGCTTTCGTCCTGCACTTACAATCACGAGTATCTCCATCGTATCTCCATCGATCCAGGTTAAGTCGGGCGGCAGCGAAGTGGATTTACGGCAGCGGAATGCCAGCATCCGGAACCTCTTCGCTCCCACGCCCGGTGAGCTGGCCAAGAGGAAGGAAGCCCGTCAGAGGAGCCGCAGCCAGAGCAGCTTCTCGCTCCAGAGAGTCGGTCAGGAGGGTATTGGATTTGCCGCTGCTAATGGGACTTCTGCAAATGGGAGTGGGTCCCGGGATGCCGAGCAGCTGCAGCTGCATCGCTCCACCGGGAGACTGGCCGGCTGGAGCAATGGCCATAGCTTCGACGATGATTACGGCCGGCGAGCCGCCTTGGGCATAAATCAATTGCCAATGACTGCGAATCAATCGGCAGTGAGACAATACAATGGCCAGGACAATGCCGAGTCCCAGCCGGGCACCAACAATGGCTGCTCGCTTGCGACGAGTGCATTTGAATTGCCAATGAGGCCGGCTCGCACTCGGAACCTGGCTCAGACTCGTTCTCCGGCGGAGCACAAAAACTGGAGCTCAACGAGCCAGCTGGAAAATTTTATTAACAGCAACGAGCAGCTGCAGCAGCAGCAGCAGCAGCAGCAGGACCCATACCAAAACCATCGCCAGGACATTTCGGTTGACTTTGGTAATGAAATGACCTGGGGCAAATCTGCTGAGAAATCGCAGCCATTGAATCACCTGAGCAGCACGAGCCCGAGCAGCCGACAAGGAGGATTTACCCAGCAGGACGACTGGGATTTCGACTGGGAGCCAGAGCCAGAGCCAGAGTCACAACCCGGGCAGCGCGAAAGTTTGCACAGCCAAAGGTAAATTGACAAAGGGCCAAAAAGGAAAGGCAAAAGGACATGCCAGGCAAGGCAACTAACCCGACTGCGTTTAGCTTTTCCATTTGCCGCTTCTCCTTCTGATTTCCCCATGCGATTCCTTAAACTCCAGCAATTTGCTCAAGGAGGATTGGCCACGGCGACCATGTAAATGAGGCAAGCGTGTAAGCCAAGCCAACATTGACACCCGCGCTTTTGGCCATTGCAACAGTTTGGCCATCATTTGCATATCGAATTGCGGGGCGATTGATTGCCGTTCGATTGGGTCGATTGGTCGATTGTCGATTGTCGATAAGGCAAGCTGGCAACTTTTGTGTAAGCAGCTCAAGTGCAAACCGCTCTAATAGCGTGCTGGCAGCAAAGCAAAAGCAACAGCGAATCGATCAATAAGTCGGGTCTTTTGTTGCGATTCTCGTGCTGCACCGATGCGTGGCAGGGCAGGTCACAGGCGGGGCAAGGCAACAGGAGGGGCGGATGAAAGCACCGAGCGTGTCATTTCAAGCTGTTGCACAATCGCTGATTTGCCCCGAGTCGAGCGGGTTACGCATTTGCTAACAACAAGATTACGAGACGGGGGACGTGGTCTCCCAGGGCCCAATCATGCATTGCATATCCGGATAGCAGTGGGGATTATATACTTACAACTTCGATTCAAGTATAAATATATATAATGTATAATCCAGTTCGATGACCTGGGCGAGGGCTAATTGAGCTGGAGAAAGGTAGCGGAAAGGCATTTGTCAAGTTTTGATTGAAAGTGAAGTTGATTTATTGCAACCGGTGGCGATAACCTAGTTAAGTTTAAAATGACCCATTTTCGGATTTTAAAGGTATATTTAAGAGTTTAATTTTATGTTCTAAAACATACTTGTCAAAATCAACAAGTCAAGCTATTTTTTGTATAAGAAAACGAAAAAATGATGTCAATTAATATTGTTGGTTCAAAATGAAATGAATATTCTAAAATAAATACTATGCAAATTCCTCAGATTTATGTTGTTTACACAAAAAATAAAAAGGTGAAAATATAAATATATAAAAAGCGATATGTTTCCTGAGAAAATAGTCGGACAGCAATTAAAATCACATTCATTTTAGATACGGCATTAAAATGCCACAAAACCAAATTTAGTTTTACAAATAACCAGCCAAAATGTAATAAAAATATATATTATGTATGCATAGCTTCAATTGTTAGGAATTCATGGGTTTTTAAATAATTTGTATTATAATCCCTCATACTTAAATTAGTTTTTTGACACAAGCATTTAATATTCTATATAATCAATTTTTGATATAGAAGGGAGAATCGATTAAAGGAAGGCACACAGATTTCTCTACACAAAATTTATGAAAAAGTTTTAAGTACTTGCTTAACTTTTAATCTTCTCAAATATTTGCATATTGATGACAGGTAAAGTCCAAAGTGTTCCCTATGAAAAATAGTTAAAGTTAAGTTGCATTTAAGCTTTACAAAATATTTGCATATTAACAGATAAGTGAATACTTAAGTTTTCCCTTTCAAACCAAGTGGGATCTTGTGCACTTTAAATTATTTTGCACCCAAGCCCATTTGAGTACATTTCGCCCCCATTTTGGCTTTCTTTATTTTTTGCTGGGTCCCTGGTAAATGTCTGATTAATAAAAACAAAGCGCAAATTGGAAAGGAAATTGCTGTCACTCACGGGGGCCCCTGCTGCTGATGTTGCTGTTGTCAGCAATTGCATTAAAACGATGCCGCTGATGTTGGTGTTGCTCTTAGTGTTGCTTGTGGTGTTGCTGTTGCTGTTGCTGTTGCTGTTGCTGTTGCTGTTGCTGTTGCTGTTACTGTTGCCCGTCTCCCTCATTTGACTTCAGACCCAGGCCATCGACGATGCGGCGTTTAAATACACCGCATGAGTTTAATTTAATGCAACGCAGCAGTTTTATCAAGTAACAGCAACAACAACAGCAGCAGCAGCAGCAGCAGCAGCAGCAGCAGCAGCAGCAGAACCAGCAACAAACTGCGACGACAGCAATTGCTGTTGACTTCACTCGCCATGTCATCCAGTGCTTATCGCTTCCCTCACCGGGAAATGATAGGGAAAAGGCGCGTGTGTGTGACGCCTTTCCACCTCGGCTTTCCCTTCCTCCTGTCGGATTACGTATGTGCTTTGCATTTGACTGCCCATTGATGTTGCCAACGCGAGAGATGCCATTGTGCTGCTACCAGGCTGCCAGGGTGTCTCTTTAGCGGAGCTCCTTGTGTGTCTACACCCACTCTCGGCACACCCATTTACACTCATTCCGCTCTTGTCTGCGCTTAACCCCTTGGCCACGTCCTCGTCCTCGTCCCCTCTCAAAGCCTGCAACTGTCAAATCATCTCGTCATGGATATGAGCAATTGCCGGGGATTCCCTGGGACCCTCTTTCCTCACTGGAGCCAGCATAGAAAATTGGCATGATATGTGATTTGATTGACGTGGCTCCTTCTCAGACATTTTCGGCAGCCTTTGTTTGGCTCTGTCATTTTATTCCTATCAGGCTGGCTCTCGTAATCAGCAATTTTTGCCAACCAACTGCAGAATTTGACGTTTAATTTGCGAGTTGGGTTACGTCAGCACAGCACAGCACACTAGAGTATATATATATGTCGGCATAGGGCCGTCAATCAAAGGGTATTGCATTCAATTTGCAGCTTATACAGACATGGACGCAGACTCGTTTATTTTGGCCACATTTAATGCAGTTACGGCCAGCGTTGCCAGGGGCAAATCAACATTTCGCCCACAATTTTTGGTCGTCGTCGAGCGGTGTTGACTCTGCAGCAGCAACAGCAGCAGCAGCAACAACAAGCTTCGTTAACCGACAACGGCCACTTTGCAGGTCCGGTTCCTAGTTCCTAGCACCAGACCTTTGCCTACTCTATTGCCAGATCCTATTCCACCGACCAGCTCTTCCTGTTACAGTCACAATTCAAATTCCGACTGGCCGGGACTCGAAACAAACTAGCAAAGAGCTGCATGAAAAATATGCTTCATGCTACGTGGCCCAGCAAAAACATGAACAATAAAAATGGAGACAATAAAATAGGACTACGACGGGGCAACTTGATGGCACCAGCACCAACAGCAATAGCAACAAAAATAGCAACAGAAACAGAAACAGAAACATCGGCAGCGATAACAGTGGTGAAAAAATGGCTGCTGTCGCATTTCCGGTGCCAGTCAAAATGGCGGATGCCGTGACGCCGCCACCGTCGCCGCTTTATGAATAACCCAGACACAAAATACAAACTACAAAGCGTCCCAAAGGTTCATATTTTCGAGGCTTGTTAAGGTTAGACAGGAGAGGGCGAGGAGAGTGTGAAGCTAGCTAGTAAAAGGAGCAGTCAATTGAGAAATTAGTTCAGCAGTAAAAATAATATTTATATTAATTGCCATTTTATCAAACCACTCAAACATTGAAAAATATTATTTTATTCATTAAAGAATGGAAATATTCAGGCAAACTAGGGAGAAAAAGTTAAACTAATGAAAAATCAATACTTGATTCCATATTAATTTGTGTTTGTGAAACCATAAATGAACCTTGACTGCAGTTTTTTAGGACTTTGGCTTTTTAATTAGTGAACCATTAGCTAGAGCGTTATCATAGATTTAAAATTTTAATAAACAGCAATAAACATAAAATCAATCAATTATAGTTCACAGTTGATATTTTAAGTTTTTGTTTGTTGGTCAAAGTTTAAATTAAATAGAGTTTTAATATATGGATATTCATAAAGCATGGAGAGCATTTAAAATCATTTTAATTTGAATATATGAATATAAATTATATTAATATTCCATTTGGGATTATATTTATTTCTAGTACTAGTTGTTATTTTACGAGCAGCTTTTTCTTCCAGTGCCTTTAAAATTATGAAATTATAATTGAATTCTGATTGCCTATCACGAGGAGTCCATATCGCACTAACCTCCGCCCTTGACTTTTCATTGGTTTTTAATGAAATTTCTCTTCCCGCTCTTTTTTATGGTTTTTTTATTTGCAGTTATCGACCGTCGGCGGTTCCGGCAGCGGCAGCGCAGTCAACGCCGCTTGCAGAGCGGCTGCAGCGGTTCCGATACCGCCAGCAATTGCAGCAACAACTGCAGCAGGAACAAGGGCACATCACTGATATCGACGCTTACAATAGCCCCTACTCCAGTCTCCTATCAGCTGAACAAATAAGCGTAGCCAATTCGTGGAGCCAGCCATTAGCTGGGATCTCTTCATTTGAGGCTGGGGAACCGGCAGAGCAGAAGTACCCCTTGGCAGAGCTAGAGCCTCAGCAATATCTAGAGCCAGATCGCGTGCTATATCCCGACTCGGAGCCGGAGGACGAGGAGGCAGCGCCGCGAAAGCGTATTGTCATCAGGCGGCGCATTGTGCGTAGCAGCAATTCTACCAAATCCGGTGGAAATACCAACGCGGAGGCTGCTAAGAACAACATTACTGCCACCGAGGCTGCCAGGAGCACCACCACCGACAAGTCGGCAGCAGGTGGCGGCGGCAAAAATCTTGGCTGGCTGACCAGGCTGCGTAGCTTTGGAGCCAGCAACAGGAAAAATTCCCTGGAGTCTGCCGCAGCGGCATCACTCAGTAGCAGTAATCACTCAACAGAAGGCAGCAGCAGCAGCAGCTGCAGCAATAATCGAATCATGGCCGTCCTGCGTACCATGAAGCTAAAGGAGCGCCTAGTCATCAGTCTGGGCGCCACCTTGGTTCTACTCACCCTCCTCCTCATTGTGGACGTACAGATGGACTTTGGCGTGGCCAATCGCCATCTGTTGCAGCAGCAGCACCAGAAGATCCGGCTGGGCAACGACTACGATGCCACGGGCGCTGGCGGCGGCGGTGGAATGCTGCACGAGTTTAAGCGCAAATTCCTGCAGAAGAGGTGAGTACGCATTCGTAGGTGAAATCTGAACCATATATATTGTCAAAATCCAGCTATTAATAAACTAAGTTCACTTGCTAATAAGTGATTGGTTTGGATTTCAACTCTAAGAGAGGGTTAAGAGGAACTAATTATGCCTACAAGTGCAGTTTATATAGTAACTGATATCCATAAAATTAATCGCGATTGCTAATAAGTGATTGGTTTGGATTTCAACTCTAAGAGAGGGTTAAGAGGACTTAATTATGCCTAGAAGAGCAGTTTACATAGTAACTGATCTCCATAGAATTTATGGGCGAGTATGAGGTTAACCACTTAGAGTTTTACCTGTTTTAAAGGGAATTCAGCAGCTATCAAGATTATAATAATAACTTAAAATCAAGTTTTTAGTTTTAAATATTTTTTTATTCAGTTAAAAGTAAAATCAGCTCTCCAAAAAGGTTATCAAATGCAAAGAATTGTAAGCTATACGGCTATTCTCTCTGGAGAACCCCACAAAAGCCAATGGGAACGTGTAGAAATTTAGTATTAGCAACTCTGAGCAACGGGGCAACCTCTGGCCATTCCGGCGGATTAAAAATTATGCACAAATCGCAAACGGGGTCGGGCCATTGACTCGGGCAAGCACCCCCGGACATCAACACAACCCCATGCTGATACCCATGAGCGCAGCCCCCTCTGGCGACTGAACACGGCAGTGTACATAATTCAATTTAGCAGAAATGCAACAAAAGTTGCAATAAAACTTGGTTGGCCCGGCATTAAAACGTAATTTGCTACAAAACATAAACCCCGGGCCAGGACGAACTTCTTGGAAACTACAACAAGAAGCCAGAAGGGCCCACGGAAGGAGCAAAAGCAGGAGCAGAAGCAGAAGCCGAAGCAGGAACAGGAACAGGAACAAGGAACAGGAACAAGAGCCAGGTTAATGCCGGGTGCCATAGAATATGTACAGAGCAAGTCGCTTTACCTTTGTACACTTCATTTTTTTGCGTTGCGTGTGGTAAGTGGGTGAAATCGGGCGAAATCGGGGGGTGAGAGTGGGGCATCGTCCGCCATTTCGCTGCGGCTGGCGGAAGCCGAGTAATAAAACATCAAAATGACGCAGCAAGGCGCAAGGGAAACTGTTAAGACCATCCTTCCAGGTGGGCAGGACCTACTCCCAGGTGCAGTAAACGAGCCTGGACCTATCACATCCCTCCAGCCGCTTCTCCCTTCGTTTCGTTTCGTTTCGTTTCGGTTCGGTTCGGTTCCTTTCCATTCCGGGAACATAAAACGCCAATGTTTAGCCAGTAAATATTTAATTAATTCATAAGCCGCCTGCCACCGCCCGTAAAATGAATGCCTTCGGAAACTGCTTTCCCGCATTTGCTACGTCTAAGGGATGCCATCCCTTCAAGGCTCCCTCCGAGGCTCCCTCCGAGGCTCCTCCGCTCCAGCGCCCAGCTATCTACTTATGCGCCCTGGCAAATGCAAAATTATGATGCCTCCATGCACTGAGTCGTGCAACGCGGCTGTGAAGCGTAATAAATTCTATTTAAGCATCAAATGTTTGCCCGCCACCGTCTTGAGGAGGAACGAGGAAGGAGGAAGGAGGAAGCCACCCATCACAGCTTCGCCGATTTCCTGGCTTGTCTCCTCCAGCAGCGCCTGCTTGCCTTATAATTTTTTAATTATTTCATTAAAAACTGAAAACTGGTGGCAGCGTACTTGGCAATGTTGTAAATGCTCCAAGAAGCTCAAGCAAAATTCATTTTCAGTGATGATTCGCATTTTTGGGTTGTTATCAATCTTGATTTTTTCTTGTTTTCTCGGCGGAGAGTTTTGCAACCCTTTTAAATTAAATTAAAATCAGTTGAGATGGATTTTCTAAGATACCTTTGTAATCTTATTAAAAAACGGGTTTGATTTAAGGATTAAAACTTGAAAAATACAATGTATTAAGGATGGTTTTATTGCATAACTTTAAGACGAATTCTTTTAGTATAAAATTAATTTTTAATAGAAATATAAAATATTTTTAAACTGACAAATATATACTTAACTTATTTGAAAATATGGCAAGGCAAAGTGAAAGAAATTGTTTATAGGAAATACCCAGCATAAATACCATTAGAGCTTCCATTAACCTTATGCCAGAGATATCTCTGCTCCAGTGTCATCGCATACAACTTGCATAAACTGCGAACTATGATCCCGTGGCTCCTTTGTTGTCGTTGTGTTGCTGATATCCCTGTTGCAGGTGCCATCTATTGCCATTACAGTTGCAGTTGACTGGTTAATTAACCGCAGCACATGGGCAGCTTATGTGGGCAGTGTTACGCGCACCACGTGACACTTTAATGAGCAAAGTTTCGCGGGAGTGTAATTAAGTGCATGCCACATCGATCACCGGTAACGAGAACAACACTGGGGCTTTCACTGAGGCTACGCACAGTACATATTTAGGGCCCACTGTCTGCGGCAGAATCAATTTTGAACGAGCCCCATAAATAAGCGAACAAAGCGAGGGCACTTTCAGCAAGTGCTTGTTGGTTGCTCCATGCTCGGTGCTCCGTACTACCTGCTCGTTCCTCTTAGCTCAAAGAAAGATTTAAATACTTATTAGCCCATAAAGTGGCATTATGCGGCTGCCAATAAAACGCGTGAAATCTGCGTTAGAGCGCAAAATTCTTAATAAGCCCCGCGGGCGAGGTGAAAGCGGCTTTGCCGCCATATATTGTCTCTCATACCATCCCCTTGGGCAATGTTGACAGCTTCTCAGGCATTCAGGCATTCAGCCATTCACCCATCTTGCCATTTTACCATTCTTGTCTCTTGGCCTATCTGCTGTCTTGGCTCAGACGACGGCTGGCAACTGTTAATTGAAAAAGTTTTTGCATTCTCCGGCACATGTGCACACCTGTCTGACTGACGGATAAGACAGGGTGAAGTTGGGTGCCAGGGCAACAGGACAACGACGGGGGCAGCTGGGATACTAGATATGGTACCGTAGAGATTTTCAGAACTTTTGCAACAATTAAAAAATGTATAAAAACGACAATTTACCGAGAAACTCAAATTTCAAGATTCAGGTCTAATGATGTGCAGCTTGCACCCGGTTGAAGAGATGTCATTTGGCTTAATGGTCACACAACTGCCACATAATTCCGGCCTTTTCTCTGGCTACGAGGATCTCAGGACCAGGACCAGGACCACTGTATGCTAACGAGCCGGGGCCAGGCTTGGCTCGGTTATATCTCAAGCATTCCGCCAAGCGCTGCCAAGAGTCAAGGCTAGCAAAATGGATGCAACAAATTCTGAAACTTTAATTCATTTTTCAAGCACTCTTTTTGTCCGAAGCAGGCGCTGTCTAAACGGCAGCTGATTACCGGCACACAAACTGTGGGTTTTCTTTGACAATTTCTATTCAAAAATGTATATTAAATATATGATATATGTTTAGTTACAAAAACAGTCTAAAATTATTGAAAGTTACTAAGCCAAAAGGGATTAACTCTACTTTGATTCCATTTTTCCTTACCTATATTTTGGTAGATATGTTTGCCATTATTTAAAACTCTAATTTGAAAATATTATAGAAAATATCCTTGCTTATTTTGAACGAAACGAAGAACAAGAAACTGTAGTATGTTTTAACACCTTTCAAGCCTTATTCACCACTGTGCAACCCAATGTGGGCTGTGGGCTGTGGTTGGGCCTCGTTGAAGTACCTGCAATTCCAGTTTATTGCAGTCAAGTGAAGAGTCCCATGTGTGTGTCTGAGTTTGTGAATGGTTCTGAGGGTGGCTGCTGCTGGGCTGGTGGTGGTTCGAGCTCGTCTTAGATAAACGCAACTAAAACTCGGTCTGACAAAGTTTGTAGCTCACCTGCAAGTGCAAGTGCGTGTCTTTAGGAGCCTGGCCAGGGGCACTTAGTTGCTCTGGCTGCTCTGGCTGCTCGATGACTGCCACTAAAAGGCAGTCGGGCTCTTGGCAGCTGCAATTAGCAAGGAGAGCCCACCCATTGTCAAGTGCTGCCGACCCAACAACGACGACCCGACGACGACCCTCGGGTGCCCGCTAATTATGGCGTTTCTTTCGCAAACTCACTTTCATGCAGCTCCTTTTAACACGGTTACTTTTCCTTTTATTCCAGCAACTCATCCGGCTCGAAGGAGGCCTCCACGCAGGCGGCGGCAAGTCAGAGCGGCGGGGCAACCAGTGGCCAGGAGGCGGCGGCGGCTGCAGGAGCCTCTGGTGGACCCGCCGGACCCGGAACGGGGCCCAGCATCTCCACCCGGAAGCCCACCCCTCACGATCGTTATGCGGATCTGCAGAAGCACCTTCTCAGCGATGAGTACTCGCATGTGATTGTGGACAATGCGCCAGATGTGGGAAGGGACAATCCCACGCTGGCCGAGATGCTACATCGCAAGGCCAGGTGAGTGTGGTGCATAAAAACCAGGAGCCAGCAGCCATGAGCGACAAACACAAAAAAACACAAAAAGAAAAAAATTCAATTTCCCCTGGGCGGAAGGACATAATGCTTACAGTTTTTACCTGGGGCCCGGAGCCACTTTTGCCCGGCTACGTGGTAATTGATAGTAGAACGGGGGCTTTACTGCCAACTGGAAGTGGAAAGGATGTGGGATGAGGATGAGGCAAAGGCAGTTACAGCACTTTTCGGGCTTCAACGGAATTGAAATGATTTTTATTGAAATTTACGCTCCATTTACGTGACACATTTACGTTTTAGACATTTAAGCACCCATCCCGGAACCTCTACATCCCTTGAAGCTTTTTGTGCCCAGATCTTTATGTGCATGTCTCTATCTGTCGCTGGTAAGTGTTGCCTGATTGTTGTTGCCGCCGGCAACTGTTTTTTTTTTTCTTTTTTCTTTGGATGAGGACCCTTCCCCATGCCGATAACACTGATGAGAGTTTGCCTTGTCTCAACGCGGCGTATGCGTAATTTCGTGCGAGCACAATCAAATAAAAGTGCAATAAAGAAATCAATGTGGATTTGCAGCACCCACCGCTCCCTACGCTTATCTCCGTTACCGTTTGGCGGAATCTCCCCCTTGTTGGTTTCCCGGTTCCCAGTTCTCAGTTCTTAGTTCTCGTTTCCCGGTTCTTCTCCGCACACTTGAGGCAGCAATGAAATTTATTTCGTCGAGTTTTCATTTGATTTTCTTGCTTGGTAATCAGCTTAGTTTTCTCCTCCGGCATCTTGCCTCCCATCTCATCCCATCCCATCCCACAATATCCCATTCCGTCTTTTCCTTTTCCCTTCCCCCTTCGACTCCTTTGGCACTCCTCCTGCTAGCGTTTTTCGTTTGCTTTTACAATGAACAGACACTCGGGAAGCTTCTGTTCACTCGAAATCGTTTTGGCAGTTTTTATCAAAATTGAATACGTAGCGTATGAGTAATTTCATTTGCTTCACTAGTTGGCGAACATTGCCCCAGCTGAAGTTGCACAAAAATTGGTTCAGCGGGGGTGGAAAATCGAAAATGGGGAAAATGCAAAGTCGCAAAAACTTGTCAAACTCAAGTTGTTGTTTCGGCTGAGGTGGGTTGCCTGCCGTTGGGCTGCAGGAGGGACTGTCTGCTGGTCTGTTGTCTGAGCTGACTAAGTGTGGGCGTTGGCATTAGCATAAAATGCTTGATTTTCTAATTTATAGCACATCACCGAAAAAACCAAGCCGGAAAGTTTGCTACTTTTTTGTGTGTCGCACATAGCAAAATGCAAATTTCATTAACAAGCGAAATTGCTGCCAGTAAATGTGCATGGTAAAAAAGGTGGCAGAGGGATTACACAGAAAAATGCATCAAGAAGTCGGGATGCTCTTGCAGGTGGAGTGTAAAATGTTCACAAGTGTTTCCTAAAAATTTGCTGGTCTTAAATTTAAGGGAAGTAAATTTTGTATTTTACCATAAATAAGTTTGTTGTGAGCACTTGCAAATTTGAAAATTGTTATGTACTCTTTCGTCTGCATTTATTAGGAAGCAAAAAACCCCATTTAGTTTAAAAGAAATTGATTTATTTTTCATTATTTTTATTTAGGAAATATTTTGCAAGGTTCAACTGATGATTAAATTCGATTTATCCCTTTGTAATGGTTCTACCTATAACAGGATTTCAAGATCTATGTTGGTTGAAATAGGATAACGTCAGAGCCCAGATGTTGAGGCTCTTACATCCTGTCTCCCGTCGCCTGTCCTGTCGTCGGCTATATCTCATTAAAATTCTGTCCCTACATGCTCGACGCTGTCTTTTATCTAACAGCCCACCATCACTCCTCCTTCACCTCACCTGCGGTTTACTCAGCACTTTTTGGCCCAAGCCCCGCCAGAGCATGCAACGCAGCTCGGGTAACTTGGCAGTCCAAAGAATCCTGAGAGTTAAGGATGTGCGGCGGGGGCGAGGATGGTGGAAAAAGCTGAAAAAAATGTGACAAAATGCAAATGCGCCTAAAATTACCAGATGAGATATTGCCAGCGGCTTCTGAGGAGTCAGGTGCACCGAGCGATGACTACAAAAGCCTGTCCGACATTAGCCTGGCTATATAATTACGGCAAAGTTGCCGTACTACCCTCACATTGCTGATTCAGCCGAAAATCCCAGGGTCGCGAGACTGTCCTCCGCCGGCTTGCGTTTAATTAGTATGACAAATTTTTAATTAGCCTGCAATTGCGACCGCAGCCTCAGCGGCGACAGAAATCTTATTTCGAGCGAATTACACCCAGCTTAAAAGGAGAAACACAAGAAGTTTTAGCAGCTGTCGGTCAGAATGAGAATGCCAACGAAACCGGGAAAAGAAAATGCACTCAAAGAACTTTTAATATGTCAACCTTAAGAGGGAATTATACGGGTTACTCTAGGTTTTTCCAAGATGTATTTAATTATTAAAATGGGTTTGTTTTACTTTTCTGTATTTCTGTATTAAATATAAAAGAATCTTAAAGTATCATTAATCAACTAATAAATATAAATAGATTAAGCTTTTATCTGCACTTAAATCTTCTATATTATTTCGATAAGAAATGGTTCAAGTGTGCCACTGGATCCAGGAAATGAGAATGGGAATCGGAGAGTGCGCTTAGTAATAAAAGACTATGCTCAATGTCGACGAGTGTGTAAAACTCCAAGAGCTTGCTGACATCCCGGCGAAGTTTCCACTTCCCATCGGATTTTGCCGGGCTTGGTTTTCTCGGATCCCAGCTGCAGTTGGTTTGCTGTCATTGGTTTTAATGTTCGCGCTCTTGCCGGGTCTGAAGTTTCAGACCCGGCTACAATATAAGTTTAATTTCACTTTTCTCCGTCCGCCCCCCTTCCTCGCTTTGAGTTTATTCCGCGAACTCGGCTCAAAAGTGTCCGTGCTTGCAGTCCGGGCCCGGGTCCGTCCATCTGGATGGCTCCTCGTTGGTCTTGGCGGCCGCAAAATTTCACACGCACAAAGTTTTTCCTCGTCTCCATCTAAGCAGCACTTTTGCGGCTCCGTGGCTGCGGTGGCCGGGTCGCAGCTGCGCGGGGAAAATGGGTAAGAAGGGAAACTTTACTGACATTTTCTTATGGCGAAATAATTGCGGACTGCCGAGATGACGGGAAGGGAGGGCGGGCAGGCAAGAAGGCTGGCAGGCTTAAGCAAAGGCCAGGACATGCCGGCTGACAGCTGTTATTATAGTACCCACTTGGGCTGGCGGTTTATACCAGCGGCAGGATAATACCAGTACCAGTGCTAGTACCAGCGCTCACATCAGGACCAGCTTCAGCTCAGGCAACAATAGGAGCGGGAACAACAAGTGAAAGCCAGTCAGTCGGCTGAGTCATAATCCCGAGGCACAAAGTTTGCCTCGGTCGAGGAATGTCTGCAGGTTGAGCAGCGCCAATCCTGTGGCAATTGAAATTTAATATTTCATTAATTAGTAATTCTTATCGAAGCGTAAAAGTTGGGGTTTTCATTCCGACGAAGGTCTGGGTTTGATATATCATGTCTGCCTGTAGCTCAAGAGTAAGCCATTAGAATCAATTAAAATAATCCAAGAAATTGAAGGGTTTAAAGTCTAAGTTCCATGGTAATATTTTAATAATTTATTTATTGCTTTTAACATTAAGAAAATAATCATAATAAACACAACCGTAATGAGCAGCTTCTGGTAAAAATTCGCACCTTGGCTTTCACTTTCTTTAATATAATAAAAAGATGCTCCTTTTTTACTATAAAGTAAATAAATATTGAAATATATATTAGCAAGTTTTTAAATAACATTCTTTTTGCTATCTAAACCGCATTAATTAAGTATAAGTTCCCGGCTGAAGATTACTGTAAACAAAAGCCCCGGTTATATTATCCTTTGCATCTTTTCATGTTTACATTAAGTGCGATTCTGTAAAAGAATTTCAAGCTGTAAACAAGGTTTATTCCTGGCCGCAGTTTCACAGGCCCAAGGACGTTGGACCCGAAGCGCAGGACTCCGCCCGAGCCTGCACTGTCCTGTCAAATCGTCAAACCGAGCGCAATTAAGCTGATTAGTGAGCGTCATTCAGAGGAGCTTTTGCCCGCCGTCCCGTCGTCGCTGACATAAATAAATTTAATTTCCGCTAAACATAACTCAAAGTAAACTTTTGACGCAAGTAACCGCCAGGAACGTGCAACGTGCCGGGCGGTCGGGCAGCTGGAAGGGATTGGGGGGAGGTTGCTGTGCTGCTACCAATTATATGAAAATCTCTTTTTCAATTATTTTTTTTTATCGTTTCTGTTTTTGCTGCGGTACGCTGTTGTCAACGTCGTTGAGTTGTCAACGCTTTGCATAACAAAGTTTTGCGCGGGCTTAGGCCATGACTACGTTTGGAGGGGGTTGGTCGATGGACGTAGGGCATAGGGCTTTAAGGGGGCGTAGGGGGTGGAGGGAGCTTTAGCTCGAGCTAGGGCTCGGGCGGTGGTTGGCTGTCACTGCGGTTGTCAGCGTTTGTTAGCCACCATGTGTGCGAGTGTGTATGTATCCTGGGCCACGTGTCACGTGCGCTTTTGGCGTGCCACGTCACAGCCCCCCGCCGCCCCTATTTTTCCCATTTCCCTATTTATACCCCCCACAATGGCACACACCTTGCTCTCCGTTTTACACATCTCCTTCACTTTCTCTTGTAATGCGATTTCTGGCTTTGTTGACTGGCGGCCGCTGCAACTGATTTACGTGACTCAATTACTAAAGGGATTTGAATTCCGTTCGGCTGATGGCCCTTTTTTTTGTGTTTCCTTGTGTCTCCCTGCTAACCCAAAAAGTGCAACAGCTGGCCAAAGCGATTGGCCGGGCATTTACAAGCCACGAACACAGGGTGGACTCAATTAGGTTGTCACTGAAAGTTGCACCATCTCAGCATCACATTTTGTTTGGCTTAAAGCATATTTTCATAGCAGTATTCATTGACTTCTTTGAGCATAGTTACCATGGTAGTCTTTCTTATATATAATATTATTTGTTTCTTTTATTATATTTACGTTTCTTTATGAATCTAACAAATGTCAATGCAAAGCCATTTCTAAAGGTGATGACTTGTTTGCCACCCTGTATGCTTAGCCCTTGGGATTGATTCCTCCTGCCTAGGGCCCACTGTGCACAAGCCGGTGCTAACCGCAGACACACACAATATATAGCCACTGTGGACAGCGGCCAGTGCTTAGTCAATGTCCGGATCGGGCTTCATCAATTACGCAGCTCCTGCTCCCGATTCAGCTGCTGCTGCTGCTGCCGCTGCTGCTGCTGCTGCGGATTCTGTTGCCACACCGCAGTTGACAAATGAAACATGAGCACAAATTTGACTTTGCCTTACGTAACTTCTTTGTTCCTTTAGCCCCTTCAAGGGAATATTTAAGGAATCAAAACGTTAAGAGATACATAAGGTTTATGCTCAGGATATTTGCTTTTCTGGGGCCTAGAATGATCTTACGCAGAATATTATATAATTTAAGTAATAAATTCCAATGATAAATAAAATAAAAATAGAAAACCTTCCTAAGAAAATCCTAGAAAAATCTATATTTAAAGCTATGTATGTTTAGGTCTCCAAAGGTGTCTGATTCCATTTCAAACCTGCTTACTTGGCCCTGGCTTGGACTCCTGATAAGGCGCTCTTTTTCCCTGAAACTACCAAGTAGCACGTGAATCTGACTTGAACCCTCGTCAAGTGTTTTGGCCCTTCTTCGGCCTGCGGTCGCCATCACGGCTCATGACAATTGTCGCCTGTGAGCACTCTTATGCCGGCACTTTAAATTTAGCTGTCAGGCGGGCAGGAGGACGAAAAGACGGACGAACGGAAGGAAAGGGTAGGACTGAGCTCGGGCAGGAAGTTGTCACCGTTTCCATAAAACGTTGAAATATTGAAAGTCATTCGGGGCACAAGAAGGCTGGCTGCCAGACATTTGTTTCCTTCCTGCGCACAAAGGCCAAAGGCAACCAAAGGCAGCCAAAGGGGTTGGCACGAGGGCAATCCGTAGGAGCTAGGCAGCATAAAAAGCGTTAAGCGTTGAAGTATAACAGACGTCAGCGGGCAAATTATGACTGAACAGGAACAGGAGGCGGAGGCGGAGTCCCAGTCCCAGTCGGAGGAGCATGAGTGGGAGTGGAAGGCGTCTGTCCTCGAAGGACAATGAGTTATGTAGATGCCATTGAGAGCTGCCGAGGGGGAGAAACGGATATGACTTCATTATCGTGATAAACTTGGTGCACAATGGAGCAGACATTGCTGCTCATTCCTCATTTTTGACTGACCAACGGCGACGTCGCATCTAGGATTCGGTATAGAGTTTTGCATTTCAATTTGTCACAACTGCTGGGAGGATAAAATTCTGTTGCTGTTGTCGCATTACATCGGTCGAAGTAAACGGCTAACTGGAAGGCTAATGCCAAAGGAGAGCACTTTGCAGCTTAAATTCTGGCAGGGCTCTCAGTGCTTAACCAGCACAAATTGGACTAAATCCGGACGGAATCCGAAAGCGTAACTGCAAGAGCTTAAGACAAAAGCATTTGCCATGTGAGCGGCACATGTCAAAGGGAGACCAAAGCATAATCGGAGAGGAAAAGATATTTTCCGACAATTGCCAGTCTGGCAGCAACAGGGAAAATCGACCACCGAAGATTACAGCTGATATGTGCAAGAGCAGCTCGAGCAGCTTGGGGCGGCCGGCGGGTGTCTTGGCATTTGCAAACCAAATTGTCATGACAGCGGTGGAAAAAGCCGAGCAAGAGAAAAAGGGGCATTGCTTTGACAAATCAATGTGAGAAATCTTGATATGCAGCCCCCAAGGCATGGCATACTTATGAGGGGAGCCCAAAAGACCCTTCAGGCACTAGTACACTTGGAGAATAGTACAAAATACATCCTTTTTAAAAGCATTTCTTTGAAAAAAATCAGAAATAAAAGAATACCGAGAATACTTGGGCAATCATACAGTTTTAATGCGCTCTCTATATCTTTCTCTGGATTCTCAACAAAGTTGCACGAGAACCCGGAGTCATACTTATATGGCGTTACTCATCTTACAGCTTATACATACTATCTATAAATTATTATTTATACTTCAAATAGCTGGTGACATTCAATGACTTTTTTTATTTCAAGTGCAGTTTCTAGCAGCTAGAACACTCTTATGACTTTCTTTTTTTTTTTGACTGCAAACGACAGCTGGCTCATGGTTGCGATGCTCGATTTTTACTTACATTTCTATCATTTTGTTGCCCTTTTTGCCTCTACGACTGCGACTCTCTATATCTGTATCCGAACTTCCATCTCTTTGCAGTGCAAATGCCAGCAATTTGGAGCGCTTCCAATTGCGCATCACGAAGAAGGAGCTGTACGGCGAGCAGGACACTCTGGTGGATGCGGTGCTACGTGACATGATCAAGCTGCCAATACAGCATGTCGGTAAGACAGTCTGCTTCCGCTTCCGCAATTGTGGGATTGTAAAGTCATAAATACCGTCCAAGTTTGTTGTATGTACATACCGTACGGGATGGCAGTCCAAGGCCTCAGGTCCTGGACTCCTGCGGGCTCAGCTGCACATTTAACTCAATTATGTAGAGCTTGGCGGCTGGTATTATTGAGGTGCCGCTTCGAAACTATTTCCATTGCAAAGTTTTTCCAGCGCATTCATTAAACTCATAATTTATTAATAATAAACTTTTAACAGCGAGCAGCTCCGAGCAACAAAAAGAAAACTCATTTGCAGTTAGCGGATGGCAAAGAGAGAGAGAGAGAGAGAGAGAGAGGAGGGGAAGGGGTGCAACAATGACACTGTGGCAGCATAATTGCAGCAACTTTGGCTTTGTAGGGCTGGCATTTATCACGTATACGCCGCGTACACAAGCAACTTCTCGCAACACAGAGGCAGGCATGCATGCCTTGGGATTTAGACCAACTTTCAAGACATAATTCATAAGTAATACTGGGTTAGCTAACTCCTCTCTCTCTCTCTCTTCCCTGTTTCCCTGCCTGCAATTTTCATTTGTTTGTTTTCAAATAAATTTTAATGAAAATGCGGTCTGTGTGCGGCAGGATATTTGGTTTTATTTTCGTTTACGGTCAGTCTGTCTGTTTGTGTAATGATCAAACTATGCACTTCACTTCACACACACACACAGTGAATCGCAAACCCGGCCAAGATGGTTTTTGTTTTCGGGCTCCTTTGTGCGGTTGCGTATACGCAATATTTGTGTTAAAACTTTGTTTCTTTTTGTGCGGAGCTTGCCCTTTGAGTGCGTTTTAATTGGTATTTAGTCGAGTGTAATTTGTTTATGGAATCCAGGCCTGCCTGCCCGCTGGTGATCGCTGGAGTGCGAATTCCATGAATTCGGCTTTTGCTTCAATTAATTTCGAGTGTCTGATTAATTTACATTCATTTTCCACATGTCTTTTGCAGTGCAAAAGGAGGGCGGCACCCAGCTGAAATTGATCATCGAGTATCCCAACGATATCAAGGCCTTAATGAAGCCGATGCGGTGAGTTGACGATGAGGATGACGATGAGTATGAGGAAGCCCAAGGAAGATTTCGCAGTCTGTCGCCGCTTAATGCATTTGTCCCCGGCCGCACGTCCGCATCCGATTTTCCGTAATGAATGCAACTTTTGCCCACTTGTCGACAACACTTTTCGCGTAGCTGAGTAAATAAAATTCCGCTTTTTATTCGCTGACTTTCCTGCGGCCTGTCGATGGAAATTCCACGTCCATTGCTGCCGTTTTGTGGTGGCACTTCAAGCTGCTGGCGAATTTAAAACATTCATGCACTTTTTAATGAGATTTAAACGCGTTGGCTTGGTCAATGTGCTGGTTTTCCCACCATCCCACCATCCCAGGAGAAGGAGGAGGAGAAGCAGCTGGTGCAAAGTGCAAAGTGTCCTTATAATGCCATTCATTTGCAATTTAAATGAAAGCGTTTTTTATTTTCAAATATATGTATGTATTTTTTTTAAAATTGCACTCCCTTTCGTGCTGCCGTGTAAGTAATTAAGCTGGCACGTAGCAATGCAGGTGCCGTCTCCGTCTCCAGCTCCTCGGAAAAGTCCAAAGTGGCCCACGCAAATGCATTAAGCTGGTGACAGTAGCCCGCAGTTTCTATTCATTTTACTCATTTTCCCCCATTTCATTATGTTGCATTTGCAATCGCCTTTCCGCAGGTTTCCGAGGGACCAGCAAACGCTGCCCAACCATTTCTACTTCACGGACTATGAGCGCCACAACGCCGAGATTGCCGCCTTCCACCTGGACAGGTGAGTGTCGTGTCGTGTCTCGTGTCTCGTCCCTTTCGACGTTTCCCGCTGTTGAAATTCAACCGGAGGCATTTGAGTGCACAAGAATTCGGATTCCGGGCGGGAATCGTTCGATTGAATTAAATCTGCACGCGGCGTCGTGTAAATGTCCGACATACTTTTATTTATTTTTAATTTAATTTTCAATTATACGTAAATATTTATGGTGAGCGTTTCATGGATTGCAACCACCGCAACAACAAAAACAGACAGAAGAGGGGGAAGCTATATATATATATGCCTGGCAAAATCAATTTGAAATATTCAATTAGGCAAACACAGACACAGGCATTCAGTGCAGTTCGGTGGGTTATCTGGGTTTTTGGTTTGAAGAATTACCTGAATTTAATTGAAAAATTTATTCAGAATATTGCCCACCAATAACAGGCATTCTTTTGACCGGATTCGCGGTTACATAACCCTTAAAGAAGAGCTTAAAAAAATAGATATATTTCATTGCCACATTTCACATTTATGGACATCGCATCGCCCCTTTGAAAGTTATTCGCTTTTTTTAGTGCTTGACAAAGCAATCAAATTAACCAATTTGTCCGCCATGTAAACCGGTCCCAGGGCCAACATTCGGCATTCAAATTTATAACATTTTCGACCAATTTGGATGCCTGACCCTCTGCGATTAGAATCCCAATAATCCTCTCGCAAACACACACACACACACATTCAACCGGGAACGCCCGGACACATGCTGAGGTCAGACCGCAGTCAATTTATGTTCATTATTTATGATGGCAGGACGAATAAAATATAAAAAATTTACACACACTTAGCCTCGCATGGAGGCCAAGGCCAAATGGCGCCATTAAATGATATTTAAGAATATTTTTCAAGCCTTCCTGCGTCCCTACCCCAAAGGGGCGCTCATGTAAATGATGTGGCCACATAACTTCCACTCCACAGGCAGATAGATAGATATCAGTGCCCTTCTCATGGCTAATTAACCCGGCCAAAGTGGCCAGACATGTCCTACCGTAATTCAGACTGGAATATTGTCTGCATAGTTAGCAGCTGCTTGCGTTTGACAAAACTTTGACTGCCGACAGCCGACAGCCGGACAGCCGACAGCCAGGTTAATTGCCAGTCTCCACCCGCCGAGGGATTTTTGAGTTTAGATAAGGCGTCATAACTTGTGTAATTGTTGTGGCTGCCATACGCACGCACATGCTCCCATTGCTCAGCCCCCCCACAACTTGGCCGGACAGTCCTCGAGCGTTGGCCAAACTTGGCCCAGTCCGGGCTGTCAGCCCTCTAATGGAGTTTTTGGCCAGCAAGTGATGGAGTGGCCACAGTGGCGGTGCCTGGTGGGTTGATATAAATTTATCGTATTTTCCCCACTGACCCCAGGCTGCCGCCGACCCCCCAGACAATGAACATTCTTCATGTTGCCAAATAATTTCGATAATATTTTCTGGTCAGTCTGGACACCACACCCACCCGACCATAAATCTCCCATATGTGTGTGTGTGAGTGTGTGTGGGGATTACATTGAACCCTTTAAGATCCGGTGAGATTAACCGTGACTCAACGGAAAGAGGACTGAAAAGTCGGCAGGGGAGAAATCGATGTATGTATCTACGGGAGGCGGTGTCGATTTTGATTGATGAAAATTTGGCAAAAAACTGGCTTGGGTTTCACTCAATTAGCTCAATTGTTATGCGGTTTGGGTTTCCTTAAATAAACAAAGAATTATTTTCCTTATTGTATTTATTCCCTACCGTTGCCCTGACAACAATCCACAAATATTTTCCTTATTCTTGATTACGCATTCCGCTTCACACGCCGTCTGTGCCGCCGCCTCCCAGAACCATTAAGAAAAACTTTCCTTGGTGTATTTTTATTTGGAACACTGAGGTGAAAACTGGGGCAATAATAAAAGCTTTGTTAAGAATAATTTACATATAAAATATTATGAATAAGAGAGGCAATTTATAGCATTAAATATATAGATTTCGTCTTAACAAGTAAATGCGGAATAATCAAACATTCTTAGGATTATTTTTGTAGTGTAAAAGATTTCTTTGTTTGGCATTTTGTTAACCGCTCTTCTACACCCCTCTCCGGTTTCAGGATACTGGGATTCCGCCGTGCCATGCCCGTTGCCGGCCGAACGCTGAACATTACGACCGAAATTTATCAACTGGCCGAGGAGAATTTATTGAAGACGTTCTTTGTTTCGCCATCGCTGAATTTATGCTTCCATGGCAAGTGCTCGTACTATTGTGACACCTCGCATGCCATTTGCGGCAATCCGGACATGCTGGAGGGTTCCTTCGCTGCTTTTCTGCCCAGCTTTGAGTCCGGCAATCGCAAGGTACGTACATATCCCGGGTCGCAGGACCCTCCTCACCAACCTCATACGCAGCACGCATGGGATTGGAATTGGCATGGGATGGGATGGGATTGGGGCTGAAATGGGACTCCATCTCGTGTCTGTGTGGACCAGCCTAAGTGGTTTTTGATTAATGCACGAGCGGCTTCAACACTGCCTCGGATTACAATTTATGCTCTGGCCGCTTCTTCGCTTTCATTACCAATTTCGGGCGCCTAACAAATCACTTTATTTAGTTAGTCCATAAGCTCTTTCCCTGTGTCTGTGTGTGTGTGTGGCAACAGGTGAGAGCGGTGAAAAGTGGTCACTGGGCAGCACAAGTTCCTAGAACTGCCGACATACATACCCGTAGCCCCAAAAACAACTCACTTAAAGCTGGTAAGAGGGAATTTTTAAATAGCCCGGCTCGGAGGGAACTCACTTTTAATTTGCATAATTTTTTTGTTTTTATATGCCTTTTATCCTTTGTTTGTTTGTCGGGGCTCGTTTTACCGCTTACCTCACCACCCATCCCCCAGTGAGCCACTTCATTCGAATTTCATTCATTCATTCGTTCGTTTGGTCGTTGAATTAAGAGCAGAAATATTGTATCAGTTCTTCAGCGTCTGGTAAAGCGTAAAATGGAATATAAAATGCAGGAGCCCGGAACTCGGTCGCTGGCGTTAATAAATTCTAGAGTCCACTCCATCAACATGAAAAAGTATAGAGGGGGGGAGGGAAAAAAAGGGACAACGGCAACAGCTTTTAAATGCAAATTACCGAAAAATTAAAGCCCAGCCCCAGCCTTAGTCCCTGTCCCTGTGTCCCCATCTTTGTACAGGCCAGCCAAGTCCAGTCCACTTCAGGACTCGGCTGTCTCAGTTTGCGAGGGCTATAAAAAGGGTTCATCTGCAGACCCTTCTCCCGCCCGAATCCCGGCCAGAATCAGTTTCCTCACAGATTTGCCGCAGCACAGGCATTTTATTTTTAGTCTATTTTATACATAGATATATATTTTTTTAGTATCCTTGCCCCGAAGCCTCAAAGGAATAATTCTCTTTATTTCCCCCCTTTTTTTGCGGCTCGCTCTCCAAACAGTTTACAAGTAGAAAATGGTTAAGTGTATACTTGAGATTTGGCGTAAGGCAAAACTGTAAATTATGCACAAGAGATCATTTTTCTTTCTCCTTTTCCCATTCCCCCTCCCCAGCCCAGCCCAGCCAGCGGACTTTTCCTTTTTCGTAGCACTTTCCGCTTTTCCCTAGCCCTTTTCTTTTTCCGGCCCAGCCGAGAGTTCTATTTTCCCTGGCTGTGGGAGCGAGCTGTAAACAAGGAGTAAATTTTTTGTTTTGTAACTGAACAGAATTTTAATTAAGTTGCAAATTTGATTTGCACGCTTGTTAAATGCTTTGGGAATCCAACTGAATGGCAAAGATTGAAAGGATATCAGGGAATAGAAGCTCCTGGAAGGGACACAAAACAGGATGAGCGGAGGTGAGCTGAAAGTGGGTCGATTGATATGATGATGGACAACTAATTGAATGTATTAAGAGGGAGATTAAATGATTTTTAATGAATAGAGAGGATTTTGATCATTTTTATTCTGTAGTTCTTGGAATTAATACATTTTGCAATGCATTAAAAGCCATTGAATGCTTAAAGAAACATTTCATTGCATACTTTTAAGCTTTACATTTTACTTGCTTCTTAACGTCATCTTTAAATTCTATCATTAATCATTTCACATTATTGACATTATCTAACCAAAACAACAACGATTATTAAGGAACTAAAATTCACAAAGAAACCATTTAAGCTAAGCCACATATTTGATTTGATGTCATTAGTACTGGATTTAATTTGGCATTCAAAAGCGATAATTGCTTTGAGGGCCAAGTTAATAAGTAAGCAGGTGGAATAATTTATAATCTCTGTAGGAAGTCATGTCATCTTAAAGCACTTGCATCGCTTGACAGTAACTGGGAGCTCTGAGAATTTATCAAATGCATTTAACGCGCAGCTAAAAAAAATTGCAAATTGCTTGCCTCACATTCTATCTTTTTCGCCTCTTTGCCATTTTTCCCGCTGGTCTTATAAAATTTAATTTTGCTTGATTTATGCATTTTTTGTTTTCTTTTTTTGGCGACTAAGCTAAGGGGAAAAGGGCAGCTCAAGGGGGGTTGGTTGTCGGGTCGCCATGCCAACGCCAACTTACCTGAGTTTTCTGCTTTATGTTTGCTTCCTTTATTTTTTTGTAGTTTGTTGCTTTTCCCTCAGTTTGCATTTTTCCGCTCGTTCTGTGTGTGCCTCGCCTTGCCTTGCCTTGCCTTGCCTTGCCTTGCCTTGCCCTCTGCCTGCGCGAATAGCCCCTGCTTCCGGTCATTACACCCTCCGTTGGAGAGAGCCTCCCCGTAGGATGGCTCCCGCTCAGCATAAAACGCCCAACGCGCCGAGCTTTTATTATGCATTTTTGTGTAACGCCTGACCCCACCACCCCACCACTCTTATTTTTAATTCTTTTATATATTTCATATATATTCTTTTTGTTGCTGCGCCCCTGCCTTCGCCGCTGCTGTTCCTGTTTCTTTCTGTTCCCGCTTTTGCCGTTGTTGTTGTTGTCGCTATTGTTGACCCCCGAACCCGAACCTGAAACCGCGAACCGCGAACCGCTAACCGCGAACCTCGAACCTCCAACCTCGACCCTCGAACCACCTTTGCGCCCCAAAAAACTCAGGGACGGAAGGTAAGTTGCGGTGGCCGCAAGTGAAGCGGGGCGAAAGTTGGGAGAAACTTTTATTGCCTGCCCTGGCCAGCGCGCTGGGCAAATAATTTAATTTAAGCAAAATTAATTTCGCCTGCAGTTGGAAGAATTCGCGAGAGAAGCAGCCATAAAGCAAAATTAATATTCTTATACATTTCACCCGAGTGCCGAGTGCTAAGACAGTGTCCTGGGTTTTCTCGGGGAATTCAGTTAGCCGCATTCCCGTATTTTCCTTTCCGTTTGCTGTTTGCCTCCAGAAATGGGAATTGATTTCCGCCAACCCTCTGATTTTTCTTTTCCCCTCAAACAGCTGTGGCGGCATCCCTGGCGACGCTCCTACCACAAAAGGAAGAAGGCCCAGTGGGAGACAGATGCCAATTATTGTGCCCTGGTATGTATTCCAAGTCCTTTTGGCCCTACGCTTCAACCAGCTCCAGCTCCGGGTCCACCACTCCAGCTCCCTTCACTGCGGTTTCTTTTATTTAATTTGCATTTAAACTCGATTGAAATGCAAATGTTTTTATTGTGGTCGCTGGGAGAGGAGCGGAGGAGGATGGGCAGCTGTAACTGGAGCTGTAGCAGACTTAATTAAGACAGCGCTGGTCGAGAAACTGCAGCTTAATTTTGCATTTGATTTTCCTTCCCTTCCTCCTCTCATTGGCCTTTATTGCAATATGCCCTTAGGTCCGGGACATTCCCCCCTACGACGAGGGCAGGCGGCTCTACGACCTCATGGACATGGCCGTCTTTGATTTTCTCACTGGCAACATGGATCGTCATCATTACGAGACATTCAAGTGAGTATTGGTAGGGCTGAGCCGGATGTGTGCACCTGGGTGGCTCCATGTCCTTGGCATGGCAACTAATGCGATCGGTTTATTTCCGCACACATGGCTTTGTTGGCTTCCTGCCGCCGCCGGCACGTTGCTCTGCGTTACGTATGCGCCCCGTGTGCACCTAAGCGCCTGCATTTGCCAGGGATATGCCAGCACCTGCATGCCAAGCAGCCGCTGTTTTAGATTCGGGCTAAGGCTGAGGCTGAGGCCAGGACCAGCAAGACCAGCACCAGATGCAGATGCAGCAGCTGGAAAGATATTTCCAGCCCGACTGCAAAAGGTTGCGAAACATCTCAGCCGCCATAAGCCTCAGCCGACACTGCCGCCAGTGCATAGCCCCACATCATCGATGCCGGTCCGGGCTTTGGATTTGGCTTTCCGAGCCAAACCTCCTCGTTCGCCAACTTGGCCCGGCTGGCTGGCTGCTAAATTGTTTGTTATGCAAAAGCGTTTGTTGGGCTTACGGCGATGTCATCGCCGGCACTTGGCTCACACCTGCCTCTGCTCTGGCTCTGACTCTGGCTCTGGCTCCTGATTCGACCCACTCCTGCCTCGAATATTCACCCACTCGGCCTGGCAATTATGCCTTCTTTTGGCGCTTGGGGAAAGGAGGCTCCGGCTGATTGCCGCATTCACTCTAATTTGGAACGGCTTTCGTTTGCTTTACAGGGTCTATGGCAACGAGACGTTCCCCCTGCATTTGGACCATGGCCGTGGCTTTGGGCGTCCCTTCCACGATGAGCTCTCCATCCTGGCGCCCGTTCTGCAGTGCTGCCTCATCCGCAAGTCGACGCTGGTTAAGCTGTTGGAGTGAGTATATGATCTATTAGAAAACTAAACATTTTCAGAAATAAAAGCAGCTAACACGAAAAATATTTATACTTTATTCCCGAACTCCTTTAACTTTTTCAACCGGCAGGTTTCACAACGGCCCCAAGACGCTATCGCAGCTGCTGAGCGAGTCGCTGAGCCAGGATCCCGTCAGTCCTGTGCTGTGGCAGCCGCACTTGGAGGCCCTTGACCGGCGGACCGGCATTATCCTGCAAAGCATACGGGATTGCATCAAGCGAAATCCACCGGGCGACGCTGACGCGTCCGAGACGGACCTCTCCTCGTAGCAATGAGGAGCGGCGGCGAGAGTGGAACAACAAATCATCCTAGAGCATTAGCTTAAACCCCTAGCTGTTAGTCGCGTGTCCTGTGTGTTGAAGCAAAACAAAACAATACAATTAGCGTTAATGTTTGTGGCAATCGATCTTTGAAAAAGGTCAACGTCCTAAGTGAAACAATTCCCTGTCGCTACGTCTGCACATACCAAAAAAAAGAGAAAAAACGAAAAGGCAAAGGGAAGCCAGCAGAACGGAAATGAATTCACTCTAATGTTTATACTTTCACCTAGTTTTGCTGGGCAGAATGTCCTTCTGGCATTGATTGGCAATGAAAACAGAGTACCTCCCACGCAATCGCACTTAGTTCTGTCCTATATAGTGGGTGCCAAACATAAACAAGAAGGGCTAAAGAAATCTTAACATGTTGCCGGCGTGCAAAAGAGGGAAACTTGTTCAAAAGACTATAAAAAAAAAAACACTAACAAGAAGAACTAAAACTGAAATGAAAACTACTGAAAAATTCAAACTATTTTCTAAATATTTATTTATAATTTTTTTCATACATTTTACAACTTTTACGTGCGTACGTTTTTCTTCGTACGCAAAGTGCCCCTCGAGTCCAGTCCCCCCTGTACCCTCCCAACAGACCCGAGCCCATTCTCAAGAAAAGTTGTTGCAAGTTTAGTTTGTAAGTTAACCTAACTTTATGATCGATATCAGGCGTAGCTTTATCCGATTCCGGGGGCGCATTGCGACATGTCCTTCGGGATCGTCTTATTAGTTAGTCCAATCAGTTCCAGCGAGAATCATGTATGTACTTCACCGCGAGGGAAACAAAAAACAAAAGAACTAAGAGAACTACTGTTAACAGTCTAATTATTACTATTATTGCGTACATAGCTAAGTTACATTTGTTTTTATTATTGTAACGTTTTTCAATTGTACCTAAAATGGTTGCTAGAGAGCGAGCAGAAATCTGCCGAATTTGTTAATTGGCCAAGAAGAGACAGGTAAAGAGAGTAAGGAAACAACAACTAAATTGTGTTAGGATTAGTAAAATTTTAGTGAAAATTTCTGATGTAATTAATAAATAAAAAAAAGTACCAAAGAAAATGAAAAGTTGTTTGAACTTAAATTTTGTATTTAAATTGGAAATAGATATCACTGGGTGAGTATTGAATATTTTGTAGATGTAACGACAGAGGCCACAAATGTTCTGTTATATATTATTATATAAAGTACTTGAAGTTGGGCAAATGTTTCCACGCATAATTTAATAAGTAAATAAATATTGGAGATAATAATATAAGAGTACCTCACACACTGCATAAAGAGTATCCAGTGCTTAGAAAAGAGCGGCGTGAGTACTTCTGACTCTCTTCCGATGAGTAGTTCGATCGCTGCTCAATGGGGAACAGTATTATTAGCTCTGCTGTTTATATTTCGCACTGCTGGAGGCCCCTCTTTCTCTCTCGACAAACATAGCTAAAGCCGGCGGTAGCAGCAGCTGTTGGGGTCAGTTTTCTGATAGCTCTGGTCCGAGCACATTGTCCGATTTCAGTTGTCTTGCTTTATCTGTTAATTGCACAAGTGAGTGGTGCTATTGCTGGAGATTTATTCAAATTGTTTTTATTTTTGGCAAATTGAATTAAGACTATAAAAAACTCATTTATATACACAACAAGTTCAGTTCAGAGATCAAGTGGTAATGATAGGACGATTATGTAACCGCATAACATGCCGCATTCCAATGTCTCGAGTAGACACACTTCTCCCATCGAGATTGTTTATATGGCATTGGATCCCCAACCGCCTATCACCTTTCCCATATCAATATTTTTTCGTGTCTAATTGAAGGCAGTGCAACTGACGTGTCGATGTAAATGAGTGTACAAATCCATTGGGGAGCTGGCCATAAAGAAGTGGATGTGGCCCACCACCTTATGCAAATAACCAAGCTAATCAACTTCCCTCGCAGAAATGGCCCCCACCGTCGCCGTTGTTGACCTGCGCTCGGACACCGTCAGCCAGCCCACGGAGCAGATGCGGGCCCGGATGGCCTCCGCCGAAGTTGGGGATGACGTGTATGGCGAGGATCCCACAGTGAACGAACTGGAGGCGCGGACAGCGGCCATTTTCGGCAAGGAGGCGGGCCTCTTTGTGCCCAGCGGCACCATGGGAAATCTACTGGCAAGTGAGTGGCAAGACAGGGCACAGGCGCAGGCACAGACACAGGCACTGGGTCGTAAATAAACCCAGCTCCGGGCAGCTCATTTTCGGTCTCCGTCAGTTGATTTCCGTAGTGGGGAATCGCTTATGTTTATTAGTTTAAAGTGAGGCCAGTCTCAGATTACAAAGGGCAAGGTGAGCCAACAGAATGGCGAAAGAAACAAGAAAGCTGGGCTCATATCATGCATCAGGTACATTATCGTAAAGGCTAAGGGCAGCCATAAACATAACATTAATTTTTATAGACTTTAATATTAGACGTGGACGTGTGCCACCGTTAGCCTGGGGGGGCGGGGGAGGGGCATACTATATACAATGTCGGGCAAGGTGCGCCGGAATTGAGGAACGGCGAAGCCGAGGAGCTGAGGAGCCAAAGGACGAACGCCCAAGGAGCAGCAGCTACGGGCATCGCAATCTCGAGTAATTTATGCATTCCCTCAAATTAATATTTCTAATGGAATCTGAAGTTTGCATTTCATTCAAAAGGAAAATGCACTCAAACTTATGACTGTGCTAATTTTTCACGAGGGTCGCTCATTAGGTATGCGGCGATAAAAGGTGAAATAAATATGCTTTTCTTTTTTGTGCTTTGAGTGAGTCGATTCTTAGGGAAATGAAGAGTAAGAAATGCATACGAAGCTCTAAGATTTTCTTAAAATTTAGCTGAATTTTATTATCTCTTTTCGTTATTGGATTTTGACTTTTAGGAAAATTCATAGTTAATAATTTGAATGTTTTTCCTAGTCAAAGCTTATGGAGTTGGAGTTTAAAGTTAATCAGAAAGCAATTAAGTCTGGCAGGTGCCAATTCTTAAAGCGATTTATGGAAATTTTTAGGGATGATTATCATGAGTACCCGGAAACAGAGCGGACACTCTAAACTTTTCACTTCCTTTTGCGGTAGACTTTAAACAACTCAACACAATTTTTAAACAGTTCTTAAACTTATTTATAACTTATTTAAACTGTACACAAGCAAAGTTAGAAATTGTCTGCGGTTGAGTTCTTGATTATCCATCTGAGGAGGCCAAGTGAATAATCAAGTGCTTCCTCTGCTAATCCCCCACAGTTATGGTTCATTGCCATCGTCGCGGCACGGAGGCCCTGGTCGGCGATTTATCGCACATCTTTCTGTACGAACAAGGTGAGAACAGCAGACCGCAGTGGCAGCAGCCCACACATACATACACACACACACCCACCTGACTGCGGAACGTCTCCATTAATCACATTTAGGTGGCGCCTCGCACCTGGCCGGCGTCCAATTAGCCACGCTAAAGAACGAGCAGGACGGCACCTTTAGCCTGCAGGAGCTGCGCCGCCGGATCCGGCACGATGACTACCATGAGCCCATCACCTCGCTGGTGGTGGTGGAGAACACCCACAACATCTGTGGCGGCAAGGTGGTGCCTCTCTCCTTCCTGGACGAGCTGGCGGCTCTGGTTCGCCAGCCGGGAGTTGGCACCGGTTCGGCCCGCATCGCTCTGCACATGGACGGAGCTCGGGTCTTCAACGCTGCCGCCTCCTTGGGCGTGGGCGTGGAGCGTATCTGTCGCGACTTCGACTCCGTGTCCATTTGCCTCAGCAAGAGCTTATCGGCCCCCGTGGGCTCCGTGCTAGTGGGTGGCAAGGACTTTATAGCAGAGTGAGTTTTCCCCCACAACCTGGCATGATGAGTGCTTCGTAATTTAGGTTTTGAAAATGATTGAGACATCGAAATAATGTTATCTTGAATATTTAAGAGCCCGACGACTGCGGAAGGCCTTGGGCGGCGGCATGCGGCAAGTGGGCATTCTGGCTGCTGCTGGACTGGTGGCTCTGGAGGAGGTGGTGCCGCTGCTTGGCAAGGATCACGAGCGGACCAAGAAAATCGCCAAAGGCAAGTACCATGCATTGCTCTTCCTTTTCAAGTCTCTTTTCCTTTACAATAGAATCTCTCCCCAGCTATTCATGCCCTGCAGAGCCCCAACATCACTGTGGATCTGGACACTGTGCAGAGCAACATTCTGCTGGTTGAGATCACTCAGCCAAAGCTAACAGCCAGTGAGTTCTCTTCCCGCTTGGGTACCGTAGAGCCCCAAGAACTAGAAGCTGGCCTAACAGACGCCAACGGAGCCGGTATTGTGGTGAAGGCCAGTGCCCGGGACTGGGCCTTTGCTCGTCTTGTGCTCTACCACCAGGTGGACGACCAGCAGGTGGAGCTGGCCATCAGGAAGCTGGAGTACGTCATCGGGCAGTATGACAAGCGTTGGCCCAGGGCCTAGGCATAGGCAAAGAATCGAGAGCCAGATTCGTTTGAATATAACTGCAAAGACAAACACAATTAGATTTCGCTTTTTGTCGCGTTTAATTAAAGATATAGAGAGAGAGCGAAGGAAAAGCTCAAATTTGTATTATTGCCCCTTGAGTGGTTCCGAGCTGCGTTTACATTCACGCATGACCGGTCAGCGCTCCACTGAAGCTGATGGACATCCGCCTGGGCCCCAACTTCCAATTTCCCGTCCTCCCGTCCTTCCGACTCCTTCCATTCCTACTGCCTGCCAAGTTTTCCCTTGTGTGTCTGCATGAGTGCTCGGCTGAATGAAATAATAAAATTATTTTTAAAAAATTATTGTCAATCCAGCGATGTGCTCATCGATTTAAAAGCCTGCAGGAGGATGCTCCTTGCTCGCTGGCCGTCCGACGTTTGTGATTTATAAGCAAACTTATTGCCGGCGAAATGCGGAATGCGCTCAAAATGATTACGTTACGGCCCGGACTTGAGTCCGGAGTCCGGAGTCCGGACTTTGGACTGCGGCCGCCTCGGTCCGTACGTATAATGGCTTAGAGAGCCGGTCTCCTTTTCGGGCTGAGTGAATGGCATCAATAAGAGACGGGATTGGGGGCATTGAAATGTTATATTTTATAAATTATGCTCCGCCAAATGAAACGAAATTCAATTAGAGAAATTGCTGAAGCATTTGATAAATTGAAATTGAATTGACTCGGCCAAAGTTGCTCTTTGTCTGCCCCGATGCTGGGCTGCTGGCCGGGATTAACGTATATCGAGAGTCATCTGCCCAAATGGCAAGTAATTACGGTTGGGAATGCGAGGGTTTTGATCAACCTCTCGGCTGCTCTGAGCCTTTCTCGTTCGCCTGCAACTGGCACAACACAACAATGAATTCAACTTGTGCCCCAAAGTATGCAATTCGCCCATTAAAGAGCCACTTTCCACTCTCTGCTCCACACTCTCTGCCCCACTCTGACCTCTCCCCCAGAAAACACACACGCGAGCTTTGCGAGAGAGAGAGAGGGGCCAATCTATAAATAGCTGCCAGACATGCGACGCTGCCTGGGTGTGAAAATGTGTGTTTGCGGTGTATTGCTTGTGTAGCTCGTCGTTCCATCATCATCATCATCATCATAATCATCGACGTAGTCATCGCAGCAGGAGTTAATAACCAACCCCCGGGAGCTAACTACACCCCGATTCCAGCCCGGCAGCTTATGGGTGCGCTCTGGCGCATCCGCTCGCAACGTGTCAGGATGGCCGAGCGGTCTAAGGCGCCAGACTCAAGGCGAATTGTCTTGCCCTTCGCAGAAGGGCTGTGTGCGAGCGTTCTGGTCCTCTATGAGGGCGTGGGTTCGAATCCCACTTCTGACAAAGATTTTTTTATTTTTCTTTTTTTATTTATTATAATTTTTTTTCAAGATTTTACAGAGGTCTTACATTTTTGTAATTATTATTAGTTAAAAATGATTTTTATAACGAATAAATGGATGAAATTATGAAAATTGAAACCTTTATAAATGATTAAAAACCTTTAAAATTAATTGTTTCGCTTTTTGTTTACATAATAATATTATTTATAATTCACATTAATATCAGTTAATACAAATAGTTCTCAAAATTGAAATAAATGCAATTATCCAATAAACTGATGGCTTTTGTTTAAATTTTCATTAATAAAAGAAACCTTTGCAATGCTTAAATACAAATATCAAACGCACTCGAAGCGTTAAATACAAAATCCTCAATTAATATTTATTGTTCGCGGTACTTATAAGCCACCCTCTTACCTTTTCGTTTTTAAGTTAAAACAAATGCCCACTTTTCGTTTATGCATTTTGTATAATATTTAAACTATGTTTAGTGGGGCTCTTGACATAATTACATGCCCTTTCTGTTCTACAAATATTTAATAGCATTTGAAGCCAATTACCGTAATTACATGGACCGACAGAATCGCGGACAGATGTGCAGCATGTAGTGCATTCAATTATGTGGCACACGCTCTTTTCCCAGCCATTTAAACAAATGAATTGCTCCTAATGAAGTATTTAAGCGCACCTTTCTCGACAGCCAGCCAGTCAGCCAGTCAGCCAGCCGGGCAACCAGTGTGTGCGATTTAGTTAAAGTTGAAGTAATTTAATTATGCATTTACACGGTCGACATGTTCAATTAACTAAAGCCCCGTTACGTTACGTCGACGCTCGTATTAATTTCAGGGGATTTTCAATTCAAACTCGCCTCTTAATGGGCATTAGCATGTTTATTATCGCCCCAAACGGCACCGACCGGCTTTATTGGCCACGCCGCTTTATGGCACGTGCCGCCGCGCCGCTCGTCGCGTTGCTCCTCTTCTGCCAGGATTGGATAAGTTGGCCAGCGGGCGAACGGGGTTCCGTATGCACGGATACATGATGAATAGCGCAGCTCCTTGGCCCAATAAAATATGATGGAAAAACGCCATTGCCTCATTATGCCGACGGGACGGGGGATTGGCAGGCAGTGGCGTGTTACACTTTCCCACCGCCAGCTGAAATGACAATCTGTCATGAAATAAAGTCGTAAACCCCGGCCCAAGGAGCTGGCCGGGATTCGGTTTGGGGCTCTGCATAAATGGAAATTTGCATAGAGTCCAGCCCCCGAAAAACGAAACAAAAAGATAATTCAATTTCAATAACCGCCTCGAAATCCAACCCAGAGAATCTCCAAGGTTCTCGTACTTTGAACTCTTTTTTACCATTGAACAAAGGGAACTCTGTCGTTTGATGGTTTTTCGGGTGCTCTAATTTAATTAATTGCATGCGCCTAACTAAAGTCAAACAATTTCCGTATTTAATCAACGAGAAAGCAAACGAATGACTCAGACCAGCGTGAAAGGCGAAAGAAGAGTCGGCCATAAAGGATACAGGATGATAGATGCGGGGTTGGGTGCTTGGATGTGGTGGTTGCTTCGGTTCGGGGTCCTTGGGAGGTGCTGTAAGTCATGCGAACTCATTTCGAAAATTAAGCAAATGTGCTTAAGTATAGGTGGGTGTGTGTATGTACACCCCCAAAGTGTGTGTGTGTGTGTGTTTTTGCTTCCTCTTCCACCTACTGTGTGTGTTTCTTCGGGGGCGTGGCTGGGTGAGCATAACGTGATTGCTGCCAATTTCATAAAGCAGCAAATTGATGATGAGCTAATGCCTTGAAAATTATTGGAAAAAAATATTTAATAGGTTTACGTCGGGCTCAAGCTGCGAACAAAACGAAAGGAAGGCACGACTGAGTGGAGAAGTTCCGCCAAGAAACCATAAGCTACTCCTCCACAATTATCTCAGAGCTACTGTAAGAATATTTGCAAAGGGATTTTCCTAGAATCTTAAACAAATAAATAATTCAAATAATGCCAAAAAATTAATTTATTTATTGTTATTATTTTTGCTACCACAACTTCCCAGGGAAATCCAACGCGATTCTGTCTGTACTTAAAATAGCAGTCAAATCATTTGGCGTTTCGGTTATCTGGAAACCGTAAGTGCTCGTGCATTATCAGGGATGTTCCCATGAGTTTTTGCTCCCCCCCAAGGGGTTTTTCCATCCGACAATACCTGTTGGGATACCCGCTGATATCGCTTATCGCCAGATTACCAGCAAAGGGGTTCTCATATAAAAGCATTCGCCAATTGGCCAAGTAAATTAAACCGATTCGAACCAACATGGTCAAGAGTATAACCATTGTGCTGCTCTGCGGACTGGCCATAATCAGTGCCACTCAGTCAAAGGACAATGAAGTTCACCAGTACATCCAGTTCCTGAAATCTCCAGGCTCCTATTTTTTGGATTTTGATATAATGGAGGGACAAACTGGAAGTACAGATGACGAAAAGTGTCTGGCAGATATGGCGAAAGTTGTGGAAGGTCTAAGCGCGGGTAGCATCTGGGCACTAAAAAGTGAGTTAAAAATAAGTTTGTGCGTTTATTTTAAATGCTAATCAAAGCGGACTTACTTGGTTAACCCCAGTGATCGATTCTTGGGGATCCTTGCCCTCGGGTCTGCTGTATGGTACCTACTACGATCTGGGCAACTTTGACGAGTGCCTGAAGATTCATCAAGAGATCAGCAGCAGCCAAACTATCCAGGGAAAATACTGTTTCTTGGCTGTGCCCCTCAAAAAAGTTATAGACACTGGAATCGGAGCTTTAGAGACAATGCAGATCAAGATGGCCACCTGTTTTCCCGCCTCCTGCTCGGCCACTCAAATGGAAAAGTTTGTGGGGCAGATGTACCAACATGTTTTCAACTCCAGCGCCAGTAGTTTGAGTTTAAGTATCGATGAAGATGGCTGCCAGGCGAGCGAAGCTGAGCCCTGGGATTGGCTTACCATTTTCACAGTGTAAGTGTAGAATTATCCAAACTGTCTGCCTCGAATTCATGGGATTTATTGCAGTGTAATTTTGTCGTTGCTGACTTTTATAGTGAGTTTGTGCACTCTCTACGATTACTTCCTATGTACAGATCAAAGTAAGTACAAATTTTAGAAAAATTTATGGAATTACTAATAAATCTAAATCCAATTTAGAGCAACTTCCAGCTTTGGTGAAGATTATCTCAGCCAGGGCTAATTCCCGAGCACTTTTCCGCGTGGTGAATGATAGTTGCAACCCAAATGTGATCTCCTGTCTGAATGGTATTCGGTGTCTGTCCCTCATTTGGGTGGTGTACCTCCATGAGCACATGTATTCCCTGATTTCGCCAAATATAAATTTCATCCATGCAATTTCGGTAAGCATTGCACTCAGTATTTTTTAAAGCTACAAAAATTAAATTAAAATAAAAAATTTAATCTATTTTCTAGTGGCTTGAGAAACCGTTTGCCAGCTTTTTCCTGCATGGATATTTCTCAGTTGATTCTTTCCTGTTCATTGGCGGTCTCCTAGTATCTATGACAGCCTTGAGAACCATGGAAAAGTGAGTTTAAATATATGATATAATTTTTAAAACTTAAACTTACCTGAAATATCCTTCTTTTTCTAGAACCAAAGGAAAACTGAATGTTCCCATGATGTATTTGCATCGCATTATTCGCATTCTTCCCGTTCTGGCCATGGCCATCTTGGTCTACATGAAGCTGATGCCAGTTCTGAGTGGAGGACCCTTGTTCAAGAGTGGTTTTCATGGCAAAGCGGCTTGTCAGAATGGTTGGTATTGGGACTTGCTCTTCGTCCAGAACTATGCCACAGAGGATGTGGTAAGTGTTCATCGCAGAATTTCGTTTGTTTTGGTTTTAACTTTGTTGCATTTTAGTGCTTGGATCAGTCCTGGTATCTGGCAGTAGACATGCAGCTCTACGTCATATCCCCGCTCCTGCTGATCGCCCTGTACAAATGGGGCAAGAAGGCGGCGGCTGGCATATTAGTGCTGATTGTGCTGCTCTCAGGTTGCCTTTTTGCCACGCAAATGGTTAACCACTACTCCATGATGCGGACGTAGGTGTCCCATTCTCATCATGAGGTGCAACCACTTAATGTTTCTATTATTTTTCAGTAAGGGCGGTGCAGGCGGTGAGGCAAATTCGAAGCTTTATTTGGCCACCCACACGCACGCTGCTCCCTGGCTGATTGGATTCCTTTTCGGCTACTTTCTGCACCTGAATCGGGGAAGGAAATTTGAGCTCAGTCGCTTGACTGTATGGTTTGGATGGTTCCTCAGTCTGGCCATGATCTTCACTTCGGTATTCGCCCTGTATCCGGCGGGAAAGTGGAGTGCTCCTGCTCTGTCCACTGTAGAGGAGTCCTTATACTACACCCTTACCCGTGTGGGTTGGCCATTGGCCCTCTGCTGGATCGTATTTGCCTGCATGCAAGGATATGGCAGCTTGGCAAACAGTCTGCTCTCCTCTCCCCTGTGGCAGCCTCTCTCCCGACTCTCCTACTCCATCTTTATTTGGCACATGTTCGTCCAGGAGGTCAACAGCAGGAATGTGAGGACCAGCACTTACTTTTCGACCTACAAAGTGGTGAGTGGTAGCGACTTTAAACAAATATTTTTGAATTTATTAACCCAAAACTTACTTATTGTAGATGCTCAACTTCTGGTCGGACTTCGGCATCAGTCTGGTGATGTCATACTTTTTATATCTCATTATTGAAGCGCCGATCGGGGGTCTTGATGCCCTTTGGAGGCCCAGAGGAAATCCAAAGCTTATAGCGACTACAGCTTCGACTCCTATGAATCAGACTGATAACGACGTGACGAGAAATCCAGACAAAGCGACTCCAGCATAGTGCCCTTTACTGCGTTTATAGTATAGTTAAAAATAATGTTGATAGTGAAGTTTCAATTTATTTATTTCTGGAATGAACTGAGTTAATCTTAATAGTGAAATATATAAATATAAAACCAGTTGAAAAATTACTCACTGACTAGTATCACTGCCCTCGCAATATTCACAGCTGTCCGTGAAGTTGAGTGATCGAAACAATCGGTGTTTTTAAATACGCATGCGTTTAATATATATGCTATTTCCCGGTAATAAGCTTGTTGCTAATCGGTTGTCAAATGTCATAATTGTTGATAACGCTTATCATAGAGTTTCGCTTGGCCATATAAAATCACGGGCACTTGGCTAAAAGCTATCAATTGAAAGCGAATAAGAATGCTTAACGTTATTTGTATTTTATTGCTCGCGGGGCTCGTTGTCATCGGTGGGGCGCAGTCGAAGGATCCTGAATACGAAATTTTGCTACACATTGAATCCTTGGGAGTGGAGTTTACGAAATACTTTAGAAATGTCACACTACAAAGTTTGGGTGTATCGGATTTCCAGGTGCCCAGACAAGAGGATATCGTATGCATTCAGGATTTGGCCGAATTCATGAAGGGCCTCTCCAGCCGACAGCGTTGGGCCCTGAAGAGTAAGTAAAGCCAAGTCAATACCATCTGACGTAACACTCTAGTATTCTTATTTATCAGTGATCGATTCGTGGGGATCTATACCCTCTGGAGTGCTGATTGGTAATGTCTTCGACTTGGGCAACTTTGACGAGTGTCTAGCAGTTAGCCAGTCGATTAGCAGCAGGCAAAAAATAAATGGCAAATATTGTTTTATGCTCGTAAACAAATTGAGAGTTGCAACTTGCTTTCCAGCTTCTTGTTCGGCCGCTCAAATGCAGCCCTTTGTGGATCAACTTCTTAATAAAATAATAAACTCTAACAACTCCAGCATAAGTGCAAAGATCAGCGAAGCCAGCTGCCAGACAAGTGACCTCGTACCTTGGGATGGGCTGACCATTTTCACAATGTGAGTGTAATCAAATTCCATATGGAGCTCGATAATAATAATTATAATAATTACAGAGTGTTGTTATCTTTGATTACTTGCATCGTGGTAGCGTTTACGCTGTTTGACTTCATCATGTGCCATGATCAGAGTGAGTTTCAGGTTATTAAACTTCAGTTCCAGATTTATCTAAGTTTAGTGTATTTATTCCAGAGAATATTCCAGCGGTGGTTAAGGCTCTTTCGGCTCGGGCCAACTCCAGAGCTCTTTTCCGAATTGTGCCCAACAAATCGAACCCAAATGTGATTGAGTGCTTCCATGGAATCCGCTGCATGTCACTCCTTTGGGTAATTTATGCCCACGAGCACATTTTCTTTCTGACAGCACCTAATCTTAACACCGCGGATATCCAGAATGTAAGATAATAAAACCTTTAAAATTTCTCAGAATTAGAGCTAACTTGTATCCTATTATCATTACAGTGGGCCGTTGAACCGTTTGCCAGCTTCACTCTGCATGGATATTTTGCAGTGGACTCCTTTTTTGTCCTTGGTGGCCTTCTTGTTTCCATGATTGCTCTGCGTGTTATGGAGAAGTTTGTATATCAAATACAATCAGTACCTAATTTTAAAACCAAACCATCAACAGAACCAAGGGAAGGCTGAATCCCCTCTTCATGTATTTGCACCGTATTATCCGCATTCTGCCAGTCGTGGCCGTCGCAATTCTCGTCTACATGACGATGATGAATGTGGTCAGCGGCGGACCAATGCTCAAATATGGATATCATGGAAAGGCATTTTGCGCAAAGGGTTGGTTTTGGACCTTGCTCTTCATCCAGAACTACGCAGTCTTGGACATTGTGAGTAACTGAGACTAAAACTTGCTGGTACAGAGAATAAATATCAATATTGGGAAATCTAGTTAATTTATCATAGATACTGATACTCTATTAAAATACTCTAATTAGTGCGACTTTCTTTCTTTTAGTGTCTGGATCACACTTGGTACTTGGCGGTAGATATGCAGCTTTATCTAATATCGCCTCTTTTGCTGATAGCTCTCTACAAGTGGAAAAACAAGGCTGTTGCTGGAATTATCTGCCTTATAATCCTGCTTTCGGGCTGCCTGTTTGCCACACAGATGGTCAACAAGTATTCCATGCTCATTAAGTAAGTAACTCTAAAATATAAAGAGATATAATGACCTATTAATAATACAATTATTTAGAAATAGCTCTGAGGATGACCAAATTGCCAATAAAAAATTGTACCTGGCCACGCACACGCATGCTGCTCCCTGGCTGATTGGATTTCTGTTCGGCTACTTCCTTCATGTAAATCGAGGCATACAGTTCCTGCTAAGGAAGCCGTTTGTGTGGATGGGATGGTTCCTAAGCCTGGCAATGATCTTCACCTCAATCTTTGCCCTCTATCCGGCGGCTCAGTGGAGTGCTCCTCCTCTGTCCACCTTGGCGGAGTCTCTGTACTACACCTTCACCCGCCTGGCCTGGCCACTGGCTATCTGCTGGATCATCTTTGCCTGCATGCAGGGATACGGTGGGCTGGCCAACAGTTTCCTCTCCTCTCCACTGTGGCAGCCTCTCTCAAGGCTCTCCTACTCCATATACATCTGGCACATGTTTATCCAGGAGGTGAATAGCAGGAATGTCAGGACGAACACTTACTTCTCAAACTATACAGCGGTAAATATCATTTTTATTCTAATATGTGATTGAAATCTAAATTGATTTTGTTTTTGCAGATGGAACACTTTTGGCACGACTTGGGCTTCACTGTGCTGTTGTCTTACCTCTTGTACCTTCTAATTGAGGGTCCTCTGTGCGGATTCGATAGTCTTTTGCGTCCTCGCCGCATCTCGCCTGTGATTGAAAGGCCACCGCTAATTTCAGATCAGGGTGATGTGCCGGTGGGTGCCAATGAGACTGAGTCAAAGCCCACAACTGTGTCTGACTAGTTTTAAATCTTCGTATATATGTATTTGTAAATTTGTTTCGTATTTAAGCCAACTGAGGATAAATCTTATCTAATCAAATAAAAATTTAGCAAAACCAAAAATAAGTATCTACCGGCTTTTAGTCAAACATATCTGTCTATTTTTGCTATATCGGGTTCATTCACCATTTCGCAGAAGGCCGATTTCTGGGAGCCTGATAGTAAAATAAACAAACACACCGATTAGCTCGGTCCTGATAGCACGGTCACTTGCTACCGCAGATTGCTCACTATCGGCTAAGTTGGCAGAATTACCCGTCTAGATGTCTCCTGCAAGCCCATCTAATCGGGTGACCAAACCAGCCCAGGGCTTATCGCATCCATGTAGTTTTTATTCCCGATTACAAGGCACGGGTTTGGCTTATAAACCCATGGGAAGGCCATCTTCCGATTAGTCGAATGTAGGCGGGCATGGAAAAAGTAGCTACCGTTTTTGTGATCTGCTGGTGGGTCCTCATCGGATCCCCTGGCTTTATCAATGCCTCAAGACCGGATTCCATAGATCTTTTAATGCTACCCCAGCGACTGAGGGAACTACGGCCAGTAGGAGTGGAGCTCACCAACGCCACCGAAATCCAAATTGAGGAAAAGTCTTGGGGCTTGAAGGAAGTAGCGTGCATTACTGACTTGACCCGCTGGCTCGAAGGCTTGAAGAACCAAGATTTTTGGGCACTCAAAAGTAAGTAAATCCCATTTATATACTTTGATGCTGTAAACTAATAACATTTCTGTAGTGATCGATGCTTGGGGCTCCAAACCGTCTGGATTATTTTACGGTAACTTTTACGACTTGGGAAACTTCGATGAGTGTCTGAGTATCAGTGCGCAGTTCAACAGCACGAATATTAAGGGGAAATACTGCCTACTTAGTGTGTCTGTTGGAGAAATATTTGACATTGCTGCTCTGAAGACTAGGCCCGTTAATATTGGAACTTGCTTTCCGGCCTCATGTTCTGCTGCTCAGGCAAAAAAGCATTTGGAGCAAGCCCTGCAGAGTTTTAGTTTTAATATTTCCTCTAGTTTGAGTGTAAGCGAATCAACTTGCCAGACAAACGAAAGCGAGTCTTGGGACGGGCTGACGATTGCCACAGTGTAAGTTGCATCGATATTTAACCTTTTTCGGGTACTTATTATTTATTTGGCAGAGTGATCTTGTCTGTAATGGCCATTCTTGTAACAATTTTTACGCTCTACGACTATTTTGTAAAAAACCAGAAAGGTGCGTGAATCAGTGATTATGGATTCCTAATATTACATATTATAATTAACTATTCTGAATTTCCACAGACGAAGCTTCAGCCCTGGTTAAAGCCTTCTCGGCCAGGGCGAACTCTAGAGCTCTTTTCCGCATTGTGGAAAGAAATTCTAATCCAAAAGTTATCGATTGCCTGCACGGCATCCGGTGTCTATCGATCATCTGGGTAGTCTTTTCTCATGTCTATTTATATTTCATCCTCATGCCTAATATAAACCTTTTGGAAGTGATTTCGGTAAGTATTGTGCTGGACATATGTATAGTTGTCTCCAATAAAATTAAGTTATTTTTTTCAGTGGGCAGAGACACCTTTTGCAAATGTCGTCCTACATGGTGTATTTTCTGTGGATTCCTTTTTCTTCCTCGGCGGCTTGTTGGTCTCCATGATTGCCTTGGGTTCGATGGTGAAAACGTAAAAATAATGGTTGCTTTAATTCTATTAAATGCTATAATGATTTGCATATGTTAACAATAGGAAGGGAAAACTGAACGTGCCACTAATGTACCTGCACCGCCTGATCCGGATCCTGCCAGTCCTGGCCGTTGCCATTCTTGTCTACATGAAGCTCATGCCTCTTGTTGCTGGAGGACCTCTCTTCTATAGCGGCTACCACGGAAAGGAGGCCTGTGAAAAGGGCTGGTATTGGACTCTTCTGTTTATTCAGAACTACGCCACAACGGATATTGTATGTTTTTATTGAAGTTCGAAGTTAGTTTAATACATATTGGTTAATATTTTCTGCATTAATTTTGCATAGTGCCTTGATCACTCCTGGTACTTGGCGGTGGATATGCAGCTGTACTTAATCTCACCGTTCCTGCTTTTCGCTATCTGGAAATGGGGATGGAAAGCTGTGACTGGCATTGGGGTACTCATAGTCTTGTTGTCGGGCTGCCTTTTGGCCACGATGATGGTAAACCACTTCTCCTTTCTGATCAAGTAAGCAATTTTAAATTATTTTCCATAACTCCTTATTCACGTTATCTCTCCTTGCAGAAATACGAGTGGGAATGGAATGGCCAGTCACAAGCTGTACCAGGCTACCCATAGGCACGCCGCTCCATGGCTCATTGGATTCCTTTTTGGCTATTTCCTGCATGTGAACCGGGGAAAGAAGTTCAGTCTAAGTGCTCTGGCTGTGATCACGGGCTGGCTCCTCAGTCTATCCATGCTGGCTGCCTCGCTCTTTGCCCTTTACCCAGCGAGCAGGTGGAGTGCACCAGCTCTGTCCACTGTAGAGGAGTCATTGTACTACACCCTCAGCAGACTGGCTTGGCCATTGGCTCTCTGCTGGATTGTCTTTGCCTGCATGCAGGGATACGGAGGATTGGCTAACAGCTTTCTGTCCTCTCCGCTGTGGCAACCCCTCTCTAGGCTTTCCTACTCCGTATACATCTGGCACATGTTCGTGGTGGAGGCCACTAGCAAAAGCGTTAGGACGAGTGTCTATTTCTCGGACTACTCTGCTGTAAGAATCCTTTACCAACAGTGCTTTCTTGTATCACTAACCGTTATCTGATTTCAATAGATGCTGAAGTTTTGGTCGGACTTTGGATTCACGCTTATATTGTCCTACGTGTTCTACCTCATCATTGAAGCACCTCTGGGAGGATTTGACAGTCTCTTCAGGCCACGAAAAAAGACTAACCCACACCGAGAATAAAATAAATATTAAAACTATTGGCTGTATAAGGAAACATTGTTTATTTGATTGTTGTCTCACTTATAAAATATTACTTAGGAAGACCCCGAATTACATATATTAATAATATTATTTAAAATAGTATAAGTTCCAAAAGAATTCAAAGGTTTCTTTTCTTTGTATACCGGCTACAATTATAGTTAAGGGCCAACATGGAATTCTTTTTTTTACGGGTATCCTAACTGATCACAGAAACTTTAACAGCTAGAGCAACCAAATTTGTTAAACACATTATTGTTTTTTTCACAGAGATTAAAATGTATCTAAAAATGCAGATACGTTCATTACACAATCTACATAAAAAGGGTTAAGCGTGCATAGTAATGAATTAATTACAAAATACGAACAAAATCAAACAATTTATCGACTATATCTTTCAGCTTATATTGAATTAGGTTAAAAGCTTTGACGAACTGCTAGGTTTTATAGTCTTAATGGAAACAAAATCAATAAAAGTGTACTTATCCTTGAAATATACAACTGGGATACTATGGATGACTCCATAGTATCAGAAATAAACTAAAGAAAGCCGCTTACAGTATTTCTTTGAATTAACCCAGTTTCAAATTTAACGTGAAAGTATATTTCTTATCACAAATTTGAATAATTTTCCAGGAAGCTTAGGCGGTCAAAACAAATAAGGTCTCTAGTCTACCAAAACACATTATAAAAGCGATTAAAAATCCCCAATATCATTGTGATGTATAGCAAATCGTGGCTCACCGATGATTAAGACTATAAATTAATAAATAAGGAGTCACTGGGACTACTTCAAATGAAAAAGATTGTCGATTATCAGGCGTCTTCCCAGAAATGGACGTTGGACGACTGGTAACTTACCAGACGCTTTTTGTAATCGGACCCTTATCGGCTGATAATTCGCATAAGAATCGGTATAAAATCTCTAGGTGTCAGACAGGAGCCGTCAATCGCCGTCTAGTGATCATGGACAACATAGTCGGTTTCTTTATTCTCTGCGGTCTCGTTTTCGCCGCCGCCACGCAGCCGCAGGATGAAATCCTTAACAATTTGCAGCGGGTTAAGCAGATCCGTCACTTGGGATTAGAATTCGCCGACTTCTTCCAAAATGTAACTATCGATGACATAAGCCAAGTGGATTCTCGACTGCCCGCTGAGGAGGATCTGTTGTGCCTCCGAGACTTGACTCTGTTTACAAATGCACTTAGAGATGGTCAAATGTGGGCATTGAAAAGTAAGTGAGCAAAGGAAACAAAAGGATTAGTTAACTAATCCTTGTTCTTTCAGTGATCGATGCATGGGGATCCATTCCCTCTGGCATTCTGACTGGGAACATGTACGACCTGGGCAACTACGACGAATGCCTCAATATCAACAAGGACATTAGCGAGGGCATTACGATCCGTGGTAAATACTGTTTCCTAAAAGCATCCCCAAGTGCAATTCTCGGCAGTGCAGGTGGTGCACTCGGAGCAATATCCTTCAGGACAGCAACCTGCTTTCCTGCCTCTTGTTCGGCAGCTCACATGAATCTATTTGTGAGTCAGGTGCTACAGAGGGTGCTTAACCTGGAAATTCCTAGCACTGCAATGTCTATCAGTGATGGCAGCTGCCAAACGAGTGAAAATGAACCGTGGGATGGACTCACTATTTTTACGATGTAAGGGTTTAAAGAAATTTTTGTTGCTCCTACCGACTAACATATTCTGATTACAGAGTGCTCTTATCACTAATGGCTGCCGTTGTGGCTGTTTTTACGATTTACGATTACTTCTTCTGCAAGAACCAAGGTGAGTTGTGCTTTAAGGTTTGTGGAAAATTTCACAATAGCCTTCACATTTTAGATCAGCTTCCCGCTCTTGTGAAGGCTTTATCAGCAAGGTATAACTCTCGAGCTCTCTTTCGGATTGTGGATTATAGTTCAAACCCAAATGTCATCAGTTGCCTTAATGGAATCAGGTGCCTGTCATTATTCTGGGTGGTTTTTAGCCATGAGTACACGACGAGACTGTTCTCTGCAAATATCAACCTCTTCCATGCTGTTCCCGTAAGCCAACCTAAAGTAATTTCCGAAAACAAAAGCTTATCAATTCTGTTGCTAGTGGGTCGAGTTGCCGTTCACAAGCTTCATTTTGCATGGCTTCTTCTCAGTGGATTCCTTTTTCTTCCTCGGAGGATTGTTGGTGTCCTTGATTGCGCTTCGCACAATGGATAAGTAAGAAGAAATGTCACTTTGCAAGACAAACCTCTCATTTATTAAAATCCCCCTGTGCAGGACCAAGGGAAAACTCAATGTGCCTCTGATGTACCTTCACCGCCTGATTCGAATCGTTCCTATCCTGGCCGTGGCTATTCTGGTCTACACCAAACTTATGACTGTAGTCGCCAGCGGACCTCTTTTACAAGACTACAGTCAGAAAACACAATGCGAAAACGGATGGTATTGGACTTTGCTGTTTGTGAACAACTACACTAATGCAAAGGTACGCTAAAAGAAGGGGATTTTAGATTTATTTTTTAATATTACTCACTTTTAATACATTCTTTTAGTGTCTTGGCCATACCTGGTACTTGTCAGTGGACATGCAGTTGTTCATCATCTCTCCGATCCTATTGATCGCTCTCTATAAATGGGGCAAAAAGGCTGCTGCTGGAATATTTGTCCTCATAGTCCTGCTCTCTGGCTGCCTCTTTGCCACAATGATGGTAAACAACTACTCAATGATGCTAAAGTAAGTAACATTAACATCAGCTCTTTTGAGAACTATTAACTTTAAACAATTTTTAACCTACTTAATAGGAATTTTAGTATGGATGCAATGAAAAAGTTGTACTTTGCTACTCATACGCACGCTACTCCGTGGCTTATTGGATTTTTATTTGGATACTTCCTGCACCTGAACAAAGGCAAGAAGTTCCAACTGAGCTGGCTATCTGTGTGGTCAGGATGGATTCTCTGCCTGGCCATGATCTTCACCTCGATCTTTGCCCTCTATCCGGATGCAAAGTGGTCTGTATCTTCGTCAATCCTGGCAGAATCCTTCTACTACACCCTCACCCGAGTTGGTTGGCCATTAGCCCTTTGCTGGGTGGTCTTCGCCTGCATGCAAGGATATGGGGGACTGGCCAACAGCTTCCTCTCCTCCCCACTGTGGCAACCTCTGTCGAGGCTTTCCTACTCCATCTACATGTGGCATATGTTTATCCAAGAGATTAACGCGAAAAGTGCTAGGACGAACTCGTACTTCTCCGACTACCAAGTGGTAAGCCTAGTTTTTTAGAAGACCTTTCTCCTCAATTTTGATTTAAATTCTACTTGTCTATTTCAGATGCTTCAGTTCTGGTCAGACATTGGTATTTCCATGCTGGTTGCCTTTTTTCTGTATCTAATCATTGAGGCGCCTATTGGTGGATTTGACAATTTTCTGCGGCCCCAAAAAAAGGCTTCCGGCATCCCAAAATCAACCTCATATCCAGTTCAGACAGTGTCAGAGCAAAATAGAGATGATAATATACCCAGTAAGCTAAAAGAGACTGAAATTATAGGATCAACAATATCTGCTTAGGCTTTAACTCATTTAAAATAAGGATTAATTTATATCTCGTATTTATATAAAGTAATGTAATATGGAAATCAACATTCCTGGTTATTTATTTACAAAAAAAGCTATTAAGGTAACTGAAACTATAAGTAATAAAAAAATTTAAAAAAATTACTGCTGAATGCACCCACCTATTTTGGATTAAAGTCATAAGACTTCATCACGTGGAGATCAACATCTTATCTGCTATTTGAATAATCTTTTAACCAGCTCATAAGGTAAACAAAATAGCCCCACACATGGTAGACACTCAAGTCCGCCAATAAAAGTAGAAGCGATTACTAATCTTTGATTTCAAAGTGAATTCCTAAGCAAATCACTGTTGTCGAACAAGGACGTAGTGACGAAGTAACCAAAAGTGTGTAGAAGAGAGAGTTCTGATGAGACTTTTATGGTCATCCGGAATTTATTTTATTTTTTTTTTTTGTTTTTAGTCGGTTGAAATTCTTGACATTCTATATATTTTTCTATGTTTTGAACATTTATGTCTTGTTTTTCAAAACGGGCTCTTTATAAGCTGGAAAGTTGACATGGAATCTATGTAGCTGAAATGATTTAAATATTTTGGTATTGAGGTTGCGATCGTCACTTCTTTCCTGAAAGGTTAATGGTAAATTTTGATTGTTCATTACTCATCGATGATTAAGATTCTAAAGCCATAAATATGAAGTCACATGGACTACTTAAAATTTCGCAGATTGCTCACTATCGGACTTCCTTGGGGGAATAAAAGTCTAGGCCAAGTACAATATCGCTTATCGGTTCGGTAATTCGCGCATAAAATAATCGGCTGCCAGACAGAAGCCGTCAATAGCCGTTGAGTGATCATGAACAACATAGTCGTTTTCTTTATTTTGTGTGGCCTCGTTTTAGCAAGCGCCACGCACTCACAGGACCAAATCCTTAAGGATTTTCAACGTGTTAAACAGTTCCGGAACTTAGGACTCGAATTCGCTGACTTCTTCCAAAATGTAACCCTTAGTGATATAAGCTTAGCGGATCCCCGACTGCCAACTGAGGAGGATCTGTTGTGCTTTCGAGACTTGACTCTGTTTACAAATGCACTTAGTGATGGCCAACTGTGGGCATTAAGAAGTAATTGTCCAATTAAACCAAAAGGATTAGTTAACTTATCCGTTTTCTCTCAGTGATCGATGCATGGGGTTCCATACCCTCTGGCCTTCTGACTGGCAACATGTACGACCTGGGAAACTATGACGAATGCCTCAATATCAACAAGGAAATCGTTGAGGGTGTTACCATCAAAGGAAAATACTGTTTTCTGGAAACTACTCCAAGTGCAATTCTCGCAAGAATCTACAAAATAAGGACGGCCACTTGCTTTCCTGCGTCATGTTCGGCAGCTCACATGAACCTGTTTGTGACCACGGTTATGCAGAGTGTTCTTGGTTTTAGCGTTCCCAGCACCTCAATGGGAATCAATGATGAGAATTGTCAGACGAGTGAAAGTGAATCGTGGGATGGACTCACTATTTTCACGGTGTAAGAGTCAAGTTCAACTTCAACTTGCTTCTACCGTCTAACCGATTTTGATTGCAGAGTGCTCTTATCACTAATGGCCGGTATTGTGGCTGTTTTCACGCTCTACGATTACATTTTGTGCAGGAACCATAGTGAGTTCTTTTAAAATATCCCAAGATAAGTTTATAATAGTCCCCACTTTTTAGATCAGCTCCCTGCTTTGGTGAAGGCGTTTTCAGCCAGGGCCAACTCCCGAGCACTTTTCCGCTTGTCGGAAATCAATTCCGACCCGAATGTTATCGACTGTCTTCATGGAATTCGGTGCATGACTCTCTTCTGGGTGGTTTTCTGCCATGAATACTCACTTAAGCTCCTGTCTCCTAATCTCAACCTTACACATATTGTGCCGGTAACTTTCAACATTTTTATAGATGAATTAAAGGCTTTCACAACCTTTTTTAGTGGGCGGAGCTGCCATACACTAGTTTTGTGTTGCATGGCCACTTTACAGTGGATTCCTTTTTCTTCCTCGGCGGTTTGCTAGTGGCATTAATTTCACTGCGATCAATGGATAAGTAAGTACTTATTGAACCCTATAGAAAATATGAAATATACATATAATTTAAACTTTTGTTGCAGAACCAAAGGAAAGCTGTCAGTTCTCAAGATGTATCTTCACCGCTTGATCCGAATCCTTCCTATTCTGGCCGTGGCTATTCTGGTCTACACCAAACTAATGACTGTCGTGGCGGACGGACCTCTTCTTAAAAGCGGATACAGTGGAAAGGCTGACTGCGAGGCCGGTTGGTATTGGACTTTGTTATTTGTGAATAACTACACCAATGCAAAGGTACTCTAAGGCAGCAAAGATTTCAGATTTTAATATTAATCGAAATAATTATTTTCTAAGTGTATCGGACACTCCTGGTATTTGTCAGTAGACATGCAGCTGTACCTCATTTCGCCGATGCTGCTGATCGCTATATACAAATGGGGCAAGAAGGCCGCTGCAGCAATATTCGTCCTCATAGTCCTACTCTCTGGCTGCCTCTTTGCCACAATGATGGTCAACAATCTCTCGATGTTGCTAAAGTAAGAAACTAAATTAATTTTATATTTTACAATTTCAAAACCCTTTTTTTCGTAGGACCACAACAACAACAGCCATGCAGAAACTTTACTATCCCACTCATGTACATGCCACTCCGTGGCTCATTGGATTCTTGTTCGGATACTTCCTGCATTTGAATAGGGGAAAGAAATTCCAGCTGAGCTGGTTATCCGTGTGGTTAGGATGGATTCTCTGTCTGGCCCTGATCTTCACCTCAATCTTTGCCCTCTATCCGGATGCAAAGTGGACTGCAGCACCCCTGTCCACCCTGGCGGAGTCCTTTTACTATACCCTCACCCGACTGGCTTGGCCACTGTCTCTCTGCTGGGTTGTCTTTGCCTGCATGCAAGGATACGGCGGACTGGCCAACAGCTTTCTGTCCTCCCCGTTGTGGCAACCTCTCTCCAAACTCTCCTATTCCATCTTCATTTGGCATTTGTTTATCGTGGAGATTAACGCCAGAAATTTCAGGACAAATTCCTACTTCTCCGACTACCAAGTGGTAAGTTTGGCAAATGATTTTGTTTTTTGGCTATGATTTTAAATTTAATTTTTCCAGATGCTTCAATGGTGGTCGGACATTGGTATTACCACGCTAGTTTCATATTTCCTGTATCTCATAATTGAAGCGCCCTTAAGTAGACTGGATATTTTTCTGCGGTCCCGGAGTAAACCTCTCGATTCAGATCAGACTGAGCGAAATCAGCAGAACGCACCTAGTAAAGTGGAAATACCTCAAACAGAAGCTCCAACACAATCTGATTAGGTATATTACTCTAATGGATAAATAAAAGATAATAATAAGTATTTAAAATAATATTATAGTATAATTATAATAATAATTATACTTATTATATTAGAAGCTTAGTTCGAAATGCAGGAGTTTAAGCTTTAAAGGGACAAATTCACTTTGTAAACTTTTAACTAAAATAATAAGCTATAATAAATACTGCTCTTCAGACCTTTTATGTCACTACATTATTTATAAACCATTTAAAATATCCCTACTTATATCTCCATCAATGCTCAATCGAGACGCTGACCGAAAAATATACTACATTCTTTATACGAAGTCAAAGCTACTTTGTACACTTGGCAAGGTACGATTTTTGATAGGGGAAAAAATTATTGCCTTTCCCAACGAAATTAATTTCTGAACATGATAACAAAAAGCTTTTCAAGATGCAGCTTTTTGGAGTACCAACTCACATATAAAGGGTTTTGAGGTAGATCAGAAAAATGGCATAGGCGTTCCACTAGCATGGCCAATATTATCGGTTTGATTATTGTGTGTGGGCTTATATCAACAGCCATCAGTATAGACCAACCGCAAGTGGAAGATGTTCTTCAAGCACTTCATCGCATTCAACAACTCGAATTATTGGACTTAAAGCTAAGTGTAAAGAAGCAGGATGCAGCTCTAAAATATTTTACCCGTATGGACACAAGATCGACCAGTCAAGAGGACCTACTCTGCATAAGTGATTTAAAAAGTGTCATTACCGGAATTCTAGATGGCCAATATTGGGCCCTGAAAAGTAAGTTTTTCGTAATGTAAAATAATTTTCAGAATTGTTAAATTGTATCTCCTATAAAAGTGATTGATGCCTGGGGCTCCCTTCCTTCGGGACTCTTAACTGGAAACATGTACAGCTTGGGAAATTTTGATGAATGTCTGAATATCAGAAAAGTGATCAGCCAAACCAGAACTATCCGTGGCAAATATTGTTTCCTGTCAGTCTCTCCAGGGGAAATACTACGTATCGACCATCCAGCGCTGGAAGCCTTGAAGATTCGAATAGGAACCTGCTTTCCGGCTTCTTGTTCGGCAGCTCAGATAAACACATTCGTAGGACTGCTAATGAATCAAATCCTAAGCTCAAGTGATCCCCTTAATGGAATCACCATCATCGAAGGCAGTTGCCAAACGAGTGGAGGTGAACCCTGGGATGGACTCACCATCTTGACAATGTATTTTGGTAACTACTTTAATCTTTGTACTTCTACTAATAGTTCTGATTACAGCGTCATCTTATCACTGATGGGTTTTGCGGTTGGACTCTTCACGATGTATGATTACTTTTTGTGCGGGAATCGTAGTGAGTACATCATGTAAATCTGGTTTTACAAACTTGACAGTAATCGATCTTACAGATGAGGCTCATCCAATAGTAAGGGCGTTTTCCGCCAGGGCTAACTCACGTGCTCTGTTCCGCATCGTGCAAAATAAATCCAATCAGAATGTGATCGATTGTCTTCACGGAATCCGTTGCATGTCCCTTATTTGGGTCGTGTTCTGCCATCAATATGCGATCACTCCGTTCTCACCTAACATAAATCTCTTTCAAGTGCTGGCGGTAGGTACAAAATAATCCTTCTTTAATACATTTTAAATAAGTAATACTTTTAGTGGGCAGAGTATCCATTCACCAGTTTTATTGCGCACGGCTTTTTCTCAGTGGATTCATTTTTCTTCCTCGGCGGCCTATTGGTGTCTTTGATTGCACTTCGCACAATGGAAAGGTGAGATGCGAGTATACTTTCTTAAGACATCTGAATAATATATAATAATAATAATTATTACCTAAAATAATATAATATAATTTAATCTTCAGAGCAAAGGGAAAACTTAATGTGCCACTAATGTATTTGCACCGCCTTGTTCGCATTATTCCCCTTTTGGCCATGGCTATTCTAATATACACAAAACTCATGACTGTGGTGGCAGACGGTCCACTTTTCAAGAGCGGATACAGCGGTAAGTCAGATTGTGAAATCGGTTGGTACTGGACTTTGTTATTTGTAAATAACTACACGAAGGAAAAGGTATTGTGGAGTTAACACTTTCTAAAAGACTTTTTAAACAATGGTTAATTTTTAGTGCATTCCTCACTCTTGGTACTTGTCGGTGGACATGCAATTGTTCATCATCTCTCCGATTCTGCTAATATCTCTCTACAAATGGGGTAAGAAGGCTGCTGCTGGAATACTCGTCCTCATAGTCCTGCTATCTGGATGCCTCTTTGCTACCATGATGGTCAACAACTATTCAATGATTGTAAAGTAAGATGCGATTTCAATAATGGTTTTCCTTGTTTTTCATAGTACTTTCAACGTAGGTCTATGACTGATGAAGCGAGTCAGAAATTGTACTTTGCCACTCATACACATGCTGCTCCCTGGCTTATAGGATTTTTTTTCGGATACTTCCTGCACATAAATAGGGGAAAGAAGTTCCAGCTTAGCAAGATAACCGTGCGGTCTGGATGGACTCTCTGCCTGGCTATGATATTTACTTCTATCTTTGCCCTCTACCCCGATGCAAAGTGGCGTGCTCCGCCACTTTCAACCCTGGCGGAATCCTTCTTCTATACACTCACCCGTGTGGGTTGGCCATTATCCCTTTGCTGGGTGGTATTCGCCTGCATGCAAGGATACGGCGGTCTGGCAAACAGCTTCCTGTCGTCTCCACTGTGGCAGCCTCTCTCCAGACTCTCGTACTCCGTCTACATGTGGCACATGTTTATCATGGAGATAAACGTGAGGAGTGTGAGGACTAATTCAAGCTTCTCCGACTACCAAGTGGTAAGTTTCTTTTGCAGATGTCTTGATCGACTAATTATTATACCCGTTTGCAGATGCTAAAATTCTGGTCTACCTTTGGTTTCACCTCGCTGCTCTCCTATTTAATGTATTTGGTCATTGAGGCTCCTTTTTGTGGACTAGAACATTTTCTTCGACCACAAAAACTGACTTCAGATACCAACAAATCCATGGTCACGACAATTGTGCAAAATCAGATCAGTGCTTATGATAACAGTGAGCTGAATGGGACTGAAACAAATAATTTAACAGCCTCTGATTGAGTACTAAAGTTTATTGATTGTTATAAATATGAATAAAGTGTAGAAAGTCTTAAATTTTCCCCCAAAAAATTTAAATTCATTCAATAGATAGGTATAGCAGGAATAAACTCTACAAATATATGCAATAAAATATTTCCAAAAATATCAACTAGATTGCTAGAATTCCGAGAGAACTTGAAAGATTATCTTACAAGTACTATTCTTTGTAAATGAGCACCGTTTATATGTATATAAAAATTCACTTAAAGCTTATCAATTAATTTTGTAGGAAGCAAAGATCGCACGCTAACTAGCTTATAAAGGGTTTTGATTTTGATTGGAAATTGTTAGTTCCAGTTAAGCTGCAATGGCAAACATAGTCGGATTCTTTTTCCTTTGTGGACTTTTCATCATCAGCGCCGCACAACCGAAGGATGGAGATGTCCTGCAGAAACTCCAGGGTATCAGTCAACTGCGACATTTGGAATTTGCGTTTGCTGAATTCTTTAAGGATATAACACTCGAAGACTTAGACATCCGGCTCCCCAGACTGCCCTCCGAAGCGGACCTGCTGTGCTTCAGCGATATGACTCAGTTTATGACGGCACTCAAAGCTGGAGAGCTTTGGGCTCTAAGAAGTAAGGGATTCTGGGACTAAGTATGAAAATAAAAATCTAAAAAAATATTTCCAATGACAGTGATCGATGCGTGGGGAGCCATTCCCTCGGGACTGCTGACTGGCAACTCATACGATCTGGGAAACTTCGACGAGTGCCTAAATATTAAAAAGGGCATCAGTGAATCAAGAGTTATCCGTGGCAAGTACTGTTTCCTTACAGTTTCCCTTGGCCAACTGCTGGGAGTCGATAATGCAGCCCTGGCAGCCGTGAGCTTCAATTCAGCGAGCTGTTTTCCCGCCTCCTGTTCGGCGGCTCACATGAACGCGTTCCTGGGACAGCTGATGAATCAGTTCCTAAACTCAAATGTAACCATAAATGGCATGAGTATCAGCGATAGCAGTTGCCAAACGAGTGAAAGTGAACCCTGGGACGGACTCACGATCCTTACAGTGTAATAATGAATCATTTTCAATCACTTTCAATAGCTAAACACTTGCGATTACAGGGTGATCTTATCGCTGATGGGCTCGGCTGTGGCGCTCTTCACGCTGTTCGATTACTTCTTCTGTAAAAATCAAAGTAAGTTAATCGACACCAGTTTTTTCCGAGTTCTGAATTTGACATAACTTCCAGCTGAGGTACCGACAATAGTCAAGGTCTTTTCCGCAAGGGCCAACTCCCGGGCTCTTTTCCGTATCGTGCAGACTAAGTCCAACCCGAATGTAATCGAATGCCTCCATGGGATCCGCTGCATGTCCCTCTTCTGGGTGATTATTGGCCACCAGTACGGATCCAATATGCTCTCTGCCTGTATCAATATTTTGCAAATGATAACGGTAGGTAAAATGGCACATACTTTATTTATTTCATTTAAAATAAACTTATTTCAGTGGCTGAAGCAACCATACTCTAGTGTTATTGTTCACGGAGGATTCGCCGTGGATTCCTTTCTCTTCCTTGGCGGTTTGTTGGTTGCTTTGGTGGCACTTCGTGCAATGGATAAGTAAGATGCGAAGATACCACAGCAAACCATAACTAAAAATTAAATAATTAATATTTTTTAGAACGCAAGGAAAGATCAACGTACTCCTGATGTATCTGCACCGCTTGATTCGCATTTTCCCCATTTTGGCCATAGCCGTTTTGGTCTACACAAAACTCATGACTGAAGTGGCAGATGGTCCACTTTTGAAGAGTGGATACACGGGAAAATCGGATTGTGAAACTGGATGGTATTGGACCTTGCTCTTCGTGAATAACTATACTAAAGCAAAGGTAAAATGAATAAAATTTAGCTATAAAGGAATGATTATCTCAATAATTTATGTCGTTTAGTGTCTGTCCCATTCATGGTACCTGTCAGTGGACATGCAGTTGTTCATCATCTCTCCGATCCTCCTGATATCCCTCTACAAATGGGGCAAGAAGGCTGCTGCTGCAATATTCGTCCTCACAGTTTTGCTCATTGGCTGCCTCTTTGCCACGATGATGGTCAACAACTACACCATGCAGTTGATGTAAGCGAGACTTAGGCTATTGCCATTAATGTTTCTCACTCCGGTTTCTGAGCAGGAATGAAGGTGAAGATGGGACCCAGGAGTTGTACTATGCCACTCATACACACGCCACTCCTTGGCTAATCGGATTTCTTTTCGGATACTTTCTGTACTTGAATAGGGGAAAACAATTTCAGCTGAGTCGGGTTGTCGTTTGGGCCGGCTGGGTGCTCTGCCTGGCCATGATCTTTACCTCAATATTTGCTCTCTACCCGTCAACCCAGTCAGGTGCGCCACCCTTGTCAACTCTGGCAGAGTCCTTCTACTACACCCTCACCCGAGTGGGTTGGCCTTTAGCTCTGTGCTGGGTGGTCTTCGCCTGCATGCAGGGATACGGAGGACTGGCCAATAGCTTCCTCTCCTCACCTCTGTGGCAACCGCTGTCAAAGCTTTCCTATTCGGCCTTCATCTGGCACTTGTTCATCATGGAGATAAACGTCCGGAGTATCAGGACGAATTCCTACTTCTCCGACTACCAAGTGGTAGGTTAACTCGTTTAAACATTTGCGTCACAGATTATAATTTGCATTTTACAGATGCTGAAATTCTGGTCCACCCTCGGCTTCACCCTCTTACTCTCTTACTTTATGTACTTGCTCATAGAGGCGCCATTTGGAGGTCTGGACAATTTCCTACGATCTCAGAAAAAGCCTAATAATGAAAAAACTGTAAATCCGGTTTCGGAGGAGACCCAGCTAAGCAAAAACAATAATGTCGATTCAAGTGATCTAAGAGTTACAGAGGCGAGTGCTCAAACATTATCTGATTAGGGATAACTATAAGTTAATACATTTTACTTTATCATACCTTACTTAAAAATAAAGCTTTGAGACATTTTAATTATATAAATGGCATACATTTATGGCATTTGCACTCCATAAGTGACGGGTAGACTTAGTATCTGATAATCCAATGTTCCAAGAGTTTCAAGCTGCTTCGTAGAACGTTCTTATCGCCAGTTAACTGACATATAACGGTTTCTGAAGGTGATGTTTAGAAGTTGATTTCGTTAAAACCCCTTATCTCTAGTTAATTTGCCTATAAAGGCATTGAGTCTGATCGGAAACCGTCAAAACGAGTTTAGGTTCTATCATGGCAGCCGCAATCTGGGTACTTTTCTGTGGACTGGTCCTTGTCAATGCCGCTCAACCGAGGGACGAAGATGTCCTGCACGATTTTCAGAGTATCAGACAACTTAAATATTTTGGATTTGAGTTTCTTAAACTTTTAAAGGATAGACCTCTCAGTGCCTCAGACATCAAGGGCCCCAGAGTGCCCACTCAAGAGGATCTGCTTTGCCTCAGCGATATGACTCAGTTCATGATAGCACTCAAAGCTGGCGAATATTGGGCCCTAAAGAGTGAGCAATTCGTAACTAATAAAAAGCAATCTTTAAGTTGTTTACTATGACAGTGATGGACGCGTGGGGCGTATTGCCCTCTGGACTTCTGACTGGAAACAGATACGACCTGGGAAACTTCGACGAGTGCCTGAATACCAGAAGAGTGATCAGTGAAGCTAGGACTATCCGTGGAAAATTCTGTTTCCTCTCATTTCCATTAGGAAAAGCTCTCGGAGTCGATGATTCGCTGAGTGGAGCCTTTTCCATAAAGACTGCCATCTGTTTTCCAGCATCCTGCTCGGCTGCTCACATGAACACAATCGTGGGACAAGTGATGAATCAGTTTCTAAACTCAAGTGCCACTGGAATAAGTATCAGCGAAAGCAGTTGTCAAACAAGTGAAAGTGAGCCCTGGGATGGACTCACAATTTTCACAGTGTATGTATGCGTGTTTGAAATTTAGAGCACTTGACTAAATCCCACTGATTACAGAGTATTTCTATCACTGATGGGCTCTATCGTGGGACTCATCACATTGTACGACTTCTTTTTGTGCGAGAACCAAAGTGGGTTAATCGAAAATACCTTGTTTACGTTTAAAAAATTCATAGTAACAGAGAACTTCCAGATAAGCTTCCCGTGGTAGTGAAGGTGTTTTCGGCGAGGGCCAACTCTCGAGCGCTATTCCGCGTTGTGGAGAACAACACGAATCCAAATGTAATCGAGTGTCTTCATGGAATTCGGTGCATGTCCCTTTTCTGGGTGGTTTTCTCTCATGAATACAAATTCACAGTGTCAGCAGCCAATATTAATTTATTTCAAATGATTAAGGTGAGATAATATTTATTTTTTTATGAGAAGAATTTAACCATTTTACCTCTTCAGTGGCTCGAGCTGCCATTTACCAGCTTTATTGCGCACGGTTTTTTCTCTGTGGATTCGTTTTTCTTCCTCGGCGGTATGCTCGTGTCTTTGATTGCATTACGATCAATGGAAAAGTAACACTTTATATTATTTGTTGTATGATATAATTAATTTATTAAAATATCTGCAGGACCAAAGGAAAACTGAATGTGCCGCTGATGTATCTGTACCGCTTGATCCGCATCCTGCCGCTTTTAGCCGTGGCTATTCTGGTTTACACCAAGCTCATGACTGTCGTGACAGATGGACCTCTAATGGAAGGAGGATATAGTGGAAAAGCGGCATGTGAAAGCGGCTGGTACTGGACAATACTCTTCTTAAATAACTACAGAAAGGAAGAGTGCCTTGGCCATACCTGGTACTTGTCTGTGGACATGCAGATGTTTTTCATCTCTCCCATCATGCTGATAGCTCTCTATAAATGGGGCAAGAAGGCAGCTGCTGGAATAGTCGTCCTAATAGTACTTCTTTCAGGCTGCCTCTTTGCAACGATGATGGCCAACAATTACTCCATGCTGATGAAGTACGTACTACCAGTAAATAAGGTTCCACACATAATAAAACCTGTTTGATTACAGGACTTTCAGTCAAGAGGCGTTGCAAAAAATGTATTCTGCCACGCACACACATGCGACGCCCTGGCTAGTTGGATTTCTCTTCGGCTACTTCCTGTACCTAAATAGTGGCAGAAAGTTTCATTTAAATAGGGTATCCATTTGGTCTGGATGGACGCTCTGCCTGGCCATGATCTTCACCTCGATCTTTGCTCTGTATCCGGCAGCTCAGTCGAATGCTCCCCCTCTGTCCACGCTGGCGGAGTCTTTCTACTACACTCTCACCTGAGTGGGTTGGCCCCTTGCTCTCTGTTGGGTGGTCTTCGCCTGCATGCAAGGATACGGGGGACTAGCCAACAGCTTCCTCTCCTCCCCGCTGTGGCAGCCTCTCTCCAGGCTCTCCTATTCAGTTTATATGTGGCACAAGTTTATTCAAGAGATAAACACCAGAAGTACTAGGACGAACTCTTACTTCTCCGACTATCAAGTGGTATGTTTACCTATGCTATGTAGTGTGTCTAGATATAATTTCAATATTCTTCTTGCAGATGCTTAAGTTCTGGGCAACCTTTGGCATTACTCTGTTGCTATCGTATGTGATGTACTTGCTCGTTGAGGCACCTTTTGGAGGCATCCCACATTTTATTCGGCGCCCAAGACCTATTGAGGCAGTCACTGCGAAAAAGTCGGATTACGACCAGTCACATAAGAACCCAATGGATGGTAGCTTACCTAGTACGCCGAGTCAAGCAGGAACTACAGAAAGTGATTAGGCAGGGAGTTATTAAGTATTTTTTAAATTTAAGATAATGAACTATTCCTCCTTGACAAGATTAGATGAGCAGACTACGGTTGCATAAATATTAAAACCTTTTTTTAATATTAACATTAGTCAGAAAAATTTTAATTGGTTCTAGTGTGTAATAAAATATTACACTTTAAGATCGAATGTTTACATATATTGATTAATTGTGAATAACAATTTAAAAGACGTTTTACAAGTGTATGAAATTTATTATATATATTAATTCAATTGATTAAAACAAGTTCTTCTTATTCGCATTAGTCAGTTAAATTTTAATTGGTTCTAATATGTAATAAAATAAAAAACTTTAAGATGGAATGTTTTCATATAGTATATTTATTGGTTGTAAATCACAATGTAATAGACTTTTTCAAGTGCATGAAATCTATTATATTTATTAATTGAATTATACTAATGTAATAAACCGGAATCAAACAACTTATGGCGGATCAGTTGAGGTAGGTAAATGAATTCAGATGCATAATATCTGCTTGCTTTGCTTCGGACCTAACTGCTAACGTTAAGTGTTATGCATCCGATTAAATTCCCACAACATACTTTAAATGATTATTATCTCACTAAGCATAAATATATAGAGCTTAGGAGACACGTCTAATTACTTAAGGCTATTCAATTGATATTAAAGCATTACCTTTCGGAGAGCTAAGCAAGAGCGGTGTAAAAGTTTATACTAAAAAGCTTCTACTTGCCGGTAGGAAACCCATAATTTGTGTCTTAAGTGCACAACTTTTCATCTTCTTCGCATATATAAGAGCTTGGACTTAACCTCAGGCTGCTAATACGAGTTGAGCTAGCATGGACTGTTCACTCGGGTTTATTTTCTTCAGCGGACTTATTCTCATCAGCGTCGCACAGCCACAGAAAGATGTTCGGCTGGAACTCAAGCGGATCAAGCAGCTCAGATCTTTGGGTGTTCAGTTTGCTGAACTTTTGATAGATATAACGCGCAATAATACGCGCTTTGTACAAGGAGAAGAGTATAAAATGTGCCACAGTGATATAAATAAACTAACAACTGGACTTCAAGATGGACAATATTGGGCCCTGCAGAGTAAGCGATTTATTTATTTATAGTTATCAAAAGAGAACATTTTGAAATTTCCGGATTAATTTAAACTTTGTTCTTAGCTTTCCACAAGTTCTCGAGTAGTATAACATTTTTAATTAAATTGATTCTGTGGGTTATGTCAATGTATCGACTGATTGATCATAGAATCGATTTTATTTTAAGCTCTATTAATCAAGTTTTGGCTTTACCCAATCCTGTTTTGTGTTAGTGATCGATGCATGGGGCTCCATTCCTTCGGGCCTCCTGACAGGCAACTTGTATGACCTGGGAAACTTTGACGAGTGCCTCAGTGTCAAAGAGGAAATCAACCGGACCAGAACCATAACTGGAAAATACTGCTTTCTCACAGTTTCCCACAGCAAAGTGCTCGGACTCGACCATTTGCTGACTGAACCATTGAAGTTCAATATGGCAACTTGCTTTCCTGCCTCCTGTTCGGCAGCTCAGATGGACACCATTCTAGAACAACTGATAAGTAGAGTCCTTAACTTAACTATTCCCAACTTTGGAATGACAATCAGCGAAAGCAGTTGTCAAACGGGCGAAAGTAAACCATGGGATGAACTCACAATTACTACAGTGTAAGTTTTTAATGTCATGTAATGGTTACTAAATCACCTTTCCTATTACAGAATAATTTTAGCCCTGATGAGTTTTCTCGTGGCCCTCTTCACCTTGTATGACTACTGCTTGTGTGATAAACCAAGTTGGTTCGCCGCAAAAGTTATTTTTTCGGGTGTAATATTAATATATTTTTTAAGGTGAACTTCCTGCGATTGCAAAGGCATTCTCAGCCAGAGCCAACTCGCGAGCACTTTTCCATATCGTCGAGAATAATTCCAACCCGAATGCTATAGACTGTCTTCATGGAATTAGGTGCTTATCTCTCATGTGGGTTGTTTTCTGTCATCAGTATTTTATATCTCTTGCTGACGCCAATATTAATGCATCTTATACAATAGAGGTAAGTGAATAATATCTATCTTTACCCAAATTTACATATTTTGATTATTTAACAGTGGGCCGAAAAACCGTTTACTAGTTTTATTGGTCATGCGATTTTCTCAGTGGACTCTTTCTTTTTCCTTGGCGGTTTGTTGGTGGCCTATATATCGCTGAGATTAATGGACAAGTAAGAGAATGAAAGTCTTTACAACAATTTTATTTACAGATCACTTTGGGAAGTCAAGTGCACCTACTCTTGAAATTTTTATTTATTTATTTAAATCAACAGAACTCGAGGCAAGTTAAACGTCCCCTTAATATACCTACATCGATTGATCCGCATCGTTCCCGTTCTGGCAATATCGATACTTGTCTATGTTAAACTCATACCAATTATATCGGGCGGACCACTATTTGGAGATGGATTTAGTGGAAAGGATATATGTGAGAGGGAATGGTATTGGACCCTGTTGTTCCTGAATAACTTTAAAAGCCGTAGGGTAAGTTGCGACTCATCTGATATAATCTATACACTAAATTATTGTGTTGCAGTGTCTCGTTCATACTTGGTACTTATCTGTAGACATGCAGTTATTCTTCTTATCGCCGATTCTCCTGATCTCTCTCTACAAATTCGGCAAGAAGGCTGCTGCTGGAATATTCATCCTTATAGTCCTACTGTCAGGCTGCCTCTTTGCCACGATGCTGGTCAACAACTACTCAATGTTGTTTAAGTAAATAATCTTTATACTGCACCCCTGCTAAAAGTTCTAACAATTCTTTCCTTAGGAGTATCAGCAGATCAGGAGTTATGAAAGTGTACTATGCAACACACACTCACGCCAACCCTTGGTTGATTGGCTTCTTATTTGGATATTTTTTACACATAAATAAGAAGAAGAAGTACCAACTGAGCTGGCAATCTATTTGGATCGGATGGATAATTTGCCTGGCCATGATCTTAACCTCCATCTACGCCCTGTTCTGGGATGAAAAGTGGAGTGCTCCTCCTCTTTCAACTCTGGCGGAGTCCTTCTACTACACTCTTACCCGACTGGCTTGGCCTCTGGCTCTGTGCTGGGTGGTATTTGCCTGCATGCAAGGATACGGCGGAATGGCCCACAGTGTCCTCTCCTCTCCGCTGTGGCAGCCTCTCTCCAGGCTCTCATTTTCCGTCTACATGTGGCACATCTTATTTTTGGAAATAAACGCGAAAAGTGCTAGGACTATTTCTTACTTCTCGGACTATAGTCAGGCAAGTAAAAATTAATTAAATTTAAATTGCTGACCATTAAATATTTACAGATGTGTAAATTTTGGTCGGTCTTTGGGTTTAGTTTGCTGTTTTCCTACGTAATGTATCTTATCATTGAGGCGCCTTTTGCTGGAATCGACAATTTTATACGATCTAAGAAAAAACAGCCTGAACCAAACATTGATTTAGTTCACAAACAGCCGGAAAATTTTGAACTGCATAGTTAATGTAAAATTAATCTTAGTGCAATTCTAAACAGGTTTTTGTCATACAAATTTAATAACAACTTTTCAATATGCTTTTAGTTTCAATTTTAATTTAGCTGGGTTAGATTTTGTCAATGATTTGTGTAAATAGAAATCTTTTGAGAGTAAAAAGTTTTATAAAATGGAAGTTTACATCTAAAAAGATTATCTTATCGTATTATCCCTTATCCCGCCTTGACTCTTATAACTAGACCAAATATAGGGTGACTAGTTTTATATAAAAAAAAATTTACAAGTTTATGAATTAAATAAAATGTTTACTATTAAGCTCTAAGCTGCACATACATACAAATAAAAATACATATTGGGATATACAAAATTAAAATAATTCCATACTACTTTTAAAACCTATTCGGCACTTTTCGCTTTTAAATTTGAGTGTATAAATCAGTCTCTGTGGCTTTTCCACATATTACATTCGCTATCATAGCACAATTGGTCCATAAAATAGTTTCAAAATTGACTAGTAGCTTCTAATACGGGTTAAGGCAGCATGACAACCTCAGGCTGGTTATTTTTCTGAGTATTTGATCTTAGCTCGGCACGACCAAAAAAAAGAAAAGCTGCTACAAAACTTCTAAAGGATTTTCAAGAGATAGACGTCTTGGAATTTCAATTTTCAGGCCATGAGCATTTTCTGCCTAATCTATGTGAGGCAGGTAAAGCAGGGCGCTACTGGGCTCTTAAAAGTAAGTGTTTCTTAACCTCCATAAAATTATTCATTAGTGGTTACTACGACAGTGATCGTATGCATACGACTTGGGAAACTTCGACGAGTGCCTTAGTATCAGGGAAGAGATAAGCCAGAACGGCACGATCCGTGGAAAGTTAGCTTTCTATCAGTTGCTTCTACGCAGATAGAGGACATGAATTTCAATACAGCAACTTGATTTCCGGTCACCTGCTCGGCGGCTCAAATCAACTTGTTCCCTGGAAACTGATAAATCCGTTCCTAAGCTCAAGTAAATTAAGGGGAATTACAATCCGCAAATGCACCTGCTAAACGAGTGGAAGTTAAATCAGGGATGGACTCACCATTTTCACAGTGTAAGCGTTTGACTTATAATTATTATAGTTTATTATCATTATGATTACAGAGTAATGATATCGCTGATGGGCTTTTATGTGGCTTTATTTACGCTGAAGTGAGTTAGGGGAAAATGTTTCTTAGATTCCATATATACTTTTCCCTTTAGATCAAATTCTCGCCATGGTTAAAGCGGTGATTCTAAAGTATACGAATGATATTATTGTACTCCTGAAGTAATTCTAATTATTCGATATTTAGGAGTATCTTGTACCTTGTACTTTGCTGCCAACTTTGGAAATCCAAAGTTAGTATACAGGATCAAAGAACCGAATGAGAAAGGGATTATTCGGAATGCTTTTCTGTGGTAGTTTTTAAAAGTTTTCAGCACATTGTCTTCTTTATAATTTGCATTTTCTTGATCGTATGAAAAAATAAATAAATTAAATTAAAATTAAATAAAATTGTGAAAATATTAATAATAATAATAATAATATTACATATAAATGCCGGTCTAAAATGAAATCAATTCTTCAGTGCGTTGCAAACTGACTTAAAACCCTGATATGCTATAAATATATATACTATTATCATATAGTAAGCAGTATTTAATTTATTATTAAAACCTAAAATAAATTTTTTATCATAAATTACTTTTTTTGTGTACTCCGTAATTCCTTAGCACCTTACTTAGAATAAGGGTTCATTAAAATTTTATCACCTTCCGCACCTATGTACATATGTCCAGAAGAAGAATATAAACACATAACTTTACTAGATAGGCCAATCATTTTAAGCATTGATTATTAAATAAAAAGAGTACATTATCAGGTGAATTGGTGAATCATTAAACAGGGTACTCGGTACTCGCTGCTTATCTCAAACTGATTCGCATATAAAAGCAGTGAAATATGTTAGAAAACCTCAAGTCAAGTTGGGCTGCGATGGCCAACACAGTCGCGTTAATTTTTGTCTACGGACTTATGTCCTTCGCTGCCGCAGACCCAAAAGATACTGAACTCCTGCAGGACTTTCAGCATATTAAACAGCTGAGATCATTGGGGCTCCTGTTTAATCAGCACTTCCAAGATGACACTACCCATGATTTTGGACTTCAGTTGCCCAGGCTACTAAGTCAAGAGGATCTTCTGTGCCTCAGCGATTGGACCCAGTTCATGACTGCACTTAAGGCTGGACAATATTGGGCACTGAAAAGTAAGTTATACAAAACTACTCAAGGATATTTTTTAAAATCTTTACCATGGCAGTGATCGATGCGTGGGGGTCTATACCCCCGGGAATCCTTACTGGAAACGTTTACAGCCTGGGAAACTTCGACGAGTGTCTAAATATTGAAAAAGAGGTGAGCCTAGGGCGGACAATCCGGGGCAAGTACTGCTTCCTTAGGTTTTCTCCAGGAAAAATGATCGGAATCGATAGTCCACTTATTGGAAGCTTGTCAATTAGGACTGCCACTTGTTTTCCCGCATCCTGCTCGGCTGCTCATATGAACACGATCGTGGGACAGCTGATGAAGCAGTTCCTGAACTCAAGTATTTCCAGCACTAGCATGAGTATAATCGAGACCAGTTGCCAGACAGCTGATCCTGAACCTTGGGATGTACTCACCATTTTTACAGTGTAAGAATAACTTTATTGATATCAGTGCCTCTTGCTAAGAGCCCATTCCGATTGCAGGGTGATTTTATCAATGATGAGTGCTACCGTCGCTACTTTTACTCTTTTCGATTACTTTATCTGTGAAGACCAAGGTGCGTTAATCGATCAGATCTTGTTTCGACTTGGAATATTTCCCAATAATTTAATAAAATTTCAGATAAGCTTCCCGCAGTTGTGAAGGTGTTTTCGGCAAGGGCCAATTCCCGGGCTCTTTTCCGCGTCGTGGAGAACAATAGTAACCCTAATGTAATAGATTGTCTTCACGGAATTCGGTGCTTATCTCTTATTTGGGTGGTTTACTCCCATGTATACACAATATATACCATGGGAGCAAATCTTAATATACTGCACTACAAATCGGTAAGTTTTCTCTATTGATATTGTAAAATGATATGTTAATTTATTTTTTTTAACAGTGGTCCGAGTCACCATATGCCAGTTTAGTTGTCCAGGGAATCTTCTCAGTTGACTCCTTCTTCTTCCTCGGCGGCATGTTGGTGTCGTTGATTGCGTTGCGATCGATGGAAAAGTAAGTAAATGTGTATCTTTTACAAGTTTCTTTTATTGATAAGAACATTACAGAACCAAGGGAAAATTGAACGTGCCGCTGATGTACCTTCATCGACTAATGCGTATCTTTCCTGTTCTGGCAATAGCGATTCCAATTTACATCAGACTCATGCCTATCGTGTCGGGTGGACCGATGTTCTCCGGCGGATATATGGGAACATCGGTCTGTGAGAGCAACTGGTATTGGACTTTATTGTTTGTGAACAACTACGTGAAGACCGCGGTTAGTCCTATTGTGCTATTAATCTGAATAATACAATAAAACTAAGTTATTGATTTCAGTGTCCTGTACATACCTGGTACTTGTCGGTGGACATGCAGTTGTTCATCCTCTCTCCGATCCTGCTGATTGCTCTCTACAAATGGGGCAAGAAGGCAGCAGCTGGAATTGTCGTCCTTATAGTCCTGCTCTCTGGCTGCCTCTTCGCCACTATGATGGTCAATAACTACTCAATGCTTCTGAAGTAGGTTGCACATGCAAACTTATTTTTTTGAATGTATTTAAATCTCCTTTTTCAGGAACTCCAATACCGAGGCAACAAAAAAATTATACAAGGCGACCCACACGCACGCTGCTCCTTGGCTGATTGGATTCTTGTTCGGATACTTTCTGTACTTGAATAGGGGAAAGAAGTTCCAGCTGAGCAGGATATTTGTGTGGTCGGGATGGAGTCTCTGCCTGGCCATGATCTTCACATCAATATTCGCCCTATATCCATATGCGAAATGGAGTGGTCCTACTCTGTCTACCCTGGCGGAGGCCTCCTACTACACCCTTACTCGGGTGGGTTGGCCGTTAGCTCTCTGCTGGGTGGTTTTCGCCTGCATGCAAGGATACGGGGGAATGGCCAACAGCTTCCTCTCCTCTCCGCTGTGGCAGCCCCTGTCGAGGCTCTCTTACTCTGTGTATATGTGGCATATGTTCTTCGAGGAGGTTAACATTAGGAGTGTCCGGACAAATTCCTACTTCTCGGACTACAGAGCGGTTGGTTTTTAATAATTTTTGAAATAGTTAATACTGGTTCTTGAATTTCAATATTTTTCTTTTTGCAGATGTTAGCTTTCTGGTCGACTTTTGGCATGACACTGCTCTTCTCGTATTTTATTCATCTTATAATAGAGGCCCCGTTTGGTGGACTTGACATTTTCCTTCGGCCTAAAGCTAAAGCCCGTGCTGTGGTCAAAGAAAAAGCAGATGTAGTTGAAGCTCAGCTGAATGAAATGGAAGAATGTGGACCTCCTAACGAAACCCTTGCGGCAAGTGCTGACGGTTAAAATTATTCCCAAAATGAAGCTAGAATGTAAATAAATGTTATCTATTGCATGTTTTATTAATGAGTATCATTTGGGATCACCAATACCTTGGTTTGTTCATCCTATCGCCGTTTCTGATAATATCCCTCTACAAATGGGACAAGAGGGAGGCTGCCAAAATAATGCTACCCACTGTCGTCGAATGATCCACCCTTGTCAACCCTGGCGGAATCTTTTTACTACACCCTCACTTAAGTGGGTAGGTCTCTAGCTCTCCGTTGGGTGGTCTTCGTCTGCGTGCAGGGATACGGGGGAATAGCTTTCCCTCCTCTCCGCTGTGGCAACCGCTCTACATATGGCATATGATTATCATTGAAATAAGTGCAAGAAGTGCCAGGACCATCTCATACTTCTCGGATTACAATCAGGTACGGCCAAGTAATGAACAAAAATACCGCTTTACTTATAATTTCACTTTTCCATTTACAGATTCTACAATTTTGGTCGACTTTTGATGTGACGATTGTTTTCCTAAATACTGCAGCCTATCATTGGGGCGCCTTTCTCTGGTCTTGAACATTTAAAGCAGCATCACCAGAAATCAAATGAAGAGAAACCGAATTCTAAAAACAAAAAAAGGTAAGCCAGATTCAACTTTCCGGAAATAATTAGCTAAAACTTATTTAATCTATATAAAAACAAAAAAGAAAATAAGAATTTAAGAATGAATAAAAAACATAAATATAGTTCATCAACAATTATTTTTTTCCTCTTTTTTTATATTTTACGTTTGTAACTATGTATAAATGTTTCATCAGCATTGCTGGCATACATCAACGCTTGAAGTACTCTAAATCCGATTAAAAAACAATTAACATCGCCATATAAGGAATGAAAATAAACACATAATTTTGGTAGATAGGCCAATTAACTAGGCATTGATTACCAAATAAAAAGATTACCTTATCGGGCGCTTTTTGTGAATCATTACACAAGGTTCAATAAATTTGGTAGACGGTGCTTATCGCAAGCTAATTCGCATATAAAAAGCAGTGGAATATGACTGACAACCTCAAATCAAGTTGAGCTATCATGGCCTATATAGTCGCGTTCATTTTTGTCTGCGGACTTATTCCCTTCGCGGCAGCAGAGCCGAAGGAAATCGAAATCCTTCAGGACTTTCAGCATATTAAACAGCTGAGATCATTGAGCCTCCTGTTTGATCAATACCTTCAAGATGACATAACCCATGATTTTGGACTACAGCTGCCCAGACTGCCAAGTCAAGAGGATCTACTTTGCCTCAGCGATTGGACACAGTTCATGACGGCACTTAAGGCTGGACATTATTGGGCCTTGAAAAGTAAGTTATATTAAACAGAGTAAGAATAATTTTTAAAATCCTTATCATGACAGTGATCGATGCGTGGGGCTTTCTACCCCCGGGAATCCTTACTGGAAACGTTTACAGCCTGGGAAACTTCGACGAGTGTCTGAATATCAAAAAAGAGGTCAGCCTAGGGAGAACGCTCCGGGGCAAGTACTGCTTCCTTTCGGTTTCTCCCGGAAAAATGCTCGGAATCGATAGGCCAATTATTGGAAGCTTGTCAATTAGGACTGCCACTTGTTTTCCCGCCTCCTGCTCGGCTGCTCATATGAACACGATCGTGGGGCTGCTGATGAAGCAGTTCCTGAACTCAAGTATTCCCAGCACTAGCATGAGTATAATCGAGAGCAGTTGCCAGACAGCTGATCCTGAACCTTGGGATGGACTCACCATTTTCACAGTGTAAGAACAAATTTATTTATATCTGTACCGCAGACTAATAGACCATTCCGATTGCAGTGTGATCTTATCACTGATGGGTGCTACCGTGGCTATTTTTACGCTGTACGAATACTTTTTCTGTGAAGACCAAGGTGAGTTAACCGACCAGAACTTATTTTGACTTCAATATTTCACAATAACTTTAAATTTCAGATAAGCTTCCCGCAGTTGTTAAGGTGTTCTCGGCTAGGGCCAATTCCCGGGCTCTTTTCCGCGTCGTGGAGAACAAGAGCAACCCCAATGTAATCGGTTGTCTTCACGGAATTCGGTGCTTATCTCTTATCTGGGTGGTCTACTGCCATCAATACACAATATATACCATGGGAGCAAACCTTAATATTCTGCACTACATTCCGGTAAGTTTTTTATTGGCATTGAAAGAAGATATATTAATTTAGTGTTTTAATAGTGGTCCGAGTCCTCATACGCCAGTTTAGTTGTGCACGGTTTCTTCTCAGTGGACTCCTTTTTCTTCCTTGGCGGCATGTTGGTGTCGTTGATTGCGTTACGATCGATGGATAAGTAAGTTGATTACACTATTTAACAAATAAGCATTTTTTTATTGCTATGATCTTCACAGAACCAAGGGGAAATTGAACGTGCCACTGATGTACCTTCACCGGTTGATGCGCATCCTTCCTGTTCTGGCGATAGCGATTCTGGTTTACATTAGACTCATGCGCATCGTTTCGGGTGGACCGATGTTCTCCGGCGGATACATGGGAACATCGGTCTGTGAGAGCAATTGGTATTGGACTTTATTGTTTGTGAACAACTACGTGAACACCGCGGTAAGTTCATTGTGGAATTAAATTAAAAAATACAAATGAAATAAATGATTGATTGGTTTCAGTGTCCTGGACATACCTGGTACTTGTCGGTGGACATGCAGTTGTTCATCCTCTCCCCGATCCTGCTGATTGCTCTTTACAAATGGGGCAAAAAGGCAGCAGCTGGAATTGTCGTTCTTATAATCCTGCTCTCTGGCTGCCTCTTTGCCACTATGATGACCAACGACTACTCAATGCTGCTAAAGTAGGTTTCCCAAGAAAGTTTACCTTTTAATGCATTCAAACCCTTTTTTTTCAGGAACTCTAATACCGAGGCAACGAGAAAGTTGTACCAGGCCACCCACACGCACGCTGCTCCTTGGCTGATAGGATTTCTGTTCGGATACTTTCTGTACTTGAATAGGGGAAAGAAGTTCCAGCTGAACAGGATATTTGTGTGGTCGGGATGGATTCTCTGCCTGGCCATGATCTTCACATCGATTTTCGCGCTCTATCCGGATGCTAAATGGAGTGGTCCTACTCTGTCTACCCTGGCGGAGTCTTTCTATTACACCCTAACCAGAGTGGGTTGGCCATTGGCTCTTTGCTGGGTGGTCTTCGCCTGCATGCAGGGATACGGGGGACTGGCCAACAGTTTCCTCTCTTCGCCTCTGTGGCAACCCCTGTCAAGGCTCTCCTACTCTGTGTATATGTGGCATATGTTCTTCCAGGAGGTCAACGTTAGGAGTGTCCGGACGAATTCCTACTTCTCGGACTACAGAGTGGTAGGTTTCAAATAATTTTCGAAAGTGTTTGTATAGGGTTTTTAATTTCAAAACGTTTCTTTTTGCAGATGTTAGCCTTCTGGTCGACTTTTGGCCTCACACTTGTGTTCTCTTATTTTATGCATTTAATCATAGAGGCGCCGTTTAGTGGACTTGACGTTTTCCTTCGGCCTAAAGCTAAGCTCCCTGCTGTGGTGAAAGAAAAATCAGATGTAGTTGAAGCTCAGCTGAATGGAATAGAAGAAAGTGGACCTCCTAACAAAACCTTTGCGGCAAGTGTTGCCAATTAGAATTATTCCCAAAATGATGGTAGAATGTAAATAAATGTTATCTATTGTAGGTTCAATTAATGAGTATCCTTTTGTGATCACCAACACCTTGGTTTAAGGCCAGTTAGTAGCTTCATGTTGGCTCTGCTCCTGACTGAGTAAGACATTTATCTATGCAGTCTGGGTTTCCGGCTGCTGGTGGAGCACCCACACACTCATAGGAGTCACTTCCTCGTCACTTTCTGGTTGCATGTCCCGTGGAAATTTAAGGCTTGAAACAAACGTAGAACTTCTTGACTCGCGTCGACTTCGCTTAGCCCAACGCCATAAACTACGTGCCGCTGCCACCGGCATTGCAACTGCAACTGCTACTGTCCCGTGCCCCTGCCGTTGCACTGCAAGGAGAATGAGTGTCTGCCGGCCGACAAACCGATCCGGATCCGGATCCGAATTCGAATTCCCACTGCGCATATTTTATGGCAGTTACGCGGCTCCCGGGCAACTTAATTAGTACCTGCTGGTGCGCTCCGACTCCGGTTTCAACTTCCAGTTCCCCTTTCCAATTGCACTGGAGCTGCCACTGCCACTGCCACTGCCATTTCCACTTCCATCTCCACTTCGATTGCGGCAGGGACAGCTGCATTGCACCTGACATTTAACATTATTACGCGGCACCTCCGGCGAATACCGAATGAGTTGGCGGCCATTACAGGCAGCGCCTTAAAGTGGCGTTTCGGCGCAACTCGCGTTTAACCGGTGTTAAGCTTAATGTGCACCGCGTTGACGCCGCCGCCACATGGTGCTCCAGGAAACAGGCAGCCAGGAGCAGGGAACATGGAACAGGGAACAAGGAAAGCCAGACATCGGTAGGGTTGCACTAGTGCTGTCAGTTGCAGAAAATAAAAACTCGCTAAGGTTGTGAACATTTATTTAAAAGTTTAAAAATTAAAGTTCCCACTAAAGTCCTAAATAATATGGTTAAAATACTAAATTAAAATTATAGTTTTCTTATTTTTAATGTAATAAAAAAATACCAGAAGGGAATATTAAAACTGGCAGCACTGTTGGAGCTCCGTCTCAGTAGCATTAACGTGTTGTGACTGCGCGAGGGGTTGCGTGTTCGATTGCAGTTGCTTGCATTTAATGGGTTAAGGCACACTTCTGTTTCTGTGGGAGGACCGGGCCACTTACGATTCATTGAATGGCCCCGTCTCCAGTCTGCCAGCAATTGAAAATCGATCCAGTATAAATTTTTTTTTAGATACATCACACCGCTTAATAGAACTCCTGACCCACAGGAAGGCCACTGGCCATAAGCTCTTGTAAGAGGCACAGTAATCAGCTCCGAGAAGGAAAACCCTCCAGAGGGTACTTTGACAGGACTACCAATTAGCAAGGAGTCAACTGCTCATGTAAACATTTCCCGATTTAACTTTTGGAATTTGTGCCGCTTTGCGAGAGCAAAGAACAAAGTACAAAGAACTTTTGTGCACATTTGTGTTTATTATTGTATAAATCAAAAGATAAAGTTGCACACAAAGTTCCTGTTCCGTTCGCTCTGCTCCTCCTTCTCCTTCTCCGGGGATCACCGGGACTCGGTTGGTTAGGTTCTCCGACCGAGCCAGGCTCCTCGAGCTCCTCCTGCTTCCGCACCTCCTTCGTGTCCTGTTTGCATGCGGAGGCGCAGTACGTAAACTAAACGAAATGCACACAGAGTCTCATGTAGGGCTCGGGTCGTGCATGTTTGTGGCATTATAAAATATATCTGGGCAACAACAATGGGAGTTGCAGCTACTCCATCCCCTACCCATCCCTTCCTCTTGCCAGCTTTGCCCAATTTCAAAGTCGGCAATGGCAAAATGGCGATCTGGCTACCTCTGCTGCTGCCCTGTTGTTGTTGTTGTTGCTGCTGTTGTTGCCGCATTTAAATGCCAAACTTCACCGGACATGCTTCATAGCTCTAATTATACATGCGCCTTCCTAGGAACGCCTTCCGTTGTTGGAGAAATGGAAAAAATACTATATAGCCAAAGGAAAACAACAATGGGAGCTCAAAGAGCAATGGCTCTCGTTATAGTTGGTGATACCCCAAGAACACAAGGGTGTACTGTATGTAGGTTCCATCAGAAAATTGTTAACATCACAATATGTTTTATAGATAACTTTTCTATAGTTTCTAGTTGTCTAGTTATTTAACCCCAAGTGGTAGGGTTTTAATTTTGAAGACTCAAGTGCCCGGTACTCCCATAGTCGAGCTAGAAAATATAAGCTTTCTTGGTCGTTTTGGTTGTTGCTGAGCCTGCACTGTTGTTGCCATTGTGGGGGGACTGGTTGTTTGGTCCGTTGGACTTCTGCCAGGCAACGCGTCGTATGCGCAACGTGGGCTGCTATTTTTCTAACCACATACAAACACACAAACACACACGCATGGACAGGGAGATTGAATGGGTGTGTGTTTGTTTGTTTGTGTTCGGGCATTTTTTTCTTTATGTATTTGTGTGGGAAGGAGACAGCGGCTTTTACTTAAGTCAAAACCCCGGGCCATTCGGCCGTAGAAGTTTGCATGTCTGCTTAGCAATTCATGGAGGGCAAGGGAGAAGCCGTCACTCTTTTGATTTGATTAGAGCCCTCCACACACCACACACCGCACACACTCACTGTTACCGACAACAATGAATTTATGTAAATTCTGGCAGCATAAAATATGGCATTAAAATTTAATGTGCAGCTCGGAGCACGCAGCAAAATGGAGTTGGGAGGAAAAATGAAGACATTATGCTCGAGCCGAGATTATAGGCTGACCGGCGATGACCAAATGAATACAATTGCCGAAATGCAAAACTTTCATTAACGCGGCCACATTAGCGCGTTAACCACCAGAGGCGGCGTCTGGGCTTCTTTTATAAATCATTCATTGACATTTTTTACGAGGCTTTATTTTGGAGGTCGAGGTTGGTCTCTCGATGGATGGGTGTGGAGCGGAGGGTGCAAAACTTTGGGAGAATAAAACATGCTCAAAGTCTGGACGAAATGTCTGAGCCTGCGGGCCTACGAGGGAGCGTGGGCGGAGTGGGGAGCCGTGCTCCATGGCCCTTGGCCAAGATTGACGCGCCGCTTACGTGCCACGGAACCATTTGTCTTGGTGCCGCACTTTGCGTGTCTTAATTAGCGCCCCATCCCGAACCTCCAGATGCCTCTGTCCCAGCCGCACCTCCTGCTCCTCTTCGCCAGCCAAATGAAACCCTAAGAAACTTTGCCGACGCCAAGTCGAGGCAGGAATTTATGTATCCCAGATAAGAGTCCACTGATAAGACTATGGATCCCACGCCTTGGCCTGTCTTTGGGCTGAGTTATTGTAGAAGACGCGACATGCTAATGAACTCTGCAAGGAAGGGTCCTCAAAGTAGAGCACAAAGGAAAGTTTTATTTTTGGGACAAACAAACGTAATTAGGACGGTTCTGTGTTTTTTCTTCTATCCGTTTATTCAATAGAATTCCATTTTGAAAAATAATTAAGTAGGTTTTTAGAAAAGCACCCTTAGTTTGTTTACTTTCACCAGTAAACCGGTTTCCATTTTACCTGAAAACTTAGCACTATTTCAAAGAATCGCTTTAAAGTAACTCCTATGGTATCAGCTTTAAGAGCTCTACGTGTGCTACCAACAATGTTTCTGGCCATTGTCCTGGTGCCTTCATTAGATATTCTCCGGCTCAGGTGGACAGCTGCTAGCTGATAAACCCGCGACTGCTAATTAAAGCCTCGCACTTTGCTCCGATGCCCCGCCTCTGGTCGAGCGTATGCAAATCGTGTAAATCAGAGAGTTTAGTGCCACTGGCCAGTGGCCGTGTCCCGCCATAAGCTGCCATATTTAGTTAAGTAATCAGGATTTTTGTGGGTGGTCGAAGGGGATGGAGGCGTAGCCAGAGGGGGGTCCGAATTGTTGACTGGGCCAACAAAAGAGTTTCCTGCCCAGGGACTAGCCAGCTGGGCTTGTATTTTGTCGATGTCGACATTGTTCCCCGCCAGCTACGTGTGTGCGAGAGTGTCGTAGTTGTGTGTATATTATTATGTCGACAGGACTCCCCCCAGTGTCTGAGGACACTGCCTTGTCCCGGGCCGTGTCATGCCATTGTGGCTGGCATGTGGTGCTCGTTAAATGCTAATTGCCGCATACTTGTAGCCACTTTATGTGTGGATGCCTTTGTGCAAGAACAAGGGTGGGGTGACACCTCTCACCCTCCATCGCTGCTGGGCTAATTGAAACACTGCACCCTCAATGCATCCCCAAATGCATTCCCCATTTGGACGAAGCCGGCCGAAAGCTATTACCACATTTCGCGGCCATCAATCAAAGGCTTAATATCCGCGCGCCAGGCTTGGCTCCCTTGTCAGTCGAATGGGCATGTCAGAGCCGGAGCGACGGCACAAAGTGCATCATTCGACCGCTAATTTGGGCCGTAAATAGGCGACCCACTGCAGTTTCCATCTGACCTCCAGTTGGGTCACAGCGAGTGCCTGCCTGGCTGCCTGGCTGCCTGCCTCTCGAAGCTCTGGTATTCATAACGTAACAAGCCAGTTTCGCATGCAAATGCCGCCAGTGTTTGTTGCACACTGAGACTGAATTGTATTTTTATAAAACTTAAACCTGTATCAAGACCGCTTTAGTTTTACATCAATTAATTTAAATTTAATTATTTGTAATATCAATCAGTTAGTTTTAAATTAATCATAAGAATTATAAACAAAAAGTTTCTTAATTTTCTTTCGGTGTTGGGGTATTGGGAGCGGCTGGATCATCCGTGGCCGTGCGACATATGCGAAGACGAACCCACTCGATTCCGGTTTTCGGACATTCCGTGAGTGAAACATCATTAGGAGACCCGTGTCCTGAATTTAGCTCTGGCTCTGGCAGCGTCACTGGCACTGGCATTTCTCATTTTAGCATTTATCGTTACGTTTTTCGATGGCCGGCTCTCTTAATTGCCGAACATCGGTTCCACCAATTCTAATGGAATCGTCAGTGGAGGCGGCAGTTCATCAGCCTCCGCCTCCGCCTACGCTTCCGTCTGCTCCTCGGTTTGCATAATGTGGAGCCGGGCTACTCAAGTGCGGCTCTGATTGTGGAGCTCATGACTTTCATATGCTCGTCGTGCGGTTCATGGGATTGCCATTTACTCAATTTGCTCGTCTGAAATTTATTTGGATATTCGATGCCAAAGATGTGGCAGGAGACGGTCGGGAGGCGGTCGCAATGAAATTACGGCTGTGAGGCTGGAAAATGGAATCAATATTATGCAAATAGCCAAAGTGGTCAAGTCACCCGCCGATGCGATCCGACCGGCCAGCCAGCGCCATTCGGTCATTTCGTTTCTGCATATCAATCGACGGAAAATAATGGCAATGCCGTATTATTTTGTTGCATTCCGTTTCGTTCGTTGTGCAATAAAGTGCATTTTGATTCGCCTTTAACGGACATCGGCATCGGCATTGGCGATGGCGTAATAAATTATGCATGGCCGTGCACGGACTGTGTTTTAACCTTTTTGTGCGACTGACCTCGCCCAATCACGCAGTCCTGGCCACTTAAAAGGTTACGTTCGGCGGCAAGCCAAGTTGCTGAAAACAAATCTGGCAAATTGCTGAAAAATATTTACTTAAATTTTCAACCGTTGCCAGTCATAAATTTCCGTCTGCCAAGTGCCCACTGATCACCTTCTTTCAGCACTGCCCCCTTGATTAAGTGTCTGCGGCAGGACCCTCTGGCACGCCCCCCGACCTGGGTGGCAACTTGGTGCTGTCAGAAAGTTCGCTGCACTCATTAATCAGCCGCCGTGTGGAAACTAATTTAATGCAACTTAAATCAAAAGCAATTGTTGTTTCAGCCCGCTGCAATTTAGTCAGCCACTTCCGCACGCACATCTTTCGGAAGGTTGGAAGGCAGGTGGGTTGGCTCTTAGTTTTCCCCGCCAATTGACGCGTCATAATTTCCAACACCATCGCTGTAAAGCTCCCGACCGCGCCCAACAGAGTGCAAACTAAATTTATCAAATATGCAATCGCTGGCCATAAATTTTTTGAGTCTCCCCAGCGCGCCCTTCCGCCAATGGCAACGCCCACTTCCCGGCAAGCCAGAACATATGACGGCTGATGGTCACACAGAACGAAAAGGGTTTAAAATATAGAATCCTGTATAGTAATAGAGCCTTAAACTTGACTTGTGACTATGTTTGCTTAATGTTTTGTTAAAATTTAATGCTGAAAAAAACAAGAATATTTACATTAAAAGAGTTTTACGGAATATTTCATTACTTTTGTATACTCTTTATATAATTCCCCATAATAACATCCCTTTTCTCCTTGTGTACGTTAAGACCAGACATTTAAATGGCGCCGCTTATGCAATGCAAGGCACACATAAATCTTGACCAAGCTGGCCAAGTGCAGAGGCAGATTAGATTGACCCGTGGCTGGCGGTGGGAGGTACATAGATGGACGATGTTAGTGGCTGTGGCTGGAACAGGTGGGCTAGGTCAGCGGTGGCTTACCGAAGGTAAACAGATCGCTTGAATTGCCACTGGCCACGCATGAGTACCATTCTGACCCGACCCGGGGCATTTGCGTGTGACCACCCCTGCCCATGTTTTGGTAACCTATCGCTACCCCAGCTCAAAAAATCAACCCATTCCCGTGGATCCACTGTTTTTATTTCGGTTCGCGCTTTGTGAAAGTTTTTGCGTGCATTTCTATTTATGTGCCTCGCATAAAGTTTAGTGCGCCATCAAAATGTTGGCCAAGAAGAGAGGCGGCGGCGGCAGCAGGAGAAGCCGGGCTACAATGGCATATAAAAGCGAGCAGAGTTGCGTTTGCCGCCAGCGCCTAAAAGGCTGCACGCAATTTTTTCATTCGCCGCCATTTCGTGCGTGCCTGTGTGAACGAGTGGGCGGGTGTGTGAGTGAGCTGTATGTGTGTTAGCCGGCATGGGCGGTGTAAGTATGTGTGTTGCGGTTTGTTTGCATACAAAATTTGTACGTGTTATTTTAACTTTGCCGCTTTTATGTTCTATATATACGACATAGTATATATATATGTGTGTTTGTTATTTTTTGTATCTCCTTTGTTGGCGCTGCAAGGGGCCACCTCCACGATTTTAACACCTCTGCAAGCGGGCAAGCCAGAGTAACTTTGGTCCTTCAGGTGTTAATGTCTGCTATACGGGCCGTGTGTGCGTGTGTCTGCCTGCAGATAACGTTTCCGTATCCGGTTGCGTATCTCCCAACCGTGTATCTGTGTGCGCGGAAAAGAAGAAGACAAAGTTGTTTGCTTTCACATTTATATTTGTTTAAACACTCTGGGGGAAAAAGGGTCTTGTCGTGTTACTCGTTTATTGTTACATATACATATCGTCCTATATAGTAGTTATTTTCTCCATACACATTATCCTTTTAGTAATGCCACATACGATTAGGGGATCCTTCGGGGGAGACAGTTCGGCTACAACTTAGACCGCTAGCTTATAGTTCTAGTTAAACAAAGGTTCTTAGGTCTACAGATATGACACATATCCAGGTTCTCTTTTATACAATTCTTACAACTAGGGTGCATCCTAACCGAAAATGCCTCTAAGGGACCCTAGCTTAAGGTCGAGTTTAGCTGGAGATTTATCAGTAATTGATCCGTCAACAATTTAATTTAATTTCGAGCTCCTTTTCCCCTTTTCCAGACTCAATTTACAAAACTAAAAACAATGGAAAATACTTTCGGGAGTTCGAGAAAGCAAACACTTTCCGGAGTTGTAACTGAAGAGGGAATACTGGCAATTTTCCAGCTTACGTTTCCGATTTTTTTTTGTTTTATTATTTGCTCTCTGCAATTATGTAGTTTTAGCATCTGTTATGGCAAAGTTGCCGGATATCCCATTCGAAATTGATGCCACTCAGACGTATTTGAGTCAAAAGTCCAAAGTTTGCCCTAGACTTTGTCGCTTCCATTGAAGTATTTACACAGAAATTACGCACAAAGAACCCTAAGCTGGGCTTCTGGGAGTGGGAGGCAATGGGCGGGGGATATGTCGTATATATGGGATTGGAATTTAGTTACTTAACAATTTTGCTAATTGAATTCTCTGTGTCGACTGCCCATCCTTTAATACTATTTAACTCGTTTCTGTTCGCGCGTTGCTTGTGATTTTTACATGCTATAACACATTTACCCCGTTTGTATGTATGATATTTCAATTCTCGTCCTCGCTTACCAACTAAGGATATTACACTTAAAGTATACAAAATCACCATTTATGCTCTGCAATTGCAATTGAATTGAATTGAAATGAATGCATTTTAATTGAATCAAGTCGAGCCGAGTTCTGGCCATCTCCTGGAGCTCGCTTAGGTCAGCTCCGAGCCGAGCAGCCACTGTCCTGTCTTGGCCAAGATGATGGCAATGGTCAGCGAGCGAAGCAAGCTGCTCTGCGAGTGTCCTGCCGCGCCTTTGACTGTGTGGATTAAACGGGGAAAAGGGCGGGGAAAGCTGAATTATTAGGGGTCGGAGACCACAACGTTTCAAAGGTCACTCACCCAGCAGCATGGCTTCGCGGTTGTCGATGATACCCGGCCGCCGCTGCAGAACACTCTCCTTGCCGCCCTTCCACAGAACCGGCGATATGCTGGCCAAGCACTTGACGCGCATGTCGCCCTCGTGGAAGTGACGGGACTCCAGCGGCAGCTGCAGGCCCAGGGTTGAGGTGATTAGCCCGTGTTTGTGCACGATGTCGTTGTACTTGTGCAGGTATTGCTCGTCGAGGATCTGCAATGGAAAGAACAAGGGAACGCTTAACGGCAGCACTTTGAAAAAAAAAACTCCAAAAACTTTCTCTTTTTAAATTGAATTATTTGTTTTTCTGCTAACTCTGATTTTAATAATTAAATTGCTAAATAAATACTTTCAATCTAGCTAAAAACATTAATTTTCCATGGATAAATGGGGTCAATAGTTAAAAGAGAGTGGAATTTAAATGGTTCGAAATATCAATTAAAATATAACAAATGTTGTTGCTTTCTATTTTATTTTCCCATAAATAATTGGTAATTTTCTTTTTTATTTCCCTCAATAAATTAATTTAGAACTCAAATTGATTGCTATTAAATTTCAACTCGCTGCACAGTGTACAAGCGGAATTAAAAGCCTGCATCGGGAGTTTAGTCCTATCAAGTGATAGGGGTGGGCACACGCGTCGTATGAGCAACGGAACGGAAACAGAAACGGGACCGGCAATGGGCGTGTCTGGTACATGTCTGGCAAATGCTTAAGGGGATGCCTTTGTGTTCCAAGTGGGATTCGGAGCGGAGTTGGAGTCGCATCCGGTGCCGGCGACGGAGTCTGAGCTGAAGGTTACAATTACAAGAGCTTGATAATTCCTCCCTTTCAGTGTTTGTCGCTGTCAGCAGAGTGCACCACCGCCATCACGAGGGGCGAATGTGGAGGAGGGTGAGCGCTGAAGTGGGATCCCGAAACGGGAGGGAGGGGGCTCACACTTACAACTGCAAAGCTCGCAAAGAAATAAAATCATTTGCCATAAATAAGAAAAATGTGCAGACCTGATAAAAAATGTGAAACGCTCAAATAAATAACTTGAACTTTTTCCCTGCTGCTTTTTTTCGATTTCCTTCGAAATTGGGTTCTGCGAGGGTAATCGGAATGGGAATTCGAATTTGGTCTGTCCTCGTAATAGAGGGGAAGAGGGGGTTAGCACTTTGCCAGCGAAATTGTTGCCATTTGTTAGGCGATTGGTTGGCCTGTGCCAGCCTTTGTGCTTCAGTTTAAACTTTAAAGGCATAAATTAAAACTGCTACCGAGGCCCGCTCCCTGCTGACACAACAAACATGCTGGCAATGCCGTCAGCTGTCCTGGCCAGCCTAAAAACAAAAAAAAAACATAATAAAAATAAGGAGGAAATACGGAAAACAGGCAATAAAATGAGGGCACTTGGAATGCCCGTCGCATTCCAGGAAACAAGAACTTTCCCCAAAGACGGTGCCAAAATTTATTTCTACGCATTTTGCGGGCTGGCCATGGCTGTTGTATTATAAGTTTGGCTTTTTTTTTGCGAAGAATCGCTGGAATATTTGGCCCATGCTGATGGACACTTTTATTGTAAATTTCGCGAATGCCTGGCGGGAGAACAAGCATACGACACGTTGTACCAACGACCAGTGGGCAAGACAAATGTTATTAAATAAACGTTCAACAACTTTATGCTCCCCAGGCTAACCGAATATATTTGAGGGATGTGACCACCGAGAGAGCCGTCGCTTCATTATTCAGGAAGGGTGATGTTGAGGGATGTTTCCAGCTGCCAGGCCATTGTTGGAAGGCAAATAAACCGGGAATCGTGCCTAATCGCACCTATTGATTTTTCTCGTATTTATACAAAGCGAACAAGAGGCACAAAGGTCCCGTTCCCTCGTCCCAACTCCGACTTCGTCTGTTTCCGCATCCCTATACCCTCCAGCGTGGGACGAGGGGAAGTCAGCATGGTACAATGAACTAACTCGTACCTTAACGCCTCGATTCACACAATTTGAGTGCCATGTAGTCAGCGCCAACGATAAAATGCAGTGGTCCTCCCATCCACCCGCTCGCCACCACCTCTCGAATCTGGTGTTCCGGCCATGGCAGACATGTAACGAGCTTTCGGCCAGATGGATGGCCCAGTCCCAGTTTCGGTTTCAGTTTCGGTGCCCTAACCCCGGAGCACCCACCACACCCACCACACCCACACCTGGCCCAGCCTGAGCCCCCGACATCGGGCCATAAAACATGCCAAAGCCAAAAGCGAGAGCTCGACCGGCGCTGCAGCTGAAGAAAAGCCGAAAAATGTATTCGAAGCCTGCCCGTCTCTACATGATTTTTGTTCATGAAATTATTTCAACAACGCTACGCCCTACACGCTCGGCCAGCTGGGTCCACTGGCCCTCGATCCCCGTCCGATCCCAACCCATCCCCGGGGGCTCCGTTGTCTGCCGCGTTGTTAGAGGCTTAAATATTTACTGTATGCATAATTTCTACATTTTTTCCTGCTTTTCCTCCTGCGGGCTCTTGATTAGCGCAGGGTGGAGGCGAAGGACCGTTTAGGTGTAGACCCCAACAAAAAAACAAAAAAAGGGTGAATGTTGTTACGTTTTATTTGCAAAGTGGGGATTGGGTTGTACACCAATAAAAATATCAAAATCTAACATAAAATCCTTGCTATTTCTCTCTTAAAGTTCATCTGGCAACTCACATTTAATAGGAAACTAAAGTAAAAGTGCAATTTGAACACGACTTTAAGCTAAAAGTTAAATTTCCAATGATTTCTCACTGTGTAAAATGGCTAAAATAAATTCCGTGTTAACAAACTCACCGGCTGCTCGTTGACAAACCACTGAAGATGGGAGGCTGGGTGCGACTTGCCCGATGTGCAGTTTAAATACAAGTATTCGCCGATCTGATACTGATACTGCTGTCCCCTGATGTGCGGCCCATCACGGGGTAGAACTGCAAGAAAGACAGAATATAGGGTACATCAATTATAGGAACAACAGGATTAGCATGAATCCAGGTAGATTAATGCCCGATATTATATCCGTGGCGATGTTATCTTCCCCAGCATTGAATCCTGTTCGGTCCCCATTTCTTACCCGCAGCCACCAGTCTCCAATAAATATTTGCTGCGGCTTCGCTTTTGGTTCGCCCTTTGGTCGTGTAATTTATTAACAATTTTTTCTGTTGCTTTGCCCGGCAAATATTTACCAGGGACACACACACACACACACCACATTTTGGGGGACTTTCCCCCTTTTGCACAGACGATTTCAATGGGATATACAAATAAATATTTTTCCGCTGTCCAAGTAGAACATAAAACACACAGATAAACCAACGGCAGCAACAACTGCAACTGCAGGGAAAGGACTGGCGAGGACGAGGGACTCACTACACAAAATATGTTGTAAGCGGCCAGACTGCGGAAATATCCATTAAAATGGCATTTTAACTTATAAATCGCTCGCGTGGCCCCCGCACACTCCCCCTCAGCCAGGTCTTTTTATACTATATTCCCTTTGCCGCTGGCCATTTGGTTTAAGTAAATAAAAATAGTAAAATACGGCAGAAGAATCGGGTAGAGGAGGAGGAGGCGAAACCCAACCGGGTTTAGCGCGTGTGTAAAGCGTTAAAAAATGCAGAGTCCCGGCTGGGATTACAGAAATATGCTGTTATGAAACTAAAGCTTATGAATGACTTTTTAAAAGCATTTCCGCTCGCCCGCGCCGATAAAGAAAACCAAAAACAAACAACAGCGCCAGTCGCATTAGGCGACCAAAGCGAAAGCCGGCAGAAGCTGCAGAAATGAACTCGATCCGATTCAGAATGTATATAGTATATATATAGTGTGTGTGTGTGCGGCGTCGGTGAAAAGTGGACCGCAGAAATGGTAAACAGAACCACGGAAACGCTTTTAAATATTCAATTTAAAACAGCTAAAGCTTTTAGCGAAAATAATAGAATAATAAAGAGGCCTGGGCCCCAGTGAAGGTCAAAGTTGGGATGCTTTTATGGGGAAAGCAGATTTTCAGGGTCGCAGTTAACATTCCAGCTCGTAAAATGCGATTTCCATCAATATGAATGACAGACTTTAATTTGAATTTCCCTCATCGCCATCGTTTTTGTTTTATTTATTTAAACTATGTCCAGCGGCATCCTGGACCAATTTCCACTCTAGCATTTATTGAAAGTCAGTGAGCTCTTAGCCGCTTATTGAAATTCCTTGCTCAGCAAGGACACCAGCAGATTGAATCAAGAGTTTGTGTACGAAACATTGAATAGTATTCACATTTGGGTTCCGTCTGTATCGGATTTGCTGTCGAGCAAATAAGCAAACAAGCTCTGGCACTGCGATGCCGATAATAAACTCTGTCCCCGCTCGCCCTTGCCCTTTTCTCCCGTATTTACATTTTCAATATTTGCCTGTAATTGATGTGAAATTTTTTGGGCAAACATTTGCTCGTTTCTGTGCTGCTTGCGGGGTGCCGCAAATATAATAAAAAAAAACACGAACCCCCTAGTTCTGGCAAATCAGGAACGTGACTGTGAATTGATCGGAGCTACAAGGTACTTACACACAATGTCCATGCGACCCTCGCCCTGTACGGAGGAGAAGTTGGGCGCCTCGGCGGACACCTCGCAGCGGTAGAGTCCGGTGGAGTTCAGCGTTAGTCCTCGCAGCAGCACGCGGCTGGCATCGGAGAGCTCCTCCTGCAAAGAGGGAAGTCATAGGTTGCATAAATTAAAAAAGGCTAGGAGAAATTTGTATTATTAATTAAAAAATTATAACTTTAAAATGGTTAAGTTAAATTACAAATTTTTCGCTGTCTACTTACTATGACGCGCACTCCATCCACCCGGTAACTGGTCTTTGGTGGCCGGGCCTTTGGCACATAGCGGTAGAACTCCTCGTTGTCCTTGTACCACTTGATTGCGTACAGAGCTTCTCCCTCCTCAGCCGGCTCCTCCTCTTCCTCCTCCTCATTGTCCTCTCGATCAACACTGTCATCCAAACTGTCCGCCCGATCGAACTCGGGCATGTAAAGGGCCGGCCCACCATTGTTCGAGGAGCTCACCGACATGGAGCCGCTGTGAGTGCTGGCACCCACCTGGGCGCCGAGATAGCCAGAGGCGGCACTGCCTCGGTAGACGCTGTGGCCATAGGGTGACTTTTCCGGTGGCGCCGGCAGCTGTTGGTGGCTGCTTTGGTATTGTCGCATGGCGATGGGTTCCCGCTGCCTTTGTCGCTGGCCGTGCTGACGTTGGTTCTGGCGCATCCGCGAGCGGTATGACGAACGCTCATCCTCCAGGGTATCGCCGTCGGGATAGTGGAAGTCCCCACCACCGTTGTTGCCTCCGCCTCCGTGGCTAGAGTGCCCGCGGCCATGGTCGTGGTCCCGGTCCCGGTCGTGGTCCGAGTGGCTTTGTAGGCCCGTAACAGTGTGATGCGTCCTGTTAAGCTCGTACTGGCACTCGAGGAAGGCGGACTCGCCACGCAACTTGTAAGCGGGAATGGAGACCTTGATCATGCGCAGACCCACAGCGACACCTGAAAATTATTTAAATCGGTTTTAAAATTTAATTTTTTGTAAAGCAGCAACATCTCATAGTTTTTTTCCCTGAATGGGATAGTAAATTCAGTTTTTTCTCTGATACCAGGAATATTTTTTCGTGTGCGGAAATATAAATACAAATATATTGAAATCAGCGCATCTCAGAAATCAATAAACTGACAAGGCGCCCGGGGATATAGAGCGCATATTTGCATAAGAAAAGGGCGTTGAATGCCAGACGAATCGCTGGGGGGAGAGAGTTCTGCTGGCCCGCCGGGCATTCGCCAAGGATTACGCCGGCCTTAACAAGGCCGGAGGAAAATTAAAATATTTTCCGCACTTTCCTTGATGGCCAACAAGAAGAGTCAACTTTTTGTTGCTGATGATGGCGCAAATTTTCCGCCTTCCAGCCAGCGTTGAGCAAGTATTTGCATAATTGATTTGTTCTCTGGACTAGGCTTGGACTGCCTCGGCCCCGCCTCTATTGTCCTGTCCTGTCCTGTCGCGGGCCAGCGCAAACAATTATTGTTTTAATTAAAGAGGGGACCCACGGTTTGATCGTCAATTGCTTATTTATGAGACGCAATTCTGAAATATGCTGGCTGAGCAGGAGCAGGATAAATTGCGGCAGGTGGAATGGCCTGGCCGTCGCAGGCCTGGTCGCAGGCTATCTGTTATCTTGTGTCGTGGCGGTTCGTAAATATTAATAAATGAGTGCGTAATCGGGCTTAATCCTTTGTAAAATTACAACGCCGCCGAGCCAGGGCCGCAAATTATTGAGTGGCGGCCCAAAGACAGGGGCCACAGCACAGGATATTGGCCGTTTATCCACATCCTTGCTGTCATCCTTGGCCCCGAATAAATGCGGCGTTTTGCGGTTTTGCGTTTTGGGCGAAGCTGCTCAGCCAGCGTTAAATTAGACTCGCAGCCGTCATAAATATTTGAATATCCGAGCTGAAATGTCCGGCCATTAGGAGCGGGGAGGTCGGCTAATTGGCCATTGGCACTGCCATTGGCAGCTGGAAAACTTTGCCGGCCGCTTGAAGACGTCAGCAATTGAATGGGATTAAACAGATTGACAGTCTCTGATCTGGGACTTTGCGAACAAAACTTTTCCATTGCAGCTGCACACAACTTTTCGGGCGCTCTCTGGGGCAAACGGGAAAACCGATTGAAGCTAATGTCGAACGATTGAATTGGCAGGCGTCTGTGGATGCGGTGGTTTCGGTGGCGTATACTTAACGTTGGAGTGCAGCAAGCAATTATGATTTGCTGAGCTGTACTTAATTAAGGAATGAATTGGATTGCTGGCATTCCCCCATTCATCGCCAGTCACAGCCAGAATTTTGCATTAGAATTTGCTGTCCCGCACCAACTTTAACTAATTACATTTAAGCATTAATTAGCGCGCAGAATTTGGAGTTCTTCGCGTGGGCTTTAATGGCGGCACACGTTATTTAATTGGCCAATTTTTATGACAGCGACTTTGATGATGGACGAGTCGAGGTGCGTCCGCCACGCCCACCTGCTGATGTCAGTCGGGAAATAGGCTTAATGAAATTAAGCTTCATGGAACCAAAACAAAGGCCAAACAGACGTCGACTGCAGATGCGGTGTGCTGCGAGCGAGCCAAGTCAAGACAAAGCACGGACCGGCACAAGGGAACAGCAGCCAACACATGTCATTTGGGCAACGCTACAAAGTGTCTTAATGTTAATTAAAAAACAGCAGAGTCCCGCACACACACAACCAGCCCGAAAAGCCGAAAACCAGTCTGTCAGGATCGAAAAGGATGGCAGGGATGGCAGCGCGCACAATGGGTGAAAGTTGCATGAGAGCTGATTAAAATTGCCTGCAACAGGGGCCTTGAATACGGGTAAAGGGGGCTTGTGCTTTCAAAGAATTTTAGCCCAGCGAGTGGCACGTTACACCCTTCCTTCCCCTCATGCATTGATAACAGCAGAGCCAAGTCGAGCGGAGCGACGAAAGCTTACATTCAGAGCCGAAATTAAATTACAAGTTGACTTGCCCCGGAATGGGATTCCATTTCAATGAATTTGTGGAAAAACACACATATACAAGTTGTAAACATGCCGGCAGCCAAGTATCTCAACATTTTGTCTAAATGCATCGTAACAAGGGAAAGTGTCCTGTCCTTTTAGGAAAGGAAATATAAGCTTTTCGAATGAATTTTGCAAGATCAAAGCAAAAAGGTATTTGTAGTTGTTGCAAACAAGATTGTAATATGTGTCAACTCAAAGAAAATTCATGTAAGTGTATATATATTTCTTCAATTATTATAATTGTCTAAAATATGCTATTGAAAGATATTTTGTTTCCTAATTAAATGTAACAAACAAATACATTTTGTCAAGAGTATATTTAATACACTCACCCATAATTTTCATTTAAAATAACCTTATAATTAACATTTATAAAGGGGAATACCAGTGTGCCCTGGGGCAACTACAACGGAGGCGTTCGCCCAGAGAGTAAAACTTTTAAACGTCTGCCTATCAGCTCCACTTGACTATCGCTTCGCGCTCCTTCCAGAAGTTGCTAAAATAAAGTTTCATATTTAAATTAGTATGTAAAGTATCCGCAAAGCAACGCGGCGCACTTGATGTAAATTGAATATGCATAAGCAGCAGGAGGGAATATCATTCAGTATGCATGATAATTTCGTTCATTAACGCATATTTAAACAGGGCAACCCCGCACCTCGTCGAATGGCTGGCGGCTTGGGGCTGCCAGCTCCCAGCTCCCAGCTCACCTGCAGGTTAAGTAAGTCCTTCGGATCCGACAGCCCCCGACTTCTCTGGTGTTTAGCATAATTCGATAAAATTGGCAAACAGAACAGGGTCGGGGGAGGCGAAACAAAAAACGAAAGGAAGCGAAATGAAGCGAACCGAGCAGGACCGAGGCACAGGAAAGTGGAAAGACAAACAAAGGAGGAGCTGGCACGGCACCGGAAGGGCGAGGAGAAGCGGAAAAGCGGAAAAGCGAAAAAGCGGAAAGGGCGGGGTGGCACAAGGTAAACTGACCCACTGTGCGTTGCCAAATAGCGCATAATGAAGGCCGCCATTAGGAGATAAAGTCGGCAACAAAAATCGGTTGTAGCAGCTTAGTTGGTATCAATGATGGGGAAACTCGGATCGGTTGAAACGGCCCCCAACTTTATACCACTAATGAGTTTGCGCCTTCACAGCAATTATGCGGCCCGCTCGGGGAGCTGGAGGCTGCCTTGTCTTGCGACTGGCGACTGGAGAACAAACTTTGCTATCTGCTAAATCATTCTGCGCCCTAAATGTTGGCCCGAACCCGAGACCTGGCAGACAATGCGATAGGCTGTCCCGCGGAAAAGTTACCGAAAAGTGTCAAAAAACTGAAAGACACAACAACAGGGACGGGCGGCGGCTGCCATTGATAGTGAAGAAGACCAAGTTGGAGAGGCAGCAGCTCATTAAGGCCGCATTTCTTATTTGCGGCGTCTAGACTTCATTAAAAAGTCCGACGTTTTGCTTTTGGCTGGCACATTTTTTGCTCCTCACCAACGCCCGCCTGATGAATATTTATTGTGGCATTGACAGCTTAAACTCCGCTTAATGTTGTTTATTAAATGCGTTTAAAAAACAATTACTGCAGCCTCGAATTGGTGGTGTGTGGCCTTGTTCTAAATACGCAAACAATTATATTAAAAAAAACAGCGAAAACAAAATGCAAACTGGGGGAGGATGTGAAGGCGGAAAAAAAAGGGGAACTAGACGAAATAGTAATGAAAAAGCCTTTGGGATAGTTTTAGCTGAGTTTGTGCAGTAACCGAGCGGCAACAAAGGCTATCCTTGCTAGTGGCAAACAAGAACAATGCTTCGGTAGCGGCAACGGCAGCGCGTTGCAGCGGCGGCGCAAAAAAGTATGCAACAGTTTTAAATGGCAGCGAAGGCGAAAGTACTCATACGCCCCGTTGACGCTGCGCGATTGCGTGTGCATTTTGTTGTTGTTGTTCTCATTGTTGTTGATGTTGTTGTTGTTGTTGCTTGCAGGCACCACAACAAGTATAAAAAAAAGGCAGAAACAACATGCAAATCTGTTCAAGCGCTTCTGATGTATTCAAGTTGACACAAATCTGGCGCAAATCCTCGCACACAAACACACACACTCGGAGGCAAAATGGCAACTCAACTCTAAGCGACACTGACAAGGCAAACTAACACACACACTCACACACGAAGGCAGAGTGTGTGTAATGGCGAGACTGGCAACAAAACATTTATGAATAAAATAGAGAACAGCAAGAGAAACACCGACAGCGACAGCAACAGCAGCTGACGAGCGAGAAACGAGCAAATTAAAATCAAAATAACCGCAGGTGATGAGCCAACAGGGAAAGGGAAGGGCGGAAAGGAAGGGAAAGGAAAGCCGGGGAAATGGGAAAGTGGGCTTTGGGGTTGCTGAGCTGGCGTGTAATTGAAAATAAGAATAACAATGGCCATGCCCGGACAAAGAGGGAAAGCACTGGCGCAACATGTAAACTGTCGCGTCGTCACACGGCGTATGCGCAATGTTTGATCACATGGCCAGGACTCATTTGTAGCCACTTAAAGTTGAATGAAATACACGGAATACACGGAAGTGCCGCCAAGTATGAGTCGGAGCTCACGTTCCACAAACAATTTGCCAAAGTTCTTCTTCATTGTTTCAGCTGTGCGATTCGCGAGAAAGTGGCTGGATTCGTCGGCAGTTTGCCCTTCGGAAATCGATGTGCGCATTGCACTTTGGGTGCGATTACATATTTTTGTGTGAAAATGAAATGGAATTTATGCTCCCCCCCCCACGGCCCCTGGTGTTCCAAGTCCGTGCGTCACTGCCGTATAATACGTGTGAGTGATTTCCCCCGGGGGCTGAGGGCTGGGGGGCGAAAATGCAGCCAGCAGGTGGAGCGGCGAAGAGAGAGAAGCCTGCGTCTGTCAAGTCACGTTCTGGCTGCACTTGACAGATGCGTAAGCGAATGGAAATTGAGCCAACTTTGGCACAGGAAAATTGACAGCTCACTCAGCGGACGAAGCGACGGAGAACGGTATGGGTCTGGAGCCGCACATTAAGCTACGGGAAATTCTATTAAAAAAATTATCATGTTTTATTTAAAATAAAGCGAAAATTGCCCGGCCAAGTGCCAGGCGCAACCTCGGGTCGTTCCTCACTCATTTGTATGCGCTCCGCATGCGGCACACAAGAAAAATAACTGAAATAAGTGAAACGAGCGGGTCGTGGCAGGGGATCCTGGGAATGGCATGGCGGCTGCCTGAATGGTGGAATGTATGTCGGGGATTAGTGGGCGGTTATGCCCCTTTTTTTTTGGGGCTGCCGACACGCACAGAGAGTTACATATGCGACGGCGGTATGTGCGTTTGGGTGTTAAAACGCCACAAGTGACTTTGTCGAGCAGTTACAATTTGCTTTTTATTGACTGGCAAGGTGTCGACACGCGCAGGCATTGAACTGGAAATGTTCGGTAAAGGCCCGACCGCCCACAGCCGCCCACCGCCCACCGAACGGCATTGAACACTTTGCACTCACCTTGCAGCAGGCAGCAAATGAACACAATGAGTCGTGTATCGTTTGTGTATTTCATGTTTATCGCATAATATGTAATCCTTGGCGAAACAATAATAACAGAGATGGCAATGGTGATGACGATGCCGATGGTGTGCGGAGAATGGAAATCTGGAAATCCGCTGGCTGGGAAAACTTTTCTGACTCTGTGTCGGCTTCTTGTGCTGATTTAAGCGTTTTTCCCAGGGCTGCCTTTGGCTTTCTTTTGCTTTCCCTTTGCCCGCTTATTGTTGCCTGATGGGACTTAGCTCGGTTTGTGTTTTCTCTGCGTATTACTTTCGGAAACTTTTCGCATAAACTTCCAGCCTGTTGCCATTAATAGTTGGCTCGATCCGTTGGCCAAGGACAAGTGCTCCGGCAGTCTCATGTGTTCCCGCTGCAGCCAGCTCATTAAACTCGGCTTTGTCCCGCTCGTGCAGCCTGCAAAGAAGAGAAGCACAATAAATGGGTTTTAATAAAGTTTGATGGCCTGGCTAAGGTAAAGTTATCCTAATCGTTTGGCTTAGTTTCAGGGGAAAGGCTCTCTGATATACGGCCAGTGCTTGTGCCATTTTTCACATTCCGAACACCCGCCCCCAAATACAGTTCGCTTTTCAATTTGTCGGAAGGTTGGCCGAGTTCATCATTTCCATTTCCATTTCTCTTCGGGTCAAAGCACTAACAAAACATTTCCCTCTCCCAGGGCAGCCTGGGCTGAGAATAATTCTCAATCAAATGACATTGTTTCGCTATCCGTTTCTCTTTTTGCAAATGACAGTAACCTCAATTTGGTCATCAGCAAATGATTTCGGTGACCGGAATGCAGAGACAACTTATTGATTGTGCTCATTGTTTCCTGGTTGGCACTCGGAATGAGGAGGGGGATGGGAATGGGAATGGGAATGGAAAGGGAAATGAAAATGCTAGTGGTTGTAGTAGAACTAGAAGTGGAAATGGAAATGAGGACTCATTACATAACACTCCCATCAGCATTAGTCTGTCATTTATTTATTTTTGCCACTGGAGCGGAGCCACACTTTCCTCGCGTCAGATGTTCGAGTGGAAATAGATTTGCCCTGTGCCGAAACTTATAAATAAACGTTACAAATCGAAGGACGATGAACGAAGGACGAAAGTTAATGCGTGGGCGTTGCGTGGGCGTGGGCGTTGACAGCTGTTGGGGCAACTGCCGCAGCTGAGGTCATAGGTCAGGTCGTGTGTGCCGTTACAAAATCGAACGAAATTAAGAATTCATATGGAAATGCTTTTGCCTTTGAGCAAATCAGAGCTGAATCTAAATCCATAAAAAGAAAAACTTTCTAAAAACACACAACAAAATGTATTACAAAAAAATTCACAGGAAGACGATCTACTGATGCCCTGCCCAGGGATTTCTTCCTGCGGTGCAGGAAATAAAAACGACAGCCATACTCCCGGTCTAACATTCCCACTCAGCTAATGGACATTTGTCTAGCACAAAAAACAATGCTCAAGGACACGTGCCGGCGCCCTCAGCCGTCGAAGTGCTCATGAAATGCGCATAAATCAAGGGGCCAGCAGTTCGTCCTGCGGTCTGATATCCTTGGATTCTCGGGCCGGGCCGGGCCGGGCCAAACATTTGGCGCTGCCAGGCTCTTAATGAAAAATGAAGCTGAAATAATCATAAAAAAGATGGAAGGAAAACAACTTTCGGGTGGCAGCCGGCAGAGTGGAAATGTAAATGCCAAGTAAACTGTGACGCTCGTCGCGTCTTATTCTTTTCGCATTTGGCAACAGAACAGAAACTTTGCCCAGACCCCGGACCCCGGACCCCGGACCCCGGACCCCGGACCCCGGACCCCGGACCCGTATTTCTTCCCGGACTTTTTGTCCACACTCGGAGATGGATTTGTCTGTTGCGTTGCTTCATTATGCGCAGTGCCAGCAAAGTTTGTTTGCTTTCCTTCTCTGTCTTTCATTCTCCTGCCCGGCTCCTGCTCCTGCCGCTCCTCCTGCTGGTCCTCCTCCTTTGCTTGGCCCAAAGTGCTGCGCCTGCGATTATGCAGCAAAAACTTTCGGAGCGCCGCCATTTTGCATTGCAAAGCGCGGGCAACTCAAATTGGGTTGCTCGAGAGTTATCCCGAATGGATGACTGACTGAGCAACTGAGTGCACAGCCAAAAAAAGTTCCTATTTCATCGGATAATAGCTGCAGAATTGGGGAAGTATTTAAGATGGAAGGATTTGGGTTTTTAAAGCTGAAAGAGTTTTGTAGAGGATCGGGTTGAAATAAGGTTAAATAAATATGGATTATGTTTTATGAAGATGTACGTGGAATACTGCCAACATGCTGAAGAAAAGATATATTTTATTTATATTATTAAAGTTCTAAACACAAATTCCTTTTAAATACAATATAAATTTCCAGGCTAAACTCCTTGTGATAATAATATATAATTCTCCAGATGAAGATCTAAGAAAATCTATCTGCTTTTATATTTGCATTATCTCCTTTTCAGTAAGCTCCTCTGAGCATTGCTTTTCTCGTAGTGAAGCAACGAGCGAATGAACTGCTGGCTGCCAGCATTTTTCCGCTGCATTTTCCAGCTAAGTTGGCTAATTCTTAAGTTGCTTAAATATGTGCAAACATCGCGCGACAAATGTAATTCGTCTCCTGGCATTGTGTTTTGCCGCCTCCCCTGGCCCCATAGCCCCGGAAGCTGCCTCGTGACCCCCGCCCCGTAACCCCGTAACCGCTCGTCAACCAACGCTGCCACTGAGTTGGCAACTTTCCTAGTTGCGGTCCCATCATATTAGAATGCAGCTCCATCCTCTGCAGAACTTTCGCCACTGCAGCTCCACAGTTTCTGTGTGTTTTCTTACCGCCCCCCGTTGCCTGGTCCTAGCTGTTTTTCGTCCTGCAGATCCTTTGTATTTTTGTCTCTATCGGAGCGACTGTGTTGTTGTGTTGTTATTGTTGGTGCTCTTGTTGAATGCAGAAGTTATTAAAGCTGCAGCCGCACTTTATTATTGTGAAACAAAACCCGAAACAACAACAAACGCAAAGCTGAGTCGCAAGTTTTCCTTAGTCCTTGCCGTGTGCCTGTGAGTGTGTTTTTCTGTGTGTGTGTGTGTGTGTGTATCCTGGTACACTCATACACGTGCAAGCTGGTATTGTTTATCTTTCACATTGTTGACACAACTTTGTAGTTGGGTCTGTTGAGGGTCTGCTTTCTGTGAGGTATGTTTTGGGGTGAAGTGTGCAGTGTGTGTGGATATCATTTGTATTATGGTAATTTAATATGCATTAGCCAATGCCAGGGCCCAAATCGATTATTTTAGCAATTATTATAATTTCCAAAACGGCGATGGCCTGGCAAATTAAATTTGTTCCTCCGACCAGATTTCCATTTCCCTTTCCCACACACACACACACAGACACACACACATTTATGTATAGTGCCACAAGTGACCTAATAATGTCGGGGGTCGCAGCTGAAGGGCCCGGCCCCGAACGGTTTGTCGTTGTCAGAATGTCAACCAGCTATTTACATCTCCGTACACGTGTTTGTGCCCATATGTGCATTGTGCCTGTAATGCTATTGATTTTTCATTTGACACACGGGTCGCACTTATCACTATATTCATTCATATATGTACATGGACAGGTGGGACAGGTGGCTAGGTGGTCAGGTGTTGGTTTTGGGTGGACAGCAAAAGTTACATTACCAAAAATCGCATTAAAATTCAACAGGCTAAATTATTGTTGGCACAAAGTCAAAATGTTTGGCACTTAATCCAATTTAAAATACATTTTACATTAGCGCTCGGGGCCAAATTCAGTGCGGATAAGTGGTCCTGGCAGTTAATTAGCTCTGAACAAAGCGGTCGGGCTGGAATTAAAGGGAAACCTCATAGAGGTTTTGGCTCTCGGGGACATTAATGAGGTGTTTTCAAATGGCTTTCAGCATCCAGATCCGCTAAATGGCAATCAGGGCAGAGAGTAAATCAAGCGAAGCTCTGCTACGCTCCCACGACACTTCCGGAGCTGTCTGGATTTCCTTTGGGAAATATATTAAATTCCATCTCCTGCCATAAATTCATGTGGCTTTGCTGTGGCAAAACAGAAATCACACACAGAGACTCCTCCTGGTAAGTCCCATGCCGCTTGACAGATTAGAGACCAGGATATCGATGACAATTGATGGGCAACATTTATTTTTCGTTCTACTTCAGCTTCCTGCTTCCTGCTTCTGCTAGATTCGTTTCGATCAAACGAAAGTGAGTCGTAAAAACATTTCATAAAATGCAGCTGCCAACTGCCAAAAAAAATAGCAACAAATAAGGGAATAAACAAGCGGCGCATGATTGACAATGCAAATTCATTGGGGAAATGTTTGCCGATGTTGTAAATTTTATTCGCCCGCACAGCTGTGGGGAATGTAAGAGCCACAGTCAGAGTCAGAGTCAGAGTCAGAGAGAGTCCCTGACGAGTGTTTCCTTTGATGGCCTTTTCATTGAGTGCTCAACTAATAAAGTTTCGCATATGCGGACAAATATCACGTGCTGGGAATAAAATGAGTTTATGAGCGCACACAAAAAGATGGAATGGAACCAACTAAAAAGTGTTTATGGTTCCCTCTTTTTATGGTCCCCCCGACCTCAGGCTGAGGCCGAACTATTATAAATAAATTATCATTTGGCTAAGCCGGCACGAAGACACGTTTGATGGGGGCCATTATTTTTTTGTTTTCGGCAAGCGTTTGTCCCATGTTAATTTCGGCTTTAACTTTTTGAGTCAGCAGGTTGGGGCCCCAAAAAATTAAATCAACAGCACAGGGAAAACACCGTGAAAAATGCTCATAAAGGAAGTCGATGCAGCAAACAAAGGCCGGAACGGAGGACATTCATTGACATAAAACTTAAATTTTTAATGCCAGAGACCCCGGCTACCCCTGATCCCCCCTGATTCCGAGTGCCCCTTCCCGAATTCCACACTCAATGTGTGTCGTTTCAGGTGCAAGACACATAAAAAATAAATGAGCAGAGAACAACAAGGAAAACGGTGAGAAAGGAAAGCCAAACAAAAATACAAGCGCCCGGCGAAGCACAAAGCAGCTCGGCGTGGAAAATAAGTGGAAAGCCACGGCGTGCCGCAATTGTGCGGGCAGAGAGGCCGACCTGAGGGGAAAGGGAAAACCTGTGAAGGGAGGACGACGGGCTTCCACATTTTGTCACCCAGCCGCGTAACTTGCGACAATTTTTTATGGCAAACAAATTTTGTTTTTGTTTCTCGCGACGCCACAAACAGAAATCGAGCCGCGGCAAAGCCAAAGACGGAGGCAGGAGGGACTCTCGGCGGAAAAGGAAATGAAAAAGTACTTAATATTTCACAAAAGCGGACTGAAAGGCAATTTACAGAGTGAAACGAAAGCGAGTGGAATATGGCAGACTAATGGAAATTGAAAGGCGAATATTCGAGGAATAACCAGCAAACGGAATTCAAATTCAATGGAATTCCCCCAGGGTCTGCGGCTTCCCCAATGGAGTGCCATGTTCCGAATAAGCCAAGGCTCATCAGAGATGTCTATAAATAGTTGCCCGGTTAGGCCAGACCACCTCCGTCTGGCTTTACATGGAGAACAATTTTCTCCATCTACAAATATGTTTTTTCTAAACCTAAAACATTAAAATTCTCCTCTTATAATTAACTATATTCTGCAAACTTTTTAATAAACCCATTAAATAAAAGGGAACTCAACAACTGACGTTATAATTAATTTAATATACTTATATGCCACTGATAGATTTAATTTAATATTATTTTAATAATGCAGACAATTTACTTGCCATGAATTCACAGTATATATACATTTTTATGCCCAGTGTACGCATTCCTCAGCAACTAGCATTCCCCGTATTGCCAAGGCAACTTTGTGGCTACATCCTCCGCGTACCTTGGGGTTCTCTCCCACTCCCATGCCGTCGGTCTGGCAACCGCAGCTCAACGCGACCAAAACCAACGCCTGCCCCTTAAAGGGCATCCATCGGCTTCCGTCTCTCTTACCACCAAAATGATACGCCATCCCTGACGTGCCACCCCCCCTGGGCACCCACACAAGTTGGCGCGTGAGCTGCGAGAGAAGTCAAAAAATTAAATGCTATACGCAAGATTTGTTGCCTGCGAATGTCGTACCCGAGAGGACCTGGCATTAACCTGCAGGCTCCGGGCACCTGTGCGTATGAGTGATACGCAAGGACCCTCCCTGTCTGCGCAAGAAGAAAAATAAATTTTACATGTGAAGCGAATGAACTCCAAATTGATTGGTCCTCCCGAGGGGAGAGAGAGAGAGTGTGTGTGTGTTGGGGTTGGGTAAATATTGAAATAATTAAATTGCATTTTAATAAATTAAATGAAAAAGAACACATATTTGAGGAATCAGAGTGCGGTGGCTCTCCGAGTAACCTAATTATAAGCAAACCACTTAAGCTCCTTAATTGGACAAAGGCGAAAAGGGTCGGCTCGGACACGTGAATGTGGTCAGAAGAGGGGAAATAGTTCTGAAAAGTATCCCTAATTTGAACAAAACCCTTGGAGTCTCATCTCACTCTCAGCTTTCATTTAATTGTGGTCCCCGCCTCCTTTCCGTCGTCGCCTCCTTTGAAGACCTGACAAGAAAGTGATGCCAGCAGCGGGGGGACGAGACCAGACCAATCCCTAATCCCTATCCCCGACCACCCCTAGCTCCCTCTCCGGGGATCCCGGTTCGTATTGTTGACTGCGCCGGAAATTAAGCGCACCGGCAGAAGGAAGTCTGCCCTAATGTACTAAAGTGAAATAACGTGTATGCCATATCTTGGAACATGCGGATGGCAGTTAACACAGATACAGATACAGATACAGATACCGAAACAGATCCTGCAGCATTGCAAATAATGTCAAGAAAGAATCTATATATTTGAACAGGTCCAATGCAAATTGTACCTGAGTTTTAGCTCACGCCAGGCCTACATTAGCACTTATTTGCATTCGATCCGGCTCCGGAAAGTGACATTTATTTAAACTACATAGAAAATCATTTCGTGATGAAATTTCCATTCCGGGAAAATCTACGTCAGTTGGGCTGCGATTTCGCTTATGATAACCATTTGCCGGAGGGCAAAACTTTCGGGCCGCCGCGATGCCAATCATATGAGAGAAGGCAATGCCAGCATAATTTTTTCTGCGCGACGATAAAAACTTTCTCCGGCCGGAGAGGAAAATAGAGGAGGGCGGAAAAGCAAATATGAAGCGCGCTCGGAAAAACTGTTTGGCGCAAAAAAAGGCGACATATAATTGGAAAACTTTCGGTAAAAGGCGATGGCGACAAGGCAAAGTGTGAAGAAATATTTAAGTTCGTTCAAGTGGCGTGAACTAAATTGAAAATAGAAGGCAGAAAAAAACAGAAAAGCCGTGGAAATGGGAAAACGGAGAAAACTGGCGAAGACTGGCCCTTGGCGGGGGTAGTTGCTTAACTATTTATGGAATTATTGAAATGTCAATTACCTTTCTATGGCCAATCAATACAGAAATCGAAGCGAAAGGCCAACGGGCAAAAAGAAAGAGTGAAAATCGGGACAGGGACGGGGTGGGAGGATTGATAAATATCGCTGAATGCATAATTTAATTGACTTTTATGGGTGTGCCTGGCAAGCCCCACAATTTACACCATTGTTTGTTTTTGCATATAATTTCAATTGAATTTTAATTGAAATTATGACAACTCAGACCCCGGCGAGTCGAACAGAACGGAGTTCCACTGAGCCGGGCTCAACGGATTCGCACTGAGCCATTGTTTTCCTAACCGTTGCGCTTTGTTTGCGCGGCCTGGCCATAATTTCAGTTGCGGTCACAGGGCGGGATTACAATGGCAACCATTTAGCATATTAGAATATGCATTGTTTGCGCCCGACTCCCGCGTACGCACTGATCGACCGCCCAGGGGTCTCTGTGCACAGGTTCAGAGGTCAGATCCTGTTTAAGGCCCAGCTAGGACGTGCCTAATTGCTGTACCTTAAATTTGGGTGGCAGCCAAAAATAATAAACCAAATTTGTAAAATCCATAAATTAATAAATTATTTATTTTAAAGGGTTCCATTGTATTTTCTGACACATTTCCATTATTATCTTTTAAAAGACTGCGTTTAAATTTTGATTATACCGAGCAGATGAACTAGTTAAAAGTTAGTAAAACGAAAACTACATTTAATATATTTTTCTTTACATGCAAAACCTCTCCTCCTAAGAGATGCCCATAAACCCTATAAAATGTGTGGAAATATTTCACAAATTTAAAGTGGCCCTGCCTCATTGTGTAACATTTGTTTTTATGAGAGTTCTCCTCTGACCCTTCATGTAGTTGTACTTTTTCCTGGTCTTTCGGCCGCATAAGTAAAGAAAACAAATAAATAAATGGCTGCCTTGGCCAGGACTCGCACACGTACACACATTCCGGCTCAGTGTGGGAGAGTTGGCTTTCATAAATTTGATATGTATGCGAATTCCATTCGGTTTGTGGTTGGGGTTTGGTTTTTGTCAAGCGAATGCCATTGCCTGGGCTTCACAGGTTGCCCCCAACCAGGCTTCGCCTTCATTCGCAATTATTTTGAGCTTCGCATTTGCCATTTTAGCCTTAATTAGATTTCCTGCCACTCCCCTCCATCACGGTATTTGCACTTGCCTTTGATGGGGTTTTCATTTGCCAGGCGCTACGTGCCGTTTGTCTTGCTGGCTGATAATTCCACTTAGGCGAACAAGAGTTGGCCAAAAGAATTTGCTTTTAGAGTCCTCTTCAACTTGCTTTTGCTCACACGCTGACATGCACTCGTTGCCGCGACATGCAATTCACAATGGCCATCAGTCCGCGGGGCGCCCGGAACTTTAATTGCCCGCACACGGCTGGGGCTCAGTTTTGGGAGCAAAAAAACGATGAAAATCGCACTTGCCACAAATGTGTTTTCGCGCCTTCGCCTTTTGACTTGGCCACGCTCAGACACACGAACTACGGTCTTTAGTGTCCCCGATTGCCACTCGATTCACTCAATATTTCGAAACCGACCAACGACCGCCGTGCACGTCCTTTCGACAGCTCGCACCGATTTCAACTGAAGGGCCACAGACAGGAGCGGCTGGATTTGTTTATGGCTCGTCCTCGTAGCGAATCCTTCGTGCCTTCGAACCCTCGGCGCTAAAACGAGCTTTTTAGTACAGAGAGCTCGGCTGTGAATATCGTAAGTCAAAGAGAGGAAAACTGCGTTCTCTTAGATTCTTGGCAACAGGCATTCAAGATTATAGAACGTAAAAATTATTGGTTTAACCTTATTATTCGTATTTTAATTTAGTCATTAATCTTAAAAATAACAAAATATTTATAAAGAATTTTCCTTAAATCAGTCTTTTTTTTTAAATAAATAAATATTGCAAGTGAGGTTTGTAATAATAATTTATTGGTTATTTAAGACTGCCAAAGTTTCACAAGGAGATTTCTTCTCCCGATAGAAATAAGTAACCGGCCTTATTTTGACTTGAAGATTATTGTTACTTTTGAGTGTAAGTATAACTTAAATAATTGAAATGATTTCCTTGGAGGCATTGCCAGATTTGTCATCATCTCAAAATTTGGGAAAATAGTCCCTCAGTTTCACCCTCTCTTTCACAAGGAAAACTATCATTGCCGTTGTCTAAATTATCCAAATTGAACTGAGTATGCCTTTGCCCAACTAGCAAGTCCTCGCTTATCCATACCCCAGTCCGAACACAGCAAAAATCTATTCCCATTCCAGTTTCCTGCCGTTGAACAGACAGGCCAAAGACACACTCACCCCGAAACCAGGTCTGTATTCGAACCCGGACTCGTGTCCGTATGTATGTGCCACTCAACAACGCTGCGGTTTCATTTAGCCAACCGCAAAATTCTTGCCAAACAAAATAAAGAAAACAAGAAGAACTAACTTGGCCGAAGCTGAGCAAAGCAAAGCCAAGCGGCAACGGAAATTGTTAACCTTTGGGGATATCAAACATTTACGATTGCGTGGCAGTGGTAGCGGCAGCGGCAGCAACATTTAAGTTTTTATCAGCACAAAATAAAGTTTTGGTTTACGGATTGTGTTCCAGGCCCGCACCTCGCCCAAAGCCCCTCCACCAACAACCCGCGCATTATTTGGCCAAAGGCAGCCACAAGTGCCCAGAAGCAGTAGTGGCAAGCGAAGAAGCATAAGCATAAGAAGGAGCAGGAGCAGGAGCAGAAGCAGGAGCTGGATCAGGAGCTGAAGGGTCGTGTTCGTGTTGATTCTCGGGCACGCAGAACTTTTATTCTTTTCAATTTCGTTTTTCTTGGCGAGTACTTCTAAGGGATTTAAATTTCTGTTTGCTGCCGAGCAGCCAACAAAGCAACCGTGGGAGCGAACACGTCGGCTGCCTGGGGAACAGGTGAGTTCTTGAGCTTCTTGTTGGCCTAATCACGGCCTTACCGTTTTGCCCACAATCTAATGCACAAATGCGATTGCCGCCCTACGCAAATCCATACGCCTGCTTATAAAATGCATTTAATGAGGTCAAACTAATTCTAATTGCTCCTTTTCTTGGCTTAAGACATTATTTAATGCAAATACTTCTCGAATATAAGTATCATAAAATTTTGAAAGTTTGACATGCATAACGTTTATAGATTTTTCCCATAAAGTAACACTTGGCCGTCTCAAAATGATAAATTTCTATGTTTTATCCAGGAACGATGCTGAATAAAAGAAAGGGGCTTGGAGGTCCCCTACAACAAGTAAGTCCAGCGGTAGCCACGGATACCGTCGACGGTATTGACACTCGTTTGGCAGGACCCTCGAATGTCGTCAATACTGACGACACGCTGTCAGGATTGGAAGATCTGACTCACGGGACGAATGATAGAGGAATGCCTTTTATCTTAGTTGATGGCGCGGCCTGTACTACGCGTAGCGACCTAAGACTTGCACTTAGCCGAATTGAGCAAAAAAGGATGGAGAAGGTACTCACGGATATCGATATCAGTAACCCTCCCAAGCTCGAAGATACAGGTCCACCTCCAGAACTGGATATGAACATCAATCTTGGTCCAAAAGCACTGGCGGAGCGAAAAGCTGCAGAGGAGGAGAAACGATTTCAGAAGGATATGGGCGAGCTCACCTTTTGGCCGCCGGAGGATAATGATGCCAGCACTAAAATACCAACTTTCACGAATAACAGCACCATTAACAGAATAGATCAGGTTATTCATAAGCTTGACAAGCTGCGAGATTTGGCAGAGAAGTTTCAAACTCCGAAACTGGAGATACCTTCCCTACCGACCAAGCTATTATCCGAGCGTCCCAGCCTCCACCGGCAGGGCACCTTCGATATCAAGCGGAAGGATGAGCGCGATAAGGATTCGGGTCCCGATATGACCAATGTAGGAGCAGCTACTTCAAAGAAACCGCAATCGCAAAAATCTCCATACAAGGGTGGAGTCCCCAGCCTCATACAAAATATGTTCCCGGAGAAGAAATTTCATACTGCAAGAGCCTGGCAGCTCATGAACCAGATCGCTGCTGGGTTCACGGAACTCTCTGTTTTGTACGAGGAAGAGAAAAACCGCGTGCCGAATGAGGAATCCGTCTACTGCTACATGGTGACGATCAGTTCCGTTAGTGGATCCCCCAATTGCACCATAGAACCGGTTACAGAAACTGAATTTCAACATCTATGCTTATCGCAGAACCCATCATCCTTTAAAATTTCTGAACCTAAACGTTCAAAATCGGAGCTCAACTCCAGCGTTACTGTTAGGAAGTCCTCTGCAACAGCTCCCTTCAAGCAGCCTTCTTCACCGACACATATCGAACAGCGTGGCAGGTCGCAGGCTTTGCCGAAGACATCGCGCTCATTTATAAATATTCCTTCTCCTGCCAAACATTACCAAGGCAGGAAGAGAGATTGAGGTGAACGCAGTTTTGTTGACAATTTTATAGTTATTTGACAAAATTTATTGAAATAAAGAAACTGCGCTTATTCACGCATTCTAAAAACATTTTAACTCTTAATTATTCCTAGAGGATACCAAAAGATATAAAAAGTCTTGCTTCTTAATTAAAAATATATATAAAATAAACATAAACTTGTAAAAATAAATAATTCAAGTCAGGGTGACGTATACGTTTACTGTAGCGCGAAGGATATCGTAGGCAAACCACTGGGATTGAAAAAGGAATTCGCCGAACGGAAATGAAATAACTTCCGTGACCTGTGTATTGAGAAAGTCCGCAGTCAGTTTATCCACAATTAGATCGTGCTGAAAAAAACTGCATAAAGTATTATGTTACATTAGCATTATAAATATTTCGAACTCACATCGTAGGGACAAGTATGGTTCATGTTTGAGTGGCTTTTGAAGAAGCCATGAAGATATACAATCACCGCGTTTGAACTTGGATTTCTCAAGAATTTACAAGCATCCACAGTGACATTGTACAGAAATGGCTTCTAGCCACCAAATCGTTTTAGCAACGCAAAGTTTACCTGCGGGAAAGGCACTTTATCAGTTATAAATATATTGAATTAACTTTAATAGGAACCTTGACATTGGTAATAGGTGTTTTGTAGAGCTTTACTTTTAAAGAAAGGTATTTAAAGCTGCGATTAACCGACTTCAAATGGCAATACTCAAATTCATTGAACTTTGGGTCGAAGGAAGTGCACTTCAAGTTGGTGAACTCCACCTTGCCAATTACCTAAAATAAAAAATTTTACACTATTTGAGACTTTACTTAAATGACTTAAATTAAAAGTGATCGAATCTTACTTCATAAAGAACGCAGAGAATCACAAAAGCCCGCACTAAATGGATGTACACAAAACTCATCTTGAATAAAGAGGTCGAACTGAAAAAATACATCAAGAGCGTTTTGCTCACTGAGCAGAGCGGAATTATAAAGCAATTAGATCTCATCGATAAGACTTGGTTAAAAAATAGTATTACCATTTTCAAAAATATGTAGCAGGTTAGCCAGAGCATTTAATAAAACAATCGATGTATTCCGATTTATAAATTCTATAATTATAAGAGCAATTACCTTAATATCTATTTTTGTGTCGAAATTTAAAACTACAATTAGCCTTCACACATGTTTTGAATATGTTTTTAATAGATACGAACCCTGAGCCGAGACCTCAGGCTTTATACAAAAAACAAAAGTACGCAAAAGAATAAAATTATTTTCAATTTTATTTTTAAATTCATGTGAATTGATATTTAAATTTAAGTCAGTTCATAGTATTATTATTTAAATGAATAATCATTTTAAATGCATTTGTGAACAGAACAGAAACTAAAACTAATGAATCATTACAAGAAAAGAATAATACTACTTCACAATTAACCTCAAACCATTTTTGCTTGCTTCCTGAAGGAGTTGCCTAATTGCAGGATGGTCTTCAGCCTGGCCACGCACTTTCATTGCTCATTTCCGAGGTGGCCTCGAGTGCGTGGCTGCAGCTCATTTTGCTCGGTTTGCGCAATTGTGGCCAAAGTGTTTTCAACTTTCCTCTGTCATTTTGCCTGGAGGTGGAACCCGAAATACGCCTTACCCCGCCCTACGAGTCCAGTTGGATTTCGAGAAATGTCGGCCAAGTGCCCGGCCCGGCATGGCCTGGCTTGTGCCAGTTGGCAGCCCTCCTGCTGCAGGACCTTTACGGCCGCTGTCTCTCTCTCTCGCCTCTTGTCATCTGTCGTTGGGCACAAATTGCAAGATTGACTGTCGGCTATGGGGTGCTGCAGGAGGGGATGCCAAAGGGGCTGGGGGAAAAGTTTTCATTAGTTTTAATTAAATCCCAAACAGCATTTCCATGCTGCACTCTCTGAGGCGTGTGTTCTTTAGAGGCTTTGTCAATGAGTTTGCCCAACAAAACCGAATTAAAAACACATCAAAATTAATGACACTTCGCCCCGGGGGAGGGGGTCGCCCCCAGTCGTGTGGATGCAGTTGTGGTGGGTGTAAAGCCCGGCCAAAAGGAAGCCATGGCAACAGTGCCACTCGAAGTGCGGACAACATTTGTGCAATTTATTTGCCTGTTTTTTGCGGCGCTTCTGGACGCTCTCGCATGTTGCTAAATAAATTTCATGATTTACTGCAGCCATACGGGAAGCGCGAACAAGGAAAAAATGACAGTTGCCAGTGGCCACAATGTTTATATAGTTGTCGCGTGGGCGTGGCACGTCCTGGGAGGCGTGAGCATGGCAGAGGCTGTCGGTACATGAAATTTGCAATTAGATTTGGCGAAAAGGCAGCCGCAACATCCGCCCAACGTCCCAGTTCCACTTGCCAGCAGCCAGAAGCCAGTATCCAACTTCGTTCGCCGGGCCCGGGCGAAATATTTAATGCGGAAAGTTTAATCGCAATGACTGCGGCAGCTACAGCGGCAGCGGCGCATTTCCGGCATTTGTTGGTTTTTAGACTGCATTTCCCGCAGAAACAGCATCAGCATCAGCAACAGCCACAGCAACAGCCACACCAGCACCAGCACCAGCGGCAACAGGACATGGCCATCGCACAGGCTCATGGTTGACATCATCAAATTTGATGCCGGGCATTTACGGACACAGCCATCCTTGCCGCTGCCTGTCTTCTGGGGATCGGGATCGGGCCTGGGCGTGGTGATGATGTCCGTGCTGCGGACGCACTTTCGCTGCGGCCGGCCTTTGAGCATCCAAGAAATTAAATAAATTTTTGATTAGCCAGTTGGGCCAGCTTCCGCACGAGTTGCACCAGCCAGGCCACATCTGTATATACATATATATTCTGCACTTGGCCCTTTGGAACGAGTTGGCTTTCGCTGGGATTTAGTTTCGCTCACGGCGGTGGACCGCTTTTTCCGGGAAACGCTGTGAAAGCGGCCTGATTAGCTTGGCAACCGATGGTATATAAAGGGTCAATTCGGGAATGAAGTCAGTATGATGTAAAACTAGAAAAAATCTGACATATTTTAGATGATCTCTGGGGGAAAATCTTAAATAATGCAGAAAACAATACTAAGACCTTAATATAATAACTAAATATTGTTGTGTACAGTTTAATTAATTGAAATACCAAGGGTGGAAATTCAAACTTATTTAGAGTCAGTAAAAGTAGTATCCGTCTTTTTCCCAATTTTCATTTCCCGCTAATTGGCGCTCTGGTAATTTCACGAAAAACTCCCTCGAGTCGGCGAAATTCTAGTGCCACACAATTAGAATGCACAACAAATAATTACATAATAAATTCGCCACACAGCTGCAACTGGGAATGCAACTGCAAGCGCGGCATCTTCCGGCGGCAGCTGCCACGAAATGTAAATGGAAATAAGTGGCAGGACGTTGACGGGTCCCGCGGGAGGAGCGAGTCCTTGTTTGCGACCACGTTTACAAATGCCTTTGACTAGTTGAGCACTTGATCAGCGAGTGTCTGGAGCGGGAACTTCCGCCATCCATATCCATTCAGCTCTCTCTCTCTCTCTCCCTCTCGGGTTTGTGTGGGCGACGGCGAGATTAATAAAATTTATTATCATGGCGATAGTGGCAAAACAAACTGAACAGAACGCCCCACACATCCCCCAAGTATTTATGTGCCTGACGCTGAAGCCAGCGGGGAGAACATATCAAAATGAAGTAAAATTCATTTTGCAACATTCAGCGGGCGGCGAAAGCAACGCCCGAGAGCTCGAATGCAAACCCAAATTGCAAATGCTTCTGGGCTGCCGAGAGCTCGGTGCTCAGAGAGATCCTCCGCTCCATCCGCTCCATCCGCGGAGCAGGGCCGAACGGAAGTTCGACGCCCAAGTGGCAGTGGCGATAATAGCGCCCTGCCATGTGCGCTAAAGTATTAGCATATAAACATGCACACTCGCAAACGGCGGGCCGCAAGAAAAACTTTTGACTGCAGCGGCGCTATCAGGAGACACATAAATATGAGAGCGCCAGCGGGGCTTGAGAACGGCACTCGGAGAAAGTCCTTGGTGGTTATAAATGGAACGGTATTTAATAGTTTTATATATAGAGCATTAGCAAATAAAGTTACACACGTGATAAAATGCTTAGAATGAATAACAAGATTCTAAGGTAATCACAGAAAATTATACTTATCAAGTTCACAAAATACAAAAGGTTAAAAGTATCTGGAAAAGTATCTCATTTGCTCTCAGTGCACTCGAAGGGATAGCCAGGAGAGTGGCGACTTCCTAGGCAGATATATGGAGTGTAAAAGTGTCATTGCCACGCCCATCTCCCACCACCCACTCCCGCTTCTGTCCATGCAACTGCACCAGAGTGGAATTTGAATATTATTGTCACCCTCCCACACACACACACACATACATACATACATACGAAGGGCACACCCGTGAAACAGGCACGAACACAGGTTTACTTGGACAAACCTCGACCTGGAGACCAGAAAGGAGATAGAAGCGGAACCAGAACCAGAACCAGACCAGCAGCAACGCCACTATTTAATACTGTTTGTGGAAAATAATAGCCAGGACCCCCGGGGAGAGGGGGAAGAGCAGGCGAGAGGCACTCCTGGCGGTGCCGTAAATTCAAATTAAGTCGCCCAACTTGCTGACAGTTAAAATCTTGGTAACAAAAATGTGCAGGGAGGCCCACAGGAGAGATCAGCACTGCACTGGGTCACACTGCGTATGAGTGTTGTCTCCTGCCGGTGTGTGCGCGCTCCTGGTTCGCCCTGGTTGTCTATGCCCATTTGCATCCCTGTGTGTTAGTTGGCAGTTTGTTGAGCATCACACGCAGTTGGTTTTGAATTTATTGCCGCAAAATGCAGCAGCAGCACAGGTATTCCCCAGAAGTGCAGATGGATTAAGTGAGCTCTCTCTGCCCCGAGTGAGTGTGTCTGTGAGTGTGATTGCGTTTCATTTTAATTAAATACTTTGCCAAGCTTTCGTGATACGCCAACGATGGGGAAAATGTCAAGGCCTTCTGCTCGCTTTCACCTTGCTCCTTCCTCATTGACAGTCCCTCCTCATCTGCCCGCCCAGCACTTTACCTCATTTCCGGTCGCCTCGAGTGGCCCAGGCAGCAGCGTGGTCAACTTTCATTGCAGCAATTTGGGGTCATCATTGAAATCAATAAACGCCGGCAAAGTGGTTCAAAGTGCGATTTTAAGGCACCGGAGAGGAAAGGAAAGGAACGGTGAGCACTTTTCCTGCCCCAGACAAAGTTGAAAGATTTCTCCCGGCCCGAAAAGTTTGTCTGACCAGGTCAGGGAATTGAAAGGTAGTGATGGTGGTGGTGGTGGTGGAGCTCTGAATTATGACGGGCAGATGGAAACGGAGATGGTGCTGTCCTGATAGTCTAGTGGCAATTTCTCCAGTCCACACTGTAATCAAAATAAAATAAATTTGGAAAATCATGTTGAACGTGGTATCTTTGTTGAACTCCATTTTACATCCATTAAATTTTGCTATACTATAAACCTAAATATTTATGTTGACAAAGTAAGTAAGATTTATTTGTTAAGCAACATATATTTTCCTCAAAAGAAATCATTGTAACGAAATGCTTTTAGTTTTGTCTTCTGTAAACAAATAGAAATAAATACCTGCTAAGGTAAAAAGTGTTAAGAAAATAAGAAAACCTTGGATATCAAATTTAGCCTTTTATTGCGGCACATTTCCGTTGCAGTCGCGCTTAAGCTTACAATCAATTCCGGAGCTGATTGCCCACTACACTGGAGCGTTTAATAATAAAACTCAATTTCATCCTGCGCCCCTTTTGTGACTCGTCTTTCTGAGAGCTCGGCCGGAAATTTGAAGCCAATTAAAAATGCATTCAACGGCAGCGCGCCAGGAAATAAGCGGCAAAAGAAAAATGAAAAGACAAATTGACAGGCGGTCGCCGGGGAGGAAAAATACGACCTGAGACCCCCCCTGACTGGTTCCTTGACTGCGAGAGCCCCGGACAGCTCAAGGACGAGTGGGAGAAGCTCGGCCCCGATGCATCTTTCATGGAAATAAATATGATTGCTGTGATCCGCTCAATCAGTCAAATGGACCAAATCGAGTATTTTAATCATCGCCGGGTCGGACCACAAATAGTCGCTGGCACTGCCACAAAGGCGAGTACTTGACAGGAGCATTAAAAGGATTGCAGGGCAAACAAAAGGCAAGGACCGGGTGCTGGGCAGGAGGTGGCTTTTAAATCCGAGGCCCGCAGGTGAGAGGGGTGTGAATTTACCGGAAAAGTGCACAAGAAACGCCACTTTACATGCCAAATCGTAAATATTTCGCCATGAAAACAGCACCAGTGCCTGCCAGCTTGGAGTGGAGTGAAGTCGTTTCATTTCTGTTGGTTCTTTTTTTTGTTTGTTTTTTTTTTTTACCATTTCCACCTGTAACGGCAACGGCAACGGCAACGGCAACTGTCGCCCGGCAGTGGCAGTACGCATCGAGTGTGAATGAAGTGCGCTCTCGGGCGCTTTGCGGCGTTTTACCGGAGTAGGAAATGAAAAACACTGGAATAATACACAGCACAGAAATGCCGCTCCAAATGTGTGTTTTTTTTTTTCTGTTTTTAGCACACTTCTCTATGACACTTGGTGGCCGGCAGTGAGGGGCTGGAGATGATGCTTGTCGAGCAGGTTGCCTAATGGCAGGCGGCCACGAACGCCATCTGATGTAACGACTAGGGGATACTCAGTAACTAGCAAATCATAATAGCGACATCTGAAAATGGACCAAAAAACAGACTAAAGCAGCACCAAATATAAATTCTTTGAAACAAATTTGAATATAATATAATATAATTTATTTATTTATTTTATTTATTGTTCGTAATTATTTTTAATATGTAATGTATTCCTTCATTCCTTCAAAGATTCATAATTTCCAAAGCCTCTTTGATAGCATTATACCCAGCTAACATCAAGTCAGAGGGAGCTGCCCAGAAACTGACACCTCGTAATTATGTGATGCTGTTTTTAGCAGCTAAAAGCTGTGCGTAACTCCGATAATGTTTCTGAAGCTGCTGCCTGGGACGTTGACAGTCAAGAGCAGCCGAGTGCAACACAATATTCAAGGTATCCTGGGCTAGACTTTAATTGTGGCTGCTCAAACAGCTTTGATTCGGAAAGTGAAGCCTAGGAGAAATAAACCCAACTTGGCCAGGAAAAACTTACCTAACTGCAGCTCCTTTGCTCTGGCCTCTGTTTACTTGCCTCTCATACCTTGGCCTCGGCTGCCCGTAATCAATTTAGAGGCTTCCCCGACTGAGTGTTGTGGGTTTCTTGAGCATATCCTTTTCTATCTGCAGCTGCAACTCCTTGGAACAAAGGTCCACCGCTGCTGCCCTGCGCCTGGGGACAGGAAATGCATCTTGGCCCGGGCAGCTGGCAGCTGGCTGAGTTCCTTGGACTTGCTGTGCCCATGGAGCGGCCCTTTCATGCTGTTGTTCATTTTTGACATAAACATTATGATGCATTCGGTTCAGTAATTTTTATTGTATTTTTTCCTAGCCTGCCGCCTCCGCCTCCGCCTCAACTTTCCCCTGATTTCTTCGAGTCGAGTTGAGCTGCCCGCGAGCTGCTTCGATGTGCTTGGGAAATGCTTTTGTAGTTGTGGCAGCCTCCCCTGCTGCTGCCAGCTTTAATATAACCAACGATTCCCGAGAGCTTTTGTGGTCATTTTGCTTTTATTAAAAAGTTGTGGGACCTCAAGTATGGCATTGCTGCAGTTGTTTATTATGTGCAAGATTTCTATGCTGGCAAGGAAAATTATTATTGTGCTTTTGCCCATCCGTATATAGATTTATGGTATGTGCGCTGCTCATGTGTGTTCTTGGCCCTTTACGCACAATAAATAATGCACAATATGGCCGGGGGCAGCACATTGTCCGCTCGACTACGGACCGCACTCTTGAAGATGGACGGACGGACGTGCGGACTGACGTTCGGCTATTCTCTAATCAAACAAAATTCAATCACTCGAAATTCATTGCATACTTTTCAACGGTCGCCGAGGGCAGGGGATGATTTACAGTGCCTTTATTATTCATGTATTTAAGGACTCGAGTGAGAGACCTTGGGGATTTCGCTTTTTTGTGATTTCATTTTGTTTGATTACTTGTTGTTCCTGTCAGGATTTTGCTGCTCGAGTATGTATGTTCTTGTGTATGTACTTCCATGTTGGCTTTTTGCGTATGCAAATCCCCAAAAGCTCGGCCAACTGGCTGGAAGATAAGTGCATTTGTCAGTCATTCAATTTGCGTCCCGCTCGCTCGCTCGCTCGGAGTACGGGTCCTTGTCGTCGCACGCTTCTCTCCTGGGTGAAACACCAATTGTTTTCATTGATTTTATTTCAGCAATTCCCCTTTTTTTATCCCCATGTGCTGACTTGTTGATGGCCAGCTATTTGACGGTGTATTGAGCTGGCAGCCCGAGCTCAGTCAGAGCCAGAAGAGTGTGACTAACATGTTGGCAGCTTATAATTCCCCGACGTATGTAGCTCTGGCAAAAGTATTCCAGCTGAAGAAGAGATATATATGGTATGCAGTGGAAGTAAATTTAATAAATAACACTGAAGCAAAAATTTGCTAAAGTTTTTACTAACATTAAACTATTAATCCATCACTTTACACATAGGTAATTTCCTTGACAATATTTCCTCTATAATTATAATTATAATTTTAAACTTTAATGTTGTTATTCTAACCATTCTTAGCCTTTCTCTCAGTGCCAGGCATCATGAAAAGTGCAGGCGAAGAAGTAGTTAGGGATCCTGGCTTGTCATAAGCACCAGCTAATGTCCAACAGTTGGCAGGGATGGCATCCTGTGTGTTTAGCCCTGTTCTTGTATGCGTGCAAAGGGGATGGCGCTTCACTCGTAATTATATTTAATGTTTTTCAGTCAAGAACGTGCTGTTGCTTTCGGAGCAAACTTTAGTCCCATCACCACGACCCTCCGTAAGTTTTTCCAGCTCCTCTCTTCCGTCCCTGTCCATCTCCTTTTGTATCCTTGCTGGTGCGAGTGTGTGTGTGTGTGTGCACGTGTTTATGTGCGTGTTTACACATAATACTTTCATGCTCTTATTAGTGGATTAATGCCGGCCCTTACACCGACACACACTTGGGCCAATTGGGTGCGGGCATCCAATTAACGGAGCATAAATCAAATTAACTCCGCTCGGCTGGGACAGAGATTCGTCCGATAGCCGCTGACAGGCAGCATTGATTTGCCAGCTAATTGCCAGAAAGGATTATGCGGCTCTTGCACTCGGACGAAGGCAAGGACGAAGACGAGGCAGCCGGAGTCGGAGGACAAAAGAACCAAGGCGGGCTGCCTGAATCAACAGAGCAACAAGCAGATAAGACGCCCACGGACCAGATTCTTTGTTTCGACCGAGAACAAAGGGAATGCCTAATGGCAGATACACAGTCGAGCCATAAATCTTTAATGGCGATATGAGACGACAGCCTCCGCCCAGAGGCAGATTAAAGGCTTTTAATTGTGAGAGGCGTGCCAGCAATCTGACCTCCCTCTATTCAACAGGACTTACACGGTTCATCAATCTCTAAAATCAACGAACATTCGAATTGAACTCGATCCGGGTACATTTCCTAATTAAGCAATCGGGCTAATTATGATTGCACATTGCGCATACGCAACGTCAAGCGAATATTACGCATACGCCCCGCAAAGGGATTTGCAATTCGAGAGCATGCCTCGAATATTCCGCGATTTTTAGCTCGGTTCACCTGGGCTTGAAACGTTTACACATGTCAGTCAGCCTGCGGTTTAATGTGTTTGTGATACGCGTCATTATGCGAGAGCCCGACGAATATGAATTTTAAATATCTGCAGCCCAGCGAAATCAGTGGGGGGAACCTGGCGTACACACATAATGCGCTTAAGAGCGGCATTTGTATTTCTGCCTGCATAATTAAAACCCAAACAATAGGCCTTGTTTAGCTGCGCAATTAAAAGAAGAGCAGCTGTAGTTTCCCAACGTATTGATTGATGGTCCTGTACGTCAATGAATGTATTAAAAGCATCCCAAGTTCTTAAGATATGCATACCTTTGGCCTCCCCCGGTACATAAATGCAATTAGCTGCGCTGCTCGACGGCGCAGCGGCAACTTTGGCAGGCATCTGACAAAGTTTCGCTAACAAAAATTGAAGCAACTCGAAACTTGCCAAAATTGCTTTTATAATGCGCAGCTTAACCCGCCCCACGACTAGGCTAATAGGGCGTGAAATGGAATGAAAACGGGCGAAGACAAAAATTTAATTTACGCCAGCAAGTGCGGCGAATTAAATTCATGGCCGGCATGTGAGCAGTGCATTTTTCAGCTGCCTCTGCAGCGACACAAATGGCAACAAACTGTCAGCGGCAGCGGCCGAAAGGAGCCCTTACCATCACCCTCAGTCCTCGCAACACATGCATAAATGCGGCGGCTCCTGTGAAAGGCTGAAGAGCTGGTGGCCAGGGGATGCTGCATAACCGCAAATAAATTCAACAGCAGGCAGTTAGCTTACATTTTCTGGGAACCGCAGTATACACACCCCAACACACACTCTAACCACACTCTTACACACACACACACACACATTCAGTTCCATTCAGTGAGTAAGAGAAATGTTAGACGGTAGTTTCAGACTGTCTCCCAGATTTCATTCACAGCTCTCTGGCCGCTGCAAATAAAACATTTCTGACTGAAACTGCATGCAAAAATGCTGAAATTATTTATTTAAATTTGGGCAGACTCAAAACGACAAATGGGACAGCTTCATTGAATTAATCACGGCCAAAGCAAACTCTGCCACAACTATTCAATTTTCAACTTTCATGCTCTGCCAAAGGCCGCAAATTCAATTAGAGACATTCGAGTCCGGTTCACTGGACGTTGATGGGGCAATCGATGGCTGCCAAATAAAGAGATAATAGATAATGCCATAATGTCTCCATCAACTGAGCCGAAGTCATGTTTCAATTGCAATTACTCCCCTGTGACCTGTCACTTCCTGTGGTCCCCGTTTGCTTCGACACAATGTTCGAGATTAAAATTGCCAGCCCTGGCTTAATTATTGCAATTAGTTTCGGCAGGAGGTGCTTCAGGCGGCTAGTTGACCCAAATTGTGTCTCGAGTTGAACAATTAAATTGTAAACACATTTATTTAGACCATGCTGAGCCGTCTCCTCTGAGTCAGGGTCAAGGCTCGGGCCATTCATTAGTCGGCTTAATGTGCTTCCGAAATGGAAATTTATGTCTGCTTGTAGCATTGCATAAGCAGGCCGAAAAATATTCGCCATAAATCTCGATAACTTGCATTTGCATCTGTGGGCTGCAGCAGACTTTCACGCGGACGACTGGCTGGATGGCTGGCTGGCTGGCAACCCTGGCAGCCGCGTGCACTCAGCTAAATGAAAACGTGCACGATTTTTCCAAATAGTTTAGTGCCAGGCAGCATGAAGCGTGTTATTTTATCTCTCAGCCCCTCCGCGCACAAGCAGCCGCATAAAGTAGGAGGCAGCGAGCGGCAAGATGCAGCAAAAGTAAAGCAGGTTGCAGCAGCAGCAAAAGTAGAAGACAGGCACCGCATATCAAGCAGGGGGAGGGGCTGGGGCCGGGTCGGAAAAGCGTCCCAGTCCTTTATATATTTTTTGTTTCGTCTTTCGTGGAGCGAAAGTGTTGTGGCAAGACAATGCCGAGCAGAAGTTTAAAGCAGCTGCTGCAGGTCCCTCCCAGGGAAGCTGCTCCTGCCGCCCGTCCCGCCCCGCCCCGCCCACTACGTCAGGCAGTTTCGGGGCTGCCATGTAGGTCGGCTGTGTGCCATGCTTAATTTGATCATTTATCAACTGTGAAATACATGAGCTGCCTGCCTGCCTGCCAGCGGCCCTGCTCCGCTCCTCTGACAAATCTAAACAGGCATGTAATCATTTCAGCTGAGGTCTTAATGCCGCAACGCAACGCTGGAACTGCCTGCAGTCATAGTCATAGTCATAGTCATAGTCAGTTAGTTAAAGTCCGCATATTCCTTTGGCTTTAGGTTCCCTCCATTATCATCGTCCTTCCCTCCCTGCTTCCCCTGTGACAGTTGTGTGTGCATGCTCAACGCGGCGTATGCGCAATATTTAGAATGCAAGCTCGCTTTGTTGTCGTAGCTCGGAAGGAGCACTTTCAGAGGACTCTCAGTCCCGTTTTTGGCATCGGCTTTTGCGGCTGCAGCACGGAATTATAAATGACAGAGTTGATTAAAATGTATAACAATGCGTGTGTCTAGACTTGATATCTTAGGGTTATCTGGTTAGGGCGGCTTAATAAATTGAAATAAATAACAAGAAGGGAAGATAACTTCAGAAAGACGAAGTTTATATACCCTTGCAGTTGGTAATTAGATGAAGATCAATCACAACAGCCAAAAATGTTTTAATTTCAATAAGGAATACTTTTCTAGGCTATTTTCGGTTGGATTAACAATATGCTGACATTAAATTCAAGCTAGACTTAATTTTTTATAATTTAAATGATATAAAAAGTTGAAATAAATAATTTATTTTATTTATAGAGTCAAAAATAAATCGTTGGCTACTTTTTAAGCTTCTGACTTTAATTAAATTACCTTTGAAGCACAGGGAACAGTCAAATTCATTTCCAATTCATATTTTAAATTAATTTTATGGGAATCGTATAAGCTCGAATTTTGTGAAAAATGTTTTAGATTCGTTAGAGGTTAAGTAAAAAAATAAATACTTTCAATTGAGTTTAGATTCTAAATTTCACTTAACAGTTCAGTAGAAATCACACAATGAATTCAAATTTTCATACCAAACATTTATATTTATTTTGAGACATATTCAGGTGAAATTCAAATGAAATTCAAATGCAAAAATTGTGACTTGAATACATATTCATAAATATAAATCAATACTTCAAGAAACATAATCCCATCATCGAGAAGAATTTTCATTGTCTGTGAAGTGAGCTACTCTTTTTGAGCTCTATTTTAAATGTTTACGGCCTGCTTCGCCTCGCATTTGGTCTAATTCTCGGCACTTAACTTGAACCCCGTTTAGCCAGTTCCTCCTCCTGACCCTCAAAGCTCAAAGTGGCCGCCAGCGCGTCAACATAACATTTTTCGCTTTATAAATATTTGAACGCTTAAAAGCTGGCAAGGACCCGCCAGGAAGGCACGAGAGCTGCAACTGCATTTGAAAGCAGCGGCACAGAACTCGCAGCTAGCTCCTCTGGCTGTTTCGGATGTTTTGGCCAATTTCCCTACTTTCCCCAGTCTCCCCGGCTTCCCCGGCTTCCCGAGTTTCCGGCTCGGGGAGCTGAGGCGATAATCGCATGAGGTTGAGCGCTTTATTGGCCTCGCTTATGCTCATAAAAGTCGGCCAGGCGAGTGGACTGAATCCAGGGGATTGGGATTCTGTATCCTGGCTGCACTGCATCCGTTTCGCACGCTGGAGATTTGGGGCAGCTAATTGGAATTTGTTGCCGGCAATTAGAGTCCTTGCAGGCCAAAAAGCAGGACAAAGAGCAGTGCCGCAGCTGACACTTTAAGGCCATTGAGGATCGCATTTGCATTAGCTGCAGTCGTGCAGTCGTGCAGTCGCAGTCCAATAATAACAATAATAGCAGCAAAACGAGCGACGTGGGGCAACAATCTCCACCCGACCTTGCTGCGGTGGCTGTGAATTCGGATTCGGATTCAGATACGGCATTAGTTTGCATTATTCTTGGCGGGGGTGCTGCTGGTTGGCTGGTTGGTAATACTGTTATTGTTGGCATTATTGCGCTCAATGTGGCACAAAAGTTCGCTGCCTCCCTGCCTCCCTGCCTCAGCCTCTGTTAGACCGCAAAGTTGCTACCCAACTTTCCGCTGTGCCTGCTTGACATATAAATTTTAATTTCTGCCTGCTTCCCCTCGCATAGAAAGTGGAAGCGGAACTTTGCGGGCAGCCGCACAGAACAACGCAAAACAACGCAGGAGCAAACACAATCTGTAGCTGAAACTAAAGTTGCATTGGCCACACTCGAGAGCAGCTGGCAGGCCCTGGAGTGGCCACTCCAGGACGAAGAGGGCCGACCAGCGACGGTTCAAGGTCCTGGCCCCGGTACCAGCATCAATTTATGAAGCCGCAGGCCTGGCCAGCACATAGACCCAAGGACGGACTGACAGGCCACCGCCAGCAAAATGTAATTTATTGAGTCTGACGCTTGTCAGCGGCGTGTGAAGTGGCTGCCACCAGCATCTGGCAATTTATGTGGGCCAAGTCCGCTTTTTGGGCCAACTTTCCGCTTAGGCAGCTCTGCTGCCGAACCCTTTGAGACAACTTTTGGGCTCAACCGGAAATGAAAAGCAATGGCAAACATTTGCAGAAACTATAGGTGGGGCCTTAATAAGATTGCCAAGTTAACGTTTGGCTTCTCAAGATAAGTGCACATGGAAAAACATGAAGGTACTTTATGGCTTGAAGAAATACTAACGTTAAAAAAGTATTTAATATCAGAAAATTTAAAAACTGACAAGTAAAAATTCATTGTGTGTATTACAAATAAAAACAAATTAATGTAAGTTCCTTTAAGGTAAAAAATTAAGAAAAAATTCTATATAATAATCAGGAAAAGGCACCGATAAGGTTGCAAAACTTTTCACTGTCTTATATTCTTTGAAAAGGGAGCCGGAAAAGAAAAACGACACATTAAACACCCCCCGCTCTTCCGTCCCCGTCAGCTGCTATCTCCATCTGAAGAAGGCACTCCTACTCTCGCGGCTTCTCTCCGCTCCTCCTGCTCCTAGAGATGTCCTTTTGGAGCGGAGCCCGCAGCCAAGTCGAAAGACAACTGCGGCTTTTATTGTTTCCGCTGTTGACATTATCACGGCAGCGACACCTGCCTGGCTGGGTCGGCAAGCATTTTATTGTTTTGCGCTTGATGCAATGTGACAGCATGTCCTTATGCCACTCGGCTCCCTTGCACGGCTCGTTCGTCCTTGCGTGCGAGGACAGTCGACATTTGCACGCCGCCAACAGTCAATATTGCGCATTCGCCGCATAGTCCCATTAAGATAATTAAACGGCGTCTGCAACAGTTGGCCGAGGGATCATCAGTCGATAAACATGCAAAGCGCCGGCAACAAGTCACACAAAAGACACAGGCGGAGTAAGACGCTCCATTAACCGACTGCCGCTGAATAATTAGACAGCTTCCGCCTTCGTTTCCGCTTCCGGTTTCGTTTGGTCGCATAAATTACACCCGATACCAGAGGGCAGCTGGGTGAAAAAAAAGCTACCGGGGGGTGGAAGTCAAGCAAGATTCTTAAAAAATCAGGCTCCCAGCTGTCGCTGCGGTTGGCTTTCCCAAGGACAAGAAAGGGCGAGGAGCCCGCTTTTGTCATCGCCAGTTGGCGGCAAATTGTGATTTAGTGCCCGGCACTTCTCAGTGCCGAATCAAAAGCGCATAAATATTGCCAGCCCGGGCTGCCGCATTGATATCATTTACATTTCCGTCGAAAGCGTTTACGCGCCTGTCGCTCCACGTATTTATTATGCATTCCGCTGCAATCGGGGCCATTTTTTGCGCACGTCCTTCAGGCCAGCACTCAATTAAGTATGCGCGGCGCCGGGGAAAAAACTGCTAACTGAAATCCATCTAAATTACTTCTGAACGATGATTGGATGCCGATTAAAAAGATGGCAAATTGAGCACTACAATTTAATTACCAAAATTGACGGCAGCAATTTCGGGCAAACCGAACCAAATTGCCCGGCCGTTACAAGCGAAATGCCCTGCATTCATTCCGGCAGTCAGAGAGGGTTCGAAGCGCTGATATCGGGCAAAGGGAATCACGGGCAGACTTTACAAAATTCTGAAAGATTCCTGATTTGTCATGGGTCGAGCAGAGGCTGAAATTTATCCCCTTTGTAATTGACCCCCCCTGACAAATGCGTATTAGTGCCTAAGAGGACATCATCTCGATTGGCCCAGCCTGATATGCTCGGCCGGGGAGGCAGCTCAGAAATGTTCCGGCCATCAACTCAGCAATGCAAACGCTTGCATTTTACGAGAACTGTTTATTTGGAATGCAACGATGCATTGTTGCCACACCGATCCCATTTTCCACGTCAAAGGAAGGACAGCAACTCCAAAAAGAGAGCCCCGAAAAGAGGGCCCATAACCATTTTTTATGCAACGCTTTTTGCGGTTGCCGTTAACGCTGATTTATGAGTGTTAAGTTAATTTGGCCTGCCAGTCCCCGTGGGACTCAGCTCCGCGCACCCTCGCTTCGGCTGCAGTCCCGGGACCCGCCTCTTCATCATTCTAGGCTCCGGCTGGTAGCATTTGCCGCCCACTTCGTGCAACTCATGCATGTTTGAACGGCATCAGCGCCCACATAAAGTACCCCTTCCACCTGCACTACAGCACCCCCTCGTGCCTCGTGGCTCGTGCCACTGGAATCCACCCCTCGAATGCAGGATGCAAATAGAGGCACCGTTGAAATGCACTTTGAGTTATAGTCAAAATATAAAACGCACAGTTGCATTTACGAGGCCATAGACTGCGTTCGGCCAAATGGAGAGCGATGGCATTTTACACCTTCACCTGCGGGGGCACTAAAAGGTTAAATGCTGAATTATCCGACATTCTTGCGGGGTCATGCGAGTAACACCTGGGCTACTATGTATCGGACTAGAGAATATTCATACTATGCCTATGATTATCACATTACTGAATATTAAGAAAGTCTTATTAATCCTCAACAACAAACAACAATCGTTTTCTCTATTTCATTAGTTTTATATAGTTTACTATAATATTTCCCGTTTTAAGATTACTTTTGGGTTATTGAGCTCAGGTCTTAAATTAAGGAAAACTTAAAAAACCTTTTTTAATCTTTACAATCATTTTGATATTACCTTATGCGAACTAAATATATAATATATAAAATACCAAGAAACTAAATAACTTAATTAAATAACTACATCTTTGGCCTCATTTAAATATAAAATTTGAATTTTTTAATATTTTACAGAAGTAGAATATAAGAATTAAAATCATTTTGTAAAATCAGAAACCTTTCCATACATCCTATAAATGTTTCAAATAACATTTCTATAAAGGATTAACCTATTGTACCATCCATAATATCAATTTATGGAAACTAGGTACAAAACAACAGGAGATTTGTGAAATATCTCCATAGATGGCTCATTTAGCGCATGCGAACTAGACAGTTCAAAGGGAGACAGCTATAAAGCGTACACTAGAAGAGGACAACCGGACTATAGTAAAAAGGGGATGTTTTTGAATTAAATTTCCCCTTTGGCGGGAAGAACGTTTTCTTGCGCTCTCAGTCCGAAAATTATCTAATCTTGCTGATAGATAATTATTATTGCTCGGCCATCGAACTGGAACTCTCATAGGTTTTCGGGCACCGATAAGATTGCTTTCAGATCGGTAAAGAGCTCCGACATGAGCGGACATAAAGCGTGAAAATGCGCCCCGGCTGCCTCGGCCTCATTTTGCTCGTGCAGCTGGCGGTGGCTCCGGCAGCCGACATCCTAGCCATCTTCCCGTACCGCCTGCCATCTCTCTACCAGGTTGTTCGACCCCTGGTACGCTCTCTCGTGGAGCGGAGTCACAGAATCACGATGATAACACCTGTGGGAATGCCGCCAGACATCGAGGGAGTTCGTCATATACGAGTGCCCATGCTGAACAAGCTTATGAAAGGTGAGTCACTTAAAGCGGAGGAGTCAGGAAAGTTTTAAATGAGTAGTTATAAATTCTTATTCCTGTAATTAAAGGATTTATTCAGATATTTTTTCAGCAAAAAATATAAAAAATTGTTGTCTGAACTTTTCCCTTTCAATAAATGTCTTGAAAATCGAAAATCATTGGTTATTATCATGGAATATGTGCTTATACACGTATTGATTTCTCGACTGATTAGAAAAAGTTGAGACTCTAAAGAAGGAAAGATATCTAAAAATATGTACATATTAGCTTATGGAAAGTTACTGGTATCGTTAGCCACAGATTTTTAAAAAATATTTATTTTAAAATTATATTTTTTCTGAAATCCTATTAATTCGCATTTCCTAACAGATATGATCGATTCTGACCAATTTCTGGACTTCTTTCGGAGCAAATGGGCGGAGGGTATTCTATCAGCCACCATCCTGTCCAATGTCACTGAAGCCATCCTCAGTGACGGCGGTGTTCAGAGGTTGCTTCGCGACAGGAGCGAGCGGTTTGATATGATTCTCATGGAAGCGAGTCACCTGGACGCCCTCTATGGCCTTGCCGAGTTCTACAATGCCACCCTGATGGGCGTATCCTGCGTGACCTCTAGTTGGAACATTGATTACCTGGCTGGAAATCCTGCTCCAAGTGTATACGAACCAGTCTCGCCCATGGGCTATGCCCTCGATCATTCTCTAATCAACAAGTGGCACAATTGGGTTTACATCACCGAGGAAAAAATGCTGGAGCGACTGGTCTTTCGCCCTGCCCAGCTTCGAGTCTTTAAGAAGTACTTCGGCTACTCGGCAAAGACTCAGGATGATTTGAGATCCAGGTTCTCGGTGATTCTCATCAACAGTCACTTCAGCATGGGAAGGGTAAGGTCGAATGTGCCCAATCTAATTGAGGTGGGAGGTATGCACCTCAGCGAAACCCCGGAACCCTGTGACGAGCAATTACAGAAATTCATGGACGAGGCGGAGCATGGAGTCATCTACTTCTCGATGGGCCTGGACATCCTTGTCAAGTATCTACCCCTCAACATGCAGCAGCCTCTCCTTCAGGCCTTCTCCCGGTTGAAACAGCGCGTGGTGTGGAAGAGCGAATTCCCCTCGATTTCGAACAACTTGGAAAACATTTATGTTATTGCCAATGCATCACAGCGTGGGATCCTGGCTCATCCTAACCTCCGGCTGTTCATCACCCACGGTGGATTGTTAAGCGTGATGGAGGCGATACACAGCGGAGTGCCAGTGCTCGGACTCCCACTGTTCTTCGACCAGTTTAACAATTTGCATCGCGTGAAGCAAGCCGGCATGGCCGAGGTCTTGGACGCCAATAATCTACATGCAGACACTCTGACCAGCACAATACAGGAGCTGCTAGAAAACCCGGAATACGCTGCGAGAGCTAGGGATATGTCAAAGTGCTTCAGGGATAGACCTTTTAGTCCTCTGGAGACGGCGGTCTGGTGGACGGAGTACGCACTTCGGAACCGTGATATCTCCCACATGCGTCTCAATGTGGAGGAGATTCCCCTGATCCGATACTACAGACTGGACAGTGCGCTGTCCGTGATTCTTCGCCTAGGATTCGTTGCCGGAACGATAATCTTTCTCGTCTATAGGTTGTGCCAGAAATATCGCGATAGACAGAGACGCATTGAGGAAAGAGAGAGAATATTTTTGTATATTAGGATGCCCCTGGATTGGTATGAAACAGCATCAACAGAAGTAGCTGCAACCTAGCTTTACCTATAATTAAATTAATGCTTGGAAAAGTATACATTGTTTACAGACTTGTTAACATTCAATCCATAGCAAACGTTTCAGCGCAAGTCTACAACTGATAGTCCTACGATCCAGTATCTTATCAGATCAGCTGTTCGATGTACTCCGGCTGTAGTACGTAGTACGAACGACGGCAATGTTTCCAGATAAAGCTAATGGCCTGGCCTTATGGCCATGAATGAAACCGTGAAAGCTAATTTTAATTTAATATAAAAATATTATAATATAATGTATAATAAAATATTTTATTAAATTAAATTACATATTAAAAATTGCGAAAAGAACAAACCTAATTAAATCAAATACTAAGAGATATATATTTACTTGTACTATATATAATTGTATATTGATATGCTCTAAACTCGAAGTTATAAAAAAATATATTAGTCTGATAAAACATTTTAAAATAATACAAACATGATAAACAAATTATTGGTAAAAGCAACTACTTATCTACAAATGAGCGAGCTTTTTAAGCATTTAACTATTTAAGTTATCGGCTAGCTTTCATGGGCTCTCGAGGATAGATTAGATTGCGCCATTTCCAAACGGAGCACCGACATGAGCGGACGAAAAGCGTAAAAATGCGCCTCAGCTGTGCTTGGCTGGTGTTTCTGTGGCTGCACCTTGAGTTGGAGCTCTCCCAGGCAGCTAGAATCCTTGGAGTATTTCCTTTTCGCCACAGCTCTCCATTCCAAGTCGTAAGACCCCTTTTGAGAGCGTTAGTTGAACGTGGTCACAATGTGACCATGATCTCACCGGAAGGCATTCCGGCAGACATCGATGGAATTCGTCATATACGCGTGGCCAAGCTAAACCAGCGTATGCAGGGTAAATTTATGAATTTATTACAAATAAATCACAAAATATATATAAATTTATATATTGCAGATTTGATGGACTCTGACCTATTGCTGGGCTACTTAAAAAACAAATGGACTGAAGGCATTTTGGCATCCGAAATGCATTACAATATGTCTGAGGCTATCCTCTACGATGACGGCGTCCAAAGTATGCTGCGAGACAGGAGCGAACGATTCGACATGGTTATGCTGGAGATGAGTAACCTGGACGCCCTCTACGGCCTCGGCGAGTTCTACAATGCCACTCTGATGGGTGTCTCTTCGGTTCGCCTTAATTGGAACATAGAAGATCTGGCAGGCAACCCGGCTCCCAGTGTCAACGAACCCATTTCTCCATTGGGATATTCAATGGAAACTTCGTTTGTCAGCATGATTTACAATTGGATCTACATCAACGAAGAGAAGATGCTGGTTCACCTCCTCGTTCGACCACCTCAGCTGCGTCTCTTCAAGAAAATCTTCGGTTACTCGGCTCAGACATTTCAGGACTTGCGGGGTAGATTCGCAATGATCTTAAGCAACAATCACTTCAGTTTGGGAAGGCCGAGAGCTAATGTGCCCAACATAATCGAGATTGGAGGTGTGCATCTGAGCGAAACACCGGAACCGTGTGATGAGCAGCTCCAGAGATTCATGGATGAAGCGGAGGAGGGAGTCATCTATTTCTCAATGGGTTTGGATATCCTGGTCCGTTTTCTGCCGGAGAATATGCAGCAGTCACTGATGCAGTCCTTCTCCAGACTAAAACAGCGGATTGTCTGGAAAAATGAGCTCTCAACGTCGCCCAACAACACGGACAAAATATATATGATAGCGAGGGCTCCTCAGCGCCATATTCTGTCCCATCCAAATGTCCGGCTTTTCATCAGCCAAGGCGGAATGCTGAGCGTGATGGAGGCGGTGTACAGTGGAGTTCCCATGCTTGGATTGCCGCTGTTCTTTGATCATTCCAGCAATATTAACCAGGTGCGACAAGCGGGAATGGCCAAGATCCTGGACCCAAATAATTTAAACGTTGATACGCTAACCAGTACTATTCTGGAGCTTCTTGAGAATCCTACATATTCCCAAAAAGCAAGAGAAATGTCGCAGTCCTTCAAGGACAGACCCATGAGTCCTTTGGACACTGCAGTCTGGTGGACGGAGTACACTCTGCGGCACCCGAATGCCACCCATATTCGCCTCAACTCCGGGGACATTTCACTGATGCGCTATTACCGATTGGACAGTCTGTTGACATATGGCCTTAGATTTGGACTAGTCATTGGATCCATAATCTTTTTAGGCTGGATGTGGTATCAGAATTATCAGGATAGTCGGAGGCATATTCCCTTAAAATTATCAATAAAGTCATCTTGATTGCATTTTCTCATATTTTGCGCTAAAAGTCTATTTAATTTCCAACGTAGTATAAAATAATAACAAATATTATTTACCATTATCAGTTATCGCAAAGCCTAACCTAATCTCTTGGTAATTACAAAGAGTTCTCTTTCTTTTCAAACTGAAAATGAGAATGCATTCGTTATCAGATAAATTCATTGGTTACGCTCGCAAATCGAACTAGAGCTTTCAGGAGCACAAACTAGATTAGATTGCGTTCATTTTGGGATAGAGCTCCGACATGAGCAGACGCAAATCGTGAAAATGCGCCTTGGCTGTAGTTGGCTGATGTTCCTGTGCTTATACGTGGGTTTTCACGAAGACCTCTCGCAGGCAGCCCACATCTTGGGTGTGTTTCCTTACTGGCAGTCCTCCCCGTTCCAGGTGGTGCGGCCCTTGGTGAGGGCATTGATCGAACGGGGCCACAATGTGACTATGATAACACCCGTGGGGCTAGTGGCCGACATCGAGGGAGTACGACACATACGCGTGCCAATGCTGAACCAACACATGCACGGTGAGTCAATATTTTGTTACTTTTTGTTTACTAGCATCTTATATTGTCGTAAATCAAGACAGAACTATTGGATTCCGACCTAATGACAGATTTCATAAAGAGCAAATGGGCAGAAAGTGAGCTGGCCTCTACAATGCTTTATAATATGTCTAAAGCTATACTCAGGGATGATCGTGTCCAACGGATGCTTCAGGACCGCAGTGAGCAATTCGATCTGGTACTATTAGAGTTAGGTCACCTGGACGCCCTCAATGGCCTGGCCGAGTTCTACAATGCCACCTTGATGGGAATCTCATCCTATCGCGAAAGTTGGCTTACAGAAGAGCTGGCAGGAAATCCAGCACCGAGTATCAACAAACCCATTTCTCCGTGGGGCTACATTATGGACCATTCGCTAGTCAGCATGTTTTATAATTGGATCTACATCATCGAAGAGAGGCTAATGGTAAACCTCATTGTCCGACCAGCTCAATTGCGCCTCTTTAAAAAAGTTTTCGGCTACTCTGAACAGAAGTTCGAGGACTTGAGGGCCAGGTTTTCCGTGATCTTGATCAATAACCACTTCAGTTTGGGAAGGCCCCGAGCCAATGTGCCAAACATTATCGAGATTGGCGGTGCTCATCTAAGCGAAGCCCCGGATCCGTGTGATGAGGAGCTACAGAGATTCATGGACGAAGCGGAGGACGGAGTCATATATTTTTCTATGGGTCAGGACATCCTAGTAAAGTTTTTGCCAAAAAATATGCAGCAAGTACTACAGCTGTCGTTCGCTCGACTGAAACAGAGGGTCGTATGGAAAAACGAGCTCTCCATGACACCCAACAAAACGGAGAAAATGTATATGATAGCGAGGACGCCCCAGCGCCATGTGCTGGCCCATCCGAATGTCCGTCTTTTCATCAGTCAAGGAGGAATACTGAGCGTGATGGAGGCGGTGTACAGTGGAGTTCCTATGCTCGGATTGCCGCTGTTCTTCGACCACTTTAGCAATATTCACCAGGTTCGACTGGCTGGTATGGCTGAGGTGTTAGATTTAAATAAATTAAACGAAAATATGCTAACCAGTACTATTCAGGAGCTTCTTGAGAACCCTAAATATGCCCAAAAGGCTAAAGAAATGTCGCAGTCTTTCAGGGACAGACCCATGAGTCCTTTGGACACTGCAGTCTGGTGGACGGAGTACGCCTTACGGCACCGAGATGCCACCCATATTCGCCTCAACTCCGGAGACATTTCACTGATGCAGTATTATCGATTGGACAGTCTGTTGACCTTTGGCCTCCGATTCGGATTAATTATTGCATCTATAATCTTTTTGGGTTATATGTGGTTTCGAAACCTTTGCAATAATCGGAGACAAATAAACTAATAAAGTGATATTTATTGCAAAGCCTTGCTTATGCACTTAACTTCTAATGTAAAAAAACTAACATTGATGATATGTTTAAAATTGAATCCATTAATACAAATTTTTCTCTCTTTTCAAACTGAAAATAATAAGGCATTCGATATCAATTACGTTAAATGGTTCTGCTCTCTAAAAAGAGCTAAAGCTTTTGGTGCTCAACTTAGATTAGATTGTGTTTATTAGTGGATAGAGCTCCGACATGAGCGGACGGAAATCGTGAAAATGCGCCTTGGCTGTATTTGGCTGGTGTACCTATGCTTGAACCTATACGTGGATCTCCATGGGGACCTTTCGCGGGCAGCCAACATATTGGGTGTTTTTCCCTACTGGCAGCGCTCTCCGTTCCAGGTGGTGCGGCCCTTGGTGAGGGCATTGGCCGAGCGAGAACACAATGTGACCATAATAACATCCGTGGGAATACTTGACGACATCAAGGGAGTGCGACACATACGCATAGCCATGCTGCAGCAACATTGGGATGGTGAGTAAGAAATTTCTTGTTCGTTGTTGCTTTAATTGTCCAATGGCGATAGCACAAAGCTTGAACCACATTATGAACCAAAGTATAAAAAAGAAAAATAAATGAGAATGCTTACATTGTGCCAGATTACTACTCAGTTCTTGTTCCATTTGTATTTGCACGATTAGACAAACAGCTGATATTTGAAAACAAAATTGTAGATATAGAGCAGTTGCAATGTCAAAAGCGGACTCTTTTATGAAAAGGAATTCTATCTAATCAGTTATCAGTTCATTTTATTGCCATAAAATGGAGCGAAGCTTTTGAAAAGTTTTTGCATTTCAGATTAGATTTTCTTCATTTACGTACCGATCTCCGACATGTTCAGACGGCAGGCGGTAAAATGCATCTAAATTGTGTTTGCCTGCTCCCTCTCCTGCGTCTGAATTTGGCTGCGGCGGCCAACATCCTGGCAGTTTTTCCTTTTCGCTATAGCTCACCCTTTCAGGTGGTAAGACCCCTGATACAGGCTTTGCTGCAACGAGGTCACAATGTGACCATGATAACAGCGGAGGGTCTGCTGTCCGACATCGCGGGAGTTCGACACATACGAGTGCCCATGTTAAACCAACATATAAAAGGTTTTAGTCACTTTCCACGTTGGGGAAGCCTCTAAAATAATAAGATAGTGCATTTTGAACTCTCTTTTTTTGTTTGTATAAACCCTGAACTAAATTTGGATTTCCCTGCAGAAATGATCGACTCAGATCAATGGCTGGACTTCTTTCGGAACAAGTGGACGGAGGGCATAATAGCCTCTACAATGCTTTACAATATTTCGCGAGCTGTTCTCAGCGACAACGGTGTTCAAAGGATGCTGCGAGATAAAAGCGAGCACTTCGACATGGTCATGGTGGATGCAAGTCATCTGGATGCCCTCTACGGTCTGGCCGAGTACTACAACGCCTCCTTGATGGGCTTGTCCTGTGTGCGCCAAAACTGGAAAACAGAAGAACTGGCGGGAAATCCGGCACCGACCATCTACGATCCCATCTCTCCTGTAGGCTATTCGATGGACCACTCCTTGTTCAGCATGATCTACAATTGGATGTTCATCACCGAGGAGAAGATGCTGGAGAGCTTGATCCTCCGACCACCTCAGCTGCGCATCTTTAAGAAGTACTTTGGCTACTCGAAGCAGAAGTTCGAGGACTTGGGAGCCAGGTTCTCGGTTATCCTGATCAATAGTCACTTCAGCATGGGAAGGGTGCGAGCCAATGTGCCCAATCTCATTGAGGTAGGAGGCTTGCACCTCAGCGAAACCCCAGAGCCGTGTGATGCCGAGCTGCAGAGATTTATGGACGAGGCAGAGCACGGAGTCATCTACTTTTCGATGGGTTTGGACATCCTGGTCAAGTATCTGCCGGACAACATGCAGCAGCCACTTCTGCAGGCATTCTCCCGGGTGAAACAGCGAATCGTGTTGAAGGACGAGCTCCTCACCACTCCCAATAAAACGGAAAAGATATATACAATTTCAAAAGTCCCGCAACGCCAAGTGCTGGCCCATCCCAATATCCGGCTGTTCATAACTCAAGGAGGACTACTCAGCATGATTGAGGCGATAGACAGTGGAGTCCCAATGCTTGGTTTACCTTTGTTCTACGACCACTTTACTAATATGCATCGGGCAAAGCAATGTGGTATAGCCGAGGTCGTGGACTGCAACAACCTCAACGCCGACACTCTGACTAACACCATTCAGGAGCTCATAGAGAACCCCAAGTATGCTTTCAGAGCTAAGGAAATGTCCAAATCTTTCAGAGACAGACCCATGAGTCCTCTGGACACTGCTGTTTGGTGGACAGAGTACGTCCTGCGCCACCGCGATGTTAATCACATTCGCCTAAATAAGGAGGGCATTCCCCTGATCCAGTACTATCGATTGGATTATCTGTTAACGTGTGTTACCCGCGTTGGCTTCGTCATGGGAGTGCTTCTCTTTGTCGTCTTCAGATTTTGTCGGAGAAGGCGCGAAACTAAGAGTCGCCTTCGGGAAAGAGAAAGAATCTACATGCAAATTATGAATGGTAAGGAATTAGAGCCACAGCTGCATTAACAGTATTGTATATTACTAAAATAAATCTTAAAAATAAGTCTCGGTTAGCATATGATTTGTATAAACGTAGTTTAAATGTTTTTGTGTATCTTTTTGTAGCATTACTTTGGTTGCCAGTCGTTTGTGGTTTTCTAATTGAAATTTCAATATTTGAAAACGTTAGTATACTGAGAATACCCTTCATATTTTATGACGGTGAATTTATATTAATTTATATTGGAACAAATATTTTAAATAGTTATTGACAATTTTAAAAGAAGTTACATCGTTAAAACGGACAAATAATTAATAAAATATAATAATTTTTATATTTATTTGTTGACTTAATGAAAACTAATTAAATTAATTAAAATTAAAATGTATTCTTCTTCAACATCAGATTACGGCAGTTAGCTTGCTAATAAACAATGGCGATAATCGGAGACAAATTAACATACCAATAGCCATAGCCATAGCCTTTAATATGGGTTTAAAGTCTATTATATTGAACAAAAAAAAGAAAAAATGTTGTTCTCCCAGTAAAAAAAATGTTGTTCTCCCAGTAAACAACAAAATCCCTACAACGGTTTAGGGAGAACGTGGTAAAAATTAAAAAAATCCATTGTTTTTCCTCTTTTGAAACTGAAAATGATAATATATTTGATATCAGTTACGTTCAACGTTTCTGGTCTGAAATCGAATTAGAGCTTTCAAGAGAACTACTTAGATTAGATTGTGTTCATTTGTGGATAGAGCTCCGACATGAGCGGACTGAAATCGCAAAAATGCACCTTGGCTGTAGTTGGCTGGTGTACCTGTTTTTGAACCTATTCGTGGATCTTCATGGAGACCTTTCGCAGGCAGCCAACATCTTGGGTGTCTTTCCGTTCTGGCAGCACTCCCCCTTCCAGGTGATGCGGCCTTTGGTGAGAGCATTGGTGGAGCGGGGCCACAACATAACCATGATAACACCCGTGGGAAAACTGACCGACATCGAGGGAGTGCGACTCATAAGCGTGCCCATGCTGAACCAACAGTGGGATGGTAAGTTAGCAATTTCTAGCTTGTTGTTTATATGGTAGTAAATCCCTTCCGAAGCATTTCTACTAATTGAAATGCAATTGCTTAATTATGCCTTATTATTAGTTAGTAGTTCAATTTGTATTTGCTAGTTAGACAAACAGCTGATACTTTGAGACAACATTATCGATATCAGGAAGTTGCAAAGCCAAAAAAGCACATACTATCTAATCAATTATCAGTTCATTTTATTGCCATACATCGAAATCGAGCTTTTGAAAATGTTTGTACAATTCAGATTAGATTTTGCTCATTTACGTACCGCTCTCCGACATGTGCGGATGGTAGGAGCCAAAATGCGCCTCGGTTGTGTTTGGCTGGTGTACCCGTGTCTGCTCCTTCTCCAGTGCCTAAATTTGACTGCGGCGGCCAAAATCCTGGGAGTTTTTCCCTTCCGCCATAGCTCACCCTTTCAGATGGTAAGACCCCTGATACGGGCGTTGCTAGAACGAGGTCACAATGTGACCATGATAACTGGGGAAGGCCTGCTGTCCGACATCGCGGGAGTTCGACACATACGAGTGCCCATGCTGAACCAACATAATAGAGGTTAGTCGCATTTTGCTTTGGGGAACCCTCTAACAAAGATAAGATAGTGCCTATTTTTTTGAACTTTTTTTGTTTACTGATTAAAATAGTTTTTTTATAAACCCTGTACTAACTCTGGCTTTTGATCCCTGAAGAAATGGTCGACTCCGACCAACTGCTGAACTTCTTGCGGAACAAGTGGACGGAGGGCGTGACAGCGTCTGCAATGCTTTACAATATTTCCCAAGCCGTTCTCAGCCACGACGGTGTTCAACGGATGCTACGAGATAGAAGCGAGCACTTCGACATGGTCATGGTGGACGCAGGTCATCTAGATGCCCTCTACGGTCTGGCCGAGTACTACAACGCCTCCCTGTTGGGCTTGTCCTGTGTACGTCAAAACTGGAACACAGAAGAACTGGCGGGAAATCCGGCACCGACCATATATGATCCCATCTCCCCTGTAGGCTTCTCGATGGACCACTCCTTGTTGAGCATGATTTACAACTGGATGTTCATCACCGAGGAGAAAATGTTGGAGAGTCTGGTTGTGCGATCAGCTCAGCTGCAGGTCTTCAAGAAGTACTTCGGCTACTCAAAGCAGAAGTTCGAGGACTTGAGGGCCAGTTTCTCGGTCATCCTGATCAATAGTCACTTCAGCATGGGAAGGGTGCGAGCCAATGTGCCCAATCTCATTGAGGTAGGAGGCTTGCACCTCAGCGAAACCCCAGAGCCGTGTGATGCCGAGCTGCAGAGATTTATGGACGAGGCAGAGCACGGAGTCATCTACTTTTCGATGGGTTTTGACATCCTTGTAAAGTATTTGCCGGACAGCATGCAGGAGCCACTGTTGCAGGCATTCTCCCGGGTGAAACAGCGGATTGTGTGGAAGAATGAGCTCTTTACGACTCCCAATAGAACGGGGAAGATATATGCAATGGCCAAAGTGCCGCAGCGTCAGGTGCTGGCCCATCACAATGTCCAACTGTTCATAAATCAAGGAGGACTACTCAGCGTGATGGAGGCGATAGACAGCGGAGTTCCAATGCTTGGTTTACCTTTGTTCTTCGACCACTTTACTAATATGCATCGGGCAAAGCAATGTGGTTTTGCCGAGGTCTTGGACTGCAACAACCTCAACGCCGACACTCTCACTAACACCATTCAGGAACTCATAGAGAACCCCAAGTATGCTTCAAGAGCCAATGTAATGTCCAAGTCTTTCTGGGACAGACCCATGAGTCCTCTGGACACTGCTGTTTGGTGGACAGAGTACGCCCTGAGGCATCGCGATGTTAAGCACATTCGTCTGAATAAGGAAGGCGTTTCCCTGATCCAATACTACCGATTGGATTATCTGCTTACGTATGTTGCCCGCGTTGGCTTTGTCGTGGGAGTGCTTCTCTTTGTCGTCTTCAGATTATGTCGGAGGAATCGCACAACTCAGAATCGCCTTCTGGAAAGAGAGAGAAACTACATGCAAATTATGAATGGAAATGAATAAGAGCCACAGATGCTTTAACAGTATTATATACTCCTAAAATAAATGTTAAAAATAAGTCTCATAGTAAAAGTATGCTTTTTACAAAATTAGTTTAAATGCGTTTGTGTATCTTTTTGTAGCATAACTTTGGTTGCCAGTCGTTTATGGTTTTAATATTTGAAAATGTTAATTTACTAAAAATACCTTACATCTTTAATAATAGTGAATATATATATTTATATTGGACAGAATATTTTATATAGTGTTTAACATGGCTAAAACTGGCAAAAATTGGATAAAATTGAAAAATTTTTATTTTAAACTTGCTAAAGAGATTTATTAACTTGATGAAAACTAACACAGAAAATCTGAATTAAAATAAATTTTTTTTGGCTTAGTTAGGAATGGACAATCAGTAAATTGCAATGGCATACATATATTAGCTTTCAAAAGTTAGCTTCCTCATAATTTCTAATTTTTATTTGTTTTATTATAGTTCAAATTTATTAATAATGAGTATAATTAATGAAATGTTATTAATAGAATAAACTCAGATTTATATTATTTAAAAAGTTGTTTGATGGAAAAATATTTGGTTATTAGCAATTCATGTGTTTGGCAAACTCAGTTGATCAAATATTTTTCTGCACTCACAAGAAGCTATGATGTGATTATTTGATTAAGTCATTATCATTATATTTCTGTAGATTCCAGGAGCTTATTTGCTTTAAATACTTATATATTCTTTTTGAGCCAACTTTTTGGGTTGTTGATGTCTTCTCCTGCATTTGCAGATGTTTTAATGTTTGTATTCCCGTACACTCTTCACCTGAATTAACGAACCTGGAAAATAAAGAACCTATTGACGTCAGAGAAGTGAAAACCAGAAGTTGTCCTTGATATGCGGCTACGTCAGAAAGGCAGAACCTGCTGAATCTGCCTTTCACCAGATTCACTTAGCGAAACACTCACAGTGAAAAAATCGTAAATCTAGTAATTCTTCCGGAAATCGAGTTGAATATATTTACGCAGGTCAGAGAGGGGATTTCGAACTCAAAACCTTTAAACGAAATGCTTATCTTAATGCCTCAATATAAGTTCGACCTGTTTAGTTCAAAAAGGTTGATGTTTAATTAGGTCGTTGTTTTCTCCTGAAACGAGCTGAGCATGAACTCATTGCTAGACTTCTCAGTGGGCATAATAAAGGCTTTAAGCAGTTGGCTTAACTGTCGAATTTCATGGCAATTGACAAATATACGAACAGTTACAACGAATGGTGACACACTTTCAGAACAACAGACAGCCGCTCGCCGGCAGAATGCACAATATATGAAAATATGAATTCGTGAACAGAAGAAATATACACTGTGACTATGGCAGCCCCGTGTGCTGTGTTTTTAATTTTCCATTTCGAGGTTTATTTGCTCAGTGCGCGGCATTCTTTTGTTTACGATCTGCGCTTGGTTAAATCCGCAGTCGGAGCGAGAACAGAAGGCAACGAGGTCACCAGACTCCGAAAGCGATTAATTAATGGCACTCGTTCTCCACTGCCAAAGATCCCCCTCTTAATTGCTCCGCTAATACTGCGACTAAGTGGCCAAGTGTGTGCTATCGGCTTGTGCAATGGCTTTGCTAATTAGTTGGCTGCGTGAAAAGTTCATTTCCATCTGCCGGCGCGTCGTTAATTGTCCGGCTTCAACTACTTGCCTCTGCAGTTGTCACTTCATTGCCAAAACACCAGCTTATTTTCCATTGCCTTGGCTCATTGTGCCACAAATTATTAGTTGCATCCTTGATCTCAAACGGTAAACGAGACCAGCCCTCTCCATCAACATCAACATCTACATCTGCAACTCTGAACTGAACTCAGTGTCAACTGCTTTTCCGCGGAGCCATAAACGAGAGCGCCGCTCCATCCAATTTCACGTGCCCAAATATGTTTATTATTTATATACTTTTCAGGCAAACGAGCCGAGTTCCAGTTGCGTGCCTCAAATGCCCAAAATGTTGGTTTGACAGTTTGGCCAAGAATACGCCTCTTTTGGGCAGTCTACCAATTGCTAAAAAAATTGAAATAGAAATATAGTTTTGCATAATTTATGCACGGGCCGGCGTGGCTGCAGACGGAATGAGTACGGCCATAACTTAGGCCAGAGTTTCAAACAAACTGTTAATCTGCTGCCGACGCGTAGCTGCGAAGCAGCAGCGGGGATACCCTTTCGATCATTAGCTGAAAAAAATTGTACAAATCATTTACACTTAGGAAAACACCATTTATAACTTTTAATGGTATCTCCACAGCCAGAGTGTGATTTGGGAAGACGTAATAGACTTGGAAACTCATCCACAGCAACAGTTAGTTATCTAAAACTAATGAAATATCTTAAGACTATTAAATTTATAGATTGTATAGTCATATTCATAAACCTACAGGCTTTGCCATTTCTGAATTTCTTGGTCCTATTATTTTAGATTTACATTCAACGAATCTACTCTCCCTTGCATCTATGTAAGAGATGCCAAAGTTATTCTAGCATCTCATGGCATTAACCCCTTTTCGGAGATCAAACAATCGGCGGGTGCTGGCCGTGATTGGCATGCCAGAGCGGCGCGGAGAGCGCGGCTGCCCGTGGGTTGAGGCAGAAGCCGGGGCAATTTGACGCTTAAGCGCACCGCTGCAGAGTCGCAGCCTCAGTTCGTCGGCGACAGTCGAACGCGAAGCACGAATCATTCCGGTACGCGCAGAGTTTCCCCCAAGTGAAACTAAAAACCAAGCCGAAGACCGAACAAGAAGTCAAATTGAAATGAAATCGAATCGAAGTGGCAGGCAAAAGACTCGAGCCGCAAACTTGAACTTGCTCAGTGTGCGAAACCAATTAGAAAATGCAGCCAGCAGTGATTTTTAGGCAAGAAGTGATTGAGTGCCAGAAGCTAGATTGGTAGATTGGTATTTGCCCCGTGGAAAACTGGGCACTGCAGTTGGCGACTTTGTTGAGTCATTGAGCAGGGTTTTCGGTCAAAAATCATAATATGTGTGTCAAATATTTGTCTGTTTGCCTGCTGTAATATTTGCGCAGCCAGCTTTTGTTAATGAAACGCCGCGGCCGTGCGTCAACACAAACAAAACAATTCGCGAGGCAGATGCCCCGCGAACGGCGGAATGCCTCTGGCAAATTTCGAATAGTTTTGAATTAGTTCCGTTTTTGGCAGCCGTTCCGTGCCGGCTACTTGCATAATGGCCAAGCGCGACTTACGGCTAAATGGGCATTTTGAACGCATCCACACGCCAGAGGCCCAGCGATCCGAAGACCCAATGATCAGTGGGCCAACTCTCGCTTTCTCACACCTCTCTCTCCGCCTCGGCTTTGCTCTCCGCCTCAGCTATTTGGCTTAATTTTTTCTGTTTTTTTCTTTTTTTCTTTTTCTCAGTCAATATTTACCTTTTTTGTTTTGCTCGCCGCTTACGTAAGGCGTAAGCCCGTCTGGCCGGCTCCAGGCCAAGTCTCCGCCTTCGCCGCCGCCGCCGCCACCTCCCGGGCCGTCCCGATCTCGGCCTGAATCCCAGTCCCAGTTGCATTTGCAGCTCGCGGATCCCGGTCAGCTGCTTTTCCCCCACCAACCAGCTGAGTTTTCCCCACTTCCCCACATTGGTGACTCTCTTCGACGCTCTTTTGGCACACTGACCAGCTCTTCAATTGGCCAGGCCATTACAAAATAGCCACATTCTGCTATTGGAATAGTTGCTTTCAATACACTCGCCACCGCGACGAATGCGGCATTGCGCAAAGCGAGGTCCAATTTGCATATGAAACACATTTCGTGTAATCATATCTGCATATCTGTGATTTATGGCCAAGAGAAGAGCCGCCAGCTGATCGGTGATGCGATTCTCCGGCGGTCTCTCTGCTTTTCTCTTAGCGTTTCTCTGCATCGACAGCTGGTCGAGCAACTTTCAAGGAAAGTGCAAGTGTTGCCATGGCATTGTCATAACTACCACAAATTGCTCAGAGAGCTCAGCGAGACGGAGAGATACATAAATGTGTAAAAATAGTGAAAAGTTGTAAGATATAAATGGTAAAAATGTGCAAAATAGAAAAAGGCCTTCCAGCAATGTCGTGGCTTTTGAAAAGAAGGAAGTGGCAGTGGGTTACAGTGGGTTTGCTGGGGGCGTGCCAATTGCCGATATGTGTTATGGCCCCGTTTTGTTATTTCTTTTAAGGAAGCGGAAATTTTAGTTAGTTGAATTAACACCCTTGTGGTCTGGCAGAAGTTTTCCATTTCGGGTGATTAACAGATATTTATGGTCACGAAAAAAGTTCGTTAGCTTCTTTTGAGACCTTCCCGGCCTGGTTTCCGGTCTCGCCATTCAGTCAGTCAACGCATTGTCATTGAGTCTGTCTTTTTATGTAAAAAAATAAAACAAATTCATATTTATGCGCGTTCATAATGTGAAATAAACAACGAAATGAATTCCTAATTAATCATACGCCCTGTGAGCATGCAAAATATTATATTAAGTGACCTCCCGTAAGGGAAACTAACGCGGCAATAAAAACAGACCTGGCGAAGCAAAATTGAATAATGTCTGTATTAGTTTAAGACATGCACCGGCACAGTGAGCAAATTTGAAAATAATCGCCAGCAATTTAAATTGAGACCACCGCCGCCGACCGGGGCTGGAAAAGCTGAGCCAGCTTGGCCAGCTTGGCCAGCTGCTTTGAGCCAAGTCGACTTCACTCGGAGTCAAGCGCAAGATCAGTGAGACAGAGACGCCGCCTCTCGCCTCTCGTCTCTCGAGCTGTTGACATTCGCGTCTTTGTCTTGGCCATGACCAAGAAGTTGGCTCAGAAGCGTTGCGCACTTCGATTCGATATTCGGTGTTTGCTGTTCGGTGTTCGGTGATCGGTGATCGGTGCCCGCGACTACAAATTCGGCTTTGACGCTGGCAAACACATTAGGCCATAACACGGACCACCGACTAATGCATTATTCCGATTTGTTTACCCAGTCGAAGTATATGCGCACGATGACAACCACCAGATGGCCACCACTTCTGAGCCTCGTGCTCCTGGGACTGGCACTGCTCCTGTTCAGTGATTCCACCTCTTCGATTGCCATCGCTCCGTCCACATTTGGCACTGCCATAGCACGTGCCGGGAAGATATCCAACACGCTAAAGGTGAGTTCAAGAACCCCGGGATAGCTAAAATGTAGTTTCCAATACCATGGAGTATCTTAGAATAAATTAAGTGCTGCTGGCGGAGACAAAAGAAGCTAGCTCTGTGGAGCGTGCCCGTTTCGAGCATTTCGGCTGACTCGGCCATTTACCATTTACGCTGGCATTAAATCAAAGCCACAAGTGGCCAAGTGTGACTTTGACATCGTGTCGCAAATTTGTTGCCGCCCCGAAAGTAACCTAACACCTTGCCGTCTCAACAGGTAGCCGCAATGAACGCTGAGCCACTGTCTCGTGTGTTTGGGCCAAGTCGGTTGCCGCCGCTGCCGGTCACTGCATTTACATGTGCCCGTTAATGGAGTTTATGGCTCACCAAACTGGCAAGCTGGCCAGCTGGCAAACTGCCCAATTGCAAAGGGGAGTTCTATTGTTTTATGGGCCATGTGAAGCGCCCGCCTATAGGTTTCTTGGCACCTGCTAATTAGGCTCGGGGGAAGGGAAGGTCACGGGGGTGGGAGAAGCCAAACATAGCTCAAGCCTTCCGACAGCTTCTCTAAAAATATTCGATCCGAATTAATATTCCAATGCAGTGGATGACATTACGAATATATTAGCCGAGTGCAAAGACCCAAAACGACTTGTCTATACACTTGGCCCACATATTGAATGAGCTTTATGATCGATCCATCGCTACCAATTGTCAAAAGTTAACTCAACGCAAATGCAGTGCACAGGGGCACATTTATAGCACCCATAATCACGTGCATAGAATTATCTTTTTTCGATCCCAAAACGAAAATTAAAGTATTTAAATCGCCCTCAATCAGCACATTATGCCCATCATGAGGCCATAACTGAATAAATATGGCAATTAAAACACTGAAACATTTCCGTTTGCCGGTCGGATAACATTGACTGATAAAAGGCCGACATCGGCACCGAGCCAGGCTAACAACAAGTGGGTCTACAACTACAGAATGCACGACCACGAAAGCACAATGGCCAAATGTCTGGTCTGTGCTGAGCCATTGCGTGCCTTACATAACCCGGCCATAAAAACAATGATTACAAGCACTGAAAAATAAACAAAACACAGCCAAAAAATGTATTTAAAACTTTGAACAACCGTCGGACAGACTATAACAAGTGCAGCTCTAGCAAGATGGCAAATTTTGAGTTAAGCTAAAGATACGACAACTAGATACCCAGGAAATTTTATAAATGTAAACTAAAACTATATATTGGGTTTCCATCCTAATTACTTATAAGAAAATGAATTCCTTAATTTATTTTATTTTTCTAATATAGAAAACATTAGACTATTAACCTGTTACCTGGCTAGACATACTCCGTTTTGATTTGTACAACCCGAGGTACTTTAATGACTGCCATGCCAAAGCGAAAAATCGAGGAAAATCGAGGAGCAAGTGGAATTAAATTCACAGCGCAACTAGAGAGCTCGGCTCAAAAGGCTTCAGACGGCTGAAAGCGCAAGTTGCAAGTTGTTAGCGGAAGAGCGAACGAACGCGTTGATCCCGGGTGCCCAGAGTCTCGGCTGTGACAGCTTCCCAGTGTCACTCAGCCTGTCAGTGCTCCTCCTCCTCCTTCTGCTCCACCATCCACCGAGTTCAATAAATCAAAGTTTACGGCTCCGCTGTGCACTGTGCATTGCGAATTTTCGCGGTTGTCAAACGATTGCATAAAACAAAAGCATAGCCAAAAGCAGTCGGCAAACGAACGATCGTAGCCCCAATGGCCTGTCCCCGGAATTTTGCGACCGCGGCGATCGCGACTCTTGTGGTGCTGGCCATCGGTCTAATTGTCTTGGCAATTTGTGTGCAGCGACCGAATGAATCCGGCCAGCGGATCATAGTCACAACAGAGAGAAAGTCCGAGGTGGAGGAGGGTTTGGAATTGGGCTCTCTGAGCGGTGATTTGCAAGATTTACCAGCCGAAGCGCTTTTGTTAATCGCCACAACGACCAGCACATCGACAACGCCACTGCCAGTGGCTGGATCCACAACAATATCACCGGGAAATGGGGAAAAAAGCGAAAACTCTTCCGGGTCACTGGACATGCGCCAAAGCCCCCAAATCGTCCGTTCTACCACGGTTCGTACTCCATTTGGTTCTTCTTATGCAATATACATATAACCGATGCATTGTTGCATCGAAGCTTTCTATATCTGTCTTTTTGTATGCATTTCATTTCGCATTTATTTTTGGCTTTCGAGCGTGGCGTGAAAGCGCGCCTCATTGCATAATGCTTGCATTGTAAGTGGCTAAATATTATGCGAAATTCGCAATGCAACTGGCGGTCGGGCAGCCCTCCTCCATTTGCATATTCGAACAGCGCCGATCCAAGGATTGAATTTGAGATTCGGCTGACATTCCACATTGATTGACAGATCTTTAAGCCTTAATTATTTTCCTACGCCTTGAACAATGACCCACTTCTTGAGCCGAACTGCTGCGTGCCTTGTTATCGCCAACAAGCGCATTAAGCAGTTATAATTAAAGCCAACATCGATCGGAACGGGGCTTAATAGAAAACTGTTATAAACCAGCTACACCCACATTAGCATACGGTTGTAGATATAGCAAGACGAAGCCCGAATACCTTGCAGCAATTGAGCTCGATTTCGTTCGCTCTGCCAATATTTACCCAGGGCAGAGTGTGCGGCAGGCGTAATTAGCATAACAACAGTCGTAAAAGGTGAACTTGAATCGGTGCTCGGTGCTCCACAGCGGCGGCGGCGGCGTCTAACTATGTCATGATTCACCGTCAGATACGGAATCACTTACAGATACAGATACATTTCGGCTGGGAACACACGCCCCGTGGGCGCCTGGGAACCCGAGATTGGCATTTCCTCCAGCAGCACGTGACTGTCATAGTGGCCAATTCCCCTGATGGAGACAGACAGACAGACAGACGGCAGTCGCCTAATTGCCGGCAACCGAGCACTCGAGTTATGCAAATGGCATTTCAATTAAGCGACGCGCCGCAGTCGGTGAAGGTTGCCCTGCCCGTTAACAGTTAACGCCGCTTTACAAATCGGACAGCCCCGAAATTGTCATCGGTCATTGGATCAACCTGGACATGAGCTTTTGCACAAGGCGCCGTAGCATGTTTTGTAAATTGCTGTTAAATGCAGGGCAAAAAAAGAAAGAATAATTGCAATTGTACGTCTACTTTTAATTGCAGTCAATTATCTTCTGACGGTTCACAGAGATAAAAACTACAGTAATATTGTTTTATTTCAAGTTACACAGCAATAAATCTTATACTTTTCTTAAAAGTTTAATTTTTCCCAGAGTTCTTTATAAGTTGTCTTGGATAATGCTACTAGTCTTGTTTTTTTTAATATTTTTATCTCTTCTTTAATATTTCCCTCCTTAAAATATTTAACATTTTCCAATCTTTTAATTACAGGAGACAACGGCCTGGAAGACCCTGACCTCGCATCCGAATTCACTTGTTCAGCTGCTGCCTTCGCGGGCCATGCGAGTGGTCCAGGAGGTGGTGCGATCTCTGCGGGTGAGTCTCCAACTCGGGCTACGTCCTTGAACCACGGGTGCGGCAAATGCCAACGGTTAGAGCCTCTTTAGGCCAAGTGGCCAATCAATTCTCAACTTGAACGTGGCCAGCCAGCTGGCCAAACATGGATGTGGATGCAGGTGCAGCTGCTGCTCGGGGCTGAGGTCGCGGAGCTCAATAGCAGCAGAGAAAGAGCTGACAATTGTCCGCCCCCCAAACCGGGCAATCGAGTCGATCTAAGCCGAAAACTGGCTTTTTGGTTTTTTGGCCATTTACCATTGGCCATTGGCCATTGACCGAGTTGGTTGCGAAACTCTTGCATGGCACATGGCATACTTCTCTGCGCCGGTTCTATTCGCCCAGAGCAGAATTTCGCACTCCGATGCAAATTGGTTGCGCAACTCGGATCTTTCGGCATTCACAAGTGGCAGGCAAATTAGTGGGCATTAGAGTGGGCTCGCCTTTTTACATAGTGGTCATTGGTGCAGCAAATTATGTTTGCTTGTCGTAATATTCACTTAGAACCTTTTAAGAGCCGAGCGAACACAGATTCACCACCTTAAACTGACCAATAGACCATAAAATACAAGATTTAGAGGCCAAAATAGACAAAGATGCTTAAAAGTTTAAATGTTTAATTTACTTAACCATTTTCAATGACAAATGGTTGCTAAGTTTCGGCTAAGAATTTGTTTTTAAATATATAAGCCGGTTTTAAATTAATTAAGCGAGTCTGAACATTCTTGCCTTCCACATTTAATGTTCATTTAAGCGATATTGTAACCCATGAATAGGTATATTGACAGTGTTAAGAGTATTTTGAATGGATACAGGATACATCTATTAATTTTCATTTTATTTCCCACAGAAAGAGCGTGAGATTGTGGCCACCACAACATTGGGCAAGGTGCGTGGTCGCTACCAAAAGTACAGATCGGGAGAGCGGGGAGGCTACTACAGTTTCAAGGGCATGCGCTATGGGGCAGCGCCGACAGGAGCCAGAAGGTAAGTTAAAATATCAAAAATAGCAAATTTCCAGATTTAAGATCTCATCTCTGTTTCCAGATTCCGAGCTGCTGAGCCTGAGAAGCCTTGGTCTGGCATTCGCGATGCCTCCCGAGAGGGTCAGAGCTGTCCGCACAAAAACATGATTCTGGACACCTTCAAGGGCGACGAGGATTGCCTGTTTGTAAACGTTTTCACCACACGAATGCCAAAGGAAGAGGACTCCGGGGAACAGCCCAAGCTGCCTGTGATGGTGTGGCTCCATGGCGGAGGTTTCTCCTTCGGCTCCGGCAACTCCTTCCTCTATGGCCCTGACTACTTGGTGACCGAGGATATTGTCCTCGTGACACTAAACTATAGACTGGGTCCTCTGGGCTTCCTCACAGCCGGTCCCGATGCACCCGGCAACCAGGGACTCAAGGATCAAGTGCTGGCACTCAAATGGGTGCGGGATAACATTGCTGCCTTCGGAGGGGATCCCAATCAGGTTACTGTTTTCGGAGAGTCAGCGGGAGCCTCTTCCGTGCAGCTGTTGCTCCTGTCGCCCCTTTCAAAGGGCCTGTTTCACCGCGCAATTTCCCAGAGCGGCTCTGCCCTCAATCCCTGGTCCATGTCGGCCAGCTCCAGTCAGCGAGCTGCTCGTCTGGCCGCCAATCTGGGCTATGTGGGTGCCAACAACACTGAGGAAATTCTCGACTTCCTGCGCCGGGTGCCAGCCATGAAGCTGGTGGAGGCGGCTCCTACGACGATCACAGCCGAAGATCAGCGCAACAACATAGGCCTGCCATTTGTGCCCGTGGTGGAGGGATACTGGAACCAGGACTCGCAGGAGGAGAAGTTCTACGAGCAGCCCTTCCTCACCCAGCACCCCAGCGATATGTACCAGACGCAGAACTTCAATAGCGACGTGGCCTACATGACGGGTTACAACACACACGAGGCGATGCTGTTCATAAGACGTGAGTGACTAGCTTTTATGACAGAAGTTTACATATTCTATATTTCTTTTTATTGTTTCCTTACCAGGACTAAGGAAGAATCCCCAACTGTTGAGCATCATTGAGAATGACTTTGGCCGCTTGGTGCCGCAGGACTTGAATGTGACGCATGTCCATGACCGGGTTACCCGCGAGATAAGATCCTTTTATTTGGGCAACAAGCACGTGGGCATTGAGTCCGTGGACGAGATGATAGCGGTGTGTACTCCACTGACGATCTTTGAATATCCAAAATAATATTAACACCTTATTTTTTGATCCTTAGCTCCTCACCGATCTCATGTTCCTGCAGGGCATCCGTCGTACGGCCCGGAACCATGCCAAATACGGCAATGCGCCGGTTTACATGTACAGGTTTTCCTTTGACGGTGCTCTGGGGTTGTATAAGCGGATGCTGGGTATTCCCAGACCCGGAGTATGCCACGGCGATGAGCTGGGCTATTTGTTCAAGTTCGGCTTCTTTAACCTGAGCCTGGACCCCAAGTCGATGGAGGTGCAGGTCAAGAACCGCATGGTGCGCATGTGGACGAACTTTGCCAAATACGGGTAAATAACATCGATGAATCCTTCGAACTTCTCCCACTTAAGAGGTTTCTATTGCAGCACTCCCACGCCAGACACAGAGGACCCCTACCTGACCACCAAGTGGGCGCCCATCGACCCCACCAACGTGATGAACAGTCTCAACTACATGGACATTTCGGCCAATCTGGCCATGAAGACGAATCCCGAGCCTGAGCGTCAGAGGTTCTGGGATGAGATGTATCAGCACTACAATGGTGCTGCCATGTAAACACACCACAATCTACACCACACACACTCCACACACACACCCACATCACACACTCACGCCACACAAGCACACATTTCGTATTGCCATTTTGTGAAAGATCGCGCGAAACCCAGAATATTTAAATGCAAATTTCATTGTACAATTTTCGTAGTTTGTAGGAATCGTTAGCTATACTATTAGCTATTATTGTTAGCCCTTAGCCCGTAAGAGTTCCAGCATTTAGCCCCTTCCACCCACTACACTCACCACACACAAACATACACACACACCCTGTATACACTCATACCCAAAGTCAGGACTTGTTTCTTCCTTTCCTTAAAGTGTAAATAGTCACAGTCTATCGCCAAACTATTGGCACACGATGTTTTTGTAAATTAAAAGAAATATTTTATTATTTGATTGACTTTTATTGGCCATCTTTTGGGGAAATTTATGTTTTTGTCAAATCCATTTCGTGAACGCAGGTTGCAAACTCTTCCAGGAACGTCAGCTAACAGATCAGCGCATCATCAAACTACAGCAAAAAATATGAGTTTCTCAAATATAGGTGGCGCCTTGGAAAACGAATTGGAAAGCAGTTCCCAAACGGAAAAGCAGTTTAAAAAGCAGTGCATTAGACCTAGTCGTAAAACTAGCTTTTCGTTTTAGCCAATCTTAAAACCGCGGCGGTCTAAGTATTATCGATAAGTCATTGAGCTATCGATATCGGTATTTTTAAATTTATATTTATTTTGTAAAATACAAATAATATACAAATGTTTTTTTTTTAAGTAGACGTAGTATAGCTATGATTATTTAATAAAAATTGTTTTTAGTTGTCAATATTCTTAGAGTTCACAGGGATTGATTCCTAGTAATTAAGGAAAATTAACTGATATCCAAATATCTTAAGTTCTGTGTACCATCGGCCATTATTATTATTATATAAATTATAAAAATATAAATTCCAGCGTAGTCGTACCGCTCTTGCATAATGCAAACGTGAACCATTTTAAAACCCCATCCCGCCAAACGCAGCTTTTCGCATAATTTTAGCAATAAATATATAAATCTGTCGGAGGGGGGTTAATTGGGAGAGTCAACCGAATCGATTTGTTGACCATTACAGAAATAGCTGCCCCACTGGAGGCTCTGTGCGATCCTAAATGCTAATTAACACCCCCGGGACACCATGAGTGGCACCATGATTGACTACAAATTTGCACTTGGCGCAAGTTAAAGCACCCCCAACGGGGTGGGAAAGTGGGAAAGGGGGACTTTGGGATCGGGGGCACTCTTTACTCTCATCTAGATTCCTCCGGGGGTCGCACACACACTGGGCCACCAAGCTGATTATTCAATTATCGCAGCTGTTTGGGCGCTCTTCATCCGCGTTTAGTGGATTTAGTGGATCATAAATTGGCTTTGAGGCAAGAATGACGGAAGAGCATTGAAGCGTCTGCATCAGACTGTCTGTTTGGGGGAGACCTCAGCGGGTCACACATCTAGGTGTATGTATTATGCCCACAGATGTGATTTTTCAAACATATTCCTAAAAATCTTGTACATTTCCTCGCTATCTGAGGGTGGAGAACCATCTCGGGAACCCAGTGACCATGCAATCGATAGATTCAACGCCGAAATCAAATAAATATCTCAGCGTGATTGGGTTTAGACTTTCCATATCTAAATTAGAAGTTGTTCTTGTAAAGTTATTTGGCGTAAAACTAAATTCAGCTTTGTTCTCCGCACAATGACAGGAGATTTATGGCTTTGGTGATCGGTTTTAATTGGTGGAAAGCCATAAAAAGAAACTACGCGTGACTTTCCCGATGACTGCCCCCCCGGAACTACCTCCGCGGACATGTCGCTGCTGGGATATATCTCTGCCATTAACGTCACCACTGTGTTGTGTTTGTGTTTGCACAATGCAGCCGATTTGCGCGTGAGTGGCGGGTAAACAGACGAATATTACGTATACGCCACCTTGTACTCGAAATTGAACGAAGATGCGAACGAGGGCCATTGTGTGTGCCGTCTATGCAAATAGAGAGAACTGCCTACTTCTTCCCATACCCTCTTCCAACTTAACTGTGATAAATCAGAGCTTTCCGGGATCTGACCGATCGATATTGCGACACTCAAGAATATTACGAATACGGCACCCCTTGCTCACGGCTGGCCAAGGTCGCCTGCATTGAGAAGTGTGTCTGGCAACTGATTTCTCTCCTCGGCCGCGAGATAAGATGAGCTTATCGCGCTTATCTTCCGCTTCGTTTCCAATTTACGAATCATTCCAATTGAACTTATTCCGCGGCAAGCCACAACAAGTTGTATCTTTCGGTAACTGTATCTGTGAGAGCATCGCCAATCTGCAGTGTGAGAAGTGTCGACCCGAGTCTGTGCTCGATGTGTGTAATTCTCTCTTCCTGTGCGGGTGTGTGTGCCAACGGCTCATTTACAGCGCTTCGCTTTCTGCTCACAACTTTTGTTTAGTTTGAAAAATGTTCTTTCAGTCGGCCGTCATTTAATCCATTGGGCAGACTTGCGGATCCGTAGTTCTCGCCGATCCAGTAGCTTGGTGGCTGCGGCTTCTGTGGGCTCCGCCAGCTTCAGAGTCGAGTGCCCTGTGATCTCGTCTCATTCCATTCCAGTCCGGACACGCGTCGACCCAAGAAAGCGAAATAGCTCGTCAAATTAGTTACAATAATTTTTGTGGTGGCAAACCAAAGCGATTGAAGCTCTTTAGGATAACAATGGCCATCTGAAAAGTAATCGGTTGAAAGGTGTCAATCAATTGAACATTTTGACGGCTTATAAGGAGGTGCTAAAACTACTTAAGCCGAAACGTGCCGAACGGGCGAAATTCGATCAAAGAATTCACGGTGCGTGCGCAGATTTTCCAAATGGGTTTTGCTTAGGGCCCAAAAGGCTTGCCTCGAATCTTGTGAAAAGTGCTGAGCGGGTGTGAAAAATCATACGGCTTCAGGAAGTGTTGCTGGATATTCTGTAATTTCGATAGCCTCCCATTTCGGCGCTATTATTAATTTTTACACTATTTATTTATAACGCAAATAGAATAAAATAATTTACCCGTGACTCCAGATCGGTTTTGCTTCGCAGAAATCTGGGCGAATCAGCTGACGCTGACGCCGACGGCAACAAAATAGATTTATCGCACCTGGGTTGCACTTATCGCAAGTTTCTGTTTGCTTGCCCACTTGAGGCGGCACTCACCCGACCCCGTCCAAGCAAATTAATTGAAAAGGCTATCACACCGACCTCCCACAGATGCGTTTCAATTTCTCCAGCCACTCGGCGGCGCCCACTTCGACGGCAACGACAACCACGCAGGCCAATGGCGGCGAGAAGGCCGCCCAGCCCCTGAAGAAGGCCGTCGAGGCGGATCCCGACTCGCTGGACAGCGTGATCAGCAACCCGCACTCCTACCCCATCACCATAGTGCCCAATCGGCCGACCAGCTTCTACGGCCTCTCCACAAATGGCAAGGGGTTCCAGCGGCAGCCGAGCTGCAGGTGAGTTTCCCAGGTAGTCTATGTATTTACCTGGCCAAGTGGCTAAGTGACTGGGTCAATAATTGGGCCATTAGTTAGAGCAACTCTAATTGGTTGGGCAAATTCGGGGCCCTCTGACGTTGGCCTGGGCGGAATCGCTGGGCGAGGAGCTTCAGTTTGAATCGAAACCGCGAAGTTAGAACGTCTAGCGAGATGCAGGTTCCGCTCAGCGATGTCCAGGTCCTCCAGGACCCCGCCGATGCTGAGACATTGAATGGAGGCGGCGCCGACAAGGAAGAGACCTTCGCCCACATGAAGGAGTGGAAGCGGCAGTACATGCGCGGGATTTCGCACACGCCCTCGCAGGCGGGAGTCTACTACGAAGCGCTCAAAGGATCCAGCCACTCGCTGGCCAAGGGGTGCGCATTTCTAGGGAGTGTTGCAAAAGGGTTTCCAGGAGTTGATTTTTAAAAAAAAATATAGAGGTTTTGATTTGATAATCATATTTAATGAGGTTTTTACGTAACGTAACGTCCTAGCAAAGCCAGAGTAACAAACAAAAAGTTATAAATTACAGTTAGAAATGATTTAAGTAAATGATATTTATTTTAAGCCTTTTTCAATGACATTTTTTAAATTCAAATAGAATTTTTATGCAAATATCAGTCACTTCTAATGAAAAATATTTATTTATTATTTATTACTGCCATTACATCAAAGCCAAGTACTTCCTTTTTGAAACCGGAAAGAAACCCCATGGGATTCGCCTCCCAAATTTAAGTAGAAATAGGAGCTCCGCTCAGCAATTAGCCAATTGCCCAGAGTTTCCGCGCGGTAATTAGCTCGACAAGGGGCTTGACATTCAACTTGAACTTGCCGACAGCCGCTCAATCATAGGCAGGCGGCAGTGCGTCCGTCCGTGTCACGTTGTCGCATCTTCTTTGCTGGCTTTTTGTCTAGCTGATTAGCGGAACGCCGCCCGACGTTTGCGGGTGTAATTTATATGGTTACGCCCACGGCAGGGGGTTTGCTTAGTGACTGCAGATTGCAGTGCAGGTCGCTTGATTTAGGGGCGCGTTACGAGTGCGATTCATTAGGCTGTGCTGCCCCCCGAATCGCAGCTTGTTCCCACACTTGTCAGCCGCTAAACGGTTGGGCAAAAGGTTTCCCACCGGAGATAGCTTCCACTTCCTTCTCTGCCTAGCGGCGGCGACTTTAGAGATTCTTCCCTATTTTCGACTAATGCGTGGGCCGCTCAACTGAGCGAAAACAATAAAGAATTAAGTGAGACACACTGCGGAGCGGCAAGATGAATCACATGGCGTGGATATATACATATATATCCAGTGAGGCACTAAATTTGATTAGCGGGCATTAATGCAATCGGCACAATGCCAATTAATCGCTGCAAGTGTCGGGTGTCAATGTGGGGTTAAGGTGACCGACAGCCAGTTCGGATGATTGAGCTCTGTCCTCGCGTGGGTGTCCCGATTCAGCCCCAGGTTGACAGGTTGGGGTAATAAATCAGAAGATCGGTGGGTGAGCTGCAATTAAGTGCCATAAGCAGGGATGCGATTGCTCTGATTCTGTCTGAAGTCCACTATTAATTAGATGCACTTCTCGTGTGGCCTGGCCAAAAAGAACAAGTGTCTGAGCGCACACTTAATTCCAGTAAATTAAAAAACACGATGTCGAGACATCCAATTGCAGCTGACACTTGCATAAATCATAGAAATTACATGGCAATGAAATGATAAGAGCAGAGGAATGTTGAAGGTAATGGGGTTACACAAATGTCTCGTTTTAATGTAAGGTTACTTATTAACGGTCTTTCACAATGAGTCATTCTGACAAATATAAGTTAATAGCTTAGTAAATATTATTATCCACATTCCATTTATTTATCTTTGATATATAAATCCATCTCCATTTATTTCCCAAATTAATATTTCGTACAAAAGCCACAGGTTCTTCATTTCAACAGATTTTCCTAGCCAACTTTTAGGCTTTCCTCTTAAATGCTCTTCAATTTATCCACAGATCTCGCAATTTCCGGCCTGGCAGCATGCGACGAGTGCGCAGACGTGCTGTGTTCAAGAATGGTGACTGCAATGTGGTGCAGAAGCACCTCCAAAGGCGACGCGTTCGCTTCCTGCAGGATATGTACACCACCATGGTGGACTGGCAGTGGCGTTGGACGTTGCTGGCCTTCGCCCTCAGCTTCATTCTGTCTTGGCTCTTCTTTGCGCTCATCTGGTGGCTGATCGTCTACACACACGGAGATCTGGAGGAGCTCCATATGCCGGATAACCAGGGTAAGGAAATTAAGGGAATTACCTTTACATAAAAGTAAATCTTCTAATTATTTGTACTCTTCCAGAGGAGTCTGGCTGGGCGCCCTGTGTCTCGGCCATTGATGGCTTTACGTCCTGCTTCCTGTTCTCCATTGAGACGCAACACACAATTGGGTACGGAGTCCGCACCACCTCGCCCGAGTGTCCCGAGGCCATCTTCATGATGTGCTTCCAGTCCATCTACGGCGTGATGTCCTCTGCCTTCATGGCTGGCATTGTCTTTGCCAAGATGACGCGAGCCAAGCAGCGAGCTCAGACGCTGCTCTTCTCCAAGCACGCGGTTATTTGCCAGCGGGACGGATGCCTGTCGCTGATGTTCCGAGTGGGCGACATGCGAAAGTCCCACATCATCGGAGCTGGGGTGAGGGCTCAGCTGATTCGCACCAAGAGCACCAAGGAGGGCGAGGTTATGACGCAGTACTTTACGGAGCTAGAGATTGGCACCGACGACTCCGGCTCGGATCTGTTCTTCATCTGGCCAATGGTCATTGAGCACAAGATTGATGAGAACTCGCCGCTGTACAACCTGAACGCCACCGACATGCTGCAGGATAAATTCGAGATTGTGGTCATCCTCGAGGGAACCGTGGAGTCCACCGGCCAGAGCACCCAGGCCAGGTCCAGCTACATCAATACAGAGATCTTGTGGGGACACCGCTTCGACCCGGTGGTGCTGTACAACAAAGACCTGCAGGCCTACGAGATCGACTATGGTCGCTTCAACGAGACCACCCAGGTGGACACGCCCCTGTGCAGTGCTCGGGAGCTGAACGAGATCTACAAGATTCAGGAGGGCTTCCGTACTCCAGGTAGGGTGTAGGGCATTCTCCGTTGAGTATGTGGTGTTACCATTTGTTTTGTCCCATTTTCACCAGCAGAAACCACCTTCACCATGCGTCAACTGTCCCACAACCATTCCGATCAGGCCTCCTAACCTTCGGAACTCAGTGTTTTGTCCCATGGTATAGCTCGTAAGCATCCTTGTTCTTTGTGAGTTGCATTTGCTGTTGTCAGGAGTTCCACATGAAATTTCTTGAGCATTTGCTTTTCCCTTTCAGCCTCCCCTTCGCTACAAAGATCCTGCTCCGGCTACCAGCTCCCCGGGCATCCCAGTCGCCTGCGCTGGCAGCTCTCGGTGCCCTTGTAGAGTTACCCGACCATTTTAACACTTGCGAGCAAGCTACTGGCACCCCTACGAAAATAAGTTAATAAACGCTTTAGTTCGAATCTTGAGTATACACCCAAATTGCATGTCCCTGGGATTTCGTACAAATGACACATAATTGCCCCGCTCGCTGCCAGGTAGCTGTGGCAGCAGTTGCAGTTGCAGTTGCGACTCCGCCGTTTTGGGTCCAACCCACTCATTAGGCATCATTAATAACCGGGGCCGTATCAATGGTGCCCTGGTGCCTTAAGAGAGGTGCCAAAAGAGCCGAACAAATACACACAGTCTGCGAAACAAGTTCGTTGCCGCAGTCTTTTGTTCGTGGGCGAAGCCGCAAGTGGACTTTAAGGTGAGTGAGCTTCGGCGGGGAGCCGGCGCCTAGGCGAAACATTCATATCCTTTTAATTGAAATTGAATCAATAACTCTTATTTGCGCAAACTAATCAACACTAAATTATAACACTCGCAGGGAAACAACTCGAATATTTATTATCGCATTTATCACCGCGCCCAGGGTGGATATCTAATGAAATGTGGGTGTGGGTCAGATGCCTGGGCCATAAATACAATGCCAAATTTCAGCAACTCTATTACAACTCACCCGAAAAAAAACAAAAAACAAAAATCAGAGAGAACCAGCAAAAAATAAATAGGAACGCGAGCGAGATCGAAATGAATGTTGGCTGCCAAAGGCGGGGGCTGTCCCAAGGGGGTGGAGTGCCAGGCCAGTGGTGCAGCGGTGCAGCGGTGCAGCTCTGGCGCTGAGTGCTATGTAGCGTCCTTAACCCACATTCGGGACCAATTGCAGTTACAGTTATGGCCGGGCGGCAGAACCAGCAGCCAGCAGTCATGTGGGGCGCGCTTTATGTTTAATTACTTGTTAAATGTTTTGTCGCTTTTATCAGCTCGCCTGCTTAAGAGCTCCATTAGCCGGAGTCGAGCACCCACAACTGGCAGCCAGGCAGCCTCAGAGGCGGGTGACATGCGTCGCTTTCGGCGCACGGGGACATGTCGATGGCTCTGTGATTGGCTTCGACGAAACGTGCCGGCTGATCGACAGAATTAAAATATTATTCGCGCATGAAACGTTGCAGGCAACCAGCGCCGCATGTGGCACTATTTGTGACTCTGACTTCGACTGTGACTCCGACTCCGACTCCGACTGTGGCACGTTTCGCCAACGAGAGACAAAGGCGCCACCCAAATGGCTGCAGCCACTTGGCCCGCCCCGCGGGTCATAATTCCCGCTCTGCCCCCGAGAAACGTTTGCCAGCCGGGCCCAGCTATTTTTCGTGTAATTTTTAATGTGCTGCTCAAGCACGCGAACGATGCATGAACGTGGTCAGGCCTAAGTATGCCGAGTGCTCCTCGAAGTTGACATGGAGGGAAACATCTGCCGGGGAAACAACTAGAGCAAATTGATTGATATCATTTCCCTAAAATTATAAAATAAAATTAAACGAAAATAATGTAATTTCCCTCGAAACAATCCCTCAAAACCCAATGCCAAACTCCAACATTTGACAGCCAAGTGACGACAGCGACTGCGGCCTGATAAAGACATCAATTGGACGATGACTCAGGTGGGTTTTCGCCAGGAGATCTGGAGGCAGGGAGCTGATAAACGAAGTTGCAAAACAAGCTTAAAATTAACTGCGCCGGCAGTGCGAACAAAACAAAAGGTAGAACATGCTACATAACTCATCCATAATCAACACTGTTTACATAAATTTCAAAAATTATTACACGGCACAGTGGCCGAGAGACTGAGGTTCGGGCTCAGCAGGCCTGGACCTGGACCTGGACCTGGGACTGGGACTGGGACTGGAAATGGGATCGGGTTAAGGATCGCAAACGGGCTCGGATTGGGGAGAGCGCGTGATGAATGCCTAAATAATGCGCTTAACCCTGTGCGAACATAATTTATGGTGTGCGGATATGCATGAGTACAAGCCTGGCCGAGAGTCGGCAGCACACACGCTGGTTTCATTGTTATTACACGGACGTTGCCGTTGACCAATCTGTAAGGCCTCCGCTGCCATTTTGGCCAAATTGATTAATTACGGTCATTCGGGGACGGCGGCGGTGAGAGCGGGCCTGGCCGGGGACAGAAGCAGCGTAAGTAGCATAAAATGCCATAAAGCACTGGCCAGGAGCCGCCAGCATCCGAGCCCCAGCTCCAAGTCCAAGTCATTTGCCACTAAGGACAAAAGCCGCAAAATTCAAAATTACTCAAGCGTTGCGAACGAGCCGAAGATCTTTCTCAGTTCGCAGCTTGAGCCCTGCCGCTATATGCCGCAATTGATTTAAGTTACCCCCGAGAGCCCTTACTATATATGTACATACATTCAAGTTGGGGCAACAATATTTAAGAGAGTATATATATATAATTGTGAGTAGCCTCGGGGCGTGGTACATGTTCTGTTGTAGGTAATAAGCATTTTTATGTCGCAACCAGAGGGGTTTGGAAGGGGTTAAGGGCCAGCCGAAATAATGCTTAACACGCCGTTGCCGCTGACATGCTCGACTCGATGATGATGATGATGCGGCGGCCCTCGGGCGGTGAGGCTGAATAATATTGATATTAATTATTTCTGAGGGAAATTATTAAGTAATTTTTATATGTGGTTGTTGAAGCTGGTTTTCCTCCGTCTCCGTCTCCGGTATTTCTTCCTAATTAATTATATTTATTAAATAACATAATAAATTAGCGCTTGCACTTGTTGTTATGCTTGCTCCAATTAAGGAAGTGCCACTCCAAGACGATCGCAGCGATCAAAACGATCAAGCCCCAAGTCCCGACCGACCAAATTGGCTATCGGGTCAACCGGTTTACGTTGTTTTTATTTTGGCTGGCCCGACTCTGTTGATAACGCGCTTTAATTAAAAATCTGCATACATTTTTGGGCAGTTGCATGTCTCGCAGCTCTCAGATCTCAACTCTCAGAGCTCAGCTTTTCCCCCATATATATCTCTGATCGCTTTTTTCGCGAAGACCCGCCAAAAATATCAAAATCAAAAGCGGCGCAGGCTCTTTTATGACAGATCTCACTTTAAAGTTGACGTCCGAACTGTCAGAGAATAACACTTGAAGTCTGGCGGAGACGCTGCAGCCTCCCCTCTCGGCTCACCGGGCTCTCTGTGAATTTATATTATTTTGGTGGATTTTTGATGTGAAGTGAAGTTAATTTAGCGGACTTCAACTGGCACAAAAAAAAAATAAAAGTGGCACAATGTATAAACTTATACTTGATGCGCCAGTGTTTATTAAAAAAAGGGCAAGGGTCCCTTTGTAAGCCTCTGAAGCGGGTGCTCTGATTAGAGATCATTCAGTTCGAGAATAGGCTCGAGTTATTGGAATGCTCGCTTTACATTTACGGAAAGATATTGTGTAAAGTCAGTTCAAGTTGATGCTCAATTTGTGCACGCTTATCCTTCATGGTTGCTTTAACGAGTTCCAGATAAAGAGCCGTCTTAATTTTTCAAAATTATAACCTTCATGCCTGATTGTTTTCTGACGAAGCTGGAAGCTCGGCCGAAGGGTTCAAGAACCTCACCGGTTGTGGCTTGTAATAACTAGGCAATATAACTTGCTAAAATTAAGCTAATGAATCATTCTGCGGCTTCGGGGGCCTCCTATTCAAATGGAAATCCCTTGCTTTTGGTTATCAATAATGTATAATTTTATTTCCCTCCGATCTTCTCAGCTGGCCCTTTCACATTTGCACATAATAATGTTTTGGGCTTGGAAGTGGGCTTTTGTTTTGGAAAGTCTTGCGCTTCTGAGACTCAGATTCGGAACGAGATGAAATGGGTGGAGATTTGAAGATTTGGGCATTTTCAAGATGCTTCCATAAGCCGTAAACAATTTGCAAATGGCCGGGGAGGGCAGCTTTATCTTAATGATGCATAATAAAATTATGGCGGCAATCAGTCGAAATCAATAACAGTCGTTGCCCACTCGCAGAGAAAGTAATTATTGGCCGGTCAATTGGTGGCTCCGACACCCGTCAAATCCGCTGCTGCCTCGGGTCGTCTCCGATAAGCGAAGCTGCGGATAAGTCGCGGTCGAGATGAAAGTGGCCGAGGGGCGTCTGATGGGCTGGACAGCCCTGGAATCCATCTGCGGCCATGTGGCGGCTCGTTTGCGCCCATCGTCACTTGATTGAAGACCCAGAATGCAGATGCAGATGCAGAATGCAGAAGCAGGCAGCACATCAACGCCGCTCGGACGGACTGGCTTTGCAAACTGACCTACAGCAGCAGCAGAGAGTCCAGATTGCAGTACGGAGAGCACAGATTCCAGATTCCAGATTCCAGATACCAGATACCAGTTCTCTGTTCGCAGTTTTATTGATGCAAATTGCACGCCCTGGGCCCTGTAATCATTCCCCGGCCGAAGACCTGGCTCTGTGCGTGTAATTTGAGCGACAAGTCGATCCCCGCTTCGAGCCGGAACTGGGTCACATTCGGTTGCGTGGAGCGCGGACAGGCTTGACGAACGACAACGGCACGCCAGGAGGTCATGTCAAAGAAATATCCATTAACACATCATAAAAATTAAAAATTAAGAAACCATACGAGCGAGGCAATAAAACCGCAGTGCCTGTAAAATACAATATCTGTTCGGTGGAATAAAAACGCCAAGGCATGCCAAGATAATCGCAGCCATCCAGCCAGCGGAGAGAGAAAAGTGAAACCGGTAATTATGCATTATGTATGCACGCCACCAACGCGGCGGATTAAAATGAGGAGCTGGCTAGCAGGATAGCCAAGAGCTTGGCCTGCCGGATTGGGAGAGTGGGAGATAGTGGTGCTGCAGGGGAGGGTCATCGTTGGGGCAGGTGGGAAGGTGGGAAGGTCGCGGGGGCTTCAGCCGGCTTACTGTCTGCCCACGCTAAGTAGGAAACGCATTTTTCTGCGGCTTTATTTCGGCAATTTACGTGCCTTAGCGCGCAGGCCGCAAACAAAAGACTTAAGCGACGAACCAGCAGTAACATAAATTTCACTTAATTGCAGAAGGCAAAACCAGAATGCATCCAATCGATAAACAGAAAAACTGCAGCAAATAAATGAGCTCGGCACGCATGCAAAATGCTTAATGTCCGGCCCTGTGAAAATATGCAAAGCACATAAAATTAAGTAAAAAACAACAGCCGGCCAGAACATTTATCTCCGCTTCGATTTCGCTTCCATTGAAATGCATGTGGAGCAGGGCACAACCAGTCACAGCCTCGGAGCTGGAGAGACTTCTTCCGCCTCGAGATCGCTGCTCGGAAATTTGTCGCCTGCGGAACCGGCAGCCACTTCCCAACGGCAGTAGCTCATTTTCATTGTGTTCATTTCAGAGTTTCAGAGTCGCACTCGTAACTTTTTTTGTTTTGTATACTTTTTGCCCGTATTTTTGTAAGGCTTTTTGATTTTTTCCTGCAAGTGTTAAAGTCAACAATCGTGAGAAAAGAATTTTATTGTTGTTTCGCCTGTGTGTGGGGCTGCTTTTTCGCTTTTTCGCTTTTTTCGTGTCGTTTCTGGCTTTTTGTTTATTTTCATTTTTGCGGATACTGAAGGTCACTTTGCCTTGATTGCTCACTGCTGGCCGGCCCCAGCTTGAACCGAGTGGCTGCGATTTGGTGTGGGGCTCCCAGTCAAGTCGAGTTCTGTTTTCGAATTTTGTATATTCGAATTTCGTACATATATTTTTGGCCTTTTTTTCGGCCGGCCGCTGCATATGATGCCTGATGCCTGCCAGCTCCAAAAGTAGTTGCCGCGGCTGAGCTCGCTGAGCTCGCCGTATATCTCTCTTTTGCCTGGGCTCTGGCTGCCTTCATCCCGCGCTCATGTTAAATTGTCCGTTTCATGTTTCTGCTTAAATGTCAGTTGTAATTTGTTGTATTAACCCATACCACATGAATTATGTTTAGTTCGAATGTAATTGATTTGAATGCAATTTGAATGGCAACAGCACAACGGCAACAACAATGGCAATATTAACAATAACAGCCACAGGAGCGTCGCCGGCACGTCAAATTGAAAATTGCCCTCAACTCTGGCCGAGATTAAATGGAATTATGCAAAAGAGCTGCCTGGGAACGAGTCGCTGCGATCCGAACACGATCTGAATGAGAACTTCATCAAGAACTGAGTGCTGGGTGCAGCTGGGATGAAGTCGAGAGGTGTTACCCGGCCAGCACTGTTATCGATACATGTCTGCACCAAGTCATGGGCAAAGCATCATTAGCTCATGGCGACACTAGCCTAAAAATCACGATTTTCGAACGAATTTAAGCCTTGCATTAAATTATACCATTAAACCCTATGTTTTCTATGAAATGAAATAATGAAATGAAATATTTTAGCAAACTTTATGCATAACGGTTTTTGCTTTACTTTCGCTATCCATTTCTTTAATAGTGTTTAAGGTTTATTTATCGTCTAAGCCTCAATTAATCCCACAACCCAGTAACAAAGCAGGCCGGAGATAAATGCCATTCAAACGACGTGGAAATTCTGAGTTTAAACGATCCTCAAAAACAAGAAAATCCCTATATTTTGTACTTCAAAGCCGTTGGTAAGAAAACCGAAAGCCAGAGAAGCTACTGCGCCCCGACCATGACCTCCAGTCCATGCATATTCTGCTTAGATGAACAGCGATCGCCACGCCGCATCGCCTGTGGCCACTCCTTCTGTGCGGAATGCTTCGAGCGATATCTGAAGCTGGGCCAGGACACCCGATGCCCGCTCTGCCGGCGTGACTTCCGATCAGAAGTTCATTCTGCTCCCTTCAATCCTTCCCTCTCTGCCGAGACAGAATCAGACTCGGGCGACATGGACCTGCAGACCGACACGCTGGTGCTGACTCTTTCGGAGCAGGAATGTCGGTTCTTCGAGCAACTTCATCGGGAGGTGGTCAGACAGACAAATAGCCATCGAACCGAAATCTAATCCACACTTTGCTTTATTTGTTTATTTGTATTTATATTTATATTTGCACCTTGTTGACTTATTTTATAAAAGTTCATTAACTTGCAACACAGCAAATTCCTTACACCGAATCAGAACGGAGCCAAGCCATCCATGTTCTCCTCACTCAACTCCTCGTCTTGGCCCTCAGCCGTATCCTCGTCCATCTCTCACCGCTGAGACTACGATGCTTCTGCCATCGATCAGCATTTGTATCTGCTCGTGCTGGCGCAACTTAATTAGACGCTTAGACTGGCTAATTGCCGGTGGGGCCGGGCCTGATAAATTGATAAGCCCGGCGCAGATGAACAGCTAACGACGGCCATTAGCCGAAGTGACAGCGGCAGTCGCAGCAGCCGGACGGGCGGCTGAAAAATGGTGCAAAAATGTTTATTAAATGTCCAGTGGTCAGTGGACCAGAAGCCGAAGCAAGAGCAAGACCAAGAGCAGAAGCAGAAGCAGGAGCAGGAGCAGAAGCTGGGGCAGGCTTCAGGCCTAGCCCAATCGCTGAATTTGTTGCATTTGTTTGCTTGCCGTTGTCTTTTTTGGCTCTTTATCGCACGAATCATTTCTGGCTGGCCATTTTGACAGCGTTTTGAGTCAACAACATGGTGCATGCAGCAGATACAAATCTAAGCGGCACATTATGCAACGACTGGCCGGACGGTCGGCCGGCCGGCGATCGTGCAAATGCTGAGAGCCAAAAACTATCTCATGGATTTGCGCAATTTGTCATCCTGGAATCGGAATCTGAATCGGAATCGGTATCGCAGGCGGAGTTGCCGTCGCCGAGGGAGGAGGGAGCCGCAGCCGCAGCCCGAGGAGCCGCCGCACTTTTGGCAGTGCGTGTGTGCGGGCGTGGCCGTTGAACAGTTTTATTGATAAGCCTGCTCTCGGGGCTTCGATATTGCATTTAGCTGGGCAATTATTAATGCCCCTTGTCGCCGGGCTGCGTGTAATTTGTGGCAGTGGTTACTGAAATGCGATACAGCCGATTTATGAATGTCCATGTCCGGCGATGGCCACGATCCTCAATCTTCGGGCTCGAGCCCCACTTACATGTGATCTAACATGCTACCAACAAGCAGCGGCCTTATCGATAACAGCTGCTGATCGGTTTTTAGCCGGGCTTAGAGCCAGGGTTCGATGAACGCGCGCTGAATGCACCTCGCGACTTGCCACATTTTTAGCATTTTTATTATCGCAAGTCATTTGTCAAATTGCTAAACTGACATTAAAGCCGCCTTTCCTGTGGGCTGATAAACCAATTTGACATTTTCCCGCCGATGATCGATGGATCCACGATGGATCCCCCGTAATCCTCTGCAGCCCCAACCTCAACCCCAGACCCAGACCCAGCCCCATCCCGATCTGCAAGCACAGGGGAGTGGGCAGGCAGGCAGGCTGGTGACATTTTTGTGCCAATTTCGGTCGCTGGGCCATCAGTTAAGAGCCCAGCCATCAGCCATCAGACTGTGGGGACCTCAGACCCTCAATTCGCATTTTTCGCTTTCAGTTGTGTTTTTTTTTTCTCTCTCTTTGCAGCTTTTCGCCTCGTTTTTCGGGGGGCTTTGTTTTCCTTGGAGTTTGCCGTTTGCATGCGTGGGAGTTGCACGAATTGTGTCGTTAAATAATGCTCCATGTTTGTCCTGCACGAGACCCGCGAAACACACAAAATGAAATGAAACCAAACCAAGTCAAACAAAGCGGCAGCAGTGAGAAAAAATCCAGGAGCTGGGCTATTTTTGAACAAGTTAATGTTAATAAATGTGCTTAAAAATATATGAAATATAATACCTGTAAGCTTGCCAGCAAAAGAACAATTTATTCATGGAATGTACAATTTTCTTTATTTATTTTTTTTATGTTTCCTTAGCATTATTTTACTAATTTTTTCCAGTGCCGGCAAACAACAAAAATAAAACTGGTTGCCCTGGCCGACAGCGCGGAAGCGCTGCTCAAATGGCAACTGGAGCAGCGTTTTGGGTGGCCAGCCGGGAGTGGGACTGGGTCTGGAGTCTCCTACCTCGAGTTGTCCTATTGGGGTACCTGGCAGCCGTGCCGGCCTTGCATTTGATGTTGCTGTTGCTGCCGCCGCGCCGCTTTGTTTAATTGATAGACGACGATGACTGCGACGACCCACGCGGCGAACAACGAAGCAGGAGCAGGAGCAGGAGCAGGAGCAGAAGCAGGAGCCAGAGCCGGAGACTGAAGCAGCTGAAGCCAGCGGCACGCGATGGCCGGTTGTCGTCTTGGATGCGGACCTGGACGCCGCCAGTGGCAGTGGCAGGCAACCCATCGAACTCAAACTGTGCGCATGCGCATGCAACAGAATGCGACGTCGCGGCGTTGACAGATTGATGCCCCCTAACTTGGCCGCGGCCCCCGCCTCATTATTCAAATTACCCGTGTGTTTGTGCGGAATTTATCAAAGTCCCCCGGCAGCCGAGGAGGAGCCAAAGAGTGAGAGAGGTAGAGCAGAGGCTGGACAGGAAGGAAGGGTGGGCATTTAGCATGTGGGCCAGTTGTTGTGGCTCGTGTTTGCGTGGGCGTCAAATGCTGTTTTCCCGCTCGAAATGGAACTATTTGCGGGTCAGTCGCGGGATAGGCTCCCCGTCAAACTTTCCTTTTGGCTAAGGGCAGCTCTCGAAACTGGAACGCGAACAGTATCTGTATCTGCGACTGTGACTCCGACTCCGACTTCGACTGCAACTGGGTGCGGCATAAATTCTCATAAATCTATGGAACCAAAATCAGCAGCGTACATATGTAGATAGGTGCATACACATGCTGGCCTGGCCAGAGTAATTAAAGCAGTTTAACATGTCTGTGAGAGCCCGTCCAGTTTTTGGAGCTGTCACAACATCAACAAGCCTTCATTCATGCTCTGCGACAGCCACAAGCCAGCCAGTTAGCACAGGTCCGTCAGTCCGTCAGTCTGGCAGTCCGTCAGTCAGGCAGCCAGTCATTCAGTCATTCAAAAGCCAGCCAAAAACTCGCCATAAATCAACTCATTTGAAATGCATCAAAGGCAGCAATCAGAAACAGTAACAGTTACAGACACAGAAACTGCCAAAAAAAAAAAAAAGGAGAAAAACGCAGTCAGTTGCACAAATATTTTTACACGTTGCCGCCGCGATTTCCAATTGAAATCGAACATTCGCCCGAAAGTGCCAATGCGCGGGCGGGGCCAGTGAAACCAACCCAGAAAATCACAAAACCCAGAAACCAAAATACCGAAAAAGTCAACCGAAAAACATAGCTCAACTGTCGTGGGCCCAGGCGTGTTGCACAATGTGTGAAAACAGGATCAGAGTCCTGCCTAAACATTTGTCAACCCAGCGGCGCTTATGTAATCAACAATGCAGATTCGACCGACTCTCGGTTTTCTGACCAATTAAACAGTTTGTCTGCAAGGCCCCCAACAAGCATCAATCAAATGGCAGGGAGGACAAGCTCAGATCGCAGTGTCTTGACTTGGCACAAACCGAATTTTTGCGAACTAGTCCAGTGGCTACCGTTGGAATTGCCCTCGGAATGCAGAATTTGCATTCGGCTTATGACAGGCCTGGGGCGTGGCCATTATTAGCTTCGTCGGCCAATGCTTAATTGATTCGGTTGTTCGATTCGGCCATGTTAATTGACAGCACGCACGGATGTAACATTGCGATAGCCAACTGACACAGGCCGGAGTCGGCTCTGTTAGTTGGCCAGTCAGTCAGCTGTCAGTCAGCTGGTCAGCCAAGCTGGCCAAAACCATGAAGGCTCCACTCCGACTTCGGAGCTGGGCGACTTCGGGAGTCGGTAAATTTCACTTATCAAGAGCGAAACAATTAACGGGCACTGCACGAGTTATAAATATAAATGTCGGGTCGTCTGGAGCGGGATCTGGATGCGGACTCCGATGCGGATTCGTGAGTGCTCTGACCCACATGCAATTGGCAACTGCCAGCAATTTGCCACCTAAGCAAGAATTATGATCGCCAGCATTTCCTGGGCCCGATAAGGCGGCACAACTTATGCGCAAATGCGGCTGTCACAGATTCCGACTCCAAATCCAACTGCGACTCCGACTCCGAATCCCACTTCCCACCACGCGACTCCACACAAAGTCAACAGCCGCCGCCAGAGCCTTTTCGTTATAATTTCTATTATTTTCCCTTTTGGCATAATTGCAGACAATTTACTTAACGATCAATAGCGTCAAACGGCAGGCAAGCTGGCAGGCAGACGTCGAGAAATTTATTAGCTCCCGCAGCTCCAGCTCCAGCTCCAGCTCCAGCCTCAGCTCCAGCTTCAATTCAAGCTTTTAGCTCCGGCCGAAATACTGCAGCTCCATCTCGGCCATGTGTTGGCCTCTTGGCAACACACCACACACAGAAATTCACATCCGTGAGAGCCGCTCTTCGTGCCCGGTTTTCTATCCTTGAGGTTCAGTTCGGTTCGGCTAATGCGACTAGCATTTTTCTTGGCTCTGTGTGCTTTCTGTTGCCATAAAACATTTATTTAAAATGGAGCAGAGCCACCGGGGGCAGCGGCCATGTTGGGGCCAACGGATGAACGCTGTTCATATTTTAATTACGCGGCTTTATCACGTCATTGCAGGGTGGCTGCCCCAGCTCCCCCCATCTCCATCTCCATTTATAGTTGCGGAACATTTTGAAGGCTCGCCGGATAACAGGCGATAAATTTTCGATTTATGGGAAAGCCGAGACGAAGAATCGACACGGAACTCCTCGTGTGGGGTATTCAAATTCGTCTAAACCAAATTTCTGAGCAGTCATCAGGTTTGCGGAATGAATTAAGTTCGATTTTATGGCCGCCTAATCAGTTAATTAGGAGACTTAACCACTTTGGCGGTGCGGCACTTGACCCATAATCTTTTATGGCCAAAAATATGCTTCGGTTATGTGATGCAAACACTTCCCTCACTGATCGGTGATTTGGGGCAATTAACATACGACCCCTGGCCACAATTGTGTGGCTATGGCTATTTTTGGCTGCAATCACCAGACACACCGAGGTTGAAACCCCAATTTCCCGCCAACCCCTCCGGCGGGGCCCCTAATTCGGCTTAATCTTGCCCAAAGAGAGCCACCCGTTGATTGACGATAATGTTGTCTAAATGCACATTTAACAAAGAGAGAAAAAGTGTGGCTAGTTATAACTATTTACCTGTCAGTGGCCTGTCCCGAAGTGTGAGAACAGATTTGGCTTTCCATAAAGCCGAACGAACGAACGAACGACCCGACGAACGCACATTTTGGGCTCGTAACGAATGAGCAATAAATTTCTAAATTTTCGCCAATAAACAAACGTAATGATCATGTTGAAGATGCTGATCGGTTCGGGATCGGAGCCCCCAGAGACGGCTCTCCGCTGGACACCCACTGCCCCGGCAGTGATTATGTTCGTCTGGCCGACGTCTGTATAGGATGGGGTCTAGGAATGGAGCTGAGGTCTGGCTCCGAGGGGAAATCTCTGGCGATCGGCGATCGGCGATCTTGGATCGGCGAAATGTTGTTTATGTGCTGCTGATTATGAGCGGGCGTCGCTGATGGTCGCCGGGTCTTTGTTTCTGTGTTTTTGATGTTTCAACAACGTCGAACTCCGGGGTCAGCGCAGCAACGACGCATCGTAAATCATTCATAGAGGGAGCAGTTGGCTATCCAGGTGCCGCGCTCTGCTCCAGCCCACCGGATCCCATCCCGTCCGGCAAACAACGTGAAATTTGTTGCTGTGCCTGCACACAACAAATTGATTTTAGTCACGATACTGTCAATTAGCCGGCCATGGGTCACAGCCGGCCGAGGTGTTGAAGTCCCAGCCTCACAGCCTCCCATCCGCTCAGCCTCTTAGCCTCTCAGCCTCATTGCCTCACAGCCTCACAGCCTCACAGCCTCCTAGCTTCCAGCTCGAAGCCCCCCGACCGATGACCCCGCCTGCGACCGGCTGGACCTCCTGGCCACCATACCGGACTCGGGATCGGGATCGGGATCCTCCTCCATCGTTTAGGCGCGATTAAGGCCGCAAAGTTATTGTTATAGTTGCCGGCAGGGCCAGCTGCCAGACGGCTACTTTATTAAATCAAACTCTTCACATGATTATTATCACGTGAGCCGAAATGGCTCTGGTTTATGGTTCTCTGGCCGGTCGGCAATTTGGTGGCCTTTCGCCTCTAATTGAGTGATTTCTGGAATGCCAAATGGGAAAATAAGGAAAGCCTAATTAACTTTTCAGCCCAGCGTAGAGCGGAGAGCCAGCTATGTTTATTTGCTTAGTTCTCCTGGGGCGAATCGCTGGCATACCTCGGCGATAATTAAAGACTCCGACTTCACGGATCGGCTCCAGTCCGATCTCCTTTTCGGGGCAGGCGTACCTGTTAGGAGATACTTTGAACCTGTTGTACAGTTAGAGTTACAATTTGCACTGGCCCAGGCGAGACGAAGTAGACTCTCGTTGTATATCGATGGCGATGCACTTGAAAATCGTGATTTCACCTTTTGTACCATTACCCAGAGCCAGTATCCAGTATCCAGTATCCAGTACCCAGGGCCGATGCCTGGCCAAGGCAACTACCAAAAAAAAAAAAAAAGAGAGCCACAGCAGCAACACAAAGGCTTCTAAATGGCAAAGTAAACTGATTTACAATCAAAGGCAACGAAGCGCGCAAAGAGCTGCAGCGAAGGCTCGGTTTGAGCCCGGCTTAGTTCCGTTCAATTCGATGGTCCTAAGACCCAAGTCGCAGTCCCGTTGCCATCAGCAGCGCAAAATCAATTGAAGTAATTACGAAATGAAGGCACGAACTAATAAACTTGGTCGTCTCCGGTCGGCAGCCTTAACAAGCTCAAGTGCTGGCACTGGGTTTGGGTTTGGGTTTGGGCTTTGGGCCCAGACTCTCCTCCTGGCTCCTTCGAGCATTTGCAGACGACGCCACCGCGCCCAAACTCGCAGTCAAACTCTCAATTTACAGTTAGTTTAAATTAATTAAGCGAAATGCACTTAATTAGAAGACAATTCCGATTCTGATTTCGTTCAGTTCAACTCGATTTGGGCAACGGCAACGGCAACGGCTCTCATCGACCAACGACCATCGGACATTGCGGCAAGTGCATGACTTTTGCTGCCTAACCCCGAAAAAAAAATCGGAAACCGAAATCAGGCCAACTCGAATCCGAATCCAAACTGGAGTCTTGGCCACGGCCCGTGAGTCCCGGCCAGAGACAGCTACAAATTTGCGAGGGCTCAGCGCTCGGACAGGCGCAATCGATCGCACGTCAGAAACTGGGGCCAGGCATCAGCAGAAATATGGCTTTTCATTTAAGACGGGTCAAGACGCCCCAAACGCTGACCTCTCCTTAAATGAAAACGAAAACTGAATCAAAAGTAACCAGAAAATAAAAGAGGAAAACAATCAAATCCATGTATGTCAGAGTCTGGGCAATGCGAAGATTGTTGTACCCTTTGTGAGTCTTTTTAAAGTCTTTTTTAATGTATTGAATGTATTAAAAACGTAATGATATATAAATACATTTATTTTTAATATTAATTTAAATATTATGGCAATTTGATAAACTTAAATAGAAGATTTTCTTAGCTAACTATAATATTTTGTTGAACTTTTACTAGGATTAATAAATTATTTCAACATTAATTATAGCTTTCAAAATACTGTCATTACAAATGACTTGTGGTAACTAAAATACTCTATAATAGAGCATAAAACAGATTGGAAGGGCATCCCATGGGAGGGCATCGTTCATTGGGGCGACTGAGGTCCAGATTTGGTGGCGGGGCTGGCATCAGTCAATTTGTTTGCCGGGTTTCTGTTTTCCGTTTCTATTATTACCCTTTGTGGTCGGAGTTGGCGCTGAGTCGCCCTAATCGAGGCGCGGAGATCAAAAACGAGAGAAGACGTGGCCGGAGATGCGCCACACCCGCATGGCGGCGAACCGACGGACCGATCGGCGGATCGGACAAATGGAAATTAAATCCATTGTCTAGGCATTGGGTCAAGTGCTGGCTGAGACGCTGGCCGAGGCAGCGGAGTTTATGGACGGGGCGCGTGCTCAAAAGTTGATTTCACACCGATTTTTATGGGGGTCTTACTCGTTAAAAGTTCGCCAAAGTTAGAGCGGAATATTAAGGCATGGAATTTAGTTTGCTAAAATTATGATCTGCGTGGATCAGGTTTCATTTCCTGTCCATCCAGTTCTAAGCTTGGCCCGGCAACTCGTCTTTAAGCTGATGATCAATCTCCGATATTGGCCCATTGTCAAACACTTTGTGATCGCTTGCCTTGCCCTTAATTTTATCGAGGAGTAGTACTCGAGACTAACCTAAAGTCTTGTTGTTTATCAGTAATTGAGCCACGCGGAATACGATGGCAATTTGCCTCATCTAATGCCGGATCGAGTTGGTCATCAACTCGGTCAGCCGCAGCAAAATCCCCCAGCGAAATGAGGGGAAATCTTGCCCTTGCCAACGCCAACGCCCACCAAAATGGGTGAAAGCCGCTCGAAAACGTGCACCGATTTTGACACTCGGGATCGGAATGGAAAACATTCGGAGTCAGGAGTCGAGTGATCTGGAAACGGCGCCCCGAAAATCGTTTTCAATTAAAGTCCCAGCCGAATGGGTCGAAACGTGCTGGCGATCAAATTAAATGCGCCAAACATTTTTTGATTATTTGTACAGTTGGAGTTGGAGTTGGAGCTGGAGCTGGAGTTGGAAGGAAAGTCGCCGGAGTAATCAACCCCATCATCACCTTTTGCGGCTTTGACTTTGGCAGTAAGTAGGTTGAGTTGACCGGTGGCCGGTGGCTAGCAATCCTAATCCTCCGGTCCAGCCTGACCCACAGAGCGGCAGTGCCAGACCAGGCCAGACTCCAGAGCCGCTGTCGTTGCATGCCACACGAGATGAAAGCTCGCCGAGCGAGTGCCAAAGTAATTAGTCTGCTGGCGAATAATTTGGGCAGGCTCGCGGTTCCGCATGCCGCTTATTAGGCCTACGCGATAGACCCCAGCCGCCGCCCCAAGTGGCCGGAGAGAACCACTCAAAGGAGAGTACTCTTCGCCGCGATGAAATGCCAAGCGGCGAGATCCGAAAATGCACTCCAAACTGCCTCATCATGCGGAGATCGCCGTCCGTGCAATCAAAGCGGCTCGCGGGGAGCGCGTACTGGTAATAATAAATAAGCCGAAAATAAATCTAACAAATGCGATGCTACGTCGACGCCATCAATCAGTTGGCTCAGAGCTGGCCGCGGCAAGGCCAAAGGCGTTTTACAGTTTCACCAAATGAAATCGGCTATAAATAGCCAAAGAGTCAAGTGAATGAGCCACAAAACGAGTGCCCCAGAGAATCAAGATGGAGCAGTGGGTTAAGCACCGAACTGTGGCTACTCTAACTACAAACACCGAGGTTTAAACCTATAAATTCGATATAAAAAGAATATGGAAACCCACTAACCCCTTGGGTTACTTTGCTCTGGGAATGGGCATGGGCATGGGACCCCCTGGCAAAGTATTTTCCTCGCTGTCCGTACATTTCGGAATTGTTATTTACAATTAAATTTTTTTTTTCTGTTGGGCTGGGCCTTGATTGCCACACCAGACCGGGATGGATGGATGGATCCCAGGCCACTCCATCCCATCCGATCCGATTCCAGCCCAGAGCCCGGTCGGAGTAATTAAAAGCAAAGCACAGAGCAAGCACGAGCCGGGGACTGCAAAACTTTAATTGAACACCTCAAAATGATGCGCACGTAACGTAGCTTAACGACTCAAATGAGGCCGTAAAATAAAAACAAAAACGGAAAACAATGCCAATACCCCGCACCAGTTATCCCTTGTCCAAGTCCAAGTCTACCTCCGGCACCTCGGCATCCCCGAGCCTCGCTGGCCAAATGAGGGCAGATGCTGGCCGAGATGCTGGGACGATGGGGGAATGGGGCGATGGGACGATGCATGCAATGCCGCCTTAACACGCCCCACATCAAGTGGCCCGAAGTTTGCACAAGAAATTAAACCCGCAACTACGGGAGTGGGAATGGGCCGAAATCAAGTCCCGGTCTCTCCCATGTCCGTGTATCAGCTGTGCATCTACTTGCCCTTAAGTAAAGTAAAGTATCTTGTTGCAACTTCATTTCGTTGCATGGCCCCCAAATATTTTCGCTTCGTTTTTGGATTTTTTATTTTTTGTTCCCCCATTGAATACCCTGCAGAAGGGTATTCAGATGTAACTCATCTTAGGGAAATATATATTTAAAATTTATATTGCAGAAATTTTGATCTTTAAATATAAAAGAAATTAAATCCATATTTTTCTGTATTAAAAGTAGACCAAAATTCTTTGTAGCTTGTGTATTATTCCTTCACAAGGATATAAAAATTTCGTAGTGATCAAAATTTAACCGAATGCATTTTCCCCTTTTGGTTTTGTTGGGCGACCGCAGCAGCAGCAACAACAACAACATTGGCCACAAAAACATGCATGTTGCATATTTTGGCTTGGCCTTGTTGTTGCTGCTGCGACTGCCGGTGATCCTGCCCTGCCCTGCCCTGCCCTGCCCTGCTCATCCTGCGCTCTGGCGTTCCTCCGCTCCTCCTGGGATCGGTGCAATGTTCGACTGAAATTATTTTCTCTCCCTCGTGCATGTTTCGTTTTCGCGTTTGTTTTCGGTTTTTTGGTTTTTGGTTTTGGGTGTTTTTATGTTCTTATAATGCGACTTATCAGATTTTTCAGAGCTGACAATGGCCGAAAAGTGGCCAGAGTCGAAGCCGGGACCCAGGCTCCATCTCCATCTCCGGCCGATGGCAATGGCCGTGAAGGTGAATGACAGGGGGCAGGGTGTTGCGGTTTAATGCGTACGCTGCTGCCGCTTGTTGTATTAAATTTTCTTTTCGTTTTTTATGACCCCTCTCCGGCCACGCGACTGGATATTTAATATGGTTTTCTTGCTTTCGGTGCCTTTTGTTTTGTTATTTTTGTTTTGTCGAGCTGATTTTGTTTCGCGATGATTTTCAATAAAATTAAATTGAAAATAAAAATAAAATAAGGTTTTATGTTATTATTATTTTGACGCTGTCTTCTCGGAGTTGAGGGCCTCGGAGAAAGATGCTCGACTCCCGATAAGCGAACGAAATGCATTCGCCGCTGGGATTTCGATCTTAATGGGACATACATATACGGTTGGGAATTTATTTTATGTCTTTATTGGCATTAGCATATCCCATTTTACTGTGTTTCTTTAAATATTTAATTTCTGAGATAGTCAGATAGTAAGAATTTGTTCCTATTGTGTTTTAGATATAAGGTAGCATTAGTTTACAAACAGTATGGATTTGAATATACAACAACTTCAATATTTTTAAATAAAACTGATATTTTAGTACATTTTTACCATATAATCTCTACTCATAAATATTTTATTTTATATAATATTCACAATTTAATTAAAAGAGACTGTAAGTAATACCACGCCAAAGGAAAAGGAAGCCCTCTGTCGATCGACTTCCCGAAACTCGACACAGTTTCGTGAAAAACTCATCTTCCCACCAGTAGCTGCCATCGTCGGATCCCGGTCTTCCGCAAACCCGTTGGCTTTGGCTTCTCCCTGCCGGCTTTGGTGCTTTGCGCTTGTCAAATATTTGCAAATCGCTTTGACATCTGGTTCGACAACTTGTTATCGTCCGCGGGCTGCCCGACTCGACTTGGCCCGACTTAGCCCGGCTCACACATATTTCGTTTTTAATAAATTGTACCACAATTTGATATGGCCACGCCCCGCATCCCAGGCCAGCCACATCGGCCCCTCGGCCACCCCGGTGGCCAACCATTTCCGACTCCTTTCCAGAGTCGCCGAGAGTCCAACTCCCAACTCGGCTGGCCACCGCAGCTGTCAGGCAGAAAATGGCATAAAGTCTTTGATTAGGCGTGGAAAAATATTGTCCGAAAGCATTTTAATCGTTTTGATTAAAAGCCACCACGCCTAATTAGTTGGAAATTGTCTGGCCGCCCGTTCGTCTGTCAGTCTGTTTGGGGTCTATTGACCGAACCGGTCTGTCCGTGCAGATGGAAAACCTTTTCGTCAATTGTTGGCCAGCCAATTTAGCCAATAATTCATACGAACATAAATCGCGATAGGCCCTGCCATTGTGACTGCGATTGTGCCTGCAATTGTGAGTTGTGGACCGCCACAAATTGTTGGCCAATTGTTGTTTCGGCAAAAACAAATACGAATCCGAGCTGCAAATGTTTTGCCCCGACGCGACACGCCCATTGTTTGTAAATAACTTTTCGTTGTGCATTTTGTTCTAATTAATTTTTTCTTCATCTGTTCGGTTTCGTTTTCGGCTTTGTTATTCCTATTGCCATGTGATTCTGTTGTTATGCCTGCACACTCAACACATTTGGCGATAATCATCGATCGGCCAAATGGCTAAGCGAGCCAGTGATCGAACGACATTGGCAAATATGGACGATTAGCGGCAGGGCCGAGAGTGGAGCGCACGAACACGTGCTCCCTGTGCAGCGAAGGTGGGTGGGTAGCTTCTCTGCGGCTGCTCAGCGCTTTTCAGCAACTTGTGTGGCGACCCTCGCACCTGGCTGCAGCATAATGCACATAAAAACGTGCCACTACACCCATGACTTGCCAGCAGCAGCGGCGACGGCAACAACAAATGCCTTTTAATTGAAAATGTTGATTGAACTCAAGTTCGTTGCCTAAGTCTTTCGTTTGGGCTCCACTCCCCCCGCCAAGCAACCACCTGCCGCCCGTTGTTTTACAGCGTGACACCCGACTGTTGTAGTAATTAATAACGGCGGACAACAACAACAAATTATGTTTTTAATAACTGTAAATTTGTAGTTGTAAAAATTTACGATTTAATTGCCGAACGCTTTTGAATTTATTACAAGTGCTAAGTTGGACCTGCCAGCACCAATATTTTACGCTTCGAAAAGAGAAAAAAAAAGCGAGCGTATTAAGTGTGTGTGTGGCCCAGATTGTGATTGGCTTTTGACCTTAGTCGCTGGAGGAACGACCACCTAGGTGGCTTTGAACTAGACCTTGTCAACAACAAAGTCCGAGAGTTTGGCCCGCCGACTTTGACTTTGACGCTTGCCAATGCCCAAGCAATTGAGCCGAGCGAAAAGCCAAAGAAACGGCCAAGATCATCGATGCGGCCGACATCTTCGAGCCCGGCTAACTGCACTTGGCCAATGCCGAAAAAGAAACAACTGCCATGCGGCTTAGCATTTAGACGATCGTGGTCTTCATCGATGCTGCTTTTTGTTTAGCCACAATTACTTATTTAATCATAATTTCGTTCGCGTTTCAACAATCATCAATCATCAAATGCAGCGCCGACAGCGGCCGAGCGGCAGAGCGGCTGAGTTCTGCGACTGGGGCAACTGTCAGGCTGACAGATTGCCGCTTTCAGCTGGTTTGCGAGCGAGTTTGGCCCACAGATCCCGGCTCGGGCCGGAATGCAGCAATGCGGTCTGCATTGCCCCGGCTGTTTAGTGCAAAAAGTGGCATCAGCCGCAGAACGCCACAATTATCTAGTCAACAGTCAGTCAGTCAGTCAGTCAATCGGGCTCGTTGAACTTGCCTCTGCCGTTGCAGCGATCGCGCAAATCAATCGATCACGTTTTGACTCTGCGGCAGCTCAGCCACTTGCCTTTTGCCGGCCGGACTGTATGCTACCCTGTTATCGCTTCTAGGGACTCTCATTCTAGGTGCCAATATACCCTTTCTGGCAGCAGCCGCGGTGCAACTGAATGAACTTTCCAAACGGGCAGCACTCGCCGCGAATGCTGCGCTGCGCTGCGGCTGCTGATGCTGCTGTGGCTGTGGCTGCAGCGGCAGATGGATTGATTGATTGCCTGAAACAGTTAGCAGACATTGTCTGGCTGGCTTATTGCTATTTATGATCTTGATCTATGGATCGAGGGCAAAAGCACATGCGGCGCTGCCGAGCCGAGCAGCCAGTGCACATGTTGATAATCAGCACGGAGAGAAGTTGGAGCTCCACGGCAATGATGATCACCTGGCTGGGAGCTGGAGCTGAAGCTGGAGCTGGAGCTGGCCTTGATTGCGCCTGGTAGCGATGCTGGTGCTGATGCTGGTGCTGATGCTGGTGCTGGTGCCTCCGATTGAGGAGATTTTCCAAAAATTGCTGCAGAAATACCTTTAAGGGTACTGGCTTGTTGCGGGTTAAGAGCTGTTGGTGTTAAGTGCACGATAATCGATTCGATTCGATTCGTTGCGAGCTCGTTGGCGTTAAACGGCCAGAGCGCCAAATTGCCTATTTATGGCGTGGCCAGCGTTTCTCGGCTCTTGGCAGGAAATCATACATTTGCATGTGCTGAATGGAAAGTATCTATTAGGCTGCACTCGGCAGTGAGATATAAAGCAAAAAGGAATAGAAAAAAAAACAAAAACACCGTGGAGACATTAAAAGGCATTGCATCACCACTGGCCGACATACAAATAAAAAATTGTGATTTGTAGTACTCGGCAAGGGAACAGAAAAATACAAAAATCGGCCTAAACTGGTTAACACATTTTGCCACTTTTTACAGCGTTTTAATTACGCGAATTCGTCGGAACACAGACGGCAAACTCAAAAATAATTCTGTGCTTATTTTTTGTGTGTTTATTTCGGCTGCCTGATGGCAATCAATGAAAAGTCAATAAAAGTCACCAAACGATCGCGCACACGAGCCAAAGAGTTATCATTCGGGCCAGAACCACATCGACTTGTTTTATGAGATCGCTCGAGATGAGGCAGCCGCACTCAGTTTTCAACTGGATCTGGACTTCGGGGTGGAGGACTGCCTACCGCATGCTAATTACGACCATGTCACCAAGTGGCAACTGCAATTTGGCAGCGTTTAGCTTGTTGGCCTCTGACATGCCGAATGCGTGCATGTCGAATGAGAATGCGATTGCCTCTCTTGGCCAATCGTGATCTAACGAATATGATACCAAATTTTTGTAGTATAAAAACTTAAATTATTTTGTGATTTTGCAGAGTATTTTATAACATTTTTATTCCCTTTTAGGGTATTTATAATATAAGTCAGAAGTTTACGAAGCAATGTCTACAAATCATGTCTATTCTGAATGAGTGTCAACAATCCGATAGGTTTTCCTTCCGATATTAATATTATTGAATTTTTAGCATAATTATGATCGATTTCAAAGGGTATACACACTGTGGTCAGTCAGTCTCCTTTCTTGTTCGAGGTATTTTTGGTCCAAATTAGTTTTCTCGCAGCTCTGCCCACAAGTGCGGTCTGGGTTGCAACACTTGCTATATCGGTGGCCAAAATCCTCATTCCTCTTTATTGCCGTATATTTTTGCCCCAAACAATGCGCTAATGATTTATTTAAAGCACATTAACATCGGAATCGGTATCGGAATTCGGCATTCAGCACTCTCTGGCCGAGGGAAAAGCCGAAAGTCCGAGATTGCCCACTGGCCCGGCTGGGTGGGCGGCGTCGCTGGATGTGGATTTGGATTTGGATTTGGATTTGGCTTTTGGGGCCGCACCCCTTCTACTGCGTGGCATTGGCAGTGACCCAGCATACAGCATCCAGCATTCAGCACTCGGCACCACCGGCACCACCGGCACCACTGCGTACTTCCCGTATCGCTGGCTGCGTATCTGCGCCGCGGGTGCAAACTGAAATCGACATTTAATGCGCTACCACACAATTGCAAGTGGCGGGGGTGCAGGGGCGCTGTGGGGGAGGGAGCGGCCAGAGCGGCCGGCGCGTTTCCGTTTGCGCTGCGGTTACCATGATATCGCATATTTCAATCAATTTGCTTATTATTGTCGTTGCTCTCGGGGCATTCCCGTTAGTATAATAGACCATAAAGGTGCGCTGGAGATCGACACACAAAACACAAGACGGAAAAAATAAAGACAAGGAAACAGCAACAACAGCCTTACCACAAATATATAAGCCGAGTCGGATCTTTGCTTACCGATATACCCTTGAAGAAGGTATTCGAAATAACCGAAATTATGAGATTTACCATAGCAGTATTGCCAATGAAATACATTGGAGAATGCTGCCTTTGTTTCGTTTTAATTATACATATTTTTGATGGTAATATTTTCTTAAATTTTATATCCTTTTAAGAAGATCTCCGCTTTCCAGTTTTATGGCTCTGAGAGGGTACTTGATGTGTCGGTTCTGGGTGCGTTCTTCCCAACCAAAACATCTTTCTTCTGAATTTATTTTGGACCGTGTCTAAAGCGTGAGATGCGACCACATGCAAATTTGAGCCGCACGATGTCCCTGACAGACACTTGTCAACGGATTTCTTTTTGTTTTCCTGCTGCCATTTTGTTCTCGACAAAACTATGCAAATATATGTCATGGAGATGGAGATGGAAATGACTATGACGATGACGACGCCATGCCAAAAGCCGATGCCGATGCCGATGCTGAGTCCTCATGTCAACTGCGCGACAACAACAAATGAAGATCAGCGCTGGCTTATTTATTTTATTTTTATGTACACTTGCGAATACATCTGTGTACCTGAGTGCACGCCCCTGCAGCATTAGGCATTCAGCCAAGCACTCTTGCCCCGGCTGGCAAGCACTTGGCAAGGAAACTGCAGTTGCAACTCCGATCCGGCTTGGCAAACACATTTTTCGCGCCCCAAAAGTGTTGGAGGCGTTTTGTTGTCCACTTAGAGACATGGGGCCGTTCGTCTGCCCCGGGATGCTGCTAGGTGGATGCTGAATGCTGGATGGTGGAAGCTGGATGCTGGATGCAGCAGTTGCAGTTGCAATGGCTGCTGTGCCAAAAGTTTGGTCTTTGCAGCAGCCACTAAGCGTCTTGGGCACACGTCAGGCTGTCGCTTCTGTCGGCGTCTTTCACTGTTTTGATACCAACTACCAACAAAAACCTACACAGGTATATTAGTTTTTTGAATTTAAATAGAATGAATGCAATATTTTGCATACAAAAAAATTATATTGAAATTCCATAACTTAAAGAAAGAGTGTACTTAGTAAATTAAGCCTTGTAGTGGGTATTAAATTATCGGTACAATTCACTGACGCCTTACTTCTTCTCTTCTGCTGTTGTCTTGCCTTTTGGCGCCTTGCGGTGGTCGTTGTTGATTGTGGCATTTTGATTGATTTCTTTTGACTTTTGGCAGCCACAAATATTTGGTAATCCTGCCAGCGAACACGCCGCTTCATCAGCAATTTTAATGCATATTTTAACACCTCAAAATTGCCAAGGAACCATCGCCGATTGTCGATTTTCTTGGCATTTTAATGCTACCAACTTTCTAAGCCAAGAATTTGTTGACATCCTTCGGCGCTTCGGCAGCCGCCAGTGCATTGACCATAAACTTGATTTCTGCGCACATTCGGCGACAATTTGTCAGAAATTCTGGCACTTTTTCAATCCGTTTTCGGTGGCTTGCGTATTAAGGTCAACGTCGGTGCTTAATTGAACACCTGGACAGTCGCTGCCACGATTGTGGCACTGCTGATGACTCATAAGACGGGGCCAAGGTAAAGGTAAAATGATTTTCAACTATGCCAAATTGGTTCTGGCAAACCATAAATATTCAAGTCGGTAAATTTATTAACTTAGAGTCCATTAAATGAAATGTAAATAAATAACAGATAAAAGATCATATATAAATCCTTTATAAATCAAAGAAGTAGCAAAGAAGTCTACGGAAAAGTGTTCAGAAAATGTTTAAGAAGGACTTTCTTGCAAAATTATTTATATTTTGTATGTTCGTTTAAGTAAAGAAGAAAAATCTACATTTAGCCCAAGTTTTCGTAGCCCCGTAAATCAAATAATCTTTAAAAAAAAGCCACGGGGTCGCATTAACATGTTTATTTAAATTTGTGCAAGCCTCATGACTGAAAACTATTTGTAATTGAGATGTGCAATATTGCAACACATCATTGACAGCAGCGAAAAGACATCTATGGCTGTCAAAAATACAAAGTGCAGCTTGTTGGTGTACCAATGTTGCAGGTGTTGGTTTGCTGGCTTCTTTTGGGTAAATAGTGCAAAATCGTGAAATCAAATTTGTTCACGCTGCTGCCAGTCGATGTCTATTATTCGCTTTATGTTAATCAAAGCGAGCTCTAAGATTCAGTTCCAGACTCCGACTCAGACTCAGACTTGGACGGATTTTGCGTTGTCCTACCAAAAGGCAAGAAATAGACAGACAACAACATCTTCCCCCACAAATCGTTGGTGTTACTTCTTGAGCGCTGGATTTTACATAATTTGGTGGATCCGCTGCGGTTTCTGGCTTGTTTCTTGCATCGCATTTGGAGTCTTATTTCGTGGCTCCGGTCGTGTCTCTGCGGTGTCTTCCTGGTGAGCAATTTGCATTTACTTTATTTGCCGGGGAAAATGACACAGCCAAAGCTAAAGCACTACAAGCTATTGAGAAACACGTTGGTGTAGAACACCAGCAGCTCCAAAGCGAATGCGGCAAAGGCGATGAGCAGCAGCGACCCCAGGACTCGCCAGCACAGACCCAGGTCCTGCAGCCTGATAGGTAGTACGGTCCTTGGCAAACTGTAGTCCTTGATGGTCATGCGGCCGGCCTTTACCAAGTCATAATAGCTCTGTGTCATCCAGTGCCCCATAAGCCCCGCCTGGTCCACCATAAGGGTGTAATGGTGGAGACGCTCCCGGTAGACGGACTCCGGGGCAATCAGTAGGCCAGTGGGAGAGCCCCAACTGTAGCACAGGTCCTGCGAAAACCGGAACACCGGATGGGCGAAGTGCCGCTGTTGGGCTTGGATGACCATCCATTTGACCGAGGTGATAGTGTAGGCATAGGTGGTATTAAAGTAGTTGCGATGGTCGTACAGCTCGTCGAGATTGTCCGTTAGGCGAAAGGCCGATGCGTACTTGGCCCGGAAGCCTCCTTCTTGAAAGTAGAACTCGCTGTTCATGCCGAGGATCTTTAAGCCGGAGGCCAGGAGATTGTCAAAGCTTTGTATGCGAGGTCGGAAGGGCGGCGACATCAGTAAGGACAGTAATTGTGCGGAGCAGAAGCAAATCATCACCAAAAAGAAGAGCCTCGAGGAGAGGCACAACAATCTGCAGCGGATAATGAGTCCAATATATCTGATTAGGGCAGGAACAACCAGGAACCACACGAAGTACAGCACCGCCAGAAGAATGACAGATCCGCAGCACAGAACATGAGTGAAGAGAGAGTTGGTACTTAGAGGCTTCTCCATCGGCAACATTGTGCACCAGTCCGTGTGGATAAAGGGGTAGCTGTAGTCGCGGAATCTCTCCTCATGCTTGTACATAACCATGGAAGGGGTCAGCCCGAAGTCTGAGCTGCCATTCCGCGTGAACTCCATCATATATTCGCTTGAAGAGATCTTCGCTTTTCGCCATGTGGGATACAGGATTTCGATGCCAGCTCCCAAGTTTTCGGCGAAGGTTGATATAAACAGCCACATAAAGCCGGAAACCCGATTCTTCCCCCGCGAATCGCGATAAAGAAAGGAGTTCGGAAGCGATAGGTCCGGTTGAACCCGCAACTGGTAACCCCGAAGATCCGTAACCTGGTTTGTAAAGATATGAGGTTGTGTTTCTTCGGAGATACGTTGCTGGATGAGCTCAAAGTTCGGAAAAGCCCGGTAGCTGAATACACTGCGAGAACGAAAATGCAGTCCTACATTCAGCATGCTGTGCTGCAGGCAGAGTGACAGGATTTGGGAGGCCAAAGACGAGCTTTCCTCGCCCTCCATCTCGATGAGGACCCTTACCGACCTCAGCCGAGTCAAAGAATGGGCTAGATTCATCAGCTGTGATTCATAGAAGGTCCTCGACAGACAGGCCAACACAAATATGTGACTGTTTTGCTGGTCGTACAGATTCGTATAGGTTTCCGCCTTCCGCCAGACTATTTGAGGATGGGCAAATAGTCTTTCCCTCTGAAGCAACTCCCAGTGGCAGCTTGGACTCGAGGGATTAAAGTAAAACACTGTTGTCTCCGAGGGCACCAAAAACGGCAGGAGCAGGCCATATAGCTCAAACAGCTCGGGAGTCAAACTGAAGTTGGCCAACATGGCTGAAGGACTGATGGACTCGTGTCAGAAGTCAGTCTGCCAGCCACCAGTGTTTGCTTTGGAAATTAAAGAGTCTATCAGTGCTTATCGCACGTCATTACCCGGAACAATTGCGAGGCGAAAATCTAAAGTTTACTGAGCGATTATCACAGGGCGACGCATATGAGGTCCCAACGGAGTGGTAAGGGTTCAAGGCAAGTCGCAGTTTGCCAAAGTTACGACTGCTCGTATCTGGAAATGTCTCTGCAGCCATGTAAAATCCATAAATTCCTGACCTTTTAACTTGTGGGCAAGGCAACCGCAACGCAGGCAAAAACAAAACAAAATGCAGCGAAACAAAACCAGAGAAACAGAGAGAAAATACGACAGGCCGAACCCAGAGGGCCAGCTGCAGCTGTAGAATTTTTAAGCCGAAATATTTTTGACTTTATATGTCTGCCCTGCCAAAGGGAATTTTGCTTATGGGGAGCAATGCTGAAATTCTACATTATTTTAGACTTTTTTGTCGATATTTTATTAATTTAGTTCTGTAAATAAAAGAATACATATATTTTTAAGTATATATATATTTCATTAATGTATTTCATTATGTATTTCATTAATTTAGTTCTGTCAGGAAAAATAATATACATTTATTGCAAGTTTTCTCTAATCTGCCTGAAAGGGTCTTCACTGCTCGGTGCTGACGATTGCGGCTCCTGACTTGTTTCGGCTGCCATTCAAAGTTAAGGCGGCGTTTCTTTGGCCAGCCATCGGGTTTTATGGCTGAGGCTGACTTAAACCTGATCCTTCATGGCAGCTGACAACACCCTCGCATCCGTCTTGCGGAGAAAGTTTTGCGGCTGCGCACGCGTGTTTTCTACTTGGCTGACCTTCGGTGGGACAGATCGTTTAATAATTTGCAGCATATTATACATAGGCGGCCTCCCGCCACTCGGATTGCCAACTCTTGGGTCAACTGCTGGCGGCACTCTCCCGGGCACGAATTGTCCCGGGAAATTGTCTCACATATCGTGAGGGTCTTGGCCCGCTCGATCAGCGGTTCTAGCTTTGTTTTCCAGTCGATCACGGCCACATAATTCATTCTCTGCGCTTCGTGTTTGGTGAAATTTGTCAACCAAATCGTGGCGCTTCTTGTGTGTCATAAATTGTTCTCAGCGTGCCAATTGTCGCAACCCAAGACCCAAATCTAGACATCGATTTTCCACTGCTGGTGCTGGAAAATCCCAAAACTAAGTAAGCTAACTGGGCCAATTCATTTACCCATTTGGTTTTCCCAATCAGCCGATTCATTTGCCGCTGAATGCCAAACTAGACGTCATTTGAAATTGAGATGTGTAATGTTGCAACACATCATTGACAGCAGCCGAAACGAAAAGGCATCTTCAGCTGTCAAAATGACAAAAACAAAAAACTAAAAAGGTTGCCCATGTTGCAGTTGCAGGTGTTGGTTTGCTGGCTTCTTTGGGGTAAATAGTGCAAAATCGTGAAATCAAATTTGTTCACGTTGCTGGCAGTCGAAGTCTATTATTCGCTTATGTTAATCAAAACGGGCCAGCAACTCAGACTCAGTCCCAGACTAAGGCTCAGACAGATTTTGCGTTGTCCCACCAACAACAGAAAAGAAACTGATGTCTAACACAGAATTCCCCGTAATTCCCCAACTCTGCCACTAGGCCACAATTTGCTGGTGTTTGCTGCCAAGGCTCTTAAATAATTTGCCTGATCTGCTGCGGTTGTCGGTTGAGTGGTTCGGCGGTTCATCTCCCCTCGATTGGGGTCTCATTTCGAGGTGCCCGTCGTGCCTTTGCGGTGACTTCGTAGGAGGCAATTTGCATTTATTTTATTTGCTCTCGCAGGGCAAATAACCCAGCTAGAAGGTGTAAGACGGTAGGAGCCCATTCAACAGCATTGTTAACTTCTGTCTTCCATTCCGAATCGGGAACACTGGAACCCTCGTCAACGTCACGAAGTAAAACCCAAAGTTTATATTTGTTTTTCCCGGCTTAACTCCATTTTCTGGGAGCAGACTTACACTGCGTTTACCGGAACGGGGTAGTTTTATCGAACACCATCACCGTAATTGTCGTAAGGATAATTAAGAGCCAGCTAGAACGTCACTCACCTGACAGACAGCAAATAACCGCAAGCTAATTACCACCCCAACCACGAACAATAACAAATTCAGTTCTCAAATCCTTAATTGCGTCTTTAAGACAGTACATTTATAGATTTAATTAAAAAGGAAATTTAATCCAATGACCTAACTATTTTTAGTAAACCAAATTAAAAGCCCAGCCATAATTTTATCCAGTTGACAATCAGCTCACCGACAAAAAAAAATAAGCTAAATACAACTCCAATGCCAAATGCAATAAATACATTTCTCAAATCCGAAATATTCAAGGTACTGGCCTGGTAGCTTCCTCTCAGATCTGCAAAATGCATCTTTCCTGCTTTGACCATATAGGAAAAGCCCCGAGAAACCCACAGATCGAACAGCCCGGACTCCCGCAGCTGCAGGGAAAAGTGGTGTATGGTGGCTCGATGGGCAGAGTTCTCTGCAACGACAAAGCCAAATGGCACCATCTCGTAGAAGCATAGGTCTTGCGATGTAGAGTACCTGAAAAGCGGTCTCGAACTGTGCTTCTGCTGCTCCTCAAAGAGTTTCCACTTCGTCCTGGTGATGGTATAGGCAAAGGAGGTGTTCAAGGAATTACGCCTCGCTATCAAATCAGATGCTTTATAGGTCAGTCTAAATGCCGCAGAGTACTTTGTACGCTTGGTGAAGTCGATTGAGGAATACTCAGAACGAATGGAAAAGATGCGCACAGGAGAATCGATCAGAGCTGCCAAGCTGTCGATCGGAGGCACCGAGGGAGGGTTAGCGAGATAGGTTAACAATCTGCCCAAGTAGTTGGAGCTAAGCATCGTGGCCAGCACTAGCCAACCAATCTTCTGGAGCCTCTGATGCCGTCTCCAACGTCCACGCAGCGCTTCGTAGCAAATCCAAAGCAATACCAGGAAACCAAAGGTGCGGTACGACATCACCCTGGAAAGCAACTCGGAAACTTTGAGGTCGCGCTCCACTGGCATCATGGTGCACCAGCTGCTCAAGTCCACCGGATAGGACATTTCATGGTAGCGGTCCTGTGAGCCCATTGACATTGGCTGAATGCTGGCGGCCACATCGATAATACCGCTTCGTCCCAAGTCCAAGAGCTCGATAAAGTTTAGGGTCCTGCCATCCGCATACTTATTGACCACATACAATTGGGCATTGTGTTTGCGGGCATATGCCTCCATCACGTCCCATAGGTAGCCAAGAATCTGTCTGTTGCCCTGTTTGTCCTCGTAGAGAATAGTATTTGGCTCAGAGTAGTCCGGCATGGTGCGGATTTGACCACCACGGAGGTCCTTCATCTTGTCCGGATAAAGACTAGATACTTGAGTGTCCCACGCGAACAACGTGCTCACCATTTCGAACTTTGGATATGCCTCGAAGGAGTACACCGCTTGAGTTACGGCAAAATCACCAAAAATAACATTCACATTAAGCATGTCTTGGCTCTGGCAAAATTCAAGCACCTGACGAGCTAGTAGCTCGTCTCTGTCTCCTTCCAGTTCAATGAGTATTTTGACCTGCCTTAGATACTTAAGGCTCCTCGATAGACTGCTCAGTAGATCTCGCCATCGAAGTCCGGGCAGGCAGGCCAATACCAAGGTTCCTTCGCCAAGAAATCCATTCAGGACCACAGTCACATCCGAGTACCATATCACCAGTGGTAATTCCGAAGTTCCAACCGAGAGTGTGCCTTCGAGGTGACATTTTCCTCCCGTGGGTGCGTAGAAAAAAATGCTGTTTAGCTCGCGACTGTGACTTATCCCCGAGACTAGATAAGTGTGAAGGCTGAGCTCTGACATCTTGGCGAACTGACAACGTCAAACCTCAGTATGAGGACGATTCTATAATATATTTGGCGTTTTATTAGCTTTCCTTTGGCTTGCCACGCAATCAACTTTATTAACCAAACAAAGTAACTCCTCAAAGTATCCGGAAATGGAATTTCGTCCCGGCTTTTATTTACTTCTGTGACAGGTTTGTCGGGCTATTAAGTAGCGACAGTAATAGTGGCTTTATAAAAAAAGCTTGTTGACAAGCCAAAAGCAACATTTACATATGTCAGTGAGTCGGTTGGGAATGGTGAGATATCCTTTGAACGGAGTACTTTATTTATTTGTGTGTTACTCTTGATTAGGACAACAGGTACAAATTGGATACTTATGCATACGCAGTATTCTTGAAGTGAAACATAGATTACTTGCTATTCCTAGCATGCCTTTATTAACAAAGGGTTTGACGAAGTGTTTATAATGCAAAGTGATTGGCATGAAGACAATTAAAGCTATAATTACAATTAGATACCTGAAAATTAGCTCACAAATAAGCAGAGTCAGGTTACTTAGCATTCCCACACTAAATATTTAACAAAAAATGGTCTCAAATCCCGAGTTTGGTATCGCCCATGCAGGACCCCGATGTGGATTTTCTCTTCCTTCAATATATACAAGAAAATAGATTTCTTTTTATTATAAGGTGCCTTAACAAACATTTGTTATTATAAGAAAATTTAAAGAGCTAGTAATATCCCAGCCAGAACTTCACACAGCCGACAATCAGCTCACTGATAAATAAAGCCAAGCTTCCCAGCATTCCTGCAGCGTACATTAAAAATATTTTCCGCATATCCATTACATTTAAGGTATTGGCCTGATACACACCCCTCAAATTGCCGAGGCTTATCTTTCCCGCCTTTACCATATAGAAGAAACTCCTCGACATCCACAGGTTATAAAGTCCAGACTGCCACAGCTGCAAGGTGGTGTGATGCAGGGGAGCTCGGTGGACCGAATTCTCCGGAATGATCAGGCCGAAGGGAAACATTTCATAGAAGCAGAGATCCGGAGAGTTGGAGTACCGGAACAATGGTCTAGAGCTGCGCTTCTGCTGCTCTTCATAAAGCTTCCACTTAGCGCGTGTGACGGAATAGGCAAAGGAGGTGTTTAGCGAGTTGCGCATTTCGATTATGTCCTTGGAGCTTGTCGTGAGCCGGAATGCGGCAGAGTACTTAGTTCGCTTGGTAAAATCCAAATAAGTGTATTCGGCGCGTACACAGTATATGCGAATCGGGGACTCAATCATAGCTTGCAGGCTGTCTATGGGTGCTACGGACGGTGGGTCTGCCAAAAGGCTGAGCAGGTTTCCCAAGTAGTTTGAGCTGAGCATCGTGACCATTAGAAGCCACCCAATAGTCTGAAGCCTCTTATGATGACGCCAGCGTCCTCGGAGGGCCTCGTAGCAAATCCACAGAACCGTCAGTAGTAAAAGTGATGGTAAGGGTAACACCCTCTCCAGAAGTTCGGATGGTACACCAGCTGGACAAGTCCACCGGGTAAGAGAGCTCACGGTAACGGACCTGTTGACCCATTGTCATTGGTTGGATGCTGGCTCCAATGTCTATAATACCTTTTCGAGCAAAATCAAAAGCCTCTCTTAAGTTAAGTGGCCTTTCATCGACACCCTTATTGACGACTTGGAGTTGAGCATTATATTTACTGGCATAAGCCTCCAACATATCCCACAAATAACCCAGGATCTGTTTGTTGCCCTGTTTATCCTTGTATAAAATGGTATTTGGCTCGGAATAGTCTGGCATAGTGCGGATCTTAAAGCCGCGAAGGTCCAACATCTTATCTGGGTAAATATTTGAGGGTTCAATGAAATTCGTAAAAGAGTTACTTAGCATTTTGAAGTGTGGAAAGGACTCAAAGCTGAATACTCTCTGGGTCTCTGCAAAATCATTAAAAATGGCTATGGTATTAATCAAGTCCTGGCTTTGGCAAAACTCAAGGACCTGATGCGCTAAAAAGTCACTTGTTCCAACGTCTAGTTCAATTAGTACTCTTGTCTGTCTTAGATACCGCATGCTTCGGGATAGATTACTCAAAGTATCCTTCCATCGAAGTCCTGGAAGACAGGCCAGCACCAATAGTCCTTCGCCAACGATTCCATTTAAGAGAAGACTACTCTCCGAACGCCATATCAGCCAGGGCAGTTCCACCGCAGCCTCTGAGAGTGTCTCCTCCATTTGACATTTTCCCACTGAAGGTGAATATAAGAAAATGCTTGTTAAATCATGAGCACCACTTATTAGCGCTACCAGGTTGGAATATTGACTACTGCTGGCAGGCGGCATTTCAAAGGACTGACAATACTCATAGGTTCTCGACGGGATATAATATTATTCGGTATTTTATTTGCCTAGCCTAGTTTGTCTAATTAGTACAGATACGCTCACAGATTGCGAAGCCAAACATTCACATAGTGAATTGTGAGCTCAATAAGGATGACCACAAATGATACTAAGAGTACCGCTCCATAAAGTGCCAGCACATACTGCCATTCCGACCACCGAATCGGCTGGACCTGGTGGGAGGTGCTCAGGTCCTCAAAGTGAAGACGACCTGCCTTGACCATAATGTAGAAGGAGCGAATGTACCAGTAGTGTATGAGTCCTCCCTCGTGTAAGCGCAGCATGAATGCCTTCAGCTCGTAACGGTACAGACAATTATTTTTAAGTATCAACGAGAAGAGGGACAGCTTCTGCACGCATATATCCCGAGAGTAACGGAACAGAGGTCGCCGAAAGTGCCTCTGTGCCTCACTGTACAATTGCCACTTGGCAGAGGTCACCGTGTAGCCGTAGCTGCTGTTGAATTTATTTCGGTGCTTGACCACGTCGGCAAAGAAATCCTGCAGCAGGAACGAGGAGGCATACCTGCTTCTCATATCTATGGGGTACTCCTGAAACTCCCGCCGGAAGCCCATGATGCGCAGGCCTGACTTCTCAAGTTGTCGCATGCTGGTAATGTGATTCTCCTGCAGGGGGCCGATGAAAAAGGCCGAAAGTTGAGCTTGCAGGAAACAGAGCAATGCTAGGTGAGTCAGAAGCTTCTTTAGGGTAAAGAGTCGATGCCGAAAGTGCCCTCTCCGGGTCACAAGGCAGTAGATGGCGTAGAGCAGCAAAAGGTACAGCCACGTAAAAGGTGATTGCATCACTCGGATGAGGGCTTCGTGGGTACTCAACACCCTTTCCATGGGCAGCATCGTGCACCAATCGCCCACCACCAAGGGATAGCTGAATACGTGCATATTATCGCGCTGCACACGAACGTGTGGTCTCAAGCTGGCAGCGATATCCACAGTGCCGTTGCGTACCACGTCCAGGACCTGGGCATATCTCAAAGTCTGTCCTATAACAGGCTCACCGTAAAGCTTCAGGCTGCCATTTATATGTCTCACAAATTCCGTCATAAACTGCCATACCGGTCCGGAGATGATATATGTTCCATTTGAATCCCTTTGCACTATGGTATGCGGCTCGGAGTTATCTGGCATGGTTTGTATGAAATGTCCTTGCAGGTTTCCCAGCTTATATGGAAATAAAGTAATATTCGTATCAAAAAGGTGTTTTGTAATTTTAAATTTTGGAAATAGTTCGTAGGCGAAGAACGTTCTCGTCCTGAGAAAGTTCCAGGGAAGCAGCAGTACGTTTAATATCTGTAGCTCCACACATAACCGAAATATTAATTCAGCCGCATTTAGATCTTCTTCACAGAGCTGCAAAACCACTGGCATGCTGCGTATTTGGTCAAGCATTTCGCTCAATGCACTCAGAACCTCCTTGTACTGTGATGCCTTCAGGCAAGCCACTGCCATTATGTCCAAGTCCTGTAGGAGCCTCAGGAAGTGTGGGTATTCCTCATCGTTCCACAACAAAGCGGTATGGTTATCAGTTCCTAAGAGTCCCTCGAACCAGCATTCGCAGGACTTCAATCGGTAGTAAAGCAAGGTCCGGAACTGAAGCTCACTCCTGAGGTGCGCCCAAAAGCTCCGGAAAGTATCACCTCCTGACCAATCCGGGGTCTCTGTCAACTTCACTTGCTGCCACATGCTTCAATAGTAGCCAGTCGAAGGAATGGGCTCGGCTTTTAAGGCCTGGCTCCCTTTGTTTCCAGCGATTTAGTGGTGTCAGCGCCTTTAAGGGCTGACTTGCAGAACGCTTTGGAGCCCTCATTTTAAATGCAAGCGCGAAATACAATGCCCCAAAGCGAAACCTAAGGAGCTAGCGCCAACGCTCGAAAGTAAAAGTTGCGTCGCACAAAGTAGTGGCAAGTCTGACCTGTCGCCAGAGTGACCCAAATAAACAAATGAGAATGCTGCAGTGATGTATTCTCGACCAGACAGTATCCAGCATTTACTTTGATAAATATTTTCTAATATAATTTCATATAATTTCTATTAGTTAGATTACAGAAACTATAATACATACATAAAACCTACCAAAATAAAATAAGTTTTATTAATAATAGACCAAACAAATGATTCCAAACTTTGATATGTTTAACTGATAAATATAATCCTGTCACCCAATATACCCCAACTTCGCAAATGTCTGCTGGATGCAAATGCAATTGCTGGCGATCCAAACAACCAACCAGCGTGTTGACAATGGTCAGGTGCCCGGGCCAAATGTGAAGATGTGCAGCTGGGGATCGGCGAACCCTCACCCTCACCCTCACCCTCACCCCCACTCGACACCCGACTGGCATGCCGGTCAAATGAATTGTTGTGTCTCTTGGCCACTCCGCTGTGCACAGAGCACACCCACTGCCAATGCGGCAGATGCTCAGATGCACTGAACACACCGGCACTTGCTGGCTCCGCATAAGACTGGCAGCCATGTCCATGTCATCATCATCATCATTATCATTTTCATTTCGGCGGTGTCGTCGTGGTCGTGGCACTTGTTTTATCGTCATTTTACAGGCATTTTTCATAAATTACAGTTTATTGTTGTTTGATAAACGGTCAGCGGTGGGCGCTACTTGTATTCTGTGACCGGCAGCAGCAGCAGCAGCAGCAGCAGCGAGACACGCAAATAAACCCCAGACCCAGTCAGAAATTACAGTGGTTTTATTGTATTAACAACGATGTCGCACTCATCCGAGCCGTTGGCGTTTGGGACTCGTGTTTGTGCGCTTGATAAGTTAAGCGTTGACATCTTTATGTGCCTGTGTGGGCACCAAATAATGTCCAAGCAGCCATGTGGAGTGGCAAATAAAAAACGAATTTGATGACCACATTTCAGGGCTTTCCACGAGCCTGAGAACTTGTCTGCAGCCAAGCTTTCTCACTCTTCCATGTCTGGTGGAAAATTATATAGAGAAGTATGGCCTGGGATATTGCCTACTTTAGGAAATATTCTGGGAAGATATTTTAGTATGTAAGTTGAGGTAAAGCTATCTCTGCCTAACAAGGATTTAAATTTATGTAACTCTTGTAATATTTAGAATATTCTATGAGGATATGTGAAGTTACCTGTGGGAATACTTAACTAAAAATTAAAATCCTTATACACAATAGTTATCAATTTTGAATGGTGCTTAGCTAAACAAAAGCCACGGACCGTAACTCACCCACTTATGATTTACGAGCCCAGAGACGCGGGCCCCCGAGGCCTTGTGGGCTTTTGGCGTGCAAATTACCAATGCAAATATGCATCCGCGAAGTGTCTATCGAGTGGCAGTGGGGTGAAGTGCGGTGGCGCACAGAGATTTGCATAATTTTATGGCCACAAATTCCACTTAAACAACTTAATTAGATTTCAAAGAGCAGCCAGCAATGGCTGATTTGGAGGCACTTAAATAAATAAACAAAATTCGAAAACGGAGAATGGATGGCATGTCCCTTTGGGGCAGCCGCAGCTTATTTATGAACCTGGTCAGCGCCATTTTGGCCGAGTCGATTACGGCCTGGTCGGCGGAATGGCGGGACTTATCTCCCACCGCGGACCGGCTAAATGGCCACAAACTGGATATGAATCTGGATCCGGAGCGACGCAGCTTGCCATGCTCTGGCCTGGCCTGGCCTGGCCTGGCTGCTGGCCCCCAACGCCCGATCTAATGGCAGCTAATCTAGTTAACAGTTTTTCAATTATAGACGATTTGGTGCAGCTGATAATAAATGCGATAAAACATATTTCAGGCCAACGACGCCAATTGGCCAGATTACATCAGAGATTGGGGTCCGCGTTTGGGCGTAGTTCGGTTGCAATTGTCAAAACCAAAGCGATTTGGTCTGGGCCGGGCTCATTTGTAGCCCCATTTGTTAACCGGCTGCGGGCGCTAATTGATTTGCCAGCTCATTAAAAACATAATTAGCGGCCGGCACTCATTAGGGTCCGGACCGGACCGGACCGGACCGCCCTGCGACTCGATCGCCCTGTAATTGCCCATTCTGATTGATCCGATTCCGATCCGTTGCCCAATTCAATCGGGGAAATCTCCCACGGAATTGCGTATTGAGAAATCCGGATTACGAACTCCAAAAGAAGCCCCGGGGGTGAGCAACAATTTTTCCCTTTTTTTTTTTCGCAAGAAATACAGTTAATGAGCATGGAGCTGCAGCTCTGGCTAACCCAGTTCAAGTGGCTGGCCAAATGTCAGTGGGCACTTTCCGATAAATGTGCCACATGACAGCCAATGAAAATGAAAATGTTGCAAATGCTGGTGGCTAGCGCAGCCCCTCCCGAAAGGTGGCCCACCCGGAGCCCGGCGTCTCCCGTCACCCGTCACAGCCACATCATAATGATGCCCTCGATCCGCCTCGGATCAGCTCCGGGGAGTTGTCCGTCGTCCTAGGACCAAGTCGTGCGCCGTCAACGAGGAATATGTCAGGGTCTGGGGCCAATCCAGCCCAGTCTGATCCGATCCGATCCGATCCGGCCAGGCCACCCCAGATCCGATCCGGCTCGAAGTGTGCCTGTTTAGCAAACATTGCTCGGCCAGCGGAACAAACAGCGCCCTCAGACGCCGAGAAGTCAAAATGTGGCAAATGTGTTGGGGGCTCTTGGGTGTGTATACCCTGTCCAAGGGGTTAATTCAAATCATGTTAAGTCTGCTCTAAATTCCAAGGAAATGTGTCACTCGTAGGTATTAGCAACCTGTATGGCAAAGCTTTTTAGTAGATTTATTAAAACTTACATTTGTTTTCAATAAAATAAATATAAGTAAGCTAGTTATTGTCTTTCTGACCACTGTAGATTTATTTAAAATTTGTATTGGATTGTTTGACAAAACAAGATACCCAAAAGAATACTATAATGCACCAAAATCCCAGCTACATCTTGTGATATATTTAAAAGTGCATTTAGAGTCCTCTATCACAAACAAAATTTCTTACATTTCTGCATTTTCCCCTGGTCGTTCTGTCGGCGTGACAGCTTTGGGCACAAACAAAAAAAAACAACAAAAATTGCCAACTAATGTCGAAAAATTTAGTATCGACCCCGGCCAAAAAAAGCGAGACTTGCATATGTCCAAATTTTTCACAGCCTGCGGCTCTTCTGCTGCAGTGGATTTCAAAACCGAATCTCAGAACACGCCGTCATCGATCGGATCGCTCCACTATCTTTTCCTCCGTTGAGCTGTCGCCGTTGTCTCGGTTTATTTTTTTTTTTCTTTTCTTATTTATATTTTTCGCTGGGTTGGCCTGGCAGTCAATAAAATTATAAATGCCACTTATTAGACCGAACTATTTCTGGGCAGCGCTTCGCTCCGCTGACTCGCCGGAGCTGCAGTTGATGTATGTAAATATAATGAAGCGAATATCGGGCTAATTAAAATAAATTCAGGGCGTGGCGAGCTCTCATGCCGTTTGCAATTAAATTAATTGCCCGCCATTGCCTGGCCGACTTGAGTTGCATAAGTCGGCTGCTCGCCTGCTGCCTCCCTTGGCCATTTGCTGTGGCTATTGTTGGACGCGGAACTGCGGCTCCCAGGCAAAGGAAGCCGTATAGGAGCCACTGAGCTTTCTGTGCTTATTTGGGTCCGGATTCACATGGATCCGGGAACAAGCTACAAATGGGTTTGATTGCACCTCTGGTGTGATGCCAATTCGTGTACGGTTTATAAAACATATCATTAGGAAATAATTAGAGTATACTGTCGCACTGTGAGTCATTTGCATTAACACTCAGTGCCAGTGCAGGTCACACAAAAATGACTAGAGCTTTTATTGGAAGGTAAGTAAGCTACGCGCATTATCTACTTAATTGCTTATAATGGATTTTATAAACTGTTTTTATGAGCATCATTTATCTAACAATAGACGCAGTGCTCGTTTTCAGTATTCAGAGTCATATTGTGGAAAAATATGTAATACTTTTCCCACTGATAACTGATTTCTAGCTGAACCCATCACATCCCACATTAGCGTTAAAGGTGCGAATTCTCCTTCACCAAAGGTGAAGCCAAAGACTCCTGTCTGGTGATGGTGAGGAACATCAGATGGAGCAGGTGCTGAAATCTATCTGCCATGGATATGAATATGATCGTGCTGTCTGGCAGGTTGGCAGTGCTCGGCTTCTCACTCATCCCCCATTCAAACAACAAAACCAGGAAGTCTATGACAATTATAAATCATCTTCGTCTAGCCGCGTTTTCGCAGCTGTCATGATGGGCACTTGACTTGCCAGCAACAACAGCAGCAACAGCAGCAGCAGCAGCAGTTGCAGTGGTTGCTCATTACACCAGCAACATCAAGAGCAGCAGCATCAGCATCAGCAGCGGCAGCAGCAACACCCACCCCGCCAGCAAATGGGGCAAGTCAAGTGCTCAAGTAGATCCCCCCTTTTGGGCCGCCTTTGTTTGCTCTTCCGACTGACGACGCAGCTAACTGGATTCCGTTTTGCGGCTTAGATAACATTTGGCCAAAGCAGCGGCAACGGCAAGTTGATGTCAAATTTCTGGACATGCAGCGAAAGGTTCTTAAATTAGAAAAGCGTGTGCTGGCAATTCCTTCGTCGCTCCATCTCCATCTCCAGCTCCAACGCCATCTCCGCCGGAGCCAAAGTATTTTCACATGTTCACTGACTTGGCTGCAACTTTGGCTTTTGCTTTGGGTCGTCGTGTCGAGCTGTTATTGTTGCAGTTGCAGTTGCTGCACTGTTGCTGTTGCTGTTGCTTTTGCTGTTGCTGTTGCGTCTATTAAAATGCTATTTTGACTGGAGTAGTTTAGCCGAACAAGGCGGGAGGCGGGGTTCGGTTCGCCGCCGAGTCGCAGTCATCATCATTTCGAGTGCTGAAAAGCATTTTTATGTTCTCGTGGCGTCAAGTGCCGCAGTTGCCGAGTTGGAAGAAAAGCCCAAAAACGAAAAAAAAACAAGAACAATGTTGATGATAATACTAACAACAGCAGTAAGTCACTGCACTTAAAGAAAATACACAGAAATTAGCAAACTCATATATTATAAATACAAAGTAATTACTTTTTTTACCCAATTATTTCTTTGATGTTATTATATTTTGTGTTTTAGTTATTTAGAAGCTAAATAACGAGCAATTTTGAAGATTCTCGTATCAAAAAGACAGCTGTAAAAGTGGTATATATTTTCTATATTTAATATTTAAATAAAGTATTGATTGTGTATGCATTTTAAATACATTTTTTAGTAGTAAACATGATTGTTATTAAATTTTTCCGAGTGTATGTTACCCACTGTTGTTGTTCCTGCTGCAGCGAGTGCAACTGCGCGGCGTGCAAATAATGCAATTTGTGCAATGCACCATTACAAACGTGGGAGTCAAAAGCTGAGTCTGGAGCCCAACTGCCTCATTTTAGTAGCTTCCCCACTGAGCAGTCAGGCTGAAGTCAGTCAGCTAGGTGCTGCTGCTTCTGGTGCCGCACTCGCTAGTTGCAAGTTGCAAGTTGCTGTGTGGCCAATGTTGATTGCATTCTTGGGGCTGCCGCTGCCGCTGCCACTACTGCTGCCGCAAAACAAATAAGTGCATTTAGTGTTTAACAAATGTTCGCTTTTGCGCTGATGGCGCTGTTGATAAGAGCGGGCAGAATGAATTAGAGGCAATAAGCCTCTAAGCCGGCCTGATGACAACCGCTATCCGCGATCTATGATCTGCGATCCGGCGATGACAATTGATAATCCCCCGGACGAGTTATGATGACGACTGGGAGAGTTTGTTTTGGCCTAACTGCAAAAGGCTGGCTTAATGAGCCCCCGAAAGTCGCCGGAGAATGGGAATAATTGAATGTCAGCGCGGCACGCCAAATGGCAGGGAAATGAATTGCAATCTTGGTCCGAGCCATAGAAATTAAAGCGCATTGAAACGGCGGCCATAAAGACCTGATGGCTGATGGCATTTCAGCCAGGCAACCAGCCACCAGCAGCCGCCCACGCAAACTGGGCGAAATTTCACCTCCACTAAGGCAAACACACACTCCAAAACCTGCAGCCAAGTGGACATGGAAGTGGATGTGGATGTTTTTGGATGTGGAACAGTGTTGGCAGCAAGCTGATTTTTAAAGTAACGAAAGTGGGAAGAGATACAGAGAAGATTTTAATAATTTAATAATTGCTTTATCATTTATAAGCATTAAATATTTATTTGGAAAAGGTTAAAATCTAGAACATTTTATTATATTGCTAAATTAAACACAATTTGCTAGTAAAATAAGCTAAAACTTTATTATTAGATTTACATATCTGCAATATATTATTTCCTGAAGGGATTTATGTTTGATTATTTCAAAAATTTCTGAAAATTCCTTTTAAAGCGGTCCAGATATCTCTGGAGAAAGGAAAACTTGGCTGCACTACCGCGGCTTGGTGGTAACTGAAGCCGCTGCAGGCAGACATACGAGCGACAGTGGCGGGTGTCGCTTTGGCGGGCTGCTTTGCTGCATTTAAATTAAATTAGAGTTGCCTGCTCTCTAACTGTAACAATGAGTGATGCACGCACTAAAAGCTGACAGCAGGCTCATCAAGCGGCGATGCCGGGCCGTAAATCAGCCAAAAGAGAGATGTCGTCTCCGGTCCTCGGGACAATTGCAATTAGCCGGGGAACCTGCACGCTGGCCTCCTGGCTGGCCGCCCATCAATATCAATTGAAATGGGAATGGGAATGGCAATGGGCATGCCGATCGGAATGGAGCAGCCGGAACGGGATTTGGTGGCCATGGTCTAGACCGAGACCCGCGATCAAATGGAACGCCCCCGCGAAGCGATAAATGCTTTATGGCCCGGCCGATGTCCAGGTGTCAAGTAGTTCGTCATGGCTTGTGGCAGGTCGGAACAGTCCGGTCCAGATCGGAGTCTGCTCCGGCTACAGATCCGTTTGCATGCAAATGAGAACAAGCTGGGAAAACACACGACCGAGATGCCGACGCTGACAAACGGATTTGGCATGCACCTGCAGAGCTCTTAACTCGGATCGAGCTCTGGACGGGGATGTGGATATGGATGTAGCTGCGACTGCGACTGCGACTGCAACTGCGGCTGCGGCAGCGGCCTGACCCCTGAGCCGGCTTTCACAGCGCCAGCACTTTCAAGTTCAGAGACAAATGGCTAAGCATTCGATTCGATTTACTTTTAATTTATAATTTGGCAAACCTTTTGAACCGCTCTACGGCTTCCAAATGGAAGCAGCTCCAGCATCCGAGCACAGGCAGTGGAAAAGAAATGAAATTGTCGACGGCCGTCGCCCTGGCAATTTGTGGATGCAATTTCATTTGGTATTCTGTTCCGCATCATTGCCGGGCACCGGGCAAAGTCGGAAAATAGCCTTCAATTCATTCCTGCTTGGTATCGACACTCAAAAAATCTTCTTTTTGACGAAATATATTGATCCTAAAAATTGTTCATGCATTAAATACTTTTACTTACTTTCTTTTCAAAAATAGTTTTGAATATAAATGGAATTAAGTATTTTTATTTAATGTACTTATCATATTTCCAGTTTCTTAACTTTCTTTTTGATTATAATTACAAATTCTTTAAACTAAAACTATTTCGTAAAATTCCTCACGGTGCACACTGAACAGTGAGTAATAAAAGTAAAATAGTGCAAATAAAATCAGGTCAAATGGCGCTCACTGGGCTCCATTTTGGGGCCAGGCAGCCGCACGTAGCCGCGGCCACTTGAGACCGGACCCCAGACCACAATCAAGAGCAAGACAAGGCCCAATAATCCTATTGCCAGCTTCCCATGGATGGGCACTCCTTTCCCAAGACCTGACCCTGGCAGCATTTAAATCGCCGCTTAATTGACTTTTGTGCCAAAGACACAGCTGCGTATCCCCACAGGCGAGCCAAATGCGAATCCAAATCCGAGTCCCAGCACCAATCCGAGGGGAACCAGTGGAGAGTCAAGTGTGTCGTTGTCAAGGCAATGTGGACAAGACATCAATCATCACTAAATTAAAAATGGGAAACGTTTAAGATGCCATTCAGGCGGGGGGAGGCGATGCTGAGGCTCCGAATGGAAGAGGTGAATGTGGGGATCGAATCCGAGTTCGAGTATGAGCCCGAGTCCGAGTCCGAATCCGATCCCGGTCCTCATAAATAATGCAGCAGCAATAGCAACAGCCACAGCAACAGCAAATGTCACATTAAACAGGCGATATTAAAGCTGAAAAGCAGATGACACCGAAATCATGTTAGGCGGCACTTGAATGAGTATCAAACGGCAGCTGCCATAAACACACAGACACCACTGTCGCGATCTGTGCCAGCAGGAGGAGGAGCTCTAGGTGCTCCGAGCGCCCAAGATCCCGGCTCCAGCTCCAGCTCCAGCTCCAGGAGACAGTCGTTTTACACTTGTCGCCGGCAGTGACCAAAGTTGGCAATTGCCGCGCCACTTTTATGTGGTGGCCTCCGCCACTCCTTTGGGGACCGACCGGCGGAGGCATCAAATACTCGCTAGGTGCAAACGCCGCACGTCAATTGCTGCATTAGGCCGCGATTCCGATTCCGAGTCGGATAGCTATAGCCCTGACTCCACCGCTGCCATTACCCCCACCCATTCCGATGGCCACTTCAGCTCCAATTCCGATTCCGCGCAAACAAGTTGTCATTGTCGCGTTATTTATGACAATGTTCGGGATGTTTCTGTTACCCTTTCGCAGCGCGGGACTCCTGCAACACTTGTTTATGTTAATGCCGGGCCAGCATCCCGGGTCTGGTCCCCCGCTCATCTCCGATCCCCTCCTGACAGCGGCTCCCCATTCAAGTGTCCGTCAATTGGCATCGTTAATAGAGTTCGAGGCGGCCAGTTCGTGCCGCCGACTGGGATGCTGGCCAAAAGTGGCGGGCGTGTGACAATTAAATTGTCAAAGCCGCAACCTTTGGACGTGTGGCAAGTGTCGCCTGTCAGCTCATCCTGCCACTTCCCCCACTGAAGACTACCCACTCCTTTTCTGTGTGCACCTTTCAATTATGATTTAAATCGCCGTTTAAAGTGGGAAAAAAAGAAAACATTCTCACAGGCCGTTTTCGCTTCCTTTTTGTCCCGATAAATGAGCTCAGATAGTTTTAATGTCCAGGCGTTGCCCGCCAGGAAATATGTTCACTTTGGCTGCGGCTTAATGAAATTCATATAATTTTATTCAATTTCTTATCAGTCCGAATTGGCCCTAAGCAAGTGGCTGGAAAGAGCAAAGCGGCTCTCTTAATCCGAAGAGCGGCCGCTGCCAGTGGCGACGGCTACGTCGCAGCCAACGTCGTTCCAGGCCCCTGGCTTGGAACCCCTTTTTTTATTGGTCGAAAGCTGATCGGCAACTGATATTGCAGCCAACTGGAAATGAACCGCTACGACAGGCGCTCTCCGCCTGGAAGCCCGGCCAGAAGAGCGGCTCGGAGCTTAACTAAGAGAGCCGGACTTGAGACGAACGAACGACGCTGGCAGCGAGCAGCGCGCAACAGGTTTTAGCGGCTTTTTCAGCCGTTCCGTTGCTCGCTCCAGGTTTCGTGCCTGAGCCGAGTGCTCAGCCTGTTGTTGTTGTACTGCCAGTACTACCTGTTGTTGTTGTTGCTGGGGTACTGGACTGTATTACTCGGTCAGTCGGTCTTCGAGAGGTTGTTGCTATTTCGCTGCCAGTTTTTGCCGAGAGATTTCTGTTTTTTATTCTTCTTTTTTTTTGCACTGCTGCCTCTCCTGCCGCTGCTGCTGCTGCACCGGCAACTGCAATGTGTAGCTGCTGCTGCCGCGGCTGCGACTGCGTCGTTGTTTCTGCTGCTGCTGCTGCTGCTGCATTCGGCCTGCGAGCCGATTGCAATTTTTATCCTCTTGCAGTTTCTGTGCGACTTTCTGGCGGGACTGTTTGAGCTGGTTGCGACTGCGCAGGAAAGCAAACTGGCGAAAAGTTCGCGATTTCTGTGTGCTGTATTTTCCTTGTCGCTGGCGAATCGCGTGCGCGGTTTTCACAGTCGCGTGTGCGCGTTTCCAGGGCGTTTTGCGTGCGATTTTCGTCGCTCTCGGTTTTTTCGTTTTTGTGTATTTTTGCGTCTGGCCAATGAACTGCGGGCGGCGCTTCTATGCCGATACCGAGCTGATGCCAATGCCGATGCCGATGCCGAAACCGATATCGATATCGAAATGAAAAATTCATTTTTTTGGGGGGCCAATGAAAAGGAAAATGAAAATCCCGCCTGCAGCTGGCACTCAAACTTAATCTGTTACTGTGCGGCTACCTAAAAAATAGTGCTCGTAAAAGTCGGGCAACAGTAAAAAGCCATTCAGTGCGACTATAAAATCAAATCAAAACACATATGTACGTGTATGTGGGGCTGCTAGCTGCCCTATCCAAAGCCCAGACTGTCCAAGCAAAGCATACATATAAAAAGTAATATTAACAAAAGACCAAACTCGTTTCGATCGACGACAAACATACGAATATAAATAAAAAGGCAAATTAAATTAAATTCATTTTTAATTACTCCGCTGGCCAAAAGATCACATAAAGAGCGTGCAATAAAATATTTGTATCAGTAAATTAATTATATTGTATATAGAAAAACATGTTGCAATAAAGCCGTCTTAACGACACACAAATTAAATACGGAGGCTCTGACTTTGCCGCGGCAGGTCCAGTTCAATCTTCAGTCGCGTTCGCGATCGCGTCGGTCTGAAAAAAAAAAAATAGAAGAAGAAAAACAAAAGACTTAGGCAACGAACTCGCTGCCATTTTGTGGTGTCATTTGTTGTTTGCAGCAGATAACGGCGCTTCGGGCGCCTCCGAATTGCCGAGTGATAGCAGCCGTAACAAACTAATTGACAACTCAAATCCTGCCAAACCACGTGAACGTAAACGTAAACGCAAACGCCACAGAAAAAAAATATATATATACAACAATTGTTAAACAACGTTTCGCCTGCCACTCGGTCTGTCGGATTGCCGGACTTTGGGACCGCCGGACCCCGTCTGACATCGCCTGCCCCACTGCAGGGGACCAGCTTCCACTGCAACTTCAATCAAATCGCTGCCCCAAACGACAATTGCCAAGTGTGCCGCTTAATGTCTTCAAATGCATTTCACCAGCACGGGCACACTGCACATAACAACGAAAAAAGAAGCTGAAATAAATTTACATAAATATTTCACTTGCCAGTTTTTGCTGCCAACCACATCCGCGTTTCATAGATTGAGTTTAGAGCCTGGCCAATACAGCCGTGTGTATCAGTATCAGTATCTGTGTTAACTCTGTTACCTGTGCGCGTGCGCGTGCGCGTGCGCGTGTGTGTGTCTTACTAAAGAGATTCTGCGGAGATTCCGATTGCGAGCAGCCGTCAGCCGTCAAAAGCGTTTGGGTTTGCGTTTTGCCCTGCCGCAGGTGAGTTGATGTGGAAGTGGTGGTAGTAGAGGAAGCTGTAGCCGTGCCTGACCGGAGTCAGACCGTTTGCCTCGGTTTTACGCGCTTGTAATTGCATTTTATGTGCAACTGCCGCCCATCGAGCGCCTGGCTCCTGGCGCTGTTGCTGTTGCTGCTGCTGTTGTGGCCAAAGAGATTTATCAATTAGCAGAGGCAGCGATTTCAAATACAATTAACTGACAAGTCAGCTGCCGCTTTTCTTGCTTTGTTGCTCGGCTATTTGGACGTTTTGTTGCTTTGGCCATAAAACCGTTAGTTAAAGCATTTTTAACTACAATTAATTGCTATGGTTTAAACTTTAAAGTGAGAAACGCACACACTGCCGGAGTGAAAATACATACCAGCATGGCTCTAAAGATAATTTATCTCTATCTCTGGCTTATGCTAAATCAAACCCCAAGTGCAACAACAACAACAAAAGTAACACCAACAGCAGCAGCAGCAATAGCAATAGCAATAATCAGTGCGAGCCATAATTACAAGTTCAGTTGAGCAATTTAAATAAAAACACTTCAACACTTTAACAATTGACGCGTCCACACTGTCAGTGCGATTGTTAAGAGGCTTGTGATGCAATTTATTGGAAAAGCGATTTTTTTCCTTTCCTCCTGCTCAATTAAGAGGAAATACAGCTGTAAGCACACTGAGTTTTTCTGTTTGTTTCATTTTATATGGATAATTACAATGGCATGAGGCATTAGTTTAGTGCTGCAGTTCAGGGGAACTGGGGAAGTTGGTTAGTGCTGATGTTTGGCAAATAATGGGGCATTTAATGATTTATCAAATATGTAGTTAAGCGATGCTTAATATTAACAACAATTTTTATGCACCCATAAAAACGGTTTGTAAATATTTAAGTATGATTAAGCGATTAATTTATTTACTCACCAACTATGAGTTCTTTAAAAATCAGTTAACCGATTTTTGTATTTATCGTAAATACACAATTTTACTGTGTAGAGTATTAAATTTTATGTTTTTTTTAAACAAAACCGAACAGTACTCAATTCAAAAGGCCTAATCAACTTTAAGGAAATTGCCACTTGAGAAACAAAAAAAGAGACGGCGATAATGTTTATAAATAAATATGCAAGGAATTATTTAATTCTCGATTCTCACAATTGCGAAGCGCAAGTCACGAGATCCCCAGCCAGCAGGGCGTGTGCTTCTCCTGGGAACGGGGAGGGGTACGCGGCGAATTAAATAAAATTTATGGCCTGCAATGATGACGACGACAACACAGCCACAGCAGCCAACAACAACAGCTGCGGCAGACACAACAAAAAAAGAGCAACGATAACAACAATTGTATAATTGCCGAGCTCTGACAAAGAAATCGCCAAGTGGCTGAGACAAAACGCGACAAATGAGTGCAAGAAATGCCGAGCAGCAGCGATTCTTGGTAGTCTGCGAGTTGTTAATTGTGGACTCGGATGAGTCAACAAGAAATTTTCTTAATAGCTGTTGTTACCGTTGCAGCTTTTTCCTCCTTTTTTTAATTAATACTTTTTTTCCGCCACGGCTGCTGTAATTTATGAACTTTTTTGCGGGCCGACGACTGCTGCAATTAATGTGACTGATTCAAAGCGCTAGTAGCGCGTTGCATTTGATTTGCTTGGCCAGTAATTGTGCTCATTATGCCGGGCCATTGTTGTTGCTGCTATTGAGGTTTTTACCCGATGTACGCGTCATTACACATGTTGTCTAGACGGAATGTCTGTCTAACTGTCTGTGTGTCTATCTGTCTGTCTGTCTGTCTGACTGTCTGTCTGTCGGCCTGTCTGTCGTTTAGTCAGTGAAGCTGTCAATCTAGTTGGCTGCCGTTTAGCCACCGGCTTCGTTGCCAGCTAACACTTGATGCCCTTTGTCCGACGCCAATTGATTGCAATCGATGACGCACTTGGCTGACATCTGATTGTCGCGATGTGATGTCATCATCACTTTGGAAAATGTCACGCATCCCGATGAGAGGGAAACAAAAGACTTAGGCAACGAACTTGCCGTTCGCCTAGAACAATTGCCAGTTAGATCGCCAGCCGATGGGGGGATGAAGTTCGTTGCCCAAGTCTTTTGTTTCGCCACTCCCTCGCATTTTTGGCGCACACTGCCATCGATTACCGCAACCCAAAAAGCAACCGTAATGAGGCATGCGCAAATATTTCGCCTATTACTCAACCCCCCAAAGCAGCCAAGCAAACAGCCGCAAAGCAGCACCAACTACAATGGTCGAAAATCGATGACTATAAGGCGCCAACTTATGCATGCATACATTTTGAAGTTTTCTTCATACACAATCGGTTTTAGTCTTAGTCTTCTCGATGCCTTGATGCCACAAATGTGAAGAGTTTTCACTAATTTCAAGCCGCCGCCGAAACAAAACACGCGAATCGAACAGCACCCGGCCCCGGCAGCGGCAACAGCAGCAGCAGCGGCAACAACATCAACAATGATAGACAGTGCTGCATAAATAAAAGTAAATTTAATGACAAGCAAAATATTTCTTGTCATGCCTATCAGATTACAAGATTTCTATATGAACCCGCTGACGATTCACCACAGCGCCAGAGAGCAGTGTGTATATACAAATTATATACGTGTTTGTTTGTGTCGTTAGAGCATGATTACGGACTCTCCAGGAGAGGTTCCAGCTCCATCTGCGACTCCATCTCCATCTCCATCTCCATATCCATCTGCATCTCCAGCTGGAGTCCGTACAGTTACATGTGGCCCAGTACATGACAAAGCCGTTAGTGTCATTTGAATGCGAATGTTGCAAATGTTACGAGTGCCTTGCAGCGCCAGGTGAAGATGCTGTCAGGTGCTGGAAGGAAGGTGTCCCCACTTCCATAAATCGCCTCAGCAACGGTCTTTGATAGAGCCGCTCAGGCACTTGTCTAGGCCAGTTCATTGCTGGCCACAAGCAGCGTTCCTAAGAAGGCTAAGCCACAGGGTGAGGATAACCCTTCGAAAACTGACCCAGTTTACAGTGGCTAACCTTCGGGTCGTCGCGCTCACAATTACAAGTTCAACTTGAACGGTAGGAAGTGGAGGGAAATAAGCTCCCGCCGCACATTCCCATGTATTTTTTAGTTAATTGTCGAGACCTCCGCGGGGTGGGAAAACTGTTTTGGCCATTACAAGCCCAATTGCCAAACGAAAATCAATTTCACACATTACAACAGGAAAAAAAAATCGAATCGAAATGGAATAAAGGCCACGAAGCTTTAGAGCCACAGGCCGACAAGCAACCGGACACAAAGACGCATGAAATTGCTAATTGTGCGAATGAAGGGCCCAGGCCCAGACCCAGACTCAGACAGAGCCGCAGCCCATCAGGGGCATGCCTCAATCTAGAGATATTAGGGGAAATATAGTTAGACATATGTATAGGCAGAAAAGCGCCGTGGGCCACCACAATTAAAATCGTAGCGAATTCCCAAGCAACAAAGGAAATTTAATTACGCCGCATGAGGCAGGGGCAGCCCTTTGAAATCGGTTTTGGTCTGTAATCAACTGAGAAATTTCCAACGAGCCTAATGAATTTTTTTAATCGAGCAGAAAACTGGGCGTGATCGTTTTATTTTGGTTTGGGGAAAAATCAAACTCCATTTAAATTTTGATGCATATTAATAGCTAATGATGTCTGCTCTGCTCGAAATGAGGTCATAAAAAGCCAAAATAATTTTGGCAAATTGTTTGTCACTGGGACGGACGGAACAATGGGGAAAACTGACAGCACTAATTAATTGCAATTAAAAATGCGTTTTCGATCGCCGTCTGTGACTTCTCCTAATTGGAAGCCGCGAACTCGTCCGCTGGCATCCCAAAATCGACTATTTTTCTCTTTTATGTCGCTGTCGCTGTTTTCAGTGACTGAGACTTTATCAGCGCAAAGCCATCGAGCAGGCGAGCGGCACATTCTATGTTTATTTAAATGGATAATTTGCTTAATTAATTTTCAAACTGAAACGCTTCGCATTCATCATTTTAATTAGCCACATGTTAGGGCTCTGGCCTGGAGGCTGGCTCGGCACGGCTCTTAATTTATAAATAATTTATAAATATTGATTTGACAAAGATCTGCGGCAATAAAGATCTCTGAGCTATTAATTAAGAAAACGCAGTGGGCTCTCGGGCTCAATATCGGATGTCCAATGCTCGGAGCCTCGTGTGAGGAAGCGCAAGTCGCATTAATCTTCGCGACAGCTCTGGCCAAAATTCCACAGCAGGCGACGGCCATTAATTTCACTTTAATGGGATTGCAACTAAGATCGCAATAAAAAGGCGAAATATAAAAAGGCAATGCGAGCATATACCAATTATTGCCTTCCTCTCGGATTGCTGGATTTTACAAGCAGCCCAGACAAAGGCCGCCCGATCGGATCGAAATTAGTTTTCCTTTTGTTTCTGCTAGTCTATTCCGTTTGATTTATTTTCCCCTGCATCCATATCTGCGATTTGCATATTTCTCGTAGGTGGTTCAATGAACTTGCGGTGGGGGCGTCGTGGGATGAGGCGGCTGCGGTGGAGCTGGTGGAGTCGCTGGTGCTGAGACGGCGACACTTCCAGCGCTTTCGGCTTGATTCGGCTCGCCTACGCGTTAATTTGAGAAATTTGCAAACATTTGCATGAAATCAGAAACGAAACGAAACCAAAACAAAGCCACAACCCAAACAGGGGCCAAATGCCCAATCAACCAAAGTATACCCTATAAAATAGATAAACATTAGTGGGACTTAAGCAGCTGATCACATTTCAATTTGATTCGGGATAAAACAGTTAATCTTTGCCTTGAATAAGCCACTAAATTTCATTACATTTAGTTTAAAATATTCTATATTTGAGAATATAATCTGTAGAATCTGTAGATTATGGAAAGTTTATATAAATTATTTCATTTTACGTTCGTTTAATATTTTTGGAAGTATTAAAACAGTTTTGAATTTCATTTAAATCTCGTTTTTTATTAATTTTGAATATTTTTTCAAACTTGGCTTTGAATAGGTTACAGAAAATGTGGCATAAAAGACTTTTTAATTCTTAACTGGATTCCTTTAAGACTAATTAAAAAAGAAAATTTCAAAAATATGGAAAAAGATTTCCTGCCTGAAGAATCGTTGCCCCTATCGACTTTTATCCACGGTACCACAACGATTGCCCAATCGAGAAGCTGCTGGATGTGGCATTAAATAAATAACGCATTTGCCAAGCCATTGATAATGTCAATTTGGGCACTCTGCAGGCAGACAACAATTGCAAACATTTTGCCAGCCCGGCAATTTCTATTAAAGCATTTTCCACTCGACTAACGGGTTGGGACTGGCCCGGGACTACCTTGGCTGTGGCTCGGCTTTGTTGGCTTTAAGGTTTTAATTGCAATTGAGTTTCGACATGAACTGCGTGCATTTGCGCAATGATTTTCCCGATAGTCAGCAGCAGCAGCAGCAACATCCATGGGAAGCAGCAGCAGCAGCAGCAGCAGGATCAGCATTACCAGTAGCAGCAGTAGCAGCAGCACCCAGACTGGCTGCTGGGAGAGTTTCTTAGCAGCTAATTGATAATTTCATTAATTTATGCACTTGATGCCAACAAACTTTAGCCACTGATTGAGATATTGGCAAGCGGGAAACGCTCTGACAGCAATTTGCCTCCGTTTAGCATTGCTCGCTAATGACCGGCCGCTGGGACCACTTGACTTGGCCCGAACCGAACCCGAACCCATTATTAGCCAGAATCAGAATCATTGTCGGAGTCAGAACTACTCACTCACATCTGTGTATGAGGCAACCTTCGTTCGCTGTTAACCCCTTACATTTATTAATGCCTCAGTTCTTGCCACGCACCTCGGCCGTTCAGCTGGCAAGTGCCCCGTGTGTAATCTAGAATGCTAATTAAGCTGCCGGCATTTGTTCAGCATACGTTTATGGCACGCACTTTACATACGCAGGAGGCTGACTGGCCTGCATTAATTAATAAACGTCGTGATGTCGCTTTTGAAGTGTCTGTCATTATGAGATCAATTAATAGGAACAAAATTCTAGATCAAGGCGAGAATCAACAAAAATGTCGCACTGCCGAGCGTGTGCGTGTTGTTGTTGTTGTTGTCTTTGTTGTTGTTCGCCGCTAGTTGTTTGTTTTTAGTGATCGACACGCAGTGCCGTAGATATGGGCCTCGCAGCCCGGGCCTGGATCGGATCTCTGCCTGTGGCCGCCGCGATTCCGCGGATCTCTCGCCGCAGACAGCACGACGTTGAAGTTAACGAGAATTATTACATCATGCTGCGACAAGGCAAATTGAATGGCCCACACATCAATCATCCTTTGAAAATACTCACAGCCGACCCGCCCAAAACTTTGGTGCTTAAATGTTAAAGATAGAAAAAAAACCAAAATTTTAAATGACTTTCACCAGAGATTTTAATATTTTTAGTACATCAATAATATTTTTATTACTAGTAACTCTGTGGCTTTTCCTTGTTATATTTCCATACAATCTACATTTGCATCGCCAGGTATTATTATTTTCAGTGAGCTGTAAATTTATTTTCAATTTAAAATAAACGCATTTTTTCACCGCCTTATATTGCTGCTGCCGCTGTGTTGTGTGTTGTGTTGTGTTGTGGCTGTTATAATTAATGTTGCTGATACGCCAAATGCTGTTGGCCGGCCTGTTTGTTTGCCGTGGATGTTGTGGATATTTCAGATATTGCTACAAAGTTGCTCGACTCCGACTTGGATTTCGATTTCGATTTCGATTTCGGCGTTGGCCGCACTTGCTGACGGTTTTATGTTACACACAAATATTTTTGCGCTATTAAAAACGGAGCAGCCGCAACTCTCAATTTGCCTTGCAAATCGGATCTCTCGTGTGTGTGCATTTGAACTTGATTTTGATTTTGACTCGACGCAGCGACGGCATGACTAAAGTCACGGGCCACGGCCTGCTGCGAGGGGGTCAGCGGGGGCGGCGGGGTCAAGTACAACCCGCTGACCAAATGCAGCTGCGCCCGTGCGTGAGAACCAGCTGGGAGCAACAACAACAGCAAGAGCAACAAACACACAGCCGAGCTGGCTGGGCTGCCTTATATATATCAAGATTTCGATTTTGCATTAGAGGAGGCCTTAGTATTTGTGTGTTGTGTTTTGTGTACTTGAAAATTGACGCCGCACGGCTAGCACGCATTTGTTGTTGGCTGGCCGGTTAATAAATTTCGCGATACTTATCAATTAGCATACGAATTACATGCCTTGCAATCATAAATAATGCGTGAGTATTGCAGAAATCAACTAGCAAACGCGAAAAGCTGAAAAAAATAAATACCCAGAAAAGCCAACCGCAATTGATGCATAAATTTTGATTGCTTCGCATAGCTTTTTTCTTCTATCAATTTTTTTGTTTATTTTTTTTTTTTTTGGGTGCACTTCAGATTTGTTGTAAGACATAAACATTTCTACACACTTTTGACTCGGAGGTGCGTGTTTGATTTGCCTCCGATTGCGAATGACAAATAAACAACAAATCATGCGGCACGAAACCGACTCGAAACGAATGACTAAGGCAACGAACTTGATGGCCCCACCAAGAAGCGTTCCCCGCTGAGATCCACCGTCCACCCACTCTCTCTGCCCAATCCCTCCACCTCGAGTCTGGATTCTCATTGTTATGCTCGACACTTTTGCGCTATATTTACAAATTGGGCCAATAAAATGAACACCAAGACATCGGTCAACGAGCGGGGACCAGTGACCAGCGTTCAGCGAGTAAAGACCAGAAATGTAAGGCCATAAAATCGAGCAGATAGCTAAAAAGAAACAACAGTCCACTGCTGATGAATTTTTATGCATGTTTATATGACGGTCGTATAAAGTCGCGTCTAGAAGTCAATGATTGTTTAATGAAACTCAAAAAAGAACACAGCGTGCTTTGGTTTCAGGCTCCAGCAGCAGCAGCTGGCGGGGGAGTCATTAAAGAGCCCAGCAAATAAATCAAAAAAACTAGCTCCGGTCCCACCACTTGATTACGCCGATCTGATCAGGCCAAGCGGATTCCGCCCGCTTCGTTAGCACATCACCTGCTGGGCCAAGACAGCGAGAAAGATGTCAATAATGCGCTAATCTCCAAAAATACGCACAATCCGAACAAAAAAAACAATCACATTCCCAACATAACCGCCGAAGTTTACACACTCTATTGGGGCAAAACTTGACCATCTACATAAATTTAGAATTTCCTGTCTGTAATTTAAGCTTTAGATGTTCGAAAAGCAAACTTATAAACCTTTTAGACAAATGTTTACCAACATAATGAGAAGTTTTTCCCGCGAACTCTCTTTATTAAAGATGAAAATCCGGGCCTTATTTTATCCAAATTACTACAAGACTCTAAACTCTAATTGTGCTCCAATATCTGTGCAGTCATCTTTAGCAGGAATTTATGTAGAGCATAACGGGGGAAGAACTTCTCTTAGTGGGTTACAGACATCGACAGAGTAATACGGTGTTATTACTCAGCTGGAGTGTAATGAAAACGTTTGCCAGGGGATTAAGATACGCAGATAGATGGCTAAATGGACGGATGGAGAAGAGAGAAAGACCGCTAAGCTGACACGGCGCTGGGCACGCGCTAAAACGTTTAGAAATCGAAAACGCAACGTTGATAAATCGATCGATCCGCTTGGGGTTCAATCAACGCGCCATCGCAGAGTGCTTATGGAATATTTGTGGGCTGGAGTCATACTCTCATACCTCATACCTCATACCTCATACTCGTACTCGTACTTGCTCGTATCTGCTGCTCCAGATCTGGATCTGAATCCGAGTCCGAATCTGGACCTGAATCTGGCAATCGATTGCCGTGTTGTCAGCCAAGCGACACTCCGGCCCCAATGATTTATGCGTATTTAGATACTTTTTGTTGTCGTTGGCAGGCATTTAACGCATGCAGGCATGTGGGTGTGCGGTGTGTGGTGTGTGTGCGATGTGTGTGCGTGTTGAGGCAATTACGCCCACATAGTGATTTTCGATTTTCGATTTCGATGATATTGGCAGCGGATTTCGCGCGGAAATTCCCACATTTTTGAGCCTGACTCGAAGAAATTCGCCAGGTTTTATTGATTTTTAGTGGCCTTTTTGTTTCTCCGCTGCTAATTAAAAGCCAATAAAAATAAAAAAACAGGCAGCAGAGCCATTAGCCGCTCACAGCCACCTGCCCATCCGACTCATCCGTTGACAAAGGCGGCCCAAGAGCCGAGACTAAGTGACGGCAACTGCTCCTAATTGGCCACATGCCACATGCTGCTGCTCGCTAGCCAAGTGCCACTAATCGAGGAGCTGCCTCCGTTGCCTTCGGCACTCTCTCGTTAATTTGCGAAATGGCCCAACATCTGCACTAACCGACAGCGGCAGGGAATCTCTCTCTCTCTATCTCTCTCCGGGCGGGAGTTCTTCCCGAGAATACCATTGGAGCTGTGCTGGCTTATCGCGCGATGCTGGTCTCGTGGCTTTTATGATTTTTGAAATTTAAGTCACGCTTTTGGCAATTAAGTGCCCCAAACACCGAGCGGGTGCAACTCCGAGTCTCTGGCCTCTGAGACTGTGTGGCCTCCGCTGGCCGGGACAGGTGCTGGCTGCTCCTTGAAGCTGGCGGGGAATATGGGGAAGAAGGTGCCAGAGCTGGGGGTCTTCCGTCGGAGCGGAGGGAGGAGCTGGATCTGTATTTTCTCACCACGATACGCTTGGGGCGACATGAGTCGCATTTGCAATTATTTTGCGGCTCATTAAAGTTTTAAACACGTCGCTCACGTAGTGACGCGTCTGTCAGACGGCTGCCATGTAGCCAAGCAGTCCCAACTCCAGCTCCAGCCTGGGGCACCCTCTGCCCGCTCCCACACCCAGTCCGGTCCCCAGAGCGCGGCTCAGTTCTGCTCCTCCAGCCTGCGAAAATGTCATTAAAATCTCTGGGGAGTTTTACGGTTTTGGCTGCTGCTTTGCTTTGATTTCGGTGCGGACTTCGCCTGCCTGGCTTTTGCTACTTTTTCTCAACGTTTTTCGCTTGCGAAATCAAATAAAAGATTTCTTTTTTATCGCTCAAAAGCCGTGTTTGCTGTGCGGCTGTTTGGCAGCTCGGCTGCTCGACTGCGCGGTGCTCATGTCTGGTTTTTATTTTATGATTATTATATTTTTTGAAAATTGCCGTCGCAGAAAAGTTGCACTCACAAAAGACTTAGGCAACGAACCTGCGGCAATTTGGATTTTGCGCGGGGGGCGGGTAATAAATGATTTATTTTGGCTTGTGTTTGCCGGCGCTGTCAGTTGCAATTAGTTGCAGTTTAATTGAAACCCGGGCAATCGCCCAAAATGTTCCCATATCCGACATGTCCATTTGCTCCTCTCCAGACGGCCAGCCGGCCAGCAAGCGATCCAATATCTTTCGGCCCGATCGGCCAAGGCTGCGGTGTCAGGCTGCATTAATGTGTCGGCCTGGTTTTCTGGTTCAAGTACGTTCCGTTTCCTTCGCTAGCATCGGGCAAATTCCGTTTCATGGCCATTTGCATGGAAATCGCTTCGTCGTCGTCGTCGTCGTCGTCTTCCGTTGTCAATAACGATTTCCATCATCATCATCATCGTGGCCGTCGTCAGCTGCATCATCCTGTCCTGTCCCCGGATTCGGTCTGGGCTCGGGATCGAGTGTCTGCCGCAGCCGCCGCCGCCGCTGAAAGTGGAATGCGAATGCGAACCAGTTCTTGGCAGCTTCGATCCGATCCTCCTGATCCGATCACTCCCCGCCGGAGCTTCGCAGTGGCGTGCAGTTTTCGCCAACTAATGAAATACATATATGCAAAAAATCAAACTAAAGACTTTGGCCCGTTATCAGCCGCCGCCAGTCTTTCTCGGAGATTCCCCCGTGCCGGTTCCCGAATATCGAAAACCGAAAACCGAACACCAAACACCAAACACCATACCTTTGTTATTGTGATCCGAACGAAACGGTTTTCGGGCTTTTGTCCCCAAGAAACTATGCATAATTTATGAGACACGGCCGGGGTTGCATCGCTTTATTATGCTAATGTCGCCGGTGGTAATTTGTTCATTCCGTTTCTGGCCAGCCGGGCTTAGTGTCATAATTAAGCGGCTAATTGATTTGTTGCAGGCGTTTGTCCAATGCTGCTATTATTATTTCATTTTATGAATTGATTGGTGATTAGTGATTAGCCAAGGCCCGCAAAGGTGCCAACAGCTTCATCAATCAATTAGCCACGCCGAGATATATTTCTCCGATTGCGTTGCCAAAAATAAAACGAATCGAGCTTAGAAAAAAAAAGAAACTTAAAAGAAAAAAACGCCCTGGCCAGACTAAACTGCGAATGCAATCGCAATCGCAATGAATTGGGCAATAGCTGGACACCCAAAAGAAACAGCAACGGAAATGCCATAAACCATATAAAAGAGAGCAATGATTAGAGACTGCAAGCTGCGGCTGCGACTCACAGTCAGAGTCAGAGTTAGAGTCCGACTCCGACTCTGAGACCTGACCACGTCGTCGTGTCTGGCCTGACTTGTCCACTTTATGGATACACAAAGAGAAATAAGTATTAAAAGAACGAGACTACAAAATTTCGTTTTATTTTTCAAACAATTCCCAAAGCTTTGACGTCAGAAACAGTCATTTAGAAATTAATTTATTTTAAAATTTAAATCCCTCTCCTTCGCTCGGTGTACAAGTTGTGAGCTGTGGAGTGTGTGCCCCCGCGAGAGGTCGTCCACAGCCACAGATCCGGCTTGGTTTTGGCCCAGACTCTGCGACTGGGCGATGCTTGTTACAAATATTTTAAAGCGCTTAATAATATGCAGTTTATTATTGTTATTGGCATCGTTGCGGCACATAAAACATGCAATTGGCATTATTAACGCCATCGGCTTGAGTCGTTTGACTTTTCGAGAGAGTCCAAGCTAAATCTTTTTTCTATTTATTTTTTATTTATATTTTTTGTTTTTTTGTGGGGCGTGTGTGGGAATGTAGCAAGCGCGAGTGCAGCAAATGACGCTGATTGATTATATCCAATATTGTGGTGATACTGACTGCTAACCCAACCCAAGCTCTGTTCACACCTGGCCAGGGCATTAATAAACACCGAAATTAACCGAAACTCTAATTAACAGAAACACATTTGAATATTTGAATATCGGATACTGGCTGCATTCGGCACGCAAGCGACATTGATTGAATCAAAGGAAACGAGCTCTGTTGCTGGCTAATTAAAAGCAAAAGTGTTGCTAATAAATACCTTTATATAATGGCTTAATAAAGTGCGTGATTCGGCCGGGATCTGCTCTAGCGGAACGCGAGTTGAATAATAAAGCTCACGTCTCCCAGCTCCATTCGCGATTATGAATGCGAATGGGATCCGAGATCGAGCCCCAAGTACATTAGTCTAATGAGCGGGCCGAAAAGATTTGCGTGACTTGCCGAAAGTGATTTTATTTTTTTTTTCGCCTGCATTTGCACTCGAACTGTGTTGGCTAATTTTTTGCAGCTCCCCGAGCTCCATGTGGGCGTTGTGCGGTGTAAAGTAGACGGCATTTGCCCAAAACGAAATCAGGCCCAACTGCATATCAAATATGTGTTTTAAATTATTTCGGCACGTCGAATTTGTATCTAATGTGCACTTTGTATACAAGCAAATGTTTTATTTACCATCATTTACATTTACATTTACATTTTCTTCTGAAGTAACCAACCAAATAAAAATATGAATTGAGTAATTAACAAAAGTATGCACCCACTTTACGTGTCTCACCATCCATGTAATTTTTGTAATTAAAATTTTTAGCACAATCAAAACATCCAATGAATTGGAATTGGAATCACAGCCTCGGCTAATCCAAGCCAATTTCTGTTTCAACACAGAGAGTTTCGGCTCTGGAGGTTGGCCTCCTTGCGATTGCATCTCGTGGTGTGAGAGATGCAATATTTCTGCACTGCCAGCTGATGACTGATTTCGATTTCCGTATTGCCAAATTGCTGGCTTTCAACTAAGCCGCCATCGCCATCGCCAGTGCCGCCGACGCGTCGCTAACTGCGTGCAAATGCGGCGGCAACGCGGCGTATGCGCATTTTTAATTGCCCCAACATGTTGCCGCGAAGATTGCCAGCCTTACTTTTTATACCCCAATGTTGTTGCAGTTTCTGTTTGCTTTTTTTTTTCTTTTTGAGGCAATCTACCTCTCTGTCAAATCGCTTGCGGCGCGGCAAATTAAAATTGACATTTGAACAGCTTCGGCTCGAGCTGCACCGTTTGGCGCGTTAATTTTAAATGGCTCACCATTTTTGGGCTGCCAGGCGTTTGCTTTATGAATTATCAATATGGAGCCGCCGCCCCGCAGATGACACAAAATGTGAACTGCTGTTGGTCAGTCAGCCTTTTTGGCCTTTTATAGACTTTTCCGCGGCGGCGGCTTTTCGCAACGCAGGAAATAGTTTCCACCGCCGCTCCATATAAGGTCTAAGTATTTGCCAAATCACACGCCACACAGTCCCCCAAAGACAATGCCAGTCGTCGTTGTCGTCGTCGTCGTCCAGTTTGGAAGAGAGTTGACTTTGGGCTCGGGGTACCTTAGGGGAGGTAGGTTTGTGGAAGCCAAAGCTAGACTCTGGTCACGATTTTAACATTTTTGAGCATGCGCAGTGCGCACCCCAAAATTTTGCAGCGTTTGCCCATTAATTTTCATTGAAAACGTTTTCATATTTTGCCACAGTTTTCGCGTCGTTGCCCAGCCGCCGCCGTGGCACAATATTTTCATTGTAGTGTTTTGGCATATATTTATGTGCCGTAAAAAATGCGATCAAGATTGTGGCCGCGGCGGCCAGGAGACCAGGTCCAACCCATGGCTCCCTCGACTCTCGGTCTCTCAGTTTCTCGGTCTATCGGTCTCTCGGTCTCTCGGCTTCTGCCCCTCTGCTCTGCCTTGGTTGGTCTCTTGGTCCATTGGACTTGGATGAAGTACGAGTGCCACTGCCACTGCCCACATGTAGGCAGTACGGCTGCTCGGGGCTAGGGTTCAACTTTGCACTTCAATTTTGGGGGCGCTGGTGCAAATTAATGGATTCATTCATTTTCGGCTGCGAAGTTCAATGTTTACGTTAACAACTTGGCACCTTTGCGCGCCTTTGCGGTAGGGGTGCCTCGGGGAGGGGTGTTCCTCTTTTAATTGAATCTCTTGTTTAATTTATCAATTAGAGTGTGGCCTTTGTTAATTAAAGCCGCGCTCTTAAATGGTGCCCAAATTAGCGGCCAACTAACGTGGCCATTACGGGCATTGGGACGAAGTCAGTCAGTCAGTCAGCCAGCCAGGCAGTCAGGAAACAAAGAAACCACAAATTGACTGGTCTGTTATTGTCTGCTTTGGCTCTATTCTCCCATTTTCGGGGTGTGGACCAGGGCGAGTCCCTGGCTTTGCTAAAAAACAAATGCTAATTATATGGCTTCCGAGTACGTACGTTTCTCTCCGTAAAGACTCGGCTGTCCGGAGTCCCCGGACGAGGCTCTTATTGATTCTCGGCTGCTCGGCAAGGTTATGAGTCCGATTCCGCGTGTCCGAGTCCGTGTCTCTTTCTGTGTGGTTCTCCAGCGGCAGCCACGCCCCTTTAATTGCCACCTAGCATTTAAGTTAACTAACTGTTCATAAATAGTTATGGCATACACGGTCAGCTGGGGGCTGAGGAGCCCCGAGTCTGCGAGACACTCAGAAACCCAGAGACCCAGCTCGGCTGGGCTGCGCCCACAAAACCCAGCCAAAGCCGCCAATCTGCAGTCATTGCAGGCCAGCTCAGTGGACTTTTTTCCTCTTTTTTTTTTTTTTGTTTTGCCAGCGTTTTGCCATTGTTAGCGCAACAAATTTATTTTCCCACTCTCGGCTGGAGCTTTGTTTTTACTGACGCTGCTGCTCAGACTGCGACTGCGAGTGCTGTGGCTGTGGCTGCCATTGCCTAAACAAAAATTAGTTAATTTAGCGCATTTTGCTGGATTTTAGCACTGCTGTTGCCAATTTGATTTGCAGGCCAATTGCTGATTGCTTTATTAACCGTTAATTCGCTGTGCGAGCCATGTCCTTGGTACGAAAAATATGGCTTCCGCACTGAGTATGAGCCAAAAACAAGTAAACAAATTGCAGAGTAAATATTGGGTTTGGCACAAATTAATTTCAATATATTACCAATTAAAAAATGCACTAAAAAAGAGTTTTTTTGTAAAACTTGTTGTTGTCTTGTCAGATTTACGGCAAAAGAATAATAAGAATATATCAATAAATACTTATTTATTTTCAACTCACTTCCATTTCCCTGTTTCCTCCTAGTGATGACCCTTTCCGGTTCCCATTGTCAACTTAATTTTCTCCCTAATTGAATTATGCGTTTGGTGCCTTGAGATTGGTCCAGCCCGGGGGTTCCCACCTCCATAAATTTCCCATATGCAAAGCGAAGCAAATAGAGACCCCTGCTCTGGAGGCTGGAGGCTAGATCTCAGGCTCCCAGGCATAAATCACACAGCTCACAGGAGACCCCACACACAATTTTCATTCATGCGTGGATTGTTCAACATTTGGAGGTGTCGTTTATGCAAATATTGTGAGCCACAAAAACGGAGCACGCCCCACATGTCACAGTGGATGTCAGAGGGCGTTTATAGCGGGGCCTAATTGCCAGAGTTCGGCTGGAATAGGTATTATTTGTGGAGCTATTAGGGGCCAGCAACCGAACCGGGCTAAATGCAGTTCCCAGAATGACTGCCAGCCATTCGATTGTTCGGAGATTGTGTATGAGTGGCGCATTTGCATAAATTAAGCCACTTGAAGTCGATGCCGATGTGGATATCGATGCTATGTGTCAATCAGCGGCGCATGCAAATCAATCAGCCGATGGACAAGTTATTCGTCATACACCTGACAGTTGCCCACAATTTATGAGCCAGCAGCAGGCCACTTAACAAGATAAAAAACACAATGAGCCATGAGCAATAACCCACGACAATGGCCATATAAAATCGACAAAAAAAAAATACAATAAAAATATACAAGTAAAAAGTGCTCGAGCCTGGTTAGCAGTGCTTTCGATGCATCGTAAAGAAATGCGTTAATCACATTTATTTATATCTATTTATGGCCGCTGATCAGTGATCACTGATCACGGACCACGGACCACGGACCACCGATCACCGAGTCACCTGGCCCTCCGAAAAGAGCCGCACAAAAAGTGAATGGTTTTTATGCTTCGCCATACATCAGCGGGACCATCGTGCCATCCCATACAATTATGACTTTACACTTTGTGCCACCTTTTGGGAGGTTTACGATCGGGCGGTCGGCGTTTTATGGCCCATCGTTTAGCCCCGACTAATGGCTGTTAGCTATGAAAAAGTGTTGACACTTTACCTGCGGTTAAGCCAAAATATCAATAAATGCTCGTAAAACGTAAGCCCCCTAGAAGTTGCCAAAAAGCAAACTGGGGCTGGGCATTTCCGCTTTTTTTTTCTCTCTCTGAAAGGAATCTTAGAGCTTTAATGCTGTGCGAAGAGGGTCCACAAAAGGGACTTAGCCATTGTCAAAGGCTTAGGAATTAGCTGAGACTTGTTCTCGGCTTGTCGGCCAGAGATCTGCATACGTTAACCATCAGAGCATTTTGAGTGGGCTTTGGGGAGAGAAATCGTGAATGAAATCGGTTGAACAGAAGTCATGAATGAACAACTGCGTATAGGTTTCGTCAGTTTTTGATTGCCTTTGTTATCACTTTTACTATCTGGGACTCTAGCAACAATTCATTCACTAAGTCCAAACGATTTCTCTTTATTTTTGGCTCCCAACAACGGAGGGTCTTACATTTAATTCCTAAACAAATTTCTTTTTACATTTTTATGGAGCTGAGCTTAGAGTTCAGTAATTTTATAGCTCATAAATAATGCTAGTACTAACATGCCGCACTTTACACACAGATATGTGTTTAACCAACCCTCTTAAAGCACCTTGCCAACTGAAAAGCGCTTTTTTCAAAGACAGGGACCCACCCATTGGGAAACCCATAAGGAAAATGGCAAGCAAAAAAAAAAACTCAACCATTTTGGCAATTTGGAGCAGAACAAGCTGCAAGAAATGTTGAAATACTTAACAAAATCCACAAGTAACGACAACAATAAAAAATAAACGAACGTTTTTATAGCTTTTCAATTGATTTTAAAGTTTTTGGCGTGCAGAGCAATAAATAAAACTGCGTACGGCGCATTATACAATAATAAATCTCCGCGACCAAGTCTTATGCTGTCCGTGTGTGTGTCGCGGATAAGTGCAATGGTGTGCGAATGGTGTGAGTGAGTGAGTGTATTCGCAGGTATTCACAAAAAGTGGGCGTGCTGCGTGTTTCGTTGTTGGCAGCGCACTTTGCGCATTAAAATGCCGCGCATGCGTGCCGAAGTGTTGCAACGTCAGACATCGTTTCCCCTTCATACAGCAGGATGCTGGATTGGCTTACCTACCGATTCGGATTCAGATTCAGATCGAGATCATGTTGAGCAATATATACCCGAAAGAGCGAACACCCGACCCCCGAGATCGAAGGCTTCTCCGCCGCGACGACCGATTGTAATTAATGCTACACTTTTATTCATAATAAATTCACTTTAAATGCATGTTTTCTCGCACATTAAAAGCGCATAAATTAAAAATCAACACCCAAATGCGTCAACAGGCATCTCGCCAGCTGCGTGTGGCGGAGTTGCAGGGGGTTCGCGACGGCCTTAGGGGATCAGGGGAGCCAGGGGCTTCAGACGGACGTGGCCGTGGCCATGGCTGCCTCATCACTCATACGCAATGAAGACATTTATATGGCAAAAGCCATTTAGCGCCACCACCGTTGTCGTTGTCGCAGTCGCAGTCGCAGTTGCTTCTTTTTGGCGCCAGAAGAGGCAGTTGGCCAAGACAGTGGGGGGGACAAAAGGGGGTTTTAGCATTCAGTTTTTTTTTATTTGTATATATCACTGGTATTCTTGATATTTTTCCTGTGTGTTGCAATCAATCCGTTTCCATGACACTCCCTCTTCGGCAAGCCTCTGGCTGATAGGAGGGGTCTGCTCACGCACTTGCCAGCCAGCCAGCCAACAAGTCATCCAGCCAGTACGATGCTGAGGCTTATCTGGGGGACTTGGCTTTTCTAGCCGCCGCAACACACAGCACAAGACAACACACGCAATGGGCGTCGCAGGCACCTGTTGCTGCAGCAGCGATTGCTCTTGTCGTTCGATGAAATCAGAGCAAGGCAAGGCACACACACTGGCCCGAGGAGTGTGTGCATGGGGCACTCTCAGATTGGAGTTAAGTCTGCACAAGACAAAAAAATTAAAGGCAGAAGTTTAAATGTTAACAAGATAATAAGGATAATTCTGGTGTAGGAAACATACAAAAAATTAGAGCTATTTATAGACAAATATATACAATTTTAATAATATATTATTCTAATTGTAATTCCTAATTCTTGATATTTTTTCCGAGTGTATGGCTGCCTCTGAGCCCGATGACAGCGACTTGTGCGTTGGCTTCGGCCGCGGAACATGTTAATTCGAGCGTTGCATAAAAAAAGAGAGAAAACGGAGCCATGTACATGCCGTATGGACCGTTGGCTGGAAGCTGCTCCTTATTTTATGTAATTGCCAACTAAACACTTTCAGACGCAATTGCATCCCATTCCCCAAGCCGCCCCACATACATACATACATACTAGCTGGACTCGGGATGTGGCTCGTCGTTTATGTCTAATTAAAATTGCTCTGCGTGCCGGGCGTGCCGAGCGCTAAACTAAGGCAAAGTGGCGTCGCTTTTTTATTTTTTTTTGTTACTAGCGCGGGGTGTACTTATATGTTAAGTGTGCTGATTTGTATTAATTATAGCGCTTAATGTTGCTTTGCTTGAAACTATTTGCAGTGCTCTGGCTCGATCTGGCAGTGGCATTTCCTGCGCGCACATTCTTCCTGCTCCGCTTGGGGAGCCAAAGTAAGTCAATAAATCTATGCAAAACTTATTATAAATCATATGACAAACTGCGAGCGGGCATTTTAATTACCTGTTTTGCCACATACTACTACTAAGTCAGTATGGGTGTGAGTGGGGTTGTTGCTGCTGCAGCTACTATCTTAATAAGCCGCCTTAATTTGGCTTAATTTGCGGGCGGCCACAGGGTCGTATGAGTAACGTTTAATTGCATGCCAAAAGCGGTCACAAAGGCACTCCACTCCACTCCACTCCACAGGCAAGAATTTCAGCTGGAATTGCTCATTACGAACGGGCCATTTCTCGGAAATAGCTCTCTGGCAGCCACCGAAACAATAACAACAACGACATCGGTAGCCGTAATAACACAATAACAATAATAATAATTAAAAACCGATTTTTTGCCTCATTTTTGTTTCGTTTGTTGGTTTGACTGGGCCATAAAATAACAAGAATCAAAAAACAAGAAACTGGGCTATAAACACACTAGCACACACTCATATGTACATACATAGGTGTAGGTGCTTAGTTTATGAATTTGCTTAGTCAAGCGGCAATAAACGGCGTCCGAAATACACATACTTGTATATACTGAAAACAAAAAATAATAATAATAAACTGGGCGCAGCAATTCGCCCCGCGGCATGCCAAGCAAGGCGAAACTGAAACAGAAAATTAAAAACATATAGATCCACCGAAAAGATTGCAACTAAATATTATTGCAATTAATAATTTGGCAATACAATTTAGCACCCAGCTATGGAATTATAACAGCAGTGATTAACAATTAGGCATTGCCACTTAGGCAGATGCCAACAACAACAAAGCAGCACTGAAAAATGTCTGTCCGAATTTTTATTCCGCCGCATTAGCAACTGCAACAGCAACAAAGGCGGCAAGTGTTGCTGCCACTGGAGTTGGGCAACAATTAAGCAATTTTCATAATTACAAACAATGACCAATTTTTTGACACGCTTGCAAAGCGCGCAAAATTTTTTGATTTTAACCAGCGGCCACTGCAGCAGCAGCAGCAGCAGCAGCAGCAGCAACCGCTGCAAGTGCAACAGCAACAGCGGCACTAAATGCTGATTTGTGTCTGGCAGCCGGTTGATGCATGTTTAATCAGTTTTCCGAGGCGAAGCATAAGTGTAGAATAAAGCAGAACTGAACTGAACATAACAAATTCCTTCCCAAGTCAAAAAAGAGGCCTTTGGGGTGATCGCTCTTAAGGATATTCTTATATGAAAAATTAATTTAAAGCTTAAAATTACAGAAACTATTATTTTATTTAAATTGTAAAACAAATATCTGCTCTGCTAACAAGGCTTTTTCTCACATGCTAAGTGCAACACTAACAATCCCAGGGGCAGCTTCTAGCTGAAGCCAATCACGTGCCCGGCAAATGGTCAGCAGCGCACAATTGACCAGCGGCTGCCACCGACGTGTCGTCCATTAAAGCCAACGGTCGGGGGCAGCCACTGACTTGGCAGGCGATTTATATAATCAGCAGCGACACAAAACGTGGCAACATACTCCAAATAATTTGCCGCTTTGGGCAATCTAAAACAATTTGCGTTTTGTGTATCGCAAGAAGGAAACCCAGCGCTGGTGTTAGCATTTTGCGTGCCAAACGATTGGATTGGGCAACTGGTCATTGCAGATGCAGTGGTGGCAGTGGTGGCAGTGGTTCCATGGGACTAGAAGTCATCTGAGAGCCACACTGTCCCCACCCGCAATTAATGCATAATAATTGCAAACGAAAACCCGAGTCGAAACCGAAGCGTTTCAGGTTGCAACAAAGTGCGGCAAGTGTTGCGAATGCCGGCCAAGTCTCTGGGCTCTAGGGTACTCGGCGGCCACACGATATTAAACAATAATTGTAACTGTAAAGTGAGCTTAACGTGAGTGCATCAAAGCATAATCTCTCTTGCAACAGAGACACCGATACAGCGACAGACCCGGCCACAGATATAAGTCTATATAGATACAGATACAGATACAGATACAGATATAGATATAGATACCGCGGCAGACGGATGGAAGCCAAAGCGCAGACGGCGAAACAGACAGAGAAATATTCATTGAAGAAAAAAGCGCAGAGTGCCAGACAAGAGTCAAGAAACTCAGGTAGTATGTACGTAAAACATACCGCCTTATAATTAGAGCAGAAATTCTGACGTTTCTATTTCAATTTTCCAGCAAACGCCACGCAAAACTGCCACGCCAAGTGACGTTTTGATTGAGTGATTGGCAACAAGACGCGGCCAAAAAGGGGTCTAGCAGGGGGCTAAGGCCTGGTAGCCAACCAGGCAGCAAGTGTTTGCCCACTGCGGTTGCGAATATCTGCATACCAGGACCGGCTGACTTGGCTGGCTGAATACCTGAATGAAAATCGTTGTGAAAGAAGGTTTCGCGTTACCCTCGACAGCGATCCGCCATTCGCGATCTGCTGCAGGTTACTGTCGCACTCCAAATCCGGCACGTAATTCAAGCTCGGGAGAAATTTCTAATGCCCAACAGTGCCAACGATAGTCTCAGGAGCTGAAAAACGCGGATAGTGTATGCACTCCACAAAATTATAAGTCCAAGTTCAAGAAACACGCCACAAAATAAAATTTGTCTTTATAGGAACTTAAAGTATTTATAAACTTATAAATCAAAATCAAGAAACACTAAGTTAGAGAAACACTTCGAATTGTATTTCACTTTTCTCTTAACTTGAAATATATTTCTTCAAGTGCCAGTTCAGTCTCTACTTTGTAACAGCATTTATAATTATCACAAGACAATTTAACAAAAAATCAGCAAGAGCAAACAAAAACGATGTTGGCTGCCGGCCACACCCACTTCTGTGCCATACGAGTTCCAAGTGGTAATTGCACCAATTTGAATACGTAATAAAATCGAATGAGAAGCAAATCGATTAGCGATCTAACGCGCCCATTGTGTGGTCGTATCGGATCTCTTGTTCCTCATGCGATCCGCGAGCTATGCGCTATCTGTATCTGGGGCCATAGCTGCGGCTATATCTGTATCTGTATCTGTGGCTGTGGCTGCGGCTGCGGAGCACGAGCTAGACGCCGAGACGTTTGTCCGGTCGATCGACTTGCGGATACTGTCCGCTGCCACCGCTCAATGTGAAGGTCAGTAGGTGGCGGCCAGCAACTGCGAACAATCAATTAGACTGAATGCCTAAAACGGTAAAATCCATATCCATGTGTGCACTCTGTGCACCAGATAATGCTATACTATAGGTACACACGTAATGCCATGCACATGGCAGTTGATCGGGAATATGGGTGTGCTTCCAGTCATGCATCAAGATCAAGGTGAGACTGTGCGGTGGAAAAATTCTCAGGTATCGCATTTCGCACAAGCTCTCAGGAAGTTTTTGCTGACGAGAATGCGTGTGTGCCTAGGAAAAGATCCTTGAAACTGACTAACAAAATAATGCTTGAATTTTACTGATTTTATTTGTGTAAACAAATATTTAATTAACTATTCTTCTTTAGAAAAGCTACCTGAGTTTCTTTTATATAAAACCCTATAGATACCACAACATTTTAAATTGTAACTGAAGCTGGAGTTTCTCGGAAAACCATTGACTTTTTATTTGGTGGGTGAACAAGGTCAGCAATATAATTGCAAGTTGTAAAGCCTAATGTAGTCTATCAATAATTTTTCGTAGAAAAATGTAGCCGTAAAGCCCCAATTTCCCCCTGGGGCGATCGATGGCCATTCGAAAGCATTTCGATTGCTGGATTAGTGTCGCCTTAGCTAATGGCTTGTGGCATCAGGCAGGTATTCCGGCCAAATGCTAGTGCTCATTGTGGTCGGTAATTGCTTTCTTTAAGGCCAGATCAAGTCCCGCCCACGCCACTGCTCCAATTTGATTTGGTGGAGAGTGGAGAGCCAGCCAGCCAGCCTGGCTGGTTGGTTGTTTTGACAGTCTGCAGTTATTGTTTGATGCGCTGTCCAAGTGATGAGTTCATTAAGTGTGCCATAATTGAGCCTTTAATGCTCGGGCCCGGCTCATGAATGGGCGTGCGTTTTGACAGTCGGATTGACTGACTGCCCGAATGGCCGCATGACTGACTGACTGGCTGACAGAGTGACAGGCCGTGGCTGTTGTTGGCCCAGTGAAATTGATACAACGAAAGTAGGCAAGCGCTATTTAAGCCAACTGCTTTGATTTCGACCACTTCCTGCTTGGCGCAGCTTCTCTATCTAAGTCATGAGCTTAAGTGTATTGTGTTTAACGGGCAGCTATTTAATTAAGGCAAGGGCTTGGTTACCGGCTGGTTACCAGCTGGCCAGCCTGGCCTTGGCAATTCCCAACTCCCAGAGATGGCCAGGGCGCTCCTCCGCATATGGGCGAGTGAAATTACTGATATTTGATGCCATTTGCACAGATTCCGCCATCTGCAATTGCAAAATCGGAGGATTTCCCCCGCCCATCGCTCGATCATATTGATTTCCCCGGCCGCGCGTGGCAAATCAAATCGCAATGAATCGAATCGAACGGAATTGAATCGCTGTAGAGCCCAGACCAAGACCAAGACCAAGACAAGACCTGCTGAAATAGATCCGCTTTAATATCGGTAATTAGGACCACACCTATGCGATATTCAAAGTGATTTTTATTACAATCGCCGGCCAGAGTCAGCTCTGCAAACTTTGCTTAGATTCTGACTTATTTTTATTTTTTATGTTTATGGCAGCTGCCTTTTGGCCGAAACTCGATTAGTTTCAATTTGCCGTTTGTGTGCCGGTCTGGTCCGCTTTATGGTCGCTGTTGGCCTTTGTGTGTATATATATTTTATATCTGCATGCTGTTTAATGGAGCCTCTGAGCGCGGAGCTCATGGAGTTCCATGGTCGGGGCAGTTGCATATCACACGATAAGCTGACCTTAAACTTGCCGGCAAGCTTTGTTGTGGCGAATTTAAATAAACCGTGCAGCGGTCAACTTCTATGTGCAATTAGTTTTCTCAGTCTCTCTCCCTTTTCCGCTTTTCTATTTCCGTGTCTCTCTCTGTGTGTGTGTGTGTGGAAAGTCTGGGTTTTTTCTTGATACTTCTGAGAGCTGGCAGCAGGTGGTCTGCCGCCAAAAGCTAATTGTGTTTTTCTCACATTTGCAGTTAGGCACCGTTGGCTGTAAAGCCCAAATGCATCTGTGAGACACTCAGATACTGAGATACAGAGATACTGAGATACTCATATGTGCGCCTAAAACAAACACACAATAAATTGCCTGGGCACAGCGGGCGACCACTTGGTTGGCGGCTGGTGGCTGTGGCTGTGTCTGCTGGTGGTGCCAGAGGTTTTTCTAGCCTGGCAATGCAGCGGTTCTACTTCCATTCCATTTTGCATGCTGTAAATTAAGGCAGGTTGCCCGAATGCGAATGCGATTCGCCGTAATGGAGGAAATCGTTAGGATTTAGCTATTAAGTACGTATAATTGCTTGTTAGCGAACGCGAATGCGAATCATATGCTCACTGGCAATTGCAGACAACTGGCGGAGTGAGAAGAACCAGATCGGAGAAGCATCATCATCAACATTTTCCTGCCATTCGAAGGAAGAGAAAATGTTAAGATCAAAGATCATGTTAACATATCAGCTGAAATATTGGAAGATTTAAAACAAGGCTTCACTTTTTTAAGTTTCATCATAACGTCTTCTGTAACTTAAAGTTTTCCTTTAATTTCAGGAATTAATTTCCTTCGTGTAGAACCCACTTTTTCGCTCAGTACACAGGTGTTTAAAATATTTTCTTTATGCTGATTTCAAATGTATCCCATGGATCTTCGTGGCGATTCTCGGCGCTGTCATCGTGGCCATTGCGTTCGCCTCCCAGTGGAGCTGCTACCTGTGTTTTCTCTCGCTGTCATCGGATCTGTGGCCAGTTATCTCACATTTGTATCCGCTGGCCGGCTATCAAGGCTGCATCAGCTTATGACTACTACTACCAGATTTTCAAATCCGCCAACCGGTTGACCAACTGAATACTCTGGGAGCCAATGCGACGACAACTGGCACAGCGCTCACGCTTCATTAGACGTCACATTTGGCAAAGTCTGCAAAAAAAAAAAAATGAAAACGAAAAGGAAAACGAGTCGTCATCTGACAAGAAGATCATGAGGAGAGGATCGCAAAACGCAGATCTCTGATCTGAGAGCTGTGATAGGAGGCCGCTGATTTTCCCAGCGATTTTCACTGCACCAACTAATGAAGGCAAAGGCGCGGAAATTAATTTGCAAAACTTAAATATGCTTTAGGAAAATTCGCATAAATAACAACCTGTCGCCGGCTAATGGAAAAGCTGGGGGAGGTGTTGCCAAATGGTAAGGCGCTCATGCAGATAAACCGTTTTGGAGTTTTGTAGCTCAGTAGTTTTGGAGCGGACCGACCACATGTGGGCTGAGCGATGCGCTCGAAATGTTAGCAATTTATTCGCAGCGGGGCGGGGGGAGGTGCTGCCAAGTGGCCTGCACAGAGGCATGTGAATATGCATATTCGCAAATAAGTGCACTGCCAGTCGCAGAGTCTGCCCATTTGGTGTGTAGTTGCGCCCCTGACACATTCAAGAATGTTTCGAGTTGCTTCCTCAGTCGCAGTCGCAGTCGTTCTCCCCTCAGACCCCTCCGGTCTCGAGGCGATTATTTGCCCAGCAATCAAGCCAACCAGCCACTAGCTGCGACTTTGAGCCTGGCTTCGAGGCCTGAGCCAACGGCGACTGCCGCCAAGCAGTCTGTTGACGGTTTTCAATACCATTTTGGTGCACAGGCGCTGTTGTCTCACTCGTATTAGTTTTAAATGCCACATTGGCATTGGGCAAACACTCGAAGCGGGCCAAGTCGAAGCTGGGATACCCTGAAACTTCAGCAGAGTAAAATATAGGAACAAAATTGAGGGAAAACTGTGTAGTAAATAAATTGGGTTTAAGTAAACATTTTAGTAACGAATAAAAAACCTAAAATGCGAAGACTTATCATTTAAATTAATTAAAAAATAAAATAGAAATTAAATAACTAGGAAATACTTTAAGTATTATTTTTAATTTTAAAAGAAGGCATGCAGCTATAAGATATACTGTAAAATAGGTTTACATTTTCTTTTTCTTGTTGACATACTCCGTTTGGTATGACTCACATCTCCCCCAAACTTTCCCCCCGTGTAGGCAATAGATCTTTGGCCAGAGTCAACGTAAGCCGATAGAGCCACGAGATAGCCTCTGGCTAAATGCTGGTCACCAGCTGTGGACAGCTGTCCCCTGACTTTGGCTTCTTGGTTTCTTGGCCAGCTTGTCGCTTTGTTTGCCCGCTTGTTGTCCACTGTTTGCCGTTTGTCTTTTGGGCCTAAACGGCGTTAATGCGTACGGCAAACACTCGCGGGGACCACCGGCAAACAGTTGCTGACCAGGAGCTGCTATTGGACTTGGAGTTGGAGCTGAAGTTGGAGTTGGAGTTGGAGTTGAAGTTGGATCGGGAGATAGAGTGGAGCCTGAGATGGTAGCTCCGACTTGAGGCTACCGTTAGCCACCGGCCCGGGGGCTCTGCTAATTGGCCAGAAAGCAACAAATAAGCTGAAAAGAGAGTTAGTGGGCATGCGATGCGGCTTTGCCAGAAATTCTCAAGTAATTATGAAAGTTTCACTTTTTGCCAGGGGTCTCTGTTATTTCTTTGTCGATGGCATGCGCCATTCCAAAGACAGAAGGAAATTATGCAAAAGATACACAAAAAGCTAAACGCTAACGCGAAATTTTTCAGCTGCTTGCCATTTTTGGCCATGGCAAATTGTTTGCCCAGTTGTTGTTGTTGTTGGTCGCAACTGCTACTGCTACTGCTAAGGCGATGGCTTCAAAAGTTGTAAATTAATAGGCGAAAATACGCGAAATCTCGGTAAACACATAAAAACAGGCACACGGGCACTTTGGCAATAGGTGAACGCCCATTGCGGGTCTTTCAATCAAATAGCCGAAAATGGCTCCCATAAATTGCGCCCATGCATTAAATGTTACTTTTTTTTCCCCCTTCCGCTCCTGACAGTGGGGCTGGGGCACTTATCGAACAATAAACATTCATTTTACTATGCAGCTGATGGAGATTTGTTGCAACAACAAGCCGCTGTCAATTGCCAATTGAAATTTATGCAGCCAGCATCCACCACCTTCCTCTCCTCTCCTCTCTGGAACCCGGCACCCAATTCCGCCCAGAACATTTCCAACTGGGTGTGACGACAGCGGCGACACTTGAGTCAATTTTAATTATGTGTACTCGCAAAAAACAAATAATGACGTCGGGGGGGTTGCCCAAAAAAGGCACAGACAACATGGCCAACCGGGTGCTATACATTTTCGGTTCGGATTTCTGTCTATCGTTTGTCAAATCGCCTAAGGAGTGTGCAGCTGGAGGCCTGAAAGTGCTGGCAAAAGGCTAAGACCCAGCCAGATCTGCATTGTCTTACTCTCGGTTGACAGGTTCTGCTAAGGAACCCTCTTCGTAGAGCACTCAACATATAAGCTTGGAATTAGGTTAATCTCAGAATTAAGAGATGACCGATATTGGTAAAAAATCTCAAATTAAAATAGAGCCAATAAATTCCTTTAAACCTATATAAATTTCAATTATTTCCAAATATTCCACTGCCCTTCCGATCGACAAGTGTGTGCAGATATTTGGCTGTCTGGAATCCGTGTGGTGTTTATTTTAGATCGCACTTGTTTTGCATACAAGCCTCGCCCATCTATCCGCAAAAAGTCCGCACCAAAAACCATCAGAGCCACTAGCTCCACCAGCCCACACGCCCCCAAGGCGTCGAAATGGGCACGGCTGCCATTTTGGGTGGGTGTTGTGCTCTCAACACTTTCGCCAGCACCACCTTCAGCTCTCCAACTCCAGACTCCTCCAACTCCAAGACCCAAAACCCAAAGACCCAAAGCCAAACCAATACCGGAGTCGATGCCGATGTCAATTGGCTCTTTGGCAGGCAGCACCGCACCGCAAATTGCATTGATTTGTGTGGGAATGCGGCGTTAATTTGATTTGATTAATCAAAGTGCATGCACAGATTTCACCCGCGATCGAGGCGCTCATACGGGGATGGGGATCCGACATGTGCCGCCGGGTCGTGGCTCCGAATGCTGGTGGTGCTGGTTGCTGGTGTTTTACGCTCGGGAGTGTGTGTGGTGTTCCTTTTAGTTTTAGTTTATGTATATGGCCAATAATTCACTCGGGCGGCCTAACGGTTTATTAGCATAAATAAAAATAAAATTGATATGTTTGAACTATTTCCTGCAGCAATGCGCGCTACAATTTTCGTACATGACACCCAACAACCAACAACCATCGGCCAACAGCCGACAACGAACGAGTACCGCCGAACAACGAGAACAACCTGCAGCCAGTGCACAGTGATTCAAGTATACTACAGCTTAAAATTTCAAAGTTAATTGCAATGATAAAGCAGATATCGAGATGATAGTCCAGTTTTTGTGAGTCTTCAACCACTGTGCCGTAGCCTGGTAACAGCCTTAGTTTGAGCCCGAGCCAAAGACGTGGCCCAAACGAGCTGCGACTAAGTGGACGGAATGGGGAATCGGGCTCGAACTGCAACTGCCACTGCCACTTGCAGCGGACTGCTGACTGCGGAATTGGTAGCTGCTGCAACAAAATGTTGCGATGTCAGCCGACGAAGGCGGCGCATGCAAATGGGGTTAGGGTAGAGGCTCCGGCATAGGCTCAGGCTCAGACTGAGACTTAACCACCGCCGTATCTAATGGTTATATAAATTTGGCACTTCATGTAGTCCACGGGCTGCGACCGGCTTTGCTGTTAGCCAAAGCCATAGCTGTCGTTGTTTAAGCGCTTGTTTAGGCCGCGAACATTGCCTTGATTTGAAACAATATTGAGCGGGGCGAAGACAAACGACAGGAAAAGGCTGGGTTCAGTTGTAGATCGAATCGAGGATTGCTAGCCGGTGACTTGTACTAAGAATAAGTCAATTATATAATTACTGTTGTTCCCTAAAATGATCACCGGTGAGCTTGATAGATATGACATTTATCTGAGCTATCAATTTATTATACACAATTAGCTGATAAAATCCCTACCAATAAATATTTTAAATCGCCTGCATTGCCTCACATCTTTGCCACGCCTTTGTCAGATGCAAAACTCACTTGCACGACATGCCAATCGACGAGGCTCTTCACCTGCGGAGTGCGGAGTGACATGTTAATTTTACCTGGCCCACAGCCAGAGCGGGATGGCTAGAAACACGCAGGTGACACGCACGTAGCCCAGTCACTCACTCTCCGACTCGCCTGCTCACTGGCCACGCCTACCGCGTAAACTAACCAACTCATTGGCTCAGTTCGATAAAGTTATCATTTATGCAAATTTTCCTGACAGCTTTGACAAAATCTAAGCGAGCGTTTAACGGGGCGGTCCGATAGTTTCGGGGATTCCAGGTGGAGTGGCGTGTTTTAGACCGAAATTCGATTTGCGAGATCGAAACGAGGGCATCTATAATCGCAACGGAATAACTTGAAAACTATCCAGCTAAAAAGTATTCAAAATGTATTTCTTTGTTTCCATTTAATACAGAAATTATGCTAATTTTGTGCAGCTACACATTTGACAGGTCTTTCGCTCTCTCGCCAGCGGTAATTTTCAGTTTTTCTTGGGCGGCAAATAATGACTCACTGGGAGCACCGGCTAATCACATGACCAGAGCAACGTGTGTGGCCCGGCAAGCGGTGTCTAACGTGCAGTTAACCCACAAATGCCGGGCCAAAGAAAAACGGCTAAGACAACACCAGCTATTATTACCTCCACAAAAAAAAGCAAAAAAAAAACAGATTATAAAACCAACAACGCCAAGAGCCGGCGGACAATGAGCCTCGGCGCGGGCCAAAAGCTCCGCAAACTGTAATTGATGATGAAGAAAAGAGATCGATCATATTGTGCGAGCGCATATCAATCACGACCACGACAAAATGTAAACACACACAAACGCATACGAGTGCCGGGCCTACCTGGCGTATGCGTAACGTGTGGCATTTTGCGGCTGTGGATTCGGCTTTTGTATTAGCTACCTGACCAAATGTACACTACACTCGAAATAATATCGAACATTATCACATATCTCTTTTAAAATAGGAATTAAAGTTCGGAAATCATTTTTATATTCATATTTTCCAATTAAAAATTGTCTTTCTTCAATTTAACCATTTATTTTAACCATTCGAGATATGATTTGTTTACTTAAGAAATACTACATTATTTTTAAGTTTAGTTCTTCATTGGATTCATGTTTTAACTGCATACTCCATTTCTGCGGGGCGTGACATTGCCCGCAAAAATGTTTAACCCGGCTAACCGTGCGTATGAGTAATGTTCAAGTGCAAATACAATGAGGCGAGGAAGAAAACAGAAACACACACAACTCAGACACACACACACACACAGAGACGGCAAAAATACAGCAAATACAGAAATAAGTGTAATAAGGCCCCGGCATTCCATTGAAACGAGTTTCATATTAATTGGCCTTTTCATAGCTGAATATTTGGTTCGGTTTCTTTGGCTTTGTGGCCTTATGCGGGTTCAATGGTTTGTTCTACTTTCTGGGCCACCCCAAGATTACAAGGCGAAATGAGAAATAGGAATTGAGAAGGAGATGTATATGGAGCTGCTCCTCTTTTGAATCATTCAAATCGTCGAAACTCGCCCCCAGGCAAACACAGAAAAGTCTCGCTCTCCACGGCTCTTGGACCCAATTTTTGTGGGCCGGCACTTTTTATTTGCTTTTTTGAGCATTTCTTCATTGTTTGTTTTGATTAATTTTTTGCTGCTCGCTCGCTGTTGTTGCAAATGTTTAAGTGGAGCAGAAAAGATTTGGCTGGCAACTCGATGCTTCCGTTGCTAAACGATTCGAATTAAGATTCCCTGCCGCAACGCCGCAACGCAGCACTTCTGTGAATGAAATCGAGAAATGGCATGGAATGGAAGGGAATCGAAATGGAATGGAATGTGCTGTTCACAGCGGAAATCAGCTTTCTTTTGGGTGTGTTTTAGCCATATCTTTTAGCAAAAGTACCAGCTGTTGGCCCGAAATAAATGCTCCACTTACAGAGCCCTGAGGATCCACTGATACCGCTTAATTAAGCCAAGACATCTTACACACGTAATTAAAGTAACGAATTCGAAAACGTTTTTGCCATGAACAGTCAAAAATACCAAATAAGTTGAACAAATGTCAGGCCAAAGCAGCAGAAAATACAAAAGGAATAAAAACACTTGAGAATCTTTATACAATAAATCTTTATTTTTACGGCACTGCAGCAGTCGAGCTTTAGTAGAAAAACACTTGTTGCTGTTTTTGTTGCCGTCTCGCTGTCTTGTTGGCTCGTTTGACCTTTATTTCATAGAAAAAAGCGGCGATGTCTGCATTTGCCGTCTGCAATTGCGGGAGAGAGCAAAGAACCAGTTGGCCATTGATCATCCCCAGCCCCACACTCTGCACCCCACCGTAGCGGTCCCAGCCAACAATGTTGCCAAGAGCCAAGACCATTGATACCAACACCAGCTCACGGCACAGGCCATTGCCTGTCATTGCTGGCCTTGTTGTAGTTGTTAGCCGTAGTGCTGGTGCCGAGACTGAAAATTAAGGGTGGGCTATAGGAATACCCTGTTATTTGAGATCATTGCTAGTTAATAAAATATGTATTAAATTCTTTAAGCCACAATTTAAAGTAGTGAAGTAGTAGTTAAAATCTATATTCTGCGATGGGTTAAACAATACAGAAAACATATTAATAGTTATTATAAATATGACAATGTATTAAATCAAAATCTGGTACTTTTTTTGCCTCCTTATCTAAGATTAAATGTTGAGTAATTTTCTTACCTTTATCTAGGTTTTAAAAAATTGTAGATATTTTTCCTGATAACTAACCAATCTTCAGATAATAAATCCATATAATTCACCTTACCTTCCTTCCATATTTAAACCAAAGATATTGCATATACCCCAACTTTTGATAACAACCATAGAAGAAAAAGCCGTTAAAGTCATTTCGCATCATTAGTATGATATGTGCGCTTGTATGGGTGTTGATTTCTGATTCTTGTGCCTGTGTAAGTGGTGCCGGCTGTGAGAATTGCTAAATGCGCATGTAAATACAACAGCCGGGGCTCCAAGGGGGCGATGAAAAGTGGTAGGTGATGCACATACACGTATTCCGCTGCATTTAATATCCACCTTGACTTTGATAGGCCATAATCCGTGTGTGTGTGCCCGTAAATTAGCCACAGTTAGTGACCCGGCGTGGCTGCATTGGCATATTTCATGCGCTAAATGCGTCATTAGGCGCTTTGATTTACGGCACACGTGTGCGGCGGTAGAAGGAGCCCCCTCAGTTGAAGCATCTCGAATCGCACTGGGACTGGACTAAGATTGGGATTGGATTGGATTGGATGGCATATATAATGTGCCTATATATCCGCGGGCCATTTCATTAAAATTGAAAACATTTTTTATGCCTTCGGCCGTGTGGCCAAGTGCGGCAAACAATTTAATTAAAATTTCGTTTGATTTCCCCCAGCATGAAAATGGTCAGCCAATCTGGCTGCGGCAGTGGCAGTTGCTGCCAAACGACGGCCATTTGTGCTTCGATTTTGGCCACAAGCTCTCGGCTGTTTGCAGTGTTTTTTGGTCAAAACGAGATCGCAGCAAGTGGCACGCAATGCTGCCACTGCTGCTGCTGCTGCTGCTGCTGCAGCGGCTGCCACTGGGAGCCAACTGATGCGTATCGAGCGGCATTTTAAATGAAGCGATTAAAATCGAACGCCTGCACAGTTACACATTTGGCCCCCGGCACCTGCCCCCTGCACCACTTTCCCGCCTTGTATCTTTTAATTCAATCAATTTTTCTCACAGCTTCCCGTTGGCATGCGAGCATCGATCATGTAAATTGAAATTGAGTTACATGATCAACATGACATCATTCGCGGATCCGCAATTTTCTTTGCTAATGGAGTAACTTTGCCACATCCTCCATTGAAACATTTTAAGTGCACAGAGAAAAAGTGTTTCTGGGGGAAATTGTATTCTAATAACAATTGTTAAATATAGATTAAGCCTTCAAAGATCAACATTTATCTAAGTAAAGGTTTTAGTTACGAAAAAATCATTTTAATTATTATTTTAACATATATTATTCAAATTTTATTTGAAATTTGCATGCATTTAAAGTTATATTTAGGAAATATTCATCCAATGTGTGAGTTTTTTTTCTCTGCATCCCACTTCAGCAGCATCGTATGTGTGTTCATTAGAATAAGCAAACATTTGCGGGCCGAGAAGCACCGAAGCATCGAAGTATCAAAGTATCGAGTCGTATAGCGGTCAACGAGCCAGTGCGTGTGGAACACCCACAGTTGGATAAACATTGACGCGGAGCAATTAGAGCCCCGAGACAAGCTGGCAAGTGGAAGAGAGTCCAGTCCGGCCAAGAGCTCTGGCCAAGATTCAACTCGTATATTACCGATGTATCTGCGATTGGGTTGGCTGCGTTATTTATGCGCCTGTTTGCCTTCCCGGGGGCACAAACACACTTACCCCGCCGATAGACGATTGTCATTGATTTATGCCACTAATTGTTATTCATCGCACCGTAGGTGGGCCCCACCACCGACCATAATCCACTATCCAGCATGAGACACCACCCCACCACGCACTGATCGACAGTGGAAATATCATTTTAGACACTTTTAAAAATCAAAACCACAGATGATAATTATAGGAATAGGTTCTATTATAATCAGATTGTCAACAGGGATTTTAATAATATTAATTTACTATCTGTAAGCGTCAAAGCTATTATTATTATATTATTTTATTTTTTATTATTGGAAAACCACAACAGAATTAATAACTAAAAAATAAATCAAGTTAGTCCCACTGTGCGGTATGTCCCTGTTTGGGAGCTGTTCTATATCGCGTGCTGATGTCGCATAAATCAGAGCCGGGCAAAGACTGGCAGCCAAAAAACTACATCACCTAATGATTTGTTTTGGACCCTGACAATGGGCTACCAAAAACGGCGGCCTTATGTTACAGCATCAACGCATCACACGATTTTCCTCCACTCTCCACTCTCCAATCTTCTCTGATAGCGCTGTAGTTCGTTTCGTTTAATGATCGCCTACGCAAAATCCAATGGCTCAGATTTGTCTCATGTCAGCATAAATTTGTCTTAATTGATTTTAAATTCGGGCATTCTCGTTGTTGTTTTCAGATTTTATTGCGGCTTGCAGGCCAAATTGGTATCTGTAGAAAGAAGCGTTCGAGCCGAAACAAGAAATTATATTTTTCCGCTTTTAGGCTATTCCATAGCTAATGGCGTTCCAAAACTAGTCCGGTGTTCGTTTTGATTGAGCATGAATATGTATGCTCAGATAGCTAATTCAATTAACGAGCTCTAACGACTTTATCTGAGTTATTTGGGAAATTGCCTCGCAAACCCGAACCCGAGCCGAAGGGAAATCTTAGCATTCTGTCCATAAATGTCACTTTGATTAATCCCTTTGCACTTGCCAGATTTACGTTGGTGGCTCAGCCAAGGGCGAGCTCTCATCCATATACTTTCGGAACCCGAACAGCAAAATTTCTTTATAATAACCCATCTCTACCTCGATCTCAGATAGTTTGGTTTGATAAAGATACAAAGAGGAGCACACCTGCTGTGCAGGGAAATTAGTCTGTTGGTTATCTTTATGGGATGCCAATCAAAATAAACATATGTAAATAACCTCTAGTTTATTTCCACGCATAAATATGGTGATATATATAATTTACATTTATTTATTGGAATGACGTAGCCAGATCGAGTGTGGACACATTTAAGGCAGCAAATTATCAAAACGAAATTGCACCATAAATAAGACGGTCGAAATGTAAAAATTATGAACAGAGCCCAGCAATTTAACCCGAGATGCAAACAAGATCCAGCTAATGGATCGTATCCGATCGGATCGGATCGAATCGAACAGATCGTCGCACGCTTAATGGCGTGAATTATTTACCGATTTTAATGCCAAGCCAATACCAACAGCAATATCGCCTGAACAAAAACCAATATCGATCAGACACCGCTGCGCCTTTGTGATTATGTGCTGCATTTGCGGCATGTCATTGCTTTTATTTAAAACAAATCGTAAATGTTTAAATGCCGCCTAGCTTTTGGTGCTGCCGCCGACGCTTGGTTTTTGGATTTTTGGAAACTTGGAAACCAAACGATATACTTGGGAACTTGGGAACCCGGGACATTGCTCAATGGACTCTGTGGATGGTGGGCCATACAGTGGCTATCTATCGGTGGCATTCGGTGGCTCGTTTAAGGTGTGTCCCGGCCCGAGACCTTATAAAAATAAACAACAATGAACCAAGAGACTGGGATTGAAACTGAGACTTTGACTTCGACTTCGACTCGACTCTATTGAGTGCGTTAAATGCCGTGTATGTGGAGCAGTTCGGATCGGACTTTGAGAAACGCCCCGCTCAGAAAAGACAACAATGAAACGGCCTAAAAAAGATCAACAATAATTTTTTCGGCTGAGGTGGCTACTTAAATAAACAGATCTCGGGGACTGAAGTGTTACGGGCGGAGGAGATAATGAAAAATAGCGGCATCAAGCCGAACAAAAATAAACCACTCTTAGAGATATTTTAATCATAATAATAGACAACAGGCCACAAAAAGCTGACAAGGGGCTTTGTTCGAATGTCAGTCTTAATAAAGGCGCAAAACTTTATTTTAAACGTTTTTTAATGACGTCAATGAGTGTGCAATTGTTTCTGTATTTCTGTGACTTGTGATAATGCCAGAATTGGGCAATTTGAATAGGCCCTGGGCCCCGCACACAAATACCCAGAAATACCCAGTGCGAAGCCCTTTGTTTTGGATTCTTTTTGCTCAGCCTAAGTTTCTCTTCTAAATTGGACTCTGCCGAACTGAAACCGAAACCCAGACGAAATCCTGATCCGACACCTACAGCATGGCATCACGTACAAATATCGCAGGCACGATTTTGCACTATTTTCAGATTTATCCAACACCTGCGCAAAAAAAAAATAGGTAAGAGATATCTGAAAAGCCAGAAATCGCAATGAAAATGGAGATGGAGATGCGAAGAGATCAGCGGAGATCACGCTGAACATGAAAAGCATGAAAAGCGTTTTGTACTCTTCAAAATCGGCAAAAGAAATTCAGACAGAATATGGGTAAGGCTTCTTGTTTGAATTTTAGATTTGGGATTTCGTATTTCGTATTGAGTGCCTTGGGAGACTTACAGCCTCCGGGGATGCAAATTGTTTTGCACTTGAAAGCGAACGAGTTAAAGGCGAGGCGTTGGAGATCATTAAGCTAAACGCACGACATTTCCGTTTTAATCAACCACCCGCTTGGTAGCAAAATTAACTCAATTCACAAAGGCAGCCAAAAAAATGACAGAAACCGGAGAAGAAATCTGAGATCGTGAGTGGCGGATGCCCGCGCGTCGAACCAACTCTTGGATACTCTTTTCCTGCTCAGTGCAGAGATCATTTCACACATTGAGCCGTAAAATATTTTATAAGGCCCATCAAAGCGGATAAATGTGCCCACATAACTCTCCGCCAGGCCATTATTCCAATCAAGCGAACATCCAGCTGCATTCCTATCAATCTCCCCGCCACTTCTTGGCGAACCAAACACGATCTGCACAAATGTCTTGCGGATAAAGAGTAAACATAAAAATTAACCTGGCCAGGAGAGTAGGAGATCAGGGATCGGGGAGGTACGGCATTTCATGGCTCAATGAAATGGCCAGCTGAAGAACTAATAAACATCGGCAGCGGCGAAGCAGCCACAAGAAATGGCTTGAAAAAATATAGTTCATAGGCATTGTGATTGCCTTCAATAAATTGCAAATAATTTCGACCTCATTTCGGCGGGCTAGCCACACGGTCACGGACAACGCCCCACAACACCTCGATCCCTCCTTTTGGGCCGGCCACCTCCGCACGGATCCGAGCCGGCGCTGCGTGATATAATTTCTGAGATCTATAGACAGATCGCAGTACGATGGAGTGGAGTTCGGTCCAAAATATTTCCAGACCACGCACATGCTCGGATTTAGTGCGCCGTCATAAATTTTCCTGCGACTCCGTTCGACTTCTTTTTAATTAAAATGCTATCAAATGTCAAGTTTACATGGCCGGAGCGCCAGCTGCGCCGGAGTGGAGATCGGAGCGGAGTAAAGCCGGCGGAGTCGAGGAGCTGGCAAAAGCAAAGCAAACACTTGTCATCTTGACAGGCCAAACAAAGCGTGACAGACGCAGGGAGATCGGGCAGGGATTCGGGTTGGGGGAAAGGCGATTGGGGAACGGGGATCCGGGGGCCTAACGAGGGTCATTCAATGAGTTGGGCTGCAGTTCGCATTTGCATAGGATACCCACACAGAAGCGGAGTGGAGACGGCGGAGGAGGCAGTGCACCTGGCAAATGTGGGCTCCACTCGTGGACGCGAACTCGGACATGTTTAAGTAATTGCGCGCGTGCGTGGTGGCAAACAATTGAGACACACTGTGTACACACTGGGCCATTGGTATGGCTTTGTTTTTGTTTTGGCCTGGGCTTTGGTCTTGGTCTTTGGCTTCGGCCTGCTCTTTTGGGCTTTGTCTGGCATTGTCTGTTGATAGTTTGGCGGCGATAAGCGCGACATGTCAGCGTCAGCTCGAGATTCAGATTCAGATTAAGAGTCAGCTTCAGCTTTAGCTTTAGCTTCGTGGCAGCTTTAGATTTCGAGCACAATATATTTTGTCAGCCCAAACGGTGTACATAATAGCCCAGAGATAAGATTGTAATGGGCCGGTTAAGCGGCTCATAAATCATTGGCATGGAAATTGCTTTTCCATGATAGACAACTTGTTAGCCACTCGCCGCAGTGACTTCCGCACGGCGAGGCGAAACTTGCAAACTAAGTCATTTTAAGCAGCACTTTTCACTTTCCGCTAAACACTCGACATCCGCTCGGATCCAAATCCAATCCCATCGCATGGCCGGCGGGACGAAAAGCGGTGAAAAGTTCATTTAGAAAACAAACAAACAAAAACTTAAACTCATTTTCATAACAGCCACCGCCACCGGTCAGCATCGTGAATGTGCAGCTTTTTTTTTTTTTTGTTTGTGTACTATTTTTTATTTTATTTGTCTTTCTTTCTTCAGGGGGCCAGTATGCGGTATGCTGTGCTATGGTATGCGCTTCCTGCGCTGATTTCTTACTAGAAATATGCTGGGAAATCTAGCGCCAAGTGGAGAAAATACCCGCCGAAAGGAATTTCGTAAAATGTATAGCAAAAGTGTTACAAACGAGCAGTCAAAAGATAAACAAGGAAGCCAAGAAGACTCTCGGCTCGGCTGAGTAAATAACACAGCTAGAATTCTGAAATTATATTTGCGTTGTGCATAGCTATAAATTATTTGCTAGTTTTGTTTGCTTTTAGTCATCTTCCAATTTTGTATTATGACTTCCGTTTGGGTATCTGTCGGACTTAAGCCCTCTAAATTAGTGAGTTTATGTTTGAGGAACGATTTTATTTAGTAATTTATCTAATGAATCATGAGGATTATTTTATTTACCAATTTTCTTATACAAAATAGTTCTAAGTTTTAAGCTTAGATTATAAGGCTTCATTTAATTTTAGTATAAACCTATTATTATTATTATCTATTAGCTGTGTATTATTTATATTAAATAGGTTATCAAACCTATAGGTTATATGTATAAATTTATCCGAAAATAGAATCGTATTATATATTTTCGTATTCATTTGCCGATTCGACATAGTTGACAAGAAACTATTCCCTTTGTGGTATTTCCGCCATGGACTGTCCGTTTGACAATACAAAGTCCGCCGCAAGGGCATGTAAAGTGCCAAAAAAAAAATGGAAAAAGAAATCAAATTCCACTCCTTGTGATTGTGCGGCTACTCCCCAACTACATATACAAATTTCCTTCTGTATATAATATGATTGATTGCCCCGTTGACCTGGAAACGTAGGAAACTAATAGTTACACTTAACAATGGGACCAGGGGACAGTGGAGCCCCACGATCTTACACATACTCGCTCTACATGCAAGCTTCATAGGGAAAATGGGTCAAGCGGGGCGAGAAGATGAAATAGTAAGCGCCCACTCTGCCGATACATACTTACCGGTGCTGCAAATAGGGGGGAGGGGAAGGATGAGGGGATACAGTTAGCACCGGTGGCTGCAACACCTTGAGAGGAATTCGAGCGATCCGAAAAAGAAAATATATCATACAAGCAGGCTGCTGCCTGCCACATGACGTGGCGCTATTTTCGGCTATTCGGCATCTGGGCAGTTGACGAAAGCGGCAAGTTAATGAGCTGCCCCCGATCTTTGTTATTCCCTGATTACTAGCTTTTTTACATTATTATACGTGTGTTGTGCCCGCCCCCTCCGTTTTCCCCCACCCGAGTTGACGAATTCAATTTCACTTTTCCAGAGTGGAGCCTGGCATTGTCAGGCCATCGTCATGCTAGTTAAGCGCAGAACAAAAGACTTGGACAGCGAACTTGTTTCGGTTGTTTCGGCCACCGACACACTGGGCCACGGGGGTAATTAAAAAACCGTTAATATCGGAACCTTTCTCATCGTTGCCCGGGTGTCAAATCAAACATAAAAAGAAATTATTAAAAATTCATAAAAGGCAGAATATATGTTACGAGTGTTGGTCCCAAAAAACACATGTGAACAAAATTGAAATTTCGGGCGAGATGAATGTGAGAAAAGCCAGCGGAGGGACGCCATAAAATGCAAAACAGATAGTCCGAGCCCAAGTAATGTCCCCCCCCATCGCCCCCTTGAAGGTCTCCTCTAAAATGTAGCGTTAAGTGTTCAATGGCCAGAAAACGGCATTAAGCCATAAAATCGTATCGAAAGAGAAAGAGCCAAAAGAAATGCTCAGAGCCAGGCCAAATCCCACAGCCACACAGACACACTCGCAACTAGCACACAAAAAGCGAAAGAAACGATTGATGGAGTTCAAATGCATATTGATTGACGTTGAAACGCTCTAAATGGAGCACGGAGCTCGGAGAGGCAGGTGCAAGTTGGCCGGCTGCCGCTGCCCCAGCTGTCTTGTGGCTAATAAGTGGCATGAATTAGTGAAACGCTTATGGGGGTCAGGTCGTTGCGGCACGCCACTCAATGAACTGTTTACGGGGAGTTGACCGCGCTGCCAGTCGAAAGGCTTTTAAGAGAAACAGTCGCCGTCGCAGTTTGAGATCAATGGGCCATTGAGGCGAATCGAAATCGTAAATTCGAAATCATTGACTAAAAGCTTTTGATAAATTATAAACAAGGGGACCGAGGGACTGAGGGATGTGAACGCGCATCAATGAGAGCGTTTTGCGTTTCTATCAATGGTCAGCAGCTGCCGTGGCCGCAGCATAATTGTTGTGAGAAAACATCTCGCATATTTATGGGAAAAGTTCAATAGACTGGGCGTGTCCATCGGCCTTTCCCCGGCCACAATCCAGATTCTACCGGACAGGGGTCAAAAGGGTTTTGTCTCCGGCGCCCATACACACTTTTTGCACAATTCAATCCATTGATTGAGACAGAGGAAGAAACGCTCGTAAACTGATCAATTTATGGGGCGAAACGATATCAAAATGCTGACAGTTTAATGCTCAATGCTATGGCATAGGCTATGCAAATTCTAAAAATAATCCCAGCCACCCATTGAAATCCACAGAGGACAAAAGAATTAAGCGGCAGCGAACCTAAAAATAATTGACAAATATATTAAGAGCATAAATCAGCATCAGAATCGCTTATGAAGCGCGAAGAGAGCCACAGGTCTCTTAACAAAGACGCTGCGGAGCTTCTTCGGGTTTTCGCTAGCAACTTTTATTATCATTTACCGCTTTACTCCGGTCACAACAAACCTCATGCACTTAAGAAAAAATATAAAGGTTTCACTTACATTTTACATGTGGGTTTGAAACTAAATAATTATCAGAAAAATATCTTTTAAATAAGAAATATTAAGGCCAACTCATTGTAATTTTTAACGATTACACATTTTCATAATTCAGGAGTATCATTATCCAATAAGCTTAAAGTAAAATCTTTTTCGATACTTACATTTCTTACATTTTCCTTGGCCTTTATTCTTTGAGTGTAACACAGCAGAAACACAAATCGAAAACCCCAAAAAATGATCAGTCTTTTTCGTATGCCTGCCAGCTCTGCCGGCGTTGTCGTCACGCTCTCAGCTTAAGCTAGCGTCGCCGTCGACGCTGCTGTTGGCCAGCAACTTCTTGGACATGCTGGCCAAGAGCAAGATTTGGTTCAGTTCAGTTCAGTTTCAAGTGTTTGAGCGTTGCGTGCGTTCGTTTCGGAGCTGTGAGCGGAGATTCGAGCTTGCCCCAGCGTTTGGTTTCGTCTGTTTCTCGCCTCGACTTCCGTATAAGTTCATTTTTGCCGTCGGCCAGCGTCGAGATCTTCCATCGCATCGGATCGCCTGTTGTCGTCGTGGTCGTTGTCGCGATTCCTGTCGCCCACCAAACGGAAGCCGCCAGCGGAAGTCGTCGGCTGGAAACTGCGATACGGAGCTCAGTTTTTAATTAACCCGGCCCGTCCGTCAGTCCCGTTCCGAGCCGCGCGTTGCCCCAAATTAGTTTTTCAAGAATATTTCCCGAGCGGAGGTTCGCGTCAAATGCAAATGAAATAGTGGCTGGCAAATTTATGAATGCAGGCCAAGAATTATGTTTCGTCTGATAAGACGATGCGATGATAAATGTGTGTGAGAGTGTCTTCAACTGCCCAACAATCGGTGGCCATAAATAATGCTCATAATGGGCTGAGGCCTGGGAAAAACTAATGAAAATCTTTGTGTGCCGCCCAGCAACCTCAACGCGAAACTAACAGAATTATATACTATATAGATATAGACGTCAATCAGCTATTGTACATATTTATGTGGATTTATTAGGCTGTTAAAATTGGATAAACTTTCCGACCACTCTGACCGATTTCAAACCGGTAAGTGCAAGATTTTTTGTTGGCAGGTTCGTTGTCCAAGACTTTAGTTTATTTTTCTCTTCATTTTTTCATCTATCGCACATTTATGCAAATATGTATATTAAAATCAAATCCCCGTAGTTTATATGTAGAAAGATACGCACATATATTAGTTTCTGTATGTTTTAATAGTTTTATTAGAGTCTTTGTGGAGAGAGACAAAACAAAAAAAAAACGCTGCCTTATCGGAGGCATAAATTTGGATTTTATCGCTGGCGTTTTGTATTTGGAAAGTCATGACGCACAGACCATAGAAATCCCCAGCCAGTTATCATGACCAAAAACGCGCGAAACAAAGCAAAATTAAAATAAAATATATAAAAAAGGATTTTGTCTATTCTGCTAACTATTTATAAAGAATTCGTTTGTCTCTTTTGTGGCAAAAAAGTGTCTAATTGATTAAAGATTTCACAAAGCGCATTTCTACGGTATTTTAATTGTTTTTCTTGAATTTGAATACTCTCATTTAATAGTGCCAAAATCGAGATGAGGCGCCCCTTAACTTTTAGCCTGCTTAAATTAGTCACTCGGCGTGAGCAAGTCAAGCGCCTGGCCAGCAATAATTATATACTAATTTAGCGTATAATTAGCTAATTAGAACTGCGCAGAAACTGCCGCGAAACCCCAAAACGCAAACGTAGAAAAAATGTTCCGGCAACACCTTCTGTGCAAAAAAAAAACAAAAAAAAAATCGAAAAAAGAAAAATGTGCAAAAATTTGCGGTTGCGAAATTAGAAAACAGCGAGCACCAGTTGAACCCTTGACAAGACCGAAGCTTGAAAAGCTATTAATCAATCGCAGCTGGCCGCATGTTCGGCTTGCTGTAAATAATAATGACTTCATAATTGATAATTTTGCGAGTTGCTGGAAGAAAGTTAGCCGAACTTGGCGGTAGCCGCTGCTTTAGCACCCGGCCAAGGCACAAAGATACGCTGACACATACAAGCCTCATAAATTAGCCATCAATGAATATTAATCACTTTTATTTGTATAAATTGTATAAAAATATAATCAATAACAAGGGGGCCCTGCTAATAGAGAACAGCAGCCATAAACGCACGCTTAAGTGTGTGCAGGCAGTAAATTAAAACGAAATCAATTTCAGATAAGATCCCAAATGGGAGCAACACAATTTTTCATCGAAGTGCCTATGAGAGAGATCCGATAGCTGGCCCACTGAAGAAAAAAATCACACAAACACACACATACATACACACAATAACAATTGGCGCCATGGCCCAGGGAAAAAGAAACACCTTAATGGCATTTAATTAAAACGAAGGCAATAAAAAAAAACTCAAGGTATTAAAATTATTAAAGTGAAACGTCGCCACTTTAAATTAAAAACGACAAAAACGGATAATAAAAATAATAAAAGGCAATCTTAAATCAACGTCGCATTCAGCAGTGCAAACAAAAGACTTAGACAACGAACTCACGACGAAGATCAGCTTAACTTAACTACACTCGTATTCAATTTGGTATTAACTCTTGATCACTGCTTTTGGGAAACTCGAACACGGCCAGGAACAAAAGACTTAGGCAACGAACTTGTTAACGCTCTCAGGCTAAAATTATGAATGAACCGCTGAAGTGGTTATGGCGTGCAACTAAAAATAGATAAAAACTGCCAAAGAAGACGGCAATCTTCTGTAAATCATCTATGAATAGAATCAAGTGTCGAAGAACGTTTAGAATAGCGATGGGAATCAACAAAAGGTGGATAAGTAAAAAAGCAAAAGAATATAAAGAAATATGAATAAAGTTTTCGTTAGAAATATATTCACACAAATTACTAGTGATAGTTATTAACCAACTTACATGATTTCTTCCACTCCTTACCACTGGGTTGATTTAACTATTAGCTTGACGTAAAATTAGTCACTCATTTGTCCATTTAACATGGCCAAATCAAACTCACAGACTAAGATTTTATTCAATTAACGGCAAAAGGAAAAAAAGGAAATACATGGTGACAAATGAGTGAAATAAAAGCTGTTAATTTGTTTGGAGTGCCGGGTGAAATCACTGACTGATTGATTTTGTTTATCTTATTCGTTGGTATTCATTTTCTAATGTCTAATATTAATAATTAAAAGTCTGTTGCCCGTGTCAGGGGGCCAACAACATCGGATATGTGTTAAAGCGCCAAAAGGGAGGAATATGCAAATTTCAGCGGTGTCTCGTGTTTGATATTCGGTGTTTTGGTGTTCATAATTTTCTATGAAAAATGTTGCTGCTGCTGCGGCTGCTGCTGTTTTCTCACATAAATCTGCCACAGGCGGATAGAAAATTTCACCCAAAAGAAACCGGAAGCTTGGCCGTCAAGTGGAATGAACCACGTCCCGTATCCCGTCATACCGTCCCTCGAGTTCGGTTTGTCTAGGTCGCCCCGTCCGCTTAACCTTAGCGGGTGTTTATCGGCGGTAGAAATGTTCATAATTTCTTCGGATATAACCGTGTGAGTTGTATATACGAGACACGCAGCACCCATTTCGCACTCCATTTTTTCTCACTTTCGCATAATTGTGTTACCCTTGTCTCGTTCCTCTTTCTGGGTCCGCGCTTCCACGCTCCTCATGTCAGACACTTTGTCAAAATAGCATTTGTTACGCTGTCAGTGCCAGCCACCAACGCACTGGACAGCAACAAAGGTAGCAACAGCGAAAAAACAAGGCAACAACCACAGTAATAACGAGCGTTATCCAAGCATCATCATTATCAACTTTTAACCATCGGTTTATGTTGTTTGCCACCGAAATGATTTAATTTTGACAGACCTTTTTTTTGCCCTCTGTGTGTGTGTGTACCTACATTTTTTAGTTTTTTTATATTTTCTGTTTTTCTCGAGTTTCTTTCTCGACTTTTATGTGTGGGAGTTTTTGGATTTTAATTTAAATTTCTTTGTTGTTGTTCCTGCGACTGTTGCTGCTGCTGCTGGTGCTGGTGCTGTCTATTTTGGTCATAATTTTTGTCGTATTGTTGCTGCCTTTACGGCTTGAACTCTATTTGATATGCATTACCCCGACCTGGCTTTCGTCTTTGTTTATTTCTTCTACGACTTCTCCTTTTTGGCATTAAGTGCTTGTAAATTGGGTCAGTGGGAAGTTACACTTCAGTCGACGACGATCACGGCTGCCTGTACTCTGCGACGTCATGTGTCATAAATTATTTGTGTGCCGTGTGCTGTGCTGAGAACTTTTGCCCAGCTCCTCCGCTCTGAGCTCTGACATTTTCCCGTTTTCCGATTTTTCGTTTGCTTTACTTATTTATTTATTTACTGCCAACATTACGAATACCAGACAATTTTTTTGCCCCCAACTCCAGGCCAGGCATCTTAAGTGCTTTGGCCGGGGCTGCTTTAATTTAAGCAATCCAGCCACAAACACCTTTTCTGGTTTACGATCCCCGTAAAGTTCGTCTTAGCATCCACAGGACGGCTGCCAATTTGTGAGACTAATACATAAAGCAGCAGTATGCAGATTCTCAGTGGATTTACAATAAATGTAACCCTGATTAGCTTTCAACTCGGCTAGAGATGACTTTTTTATTGTTCAGTATGCTCGTAGCAGAGCCATAAAGACCCCTTAAAACCTCATCCTTCTTGGCCATGGCTCATTGCTTCCACATCCACATCCACATCCACAACCACGTCCACGACCACGACCACGTCCAAATCCAAGCACAGCCAGCAGTCAGGAAGCGCAATGTGCAATCTGAAGTGACTCCGGCTGTCTGCTGTCTAGACTCGAGACACACTCACATGTGCCAGCTGCACTACGCCGTCCAGATGAGCCGAACAAGTGCAGCCTGCTCCGGGATAGAGGATGCATTTGCTCGGCAGTGCCAGTGCTTGGCTTGATTTTTATTGACACAAGTTGCAGGCTGACTGCCGAGTGGCGAGTGCCTGGCCGAGATCAGCACTCGGAAAAAAGGAAGTTGATATGTGCTTTTAAAATATGTTTTAAACTTTTGACAAAGCCACAAGGAATGTTTATTTGTAGTCTTGACATATCAACATTATTATAAATTATTTAATTATTAAATAATTATTTAAGATTAAGATCAAATATTTATCCGATTTCGAGATGTTATACATTTATTTTTAGTGTTTCTGGCTGGCACACATTTTGCATATTTTATGAGTTCGTGTCGATGTCGTTTGTGCAACGAGCTTTTTGTTCTTTGCTGCTGCAGCTCTTTGCATAATTATTGTGCTACGAACTCTCTGTTTGATTCGAATTCTATGTAATGTCAGTGGCCCGCTACCGGGAGGTTGCTTTTAACGGCCGCGTTTAGTGGCCGCCGATGTGGTGATGGGGTGCTCGTGTTGCCCATCTGTAGGTACAAATACCCACGGGACATGTGACCCACTTGCGATTGCCAGTTGCACGTTGCCACTTGCTGCTGCCCGCTGCCTGCTGCCTGCTGCCTGTTGCTTGCTCCCCACTGATCGCATCGCATAAATCAAGAACAGTCATTAATGTACTTGGCCTGTGCATACGATTTTCGGGCGAATTAACATCGCCTTGGATTTTCGTGGAGATTGACGGGGAAGACCCCCTGCTAAATTAGTTTTCACTATATACACAGAGACGCGGCCATATGTACATATATAGAGAGAGATACGAGTACACAGCGATTTCGCTTGTTAACATTAATAATAACTTGTAATTTGCCGTCGTTGTTGAAAATCACTCACTGCGAGGCAGAGGAAAAAACTTAAAAAAAAAAAACTAATTACAACATTTTTCACATGTGTGTAGGTAAACATTCATTCATAATACGGAGCCGGGCCAGCATAATGTAATGTAAATGAGAAAACCCGGAGACGAGAAGAAACTTGACCAAAAAAGCGCAGACTTTGAAGATCTTCCGCATGGCTGGCTTCTGTCCCACCCCGCATCCCGGGTCCACCATGGACCGTGGATCTCGGCTCTGCAAGAGCTCCCCTCCGAGAGTGATCTCAGTGTGTTGTTAATTTCTGTTCATTAAGTCAGAAAATAGCCAGGTTTAATGTTCGAGCGAGGCACAAAATTAATTAAACATTTATCAAAATCAACGCCGCCTCTCAGGGCCCCGCGATAACAGCGAAGATCCAACCCGATCCGATACGATCCGATCCGAGCGAGCAGCGATGTGGTCGGATCCCCGATGACATTTGGCCATTTTATGGGCCAGAGTGGCATTGTTTTTAGGCGCTTGTCATTGTCATTGCCCGCGTACTAGTCAAAGTACGAATGCCGCCGAGACTCTTGGCCGGAATCGTAAACGAAACCGAAAACGATGCCACAAATTCCGTGCTGCGACTGGGATACAGACGTGGACGTCAACATCAGTTCGCCTGTCGTTTCGAAATGAAAAATGCTCGAAACTCTACTCAAAAAAGAAACACTTTGGCTCGTTATTCTTTTGCTTTTTTCGGGGGTCTTTTTTTTGCCTGTCTGCCTGCGATTCCAATTTCAACTCGGACTCGATGTGGTTGTGGATGGGCATATCGCTCGACTTGGCCCAGCACTTGAATTGCACTTGAGTGCTGTAAATATTTTTTAAGGCTGCCTGGCTGGGATCTTGAAGCGAATCTCGAATGCCCTCCCTGAAGGCAGATGAGCCCCACACCTGAGCCGCGATGAGCCTGGCTTATTATGAGGTCAGCGGCTGGGCTTTGAAGTCATCGTCTTCATCGAGGCTGTCAGCCAAATATCTTCAAATCCATATCTATTGACAATACGCTGCCCAGGCGAAAGCCACACAAAAATTGGGTTGTCTCGAGAGATTCTGTGGAAGATGCAGTGAGTTCCAGTAAAACCTTAGCCTGGATGTTATTAAGTTTAATTTACAAGTCATCAGTTTTCCTTTAAATTTTAATGATCTTCTGATTCCTCTTCGGTTCTTCGGATCACCATTTATAATATGAATTTATTAAAAACAAACTCAGGAGCATTTAATTTTATTTACCTTTTATTTTGTATTTATTTTGAATTCTACAGGCTGCAGCCAGACAGGGACTCCTTTTTGGTAGAGAACTTTACCCCTGAAAAATGAGTTTTACTTTTTACCTTCAGCTCCTGTTGCTTGTTTTGGCTTTGTTGTAAGTCTTTCGCGTTTTTTGGCAATTTGGGTTACATTGGCCGCTGTCTGAAAAATTATCTGGCACTTATATTCACGCTTAATTGGCATTTTTTATGAAACTCGAGCGTGCTGAAAAGTGCAGCGGCAAACAAACATTCGTGCTCCTCTCGGACTCCTTCAGCTTCGGTTTCGGTTTCTCTACCTCAGCTTCAGCCTCTGACAATGACACTGGCACTCAAAATCAAAGGGGAAAAATCAATTTAATGAGCAAAACATGCAATAAATTACATTGGCCGACAAATGAATTTTATTTATTTCATTTTCCCTCCTTTCAACAAATTGGGTCACATATCGCAGGAATTTGTTTGGTTTTTTTCTGCTCATATTTGGTTTTGTTTTGTTTTGATTTGGCTTTGAGTTCAGTTCGGGCCGAACAGGAAATGGCCAGTGGCCAACGGCCAAATTTCAGTTTTAATAATTTGAATTTTATTAATTCGATATTGAAGCCATTTATTTTATTTCGTTCCTAGTGACGCGCTGCCTCAGTGAGGTTTTTGTATTTTTGGCAAATGACAAAACGAGTTCTCCGACTTGACCTTTTGCTAGTCTCGCTCTAGCTTATTGCTATGCATGATTCTGGATGTTTTTATTGTTTCACCGATATCGTGCGGCAATATGTCAGAGTCAGTGCCGTAAAGTGGACCAACAGCTAGCCATATACTTGAGATTTTAGTCCCAGTAGCAGCCAAATAAAATGTAAGTTGGGGAATTTAAAAAGGCATTCGGCCGAGATCAATTTATTTGACATCAATGGCCAAGGCAAATAAAAGGCTGCTCCGGCTCCGGTTATTTGTGGCAATCAAAATGACTGATGAGCCAGCTCTATAAACTGGTTCGCATCTATTGCCCAAGCGTGGGCGTTTTATTGTCTTGGCCGGCGGTGGTAGCCAGAAATTAGAAATCTCTGATTCGATTTTAAATGCAAATCGATTTCGATCGGTGTATTTAAATGCGTCTAATTCGTTTTGTTGCCTTTGTCTTAAGCTCGAAATTTCAAATATTTATATCGATTTCTATTGGGTAGAGCCGTCAGCCGTCCCGCTGCGACGGACACAAATTAATGAAATTAATGAATGGGTTCGCTTGGGAAATTCTATCAGCCGAAGCCCAAGTCGAAGCCATAAGCTTGCATCATTGACAAATCGCCGGACAAAGACGCTTCGAACACTTTGCCAGCTTAAATACTCGTAGATTTGGCTTAAGTCGCTGCCGCGGCTCAAGTGATAAATGATAGTCGAATGTGACTTGGCTTATGGTCTGCGTACACCTGTTTAGAGTCAACACGTTGTGAATGAATCGCTTCCGGCATGAATGGCACGGAACGGAATGGATTGGAATCTGTGCCTCATCGTCGATGATGATGATGCCAGCCTCAAGTGCTGGTCCATCTTTCGGTTGTTCTCAAGTGCAATCAAAGGTGTTTATTTCCAGGAAGAATTGAACCTATGGGAATAGAGCTGCCTGCCTACTGAGAAACCAAATAAATCATTTCATCAAATCATAAAAAGCCAATCCTCTTGGCTTAGATTGACAGTGATGAAAAATATCCTCTAGAAAAGTTTAATCTACACCATTTCGTGAATACTCTTTAATCTTAAGATGTAATTTTAGTTATTCTCTTAAATAGATACTTAAAAATAAATTAATACTTTTATGATGAAGAGTAAATGAATGAAATATAACTGTAAAATACATATTCTTATTCCAATGCAGTTTTTCATGAACTCTTCTAAACCAAATCTATTATTAAATAGCTGTTTTGTTTCTTTTATCATAAAATAACAACACGACAATGAAGCAGAATCTAACTAGCCATTAAAGTTTACCTCCGAGACAGAACCACTGATGAGGCCCAGATAAGAGCCAGATCTCCATCGATTCATTTCACTTCCGAAATGATTTCCTTTTTTTTTGGTTTTTACGACCAACACGAGAAGCCTTTAGTGGCTCATCATAAACTGCAGGTGCCGTCGAGGCTTCTCGGCGAATAGCGCCCGATAAATTTTCGCTAGTGGTACATAAAAATTTGTCACATAAATTACAATTTGCGTGCCCCTGTCGCCTGTCCAACAACGCGCACACTTGTCACACAGATACTCCGACACACTGGCATTTCGCAATGAGGTTGTACACAAAAAACAACAATTTTAATGGATTTATATAAATTTAAATCTTAATGTCACTTAAAGTTACAATATTGCACTAAGTTACGGTAAATTTTAAATATGAAACAATTTTGCAATAGGTTTTATAACGAATTGTAAAGATCCTTGTGATCTTTCAGGATTAACTTTTATCCAGGCAATTAAATTAAAATCCCCTTTAGCCATTTATTTTCTTCCTGTGTAGAAGCAGAGCAGCCGGCCTGTCTGCTCGACCCTAATTGCCATTGAGTGTTGTCCCGGGCAAACGACGAACACTAATTGTGCGTACAACTGCATCTACAAATCCTCGAACAGCTCAATTTGCATGCGAGATCGCCTGGCCAGTGGAAGATACATTTGAGGCCCACTCCCGTTAGAGGAGGACCCCGCCATTGCAGCATCCCCGCATTCTGGGCAATTAGTCTGGCAGGCAGCCGAATTTGCAGAATCGCAGGATCGGAGATCCGGAGGGGATCGAATGGCCCGACAAATCTGCAAAATGGAGCGCAAGCATAAATGTCAGCTTCAATTTGGAGTGCAATTAAAAAAGAGGCTCGGGTCGGCGGGGGAATTTAAATCACTGAACCACTGACAGATCACCGGGGCAACAACTTTATTTGCAAATTCATTTGGCTGCGATCCGGCAAGATGAATGGCTCTGCAGCTGCTGCTGGCGATAAGCGAACATGAAAGCCAAGCGGTTTATCAGGCAATTTGGTGGAAAGTAAGACAGACGTAGACGACTTTCTTTTATTATATTCACAGGCAACACAGGCAAAGCTTCTTGGGCCAATTCTTTGGTCCAATTGTAATTATTGTGTTGATTGTGCAAAATTTGGGCGTTGCTCATGCAAATTATCGATTCGATTCGTTTCGATTTGGCGTCTGGCACGAGTTGGTTTCATAATTAAAATGCAGGCAAAACGGGAAAGAGTTGCGGTCACTGCGAGCTACCGCAAAATGTATAAATTATGCAAAATCAAACGGCAGCAAAAAGGTATTCGGACGCGAAAAAAAAAAACAGCAGAGACCTTAAAATTCATATTGTTAGCAAACGTGGGCATTGTTAGCCGAAGCTAGCCGCTCGGCGATTGGTCCACTGAAAGTTGGCTCATTAGCATGTTAGGCACACGCCCCACACCGCAGCACACGCCCCAAAACGCGGCCAAAAACGGCGGCAGGTTGAGCCAAGTTGCGACGAGGTGAGCCCAGTTTTGAGCCTCTCCTGATAATGGCCACAATGGCCCGACGTAGTTGAGTTATCTAGCCCAGATTGCCGATTGCGGTGGCTCGTTGGCCGAGATGCTGTGGCAATAAATCAAAATTATTATCCACACATTTGGCTCTTTAAGGCAGCGCATGCATTTTGGCCATTTATGGCCACTGCGGTTCCTGGTCGCGATCCGTTAGCGTGAGTCTGGCAAACGGCCTTTGAAAGAATGCCATAGTCGGAGTAGTCCCAGTCATCGAAACAGTGGCGCTGGCGTTGGCTTATCTGGCGGACGCAATCTGCGACCTGGAGCCGGAGCTGGACCTGGATCTGGCCGCATTTGAATATGACGCACGAGTAAGCCAACTAGGGTGTGTGCCAGGCTAGCTTCCAGCAGCAGCAGCAGCAGCTCCAGCTTCGAACTCAGTACCCGGTGTGGCTTTGCTTTTCGACTGTGACTTGTGGTGAGCACGCTTGATTTTCGATCGGCGATAAGAAATTTATAGTTTCGGCTTAAAAGGCATTAGAGTGTAATATATTTAAAGTTTGGCATCGTATCTGTGCATATAGCTACATATATTAACAAGTTAAGGAGCCTCGCAGCCCATTGTTGCTAAGGCTCGGCTCGGCTCGGTTCGGGCCGTGGGTGTGTAAGTCTATATGCAAATATTTGCATGCCCAGTCGCCATACAAAAGACTTAGGCAACGAACTTGGCTACCTGGCCGGCTTGTCATAAAGCGATGCGGCCAAGGGAGGGCCAGGGCAGGACAGGGAACTAAGCCGATATTCTTTATAGATCAACAACATGCAATCAATGAGTTGGGGCAGGCGAGTTATGGCCGATTTACACGGTGTTGGGCCAATCTAATAAAACAAATGGAGAGATCTATAAACCTAACGATATGTTTGCTATGATGAATGGCATTATAAGGTGTTTGCGACAAGCTTAAGTAAATTAGTAAATTGACTTTGCGAACCCATTTAGGAATGTGAGGTAATTGGAAGCCATAAAATGTATTAGGTGCAATAACAGTATGTGAATATCTCTTTGGTTTCGAAAATATGAAAAAAGAACCTGTGTTATTTCTAGCTGGCAGTGGGATCTTTCCCTCAATTAATTAGCCTGCAAGCCCAATAATTTTCATAGATTTCCCTTTCCCATTCCCATTCCCATTCCCAAGCACCTAATTCAACATAATCCAGCTATAACCATACTTACCAGACAAACGCGACAAACTCTTGCAAATTCATTTCTATGCAAATTTCTTGTTTCCATTTGGATTTTTTCCTGGAGTTTCACTTTCAATTTGTATCTGTATGGTTTTTGGTGCTTTTGTCACAGTTTCTGCTGCTGCTGCTGCTGCTGCTGCTGTTGCTGCACTTTGTGTTTGGGGCATTGTCTGTGTTCCGAGTATGACAATGTGTTTGCTTTGGTTCGCCACGAGTTGAGTTGAGTTTCTTTTGTCTAGCAGCTGAAATTGTTTTATATGGTAAAATGCAATTTGTGCAACTGGCAAAAGCGACAAACAACAACAGGCTAAGCATCCTTTGCTATATATTGAAAGTGAAGTCTCTTAGCATATTTGCTGCTGATGTTGCTGTTGTTGTCGCTTGTGTGTTGCTGCTGTTTTACTCTGTGAAATTTGCATATTTGCGCACAGCTGCTTTTTCTATTTCTCCGGTGCTTTTCTTCACTTGCCGCTGTTGTCTTCTATTGCATTAATTTCGGCTTCTTGTGTTCGTCGTCGTCGTGGCTAATATGGTTGCTCCCAGGCTTCAGCAAGTTGCTTCTACTGCTGCGGCTGCTGCGACTGCTGCTCCTGCTGTTGCTGCCTCTTTTTGTTGCTCATGTGCAGCATTTGTCGTTGGCGCTGTTACCACATTCTGCAGCTCAGGCGGTTTGTAATTAATGGTTAATTAATTGAAACGAAGTAGCTGACAATCTTAATGATCCGTAATTTGTTATTATGGTAATTTATACAAGCCGCAGCCAGCAGCAGCAGCAGCAGCAACAAGAGCAACACCAACACACTAAAGGGGCTCCCTGCTCTTGTCTTGTAAGACATATACAAATAAAAATTCATTAGCTTCTGAGCAGAGATCAGAGCTGAGTGAGTTCGGATGACGGCGACAATTGTCTAATTGCAGTCACGAGCAATTTATGTACCTCGTTCAGCCATGAGTTATATATATACAGTATCAACATGTCCGCCGTGTTTATATCAGATCGGATTTTCATATATGGCAGAGCCGGGGAGCAACGCCCACAGGTGGCCCTAAGAGCCGGGCCATAACTATAAATTGTGCTTAGCCCGAGACGAAGTCAAAGCGGCAAATAATGTCAGAGCCAAGAAATGCCAGACTGATGCCAGATCCACTCCCACCCTTCATCCCACCCACACCCACACTCACACCCCAACAGCCGCACACCACCCACCACCCCGCATTTGGCACACACCGCCAGCAGGAAGATGAGCACGACTGGCAAACAACAACGGCCTGGAAATTTGCATCTTGACGAATTTAATGATGATGATGAAAAAGACGCCACAGAGGGGAAAAGGAAACATGCACAGAGAGAAAATACCTTAATAAAAAGAATGTATAAAAATTTATGATCATTAAAAATTAAATTCCCATTCAAAGCAATTTAGTATATTTTGGAAAGTAAAATGAAATGATAGCTGCTATATTTTTATTGATTCTTAGACTTCAAGCCCATTATTTTGGTGCTGTGCAGGAAAAATCATTTTGATCGAGGCAAAAAGAAACTTCAAGGAGCCCCCAGACAGCACACGATGTTTGTTGAAGGCATTTTGGGATGTGGGAGTGTTGATGCTGCTGCTGCTGTTGCCGTTGCCGTTGCAGGAAAATATTTATGAAGATGCCTTTTGGGTGGCATTGCGGAATGTTTGACTGAATGTTCGCTGTCTCATGTCAAGTGCTGTGTCGTTTGACGGGCAAGTGAAAATATTTTCATTGCACTCTGACATGACAGCCAAACAAATTGCTAGGCACTCGCATTGACTCCGACTCCGACTCCGACTCCGACTCCTACTCCAAGTATGAGCCTCAGTCCGAGTCTGCACACACCTACAGCATGACCGGCTAAATGGCACTAATGAATGGCAGCCGGAGAGCAGCCTTCAAACTAAATACATGGGAGCGTCACGTCACCCTTTGTCTGTGCTGATTAGCCAGAATTTCTGGCCGGTCCTGGCCCCGGCCTCTGTCCCTGTCCCTGTCCCTGTCCCGGTCCCGGCCTGGTCCCCTTTGTTTGGCTGCCAAGTGGCGCCTGCAGCGATCACGTCACAGACTGAGACACAGTCTTAAGCCAGCCGCAATTGTTGGTTTCTTAGCCGATTTGATTGTTAGCCCGAAGCTCACGATTTGGTTTCAATGTCTTCGGCGCGGCGCGGTGCGGCTTCGCGTTCTTCGCTTCGCTCGTTTGCCAAAATCAATAAAGTTATCATGATTTCTGGCAGAGGCGTCTCTCTCTCTCTCTCTCCGCCCAAAAGCGCTTTAATACTTTAATTTCTATATATTTTCATATCAATCCAATTTGAAAGCGGCGAATTAAGTTGCTGAGTTGTCTCGGGATTTGGCTGTCAAAATTTCGGGTTAACGCCCACCCAGCGAACATAATCAAAATTCAGGAAAATAAACTCAATTAACATGTCACGCTTGGGCAATGAATGAATGCATTTGCCGTTGCTGTCGCTTACCCCTGTTGTTATTGCTGTTGTTTTCCCGATTTTGTTAGATTTTTTTTGAGTTTCTGTCTTGTCATTATTATGTCGCCAGTCAGAAAAGGCGACTGAAAGTAAAGGCTGCCAAAATTCGTGCGCTACCGTTTTGCAATGACTTAGAACCAGCAGCGAGCAGCTGAAAAAATTAACTTGTTAAAATGCAAATTTTGTGACTCGGGGGGCTGGCAGCTCTGCTCGGCATTTAGCCTTGTTATTACTCCGCATCGGCATTGAGATACCGTTCCGTTCCCGTATTGATTTTGATAAATGACCCCGCTGTTGCCGTTGCCGTTGCTGTTGCCTTTGCCGCTGCCAAACAATTGCCAATCATATTTTCTGGGCTGGGCTGGGCTCGGTTCGATAGGTTCTGGCTAACTGGCCGAAATTGATTGAGCGCCGTACTAATTAAGGCATTAATCACGGCGGCCAAAAAGCGAGCGTATGACGAGCTAGTTATACAGCCAACAAGTAGATGTTGGTTGCTGCCACACTGATGAAGTCGCATTTGTGGCAGTTGCAGTTGCAGTTGCCGCTGTGAAAGTCGCGGGCGGGCACACGAAAATTTTCACCCAAAAACAGCAGCAGCAGCAGCGGGAGTCTGGCCTGGCGAGAGTGTGGGCCGCCAAGATGGACATGTTCTGATACAAGTTTCATAGCAAATTTGAAATTTATTGTGCCATGTTGCTGGTGGTGCCGTGGCACGACAGCAACATCATCAGCGGGAGCTGCAGTTGCAGGAGCAGCAACAGCATTCACACATAGAAAAATAGGGCTTGAATATATGGAGATGTTTAGACTTTTAGAGGAAATCATATTCTTAAAAAAATATCTCCAATTGAAACAAAATTTATTACAATGTATCATCATTTCTGAACAGAAATTCCTTTAAGGCTTTTCTTTCTCTGCACAAATACATAGAAGGCCGTTAGGCACTTGGCCTTATTCGCGGAACAGTATTTATGCAGATTGGCAGCGTGGGTGGCAACACTTTCTTTTCCAACTGCAACTGCAATTGCACTTGTCCATTAGCATTTAAGGCAATATTTGCATATTTGCCATGCGATTTTCCTACCCTATTGATGACCGGGCTCTGATTGCTTTATGAGCTGTCGCTTGGCCTAATGTTCGCATAATGTTTATGGTCCGGGCATAAAGGAAAAATCTGTGCGGCAAAGGCAGCAGCAACATCCGACAGTTGACAACAGGAATGGCACTGGCACTGGCAGAGGCACAGGCACACAGGCACACAGGCAACGGAAGACTGAGCCAATCAGCAACATCTTCGTTAGCTGCTTGCCCCCATCCTGCAAGTTGCAGTTGCTTTTACGGCTTTGTCATTAATCAAATGGAATTGAAATGCGCCGCGTGTACATCACACGCCGTTGTTGTAGTTGCCGATGTTGTAGCTGTTACTGCCGCAGCTGAGCAGCGCCCATTTGGAGTTTGCCATTTTTGCGCATTTTAATCATGCCCGTCTCGCCTGTAGTTATTTGGCGTTTTTTTTCTGCTTATACGCCTGGCTGTGCCAAAGAGATCTGCGCCAACTGATAAAGCAATGGCATTGCCGTTGTCGGTTGCTTGTTGCTTTGATACACGGTGAGAAAAAGGGGAGAGGAGAGAAAGGAAAAACATGACAAAAACTAAGAACTCCAAGCAAACAACAAAAATAATTATCAGTAATAATAAATATTAATAAAGTAATTGGAACATTTCCTGATATCATAACCTATATTCTTGATATTTTTTTATGGAAATTTATTACTAGAAAAGCAGTGAATCTTTAATCTTAATTTCCTTTCCGTGTAACAAGTTGCTGTTGTTGCTAACTGTTGTCGGTGTTGCCTCTGCCACTGGCACTGCCGCTGCTGCTGCTGCTGCTGCTGCGGCTGCTGATGCCGCCAACGCAGACCGCGGCCAAAATGATTAATACATCTTGATGCGATTTGGTTTGTAAGGCAGGCGCAATAAAAACGCGACTTTTGATTGACAATGGCAGCAAAAAGCCGGAGATGCCGGCCGTTGATTACTTCATTAGGCGGGGCTCGTACTCGGACTCGGACTTGGATTCGGACTCGTTTTCGGGTTCGGTTCGAAAGTTGCTGCGACCGGGAGGAGCATTTGATTCAATTATGCATTTGCATGCAATTGAGCCATGATCTGCGGACCACTAGCGGCATCTCTGCAGCTGCAATTGGCAACAGCAATTGGCAATTGCAACTGCAAAATGCCACATGTCTTATCAGCCGCTGAGCTATTGGTCAATTGGTCAACATCCGGTTAACTCGCTTTTGGGGGCCGGCTGTCTCTCTCTTAACTGGTGGGCGATAATTATCTAGTTTTGGCTGAGAAATGATCGACTGCCTCGTGGCACTCCGCTAACGATGACAATTTGCAGATCGGAGAGCGGGACTAGTAACTGGCAGCTGCTGCTGCTGCTGCGTGCAGCAACTTTGGTAATATGCAAGCTCCCGTGCGTTTTTTGATGCGTTTTACGAGCTCTTTGCGAATGGCTTTCGTAATTTATGCGTTGGTGAGGAAATTTCCCAATTTGATTATGCGAACAGGCGGGCTGCTGCTATTAATATCGGCACAAGTACATACGATTGCCTGTGGCTCCCGAAAGTATGCTGCAACTGGTTTACTCGATCCGCGGACATGATTAACCCATTTTCGTGGACAATTATCACATTGTGTGCACGCACACACTGCGTATACGCAACGCGGAACGAAGCCAAACGGAACGCCCCATCGTTTATCTCAATAAATGTGATTACGAGCCGAAGAGTCGCCGCTTTCCACCACTGATGGCTCCATTTTGGCCAATCGATGTGCAATTTGATTGTGGTACGTGAATCCACTCGGCTTGGCTCAGTTTACCTTACCGGTTTTTCCCCGCAGCCTCATTGTCTTCCTTACTCACTCCGCAGTCTTCTTTTATGAAATCTCGCCGCAATCGGGGGAATTATTTTAATTGATTGAGTCCGCGATAGAGGGGGTGCTTATAAGACTTATACATACATATATAACTCCGTGGTGTGGGCTAAGTGCAACTGGTTTCTGTTTTTATGCGCACGCATTTGACGATTGGTAATTGAAACTTGTTAGTGAAGACATTAAAAAATCGTTTAGCGCGGTATTTGGGTTAAAAATGCGTGGAAAATCGTGCAAGCAAAGCGACAAGCCGAGCGCCAACCAGAAAGAGCTTAAAAAGAAGAAGTCAAAGCGTGTGATTTTCATTGATTTGCCAGCCGCAGGATGAGGGGCGAAGCTGGAGAAAATTGTGTAACCGCAATATAAAAATTCCTGCACATAAACTAATCTCAGACGATGGCTGCCTTTTAGACTACCGCCAGTCTATAGTTTTCCAGCGAGTATTTTCCCCCATCTTCTGTGTATTATTTTTGCATTTGACGCCCGCAACAAAGACGATGATGCTCATGGGGACGCTAATCATTATGCCCGGGCCAGGCCAAAGAAATTGTGCCGAAAATTGCCACATTTTTCCACATATTTCCAAACCATTTTCCTTTGTCTGCCGCAATTTGCATACGGGAATAAATCATCGCTGACTGCCTGACTGCCTGCCTGCCTGTCGGCTGGCACAAACTGTGTAAATAAATAAATATGCCAGAGAGCGAGCTTAATTAAAAACACTCGAATTATTGGAACGCTATTATTTATGGCCCATAATCGAGGAGGCCGCAACATAAAACCCATCATGCTATCATGTTTTTTAAATGATGCCGCCTCGGGCTGTTTGCATTGGCCAAAATGCGCTAACAATTTCTACGATTACGATTGCGATTACCATGCAGCATCCACAGTATCCAGCATACAGCATGCAGCATGCAGCATGCAGCATTCAGCATACAGCATCCAGTATCGGGGGAATAAAATGCAGCCAGTGCTGCCATTCGTATTCGAATTCGCATGCATCTTCATTGCGGTCCCGAAGATGGGAAGATGCATGTGCGGGGCCTCAGCCCCTGCCAGAGCTGCATCCACGTCCATGATTGGCTGGCCGCCAGTTATATGAGCACGTCTCTCCACTGGCCAACTTTCTTTCCCGACTCGTCGGCCCCGCATCCAAATCACAATAATCGTGCTCAAATTAGTCAATATTTGAGCGCCAAAATGCTCAAACAAAGGCTTATTATTTTATGTTTTGTATTTTTTGTTTTTGCTCCATTCTGACGGCGCCGCGGCGCATTTCCCCGCTGCTGGCCATAAAGTATATATAAAGTAATTTCTGCATTTTAAACATGATTATTAAATAAACTACTAGGCTTTCAGACGGCAGGCAAATGACCAAAACCGATTACGCAGAGTTTCGCAGAGTTTTTCTTCTCTGTTTTTTTTTTTTTTGGGAGAAATTTCCAAGGCGATGGAGGAGCGATAAAAGAGAGGCCAAAGACTGCTGCCGACTGCAGACTGCGATCTGAAAACGAGCTCACCTTTAAAATGTTAACTGGTCTGCACTTGCTGTTGCCTTTTCTTCCTCCTTTGATCAGGTGTTGAGGCTGCCTCCGTCAGAGCTATTTCTTTTATTTCCAGCCAGCTAGATTTCCCCACAGATACCGCCGCACTTAAGAGCTTCTAGCAGCCGCAGCAGCAGCAGCCGCAGCAGCACCAGCAGCATCTGAAATATTTTCCAGCAGCGGCATTTTCTCTACGCTTTGCCCTTATCTAAAGTATGCAAGCCCCAGCTTCGCCACTGAGCAATGCAAATTTGTTAAGTCATTTCTGTTTGTGGTTCTCACGCTGCCACGCCACGTAAGGTCCATTTTTCATGCATATACTACGTACTACATAAGCGACTTGGGTCGGAGTCAGAGTCGAAGTTGGAGTTGGAGTTGGAGTCGGTTTCGATGTCGGTGTCAGTGTCGGGGGAGCAAAAAAGGAGTAGAATCAATTTGACAATTTGAACATTTGGCACATTCGCCAGAACACGACTCGGGGGTACGTTCGCGGGCAGTTGGCGATACCAATACCGATACCGATACCGATACACTAACTGAAATGGCAGTTGGGGCCTGTCAGTTCGATCACCTTTGGGGTAAAGTCTTACACTGGGCCGAAATAGTATCAAGTTCTTTTTTCTAAAATAAGTCCGATAAACAAGGCTTATTTCTTGTATAAATATAAGACTTAAAAATCTTGACTGTAAATCTTGATGTTCTTTAGTTTCTTCTTTTTTTTCAAGTGCACCCTCATAAGTTTGTGTACTCAATATGGGATTATACAGTAGCCACACACTTTTTTTATTTGTTTTTTGCAACTATTCTAAATGCCGAGCACTTGCCAAATCTATGCAAATGAAACAAGCCAAGACAAAAAGTGTTTGCTGGCCAAATACAAATAGAAGAAAAAACTGTCGCTGCGACAGGTTGAGGCTGAGTTTGGCATTAGCCAAAGTCCGCGAGATTTACGAGTCGAGCACGCCAAATGTGTTTACACTTTGTCACCCTTCTGTCAGTTTGATTTATTTATTTGCAGATAGCCGGCCGGCCGGCAGGCTGATGTGGCTGGCTCAAATTAAAATGCAAGTATGGCCGGAATGCAGGCTCGGTCCATGTGGCTAGAATGAGCCAATCCGAATCCGAATGCGAATGACTGATTGACTTAAGTGGCCAACTGTCAAGTGGCTTTAATCAATTGGTGTGTGTGTGTGGAGAAATTGAGAATTAGAAAGGGAAGTTGAAAGGGAAATCAGAGCAGGCTGATTGAGGGGAGAATCTTTTTTATTAGAACCTATTATTATAAGCTATTGGAAAGCTATGGTAAATGCTTCATTAAGCTTTAATTTTATAATTATAATTATTCGCAACTAATCCCGTGACTTTTGTTTTCTTTTACAGCTTATTAACTCTACCGATTCAACCAGTACCTGGTTTATTAAGGCGCTACTCTGGCGCTTCAGGCTCAGCAAATGATTGGCACCGAGGATATGTCCGCATCGGCTGGCATGGACATCAGCGAGTCCTTTCGTGCCGAGGATCTCTCGAAGGCGGACTTCTTTGATTTCGTTACCGGCCCGAACATGGGCATCGACATAGGAGTGGGCGTGGGTGTTGGTGTGGAAGCTTTGGGCGTCACACTCCACCAGCAGCAGCAGCAGCATCAGCACCACCAGAGCCATCAGAACCATCAGAACCACCAGCAGGCGCCGCACAGTCACAACAGCCACAACAGCCACAACAGCAATCATGTTCAGGTGGTGCACCAGTCAGGCAATCCGCAGTCCCAGCAACAGAGCCTCTGCGGCGGCGGCGCTGCGAGAACCACCAGCAGCATGATCCACGACGGTGGAGGGGGAGCTGGCGCCGGAGCAAATGGTGGCGGCGTCGTGGTGCCCGTGGGCAACCGCAACGGCAGCAGCAACAACGGTGATCCCACGTTACAGGGCTACGAGGTGAGCAGCGATCTTAACGCTTATGTTGGATATTTTTTATACTAAGTTTCTCTGGGCGAAATCACAAAACAAAATCAAAATCCACTTTCTAACATGTCTCTTCCCTTTTTCATAAACCTTTCAGTTCTGGCACCAGGACAAGGACAGCAATCGCCTCGACTCCAGCTCGATCTTCGAGGACCTCGATCGCTACTGCTGGCAGCAGCAGCCTGTCACCGCCGGCAATGGCGGATCCACCAGCAACAACCAGCCCAGTCCCACCTCGCCGCAGTCCCACCTCCAGCAACAGCAGCAACAGCAACAACAGTTGCAGCAACATCCACAATTGCAGCAGCAGCAGCAGCCGAATGCAAACAGCTCCTCTGGAGCCTCGAGCGGTGCGGGCAGCAGCAGCGATACCATAAGCAGCCTGGACACCACCGACGGGCAGATCTACACCCTGACAGTATTAAACGGCGGCGAGCCCTGGCTAAAGCGCTCCGAGGCGGAGCAGCTGCCCAGCTCGCTCGATCTGGACAGCCTGTTGAGCAGCTTTCCGGGTTACATCAAGTCGGAGTATCCCTACGACGATAGCGGCTTTAGCACAGACGGCAAGGATGTGATCGGCAGTGGAGCGGATGGCAGTGGCCTGAACCAGAGCCAGAACCAGGGACAGCAGACGCCGCAGGCTCTGCCCTCGCTGGTCACCGCCATTTCGCTGGCGGGTGGCAATGATCTGGGCCAGCAGCTGGCCCAGTTCCAGAATAACAACAACGACTGGCACATGGCGGATCACAACACTGAAACGGAGCAGAGCACGGCTGAGTCCCTGCTGCGAAGTGCGCTCCAGGGCAAGGGCTACGCCAAGGGGTTGCATATGCAGAATGGTCTGACCATGCCCGTGGTGAAGGATGAGGACATGCGGCGCCTGCTCTTTGCCGATGAGGCTGCTGCCCTCGGTTTCGCGGACTCCACCCTAAGTGCCGCCCAGATCTTTGACGAGGCCCAGGGTATCCACCTCAGCTCCCAGCAGCATCAGCAGCAGCAGCAACAACAGCAGCAGCAGCAGCAGCACAATGGCAGCGCCAACATTCTGGTGGACGACATGTTCCTATCCCTGGAGAACGCCTTCAGCGATGATTTCGAGAAGATCAAGCGGATCGCCAATGAGGTGCAGCAGTTCTGTAGCACGCCCACTCCGGGGGATTACGGTCAATCTGCCGGCGACGTACTGATGCAGATCTCTCCAAGTCCGGCGGCTAGCGTGGCGGGGCAGCTGCAACCACCGCAGCCACTGAAGCCGGAGGTCAGCACCTCCACCTCGCCCTCGTCGTCGGTGGGGGTGTCCAAGTCCAGTGGCAGCGGCGGAGGAGTCAGCAAGCCCAAGAAACAGTACAAGCGGAGCAGCAGCGGCAACAACAACAACCCCAGTGTGGCCAATAATAATAGCAGTGCGATCAGCGCCAATCCTTTGGGACCGGTTATCGGAGCCACTGGCAGCACCGGCAGCTCCTCCTCTAGCGGAAGTGCCAGCAGCAGCAGCAACAGTCCGCCAGCTAACTCTGGCGGCAGCTCGTCCTCCTCCTCTGGAGGTAGTGGGCAGCGGAAGGAGCGTTCACTGCACTATTGCTCCATTTGCTCGAAGGGATTTAAGGACAAGTACTCGGTGAACGTGCACATAAGGACGCATACAGGCGAGAAGCCTTTCGCTTGCTCCCTGTGCGGCAAGAGCTTCCGGCAGAAGGCACACCTGGCGAAGCACTACCAAACCCACATGACCCAGAAGAACAACGGCAATCTGATCAAAGGCAGTTCCGGCAAGCACCAGCGATCTAGTGGTTCCTCCTCCTCGGCAGCAGCAGCAGCAGCGGCTGCGGCGGCGGCAGCAGCGGCAGCTGCTCTCAATCCGCGACAACTAGGCGGCGGTGGAGTGGTGCAACCCTCGTTGCCCGTGATGATCAGCAATCCCAACACGCCGCCCGGAGTACTGCCACCGGCCAATGGTCTGCTCAGCAATCGGTAGTGTCCAGGGCGAGGGGAGTGCGATGCCCCCGGCTAAACTACTATATTTCTTGTTCCTTACTCACAAAACACACACACAAATCGAAATCGAAATCGAAATCGAAGATGTCCTACTGTAACTACCTAAACTGTTAAATACTTAAATACGCCCAAATACTCCCGACTCGAATTTACGTCATTGATGAATTCCTACTTCAGCTCTCTGTGCGATTCCTATGCCCAACACACACAGACAGACAGATGCACACTCTCTCGAAGCACTTCCAAATACAATACTGAACCTAATGTACATTTACACAAACTAATTAAATTTAAATGTGCCAAATTCTGAAGATTTTAATTATGCTACTAAAGTTAAACTAAAATAGTATGCTAGGCGTGTAGAAATAGAAGTGTAATGAAGCTAACGAAGCAATTCCACGAGTGGTGATATCAAAATGAGGCCAAACGCTTCCTTGCTAAACAGAAACAGAATGTAATCCGATCTAATTTCCCAAGTAGGACTCTCGGGGAGTCCCCGAATCCTCCTAATCACCCGCAGTTCTTCACAGTCTTTAGCTAGCCCAGCACGATGCGTGTTTCCTGTAAATTGAAAGTATTTGTTTTCTTAGTTGCTCTGCCCAAATTAGCATAAATTTGTTTGCTAGTGTTAATGTATATATACGCGTAATTAAAGTTAGGGTTTTACTACAAATAAAATAAATACAAACAAAAAGCCAGCAAGGGGAATGCCAAATATTTTTGAGGGAGGAACACACACTGACCCGAGGCACCAATTCGGAGCTAATCCTACAGCAATTCCCCGCTCCTTTCTCCTTCAAGGATCTCTCTGATCTCTTGGGCCAAGTGTTAGCCAACTTCGAGGGCATTCAGACGGGGCACCAGCATTAATCTGTTAGTATTTAGTATATCTTATGTTCGTACACTCAAGCTCGAAGCTTTCCAAACTCCAATGTTCAGCAGTTGTTAACCCGAATGCAACTCAACTTGCACTTGCCATTATTTTTGTATTTTGTATTTGATAAACCACAAGGCGCATTACCAAGGCAAATGCCCCATTATTAAAGATAACACACACACACGAACACACACTACACACATTCCCCCAACTAGTGTATGGACTAGGCTAAGCTTATTAATAAAAAAACAGCTGTAGTTAATGGTTAATTCAACTGCCAATTATTTTGTGATAGTTTTTAATGGACAATAGATTTAGATTACGCAAAAATATCTTCAATGGTGTTTGGGTTATGTAACGTTTTAACGATTTGTTATAAACTGTGTACACTTTGCAATACGAGTATTTCTGCTAATTTATTGAACTAAATAGTTTATGTACATAGAGAGCGCTCCTTGTTTATATCCAAGCCTAGGCTAAGCCACACATCGAAATCGTAGTTAAATCTTTGTTAGTTATTATTTATGCACACACACACACACACAAACACCTGAGCGAAAGCCTCACACACAAACACACACACACACACATCCCATCTGCGGTTAAGTTTTGCATTAATTTTTTTAGTATTGCAAGCATTAAAATAAAGAAATCTAAAACGTTTTATTGACAATTAAGATGCGCCCCGTGTGCCTGCTGTTTGGGTCTGTCGTGGGTTAATTAGTTTTAGCTCGTTACGGAGCTGGCTCTGACCGAGGTCTGAAATAATTTTCTCCAATAAAGGAGCTAAGCGCACCTGAAAGCGCATGCAGCTGCGCATGTCAACAACAGCAACAGTCGTAGCAGCAACTGCAGCAGCAACAGCAGCAGCAGCAGGCAGGCAGGCAGGCGGCACTTGTCAGTCAAAATCAAAGTACCCGGCCCCAGACTGCCGACATCGTTTGGCGGGGGGTTACAAATGCGTGCCATCAGCGCAGATTAGAGAAAATTTTTCACTTCACGATAGCTGCAACACGACTGCAGCACTGGTGAAAATTTCACAGATTTTCTAAAATTTTTATACTGCATTTTTAGCATTACAAACGTAAGTATCCAGGGAAATTATATTGAAATGATAGAAAATTCTTCTGAATATGAATACTGATTTAATAAGTGTCCTGCAATTTAAATTTAACCTTTTACTGTTTACCTAGTTATAAAATAACGTAAAATACCTAAAAATTACTTACTGGATCATCAAAAATCAAGGCACATCTCAGAACAAAATCGTATTATTTAAAGTTGTATAAAAATTAATAAATATTCATAGATATCTCCAAGTTGTTGGTATGACAAATAATAAATATCGAAAAAAAATACATATAAATATATAAATTGTATTTTAAAATTCTTAAAATTCCATTACTTTTTAGGATAATATTTTCTTCCTGTGCACTGCTGATGGTGATGCCTCCGCGGCCGACCAAGTCGTTTGAGATCGAAACATGTCGATTAGGGAATTTCAAGAGGCGCCAGTTGCCGTCGCACAGGTGGCTAACATCAGCGCGCACCTTTGGGGAGCTGGAGCCCGGGTATTTCAGTGATCGGTGTGTTCAGTGCTCAGCTCTCAGTGTGTTTAGCTGCTAGCACGCGTCTTAATTGCTTTTGATGTTGAACTTTGAGCCGACGAGCTGCTGTGCAAATATTTGCCCAATGAAAATCGGGAAGTGCAGATCCCCTCGAGTGGGGTGAGCGAAACGAAAGGAAAGTAATATTTGATGGTTGCACGAATAACCATAAGCACAGGCAGACAGCTGCACTAACGTGGGTCGTAAATGGCAAACCCTTGGCAACTAACAAAATCGATTCACCTTTAGTACCTTTAACTAGAGTTTCAGGCTCATAAAATGTACGGTCTCACGGTGGAAAATAGTTTTTTTTTGAGAGATCTCCATTTGCATTTGTCGATGAGGTTCGTGCATTGACTCAATATCGATTTTAATTATTTTTGCATGTTAGCCCTGAAGCGGGGTTTTGAAGTCATAAGCAACTATTTTATGTGCGGAACATAAAACGTAGTGAAAACACACCCTTAGAAGTCTTCATCCTGTAGAAAACCACTTCCAGCAGCCACACTAGCGAGGACAACACCGCCATGAAGGCGAATCCATACCATACGTACTCCAGGTCCTGAAGCTGCATGGCCCGGAACTCCCGCCGCGGACTCAGGTCCACAAAGTGCATCTCTCCCGCCTCAATCAGCTCCGAGAAGACCTTCTTCAGCCAGTAATAGGACAACCCCGTTTCAGCCAGCTCCAGAATAAGCCGGAGCACCGGTTCCATGAACACTGAGTTCTCGTTGAGTGGAAATCCAAAGGGGACATTGTTAAAGAAACAAAAGTCTTCGCGCATCCGGAACAGTGGTTGAGAAAATACCTTCTGCTGCTCGTTGATCACGACCCATCGGCCGCTGGCGATCATGTAGCCGTAGCGGGTGTCCAGCGTATCCCGACGAGCGAGATACTTGCTAAAGTCTGGCTCCACCAGGAACATGGGCTCGTACTTGCGAAACTCCAGGAGGCGACCGAACAGCTCTGCGTACTCCGGTTTCCAGGCCACCACCTTCAGCTTGGAAGCCAAAACGTCGTCGTAGTTCCTGAAAGCGGGCTGCTTGGGAGCGGTGGTCACGTAGCTGGAGAAATAGGAGTTGTACCAGGCGGTAATCAGGATGCCCAGTACGCAGATCTCCAGATAGATGCCCCTCACGAGAACTGGTGCTCGGAACACCTCCACAAACGATTGCCCGAGCACTCCTCTCAGACAGCTGTCGTGGAGCAGGAAGTCGTTAATAGACGTCGGATATCCATGAAGCCACAAGGAGCTGGCAAGCAGACAGGAAATCAAAACCAAGGCGCCGAGGGTCAGCAGAAAGGCGCTCAGTTCGAAGACCCTGGTGTAGTACTCCAAGGGAGGCACATCAGCCTCCACCGGCATCATAATGCACCAGTTTAACTGCTCGTACGGGTAACTGAAGCCAAATGGAGGAAATGGAGGGAATGTCAGCGACATGGACATCTCCACGGAATCGTTACGCACTGCCGCCACCGTTTGCATTGAGGGAGCAAATTCCAGGGGGTTCGCGGCCTTCAGTGGCTGCACAAGCCTGCAGTTGAACTTCTGCTGGAAGGCCATCATGAAGTGACCCACCGTACCCTTGTAGATCACTTGACCTTTCTTGTCGTAGTAGGCGATCATTCGGGGTGCTGTGCCGCCAAGGATCACGGGCATCTCGTAGCCATGGAAATTTCTTAGGCGGTCGGGAAACATAAGTGAGGATTGCAGGTCAGAATCGTAAATACGCTCCTCGATTTGCAGAATTGGAAAGTGTGAGTAACTGTAGAATGTCTTGGTTGTCTGTCGTTGATGAGAAAATCATATTAATTTATTTAAGATTACGATTTAATTACCAACCTCATGATCTGCAAACAGGACCATAACATTCAAAAGTTTCTTCCGCCAGCATTCTTTGAACAATTCATAAAGCCCTGCACTCTTAGCATCTGTTTGTATAATAAAAATCACCCGAGTCGTGGTCATATGGCGAAGATTAGCCACTAGAGCTTTGAGCAGATCTTTTTGCTCATCTATATTTGCATCACTCATAAACACCAACGATATCAATCGATTGGTTGTGAAATTATAAAAGAAGTAGCTAACATTCTCGTCCAGCTGAAGGACGGGAACCTGCATCTCATCCATAATGTCCTTTGCCAAAGTTCTGTCATTCCACGACTGATCCGATACACTTATGTTCCTGTTCCTCATGAGCAGCGCGTACTCAAAGTCTGACTCCTGCCTAATCCTGCCTAGCAATTCAATGAGTGTCGAGGCACTGGCAAGTCTAATCAGCCAAAGGCCAAATAGGATCCACTGCGGGCCATCCATCACGATGGTTGAGGGACAACTGCATGACACTGATTGATGCCGCTGCACATTTAAAGGGTTGCTAATGAATCCGCCGACGAGGCCGCTAATGGTTAATTCCAATTAGCGGCTCGTGTTAACAAGTCTTGGGCAAAAACAGGGAATCCAAAAAACATTTCCCAAGGGAATACGGGTAAAAACAAGTGAAATAACCTGAATCGGACAGGTTTGGCACCATGTTTACATGGTTGGTAAGTTCACACTAAAATAGGTCCCTTAATGACCGACATGAATAAATAAAATCGATAATAACTTTAATTTGACGATTTTATTTAATATTTAAAAAATATATTTAAAAAAAAAAACAGTAAATATGAATGTTGTAATTAATATTTAATCTTAAAACAAAATACAGTTTTATAACAGGTTTTTAATTTTAAAGTGGTTTCGTCTTATGCATTTCTGAACCACAAACTTCCTGTCACTATCCCTAGCAACTTATATCGCCAAAAGCAAATTATCTCAAAAATAAAAACAAATGTGGCCAGTCCTAACAAAAATCCCCCAGCTATCCACACCTCTTCCAAATCCTCCAATTTCATGGGCCGAAATTCCTTTGGCCGGCTCCGATCGACAAGATGCAGCTGGCCAGCCTTTATCATTTCCGTGAGGGCAATGTCCCGCCAGTGAGCCAAAAGACCCGTGGCTGAGACATCCAGGATGAGCCGCTCCAGGGGCTGCCTAAATATCGAATTATCCGCAATTGGAAATACAATGGGAATTGTGTGGTAGACGCAGAGATCCTCTCGCAAGGTAAACAGTGGAGAGCTAAACACCTTCTGTTGCTCCTTAATTAGTGACCACTTCTCTAATGGCATCATGTATCCGTATCTGGTATCAAAGGAGTCACGCAGCTCCAGAAATTCCTGATAGTCCGATTTAATTTTAAAGATAGACGAGTACTTTCTCATGGTCTCGGAGAGTTGAAGCAACTTCTCATATTCCGGCTTCCAAATCACCACCTCGACATTGGAGTGCTCGATGCTCTCGTAGCTGGTGAACGCCGGCAATTTTGGGGCACTGGTCACAAAGGTGGAGTAGTAAGAGTTGTACCAGGCGGTAATTAGAATGCCTAGAACGCATATAACCATATAAATGCCACGCACCAGGGCAGGAGTTTGCAGGACCTCGTTAAAGGGCTGGGAGAGCATTCCTCTAAGGCAGCTGTTGTGAAGAAAATGCTCCGTAAAACTCACTCTATATCCATGAAGTCGCAGGGCCAAAGATAAGGTTAGGGAAATCACTACCAATACCAAGAGAGTGAGCCAAAATGTCGAAGGATCGAATACTAGGGAATAAAACTGGCTATGAGGTACCTCCGACGGCACCGGCATCATGAGACACCAGCTCATCAGCTCTATGGGATAGGTGTATCCGGAAAACGGAAACTGGGGGTAATACGCTGCCAGGGCGAATTGCACACTGCCATTTCGCACAGCTCCAATCAGTTGTCGAGCCGGCTGAATTGAAAACTCATCAAAAGGATACGGCTGCACCAGTTTACAATTGTGACGCTCTTCGAAACACTTCATCAAGTTTCCCACAGGACCTGAAAAGATCAGTTGCCCTTCCGAGTCACGATAGACGATCAGGCGAGGCGAAGATCCACCCAAGGCAATCGGCACGGGATAACCTTGAAGATCCTCCAAACGTGGCTCAAAAACCAAGGTGTTATTCTCCAAACGTCGCTCAATAAACTGAAATATGGGAAAGGGTGAGTAGCTGTAGAAAATCCGAGATTCCTAAAAGTATAAGAAATGATTAATATTTAATGGAACTATGGAAAATAGGGAAATATGGAAAAATAAAAAAAATATATATCAATAAAATAAAAAGAAATAATAAAATCAAAATAATAAAATAAAAATTCAGGAAATTGAATAAATCTTACCTCAAAATCCCTTCCTATGGCAACTACATTCAGCTGTCGATGATGCCAACACCATTCCAAAAGCGGATATGCTCTCATGTTCTCCTTCTCCAAAACCAAAATCACTGGCAATGTGTTAAGTAACTCTAGATTTAAGTGTAGGAGCTCCAATATTTCTTCCCAGGATTCATTCACGAAAACTATGTTTATAAAGTTCTTAGAATGATGAAATCCCAAATCGTAGTTTACCAAGGACTCTTCATTAATTTGAATAATGGAAACCGGTAATTGCCACAAACTCTTCTGCCAAATTGGATCAGAATTTCCCAAAAGGACAGCAAACTCAAAGTTAAGTTCTCTACTCAGATGAAGAAGAAGGTGACTGTAGGTGCCCTCACCGCCAGAACTCAGAAGCACCAAGAAGGCCAATAGTAGATGTAGCCGACTCATATTGACTGTGCTCAAAAGATCTTTAAACTGCAGCTTATATGCTATCCCTGCCACTGTCATTAGCTGTCACCAGGGTAAAAAGTGTAGGTCAGCTGCTTTATTGATTTTACATAGCACGTGATGTTTTTGCTTTGGAGCTCATCAATGAAGAACTTTAACGTAAAAACTTAAATATAATTAATGGAGGGCTCAAAACCTTGCTGTTCATTTTATGTACTTGCTCGAATCAACTAGTTTAGAATTTTCGAGATATTTTTCTTCAGGGGCGCACAGATTGTTGAACTCTGCATCCCGTTTTTGGCACATTTGTCCAGGCGCCTTGGCCGGTCTATAGATGGGAGCTCCCAGGATATTCATGGTAGCAAAGGTACAGCTTAAATAAAAATATCTGACTCGCTGGTATTTAAGCTTTACCGCCGAACATCCCATATGAGTGTTACGTTCGGACATCAAGAGAGCAGCTCGAAAGACAGATCTATGAAAAGTTAAGAAAAAGTCTGATTAAGACTTAAATTTTATGACAGATCTACGCACCTCAGGTCACTATTATCGGCTAGGAAGAGGATTTGCTTCGGGGTCACGTAGCGAGCCTCGCTCGCCCATTTCAAGATCATGTATTTTATAATTGTTACGCTATCCCGCATTTTCCCCGAAGGAGTGTAGGTATCAAAGATGCTGCCCATGTTGGGAAAGTTCGGCGACGTCATGCAGGGACGCGGCGTAGACTTGCAGCTCATTGCATCCATCATGGCAAAGTGTTCCAGCTCCTTCGACCACTCGGTGCGTGCCATGCGTCCTGCGGGGAGTAGTTGTTGGGGTTGGCCTGCGGCCGTACTGTTCCTAAACTGATTAACTGTGCTGAGGATCATATCCTTCTGATTCCTACTCAAGGACACCAAACGGGCTTTGGGTCGGCAAGATAAGCTGAAGTTCTATAAGAAACGTACTCCTATACTCAATATCGGAGGTTGATTTGGTAATTATTTCTTACTGCTTTTCGGCAAACAACATTTTCCATACCGCAACGAGGTAAATCGCAGTAGATAGCCTTGTCTATCTCAAAGGCCACAAGGCCGGCTAGAAATCCAAAGACCAGGAGTATCGCCAACACTAACGAAGACATTATAGATTGGACCTCCACGCTAACACTAATTTTTTGCTGGCAGTTCGTCGGCTTTTAAAGGCTGCACAAGAGGGTAAGCAATTCCTTGAAGCAATCATTTCCATATAATCAAATTTTTATTGATCATTATTACCTCGTTATCAGCTATAAAATATTGTTGATTCAGTGGCTAAATGGAAAAAATCTGGCAGGCCAGTAGCTAGAAATTCAGAAATGTCATTTTAATCAACAGTTGCTACTTATAAATAGAGATAGTAATGCATATATAAAATATAAGTTTATGGGATTTGCATTTAAGTTATAGGATTTTTAAGATAATAAAAAAAACTTGAAACGGTTTTTTTTTAATACCAAATACTTTAATATTTAGTAAGACTTTTGATGATGTGTTTAGTTTTTCTTTTAATTTTTAATTCAATTAAATCTAATTTTTATAATTTAGTATCTAACGCGGTGACATATGTATTTAACATCAAAAAATATTAATTCTGAATTGATTTGAGGCCGAAATCTCATTCATATGCCGATCTGCCTGACAGATGATCGCTCTTAATGATGCTGGCAGCATCCACTCTGCTCATTATATTTTTCAAGCATTTATATGTATGTTTTGGTGCACTTCACTGGATTTGGCTGATGCGTCAGCACTTGACCCGCACTCAGCCGCACTCCACCACTCTTCCTCCTCCTCGGACGGGATCCCCATACTCCTCTAATTCCCATTCGTAGAGCAGACTGTGTCCCATGCTCCGAGCTCGTTGTCCGCCAAATTGAGTTGACGTTGACGTAATGCCCCGGCACTTGAGTAAGTCTCACTCACTGGCTCTTTTTTTGGATTTGTCATTTCTGGTTGCTGCCTCTGCCTCCGCTTTTTTGGTATTTTTTTGATGAAGTGCATCATCGTCCCGGGCTGGTCAATTAGCTGCACATACCGCGTATCTCGCGAGAGTGGCAGCGTGGAAAGCTCAACATGGCAGGGCTGGTTTCTTCTTTTTTTGTCATCGGCCTTTATCCTCAGTTTGGTTTTTGTTTCTGTGTTTTTTTTTCGGCTGGAGGTCACGTAGAGTCTTTAATTGGCCTGCCTGGGTTGCGAATGCGATGTCAATTTAGCGAGAAGAGCCCCAAAGTTCATAAGTGCCCGCGGCGCATTCTCAAGCACTGATCTCTTGCAATGCAGAAACTTCACTTAACCCACTTGTAAGACATGGCGACAACTTATTAACTGAATTTATGTATTTATAAGAAGTGGCCTTCAGAATTAAAGAAAAAATAATAATTGTTATAATTTTTTAAGAGCTAAATTATGTTTAAATGGCCTCTGAAAAAGCCAGAAGTAAAATAAGAGATCGTATTTAAACTATATCCAAACCATTATATATACATATTGTGGTACTTTCTGAATTGACAGATATTTTTCGAAAAAAGCCCTAGGCACAAAAGAAAACTCTTAAAGATTTGTGGCCTCGTAAAGGTGGTAATTCATTTTCATTGTCGGCCGACCCAGTTCTATGGCGCTGTTTGCCTGGAGTGTCCTTACTCCTGGCAGTCTTTCTGAATGCGGAACTGGAACAGGCACTGGCACTGGCTCTGGCACTGGCACCAGCACCCTGGTAATTGTTTCTGAGCCGTACAACTTCCTAGCATGCTCGGCCAGAGATCATGGCCCCGTTCCATTCGCTTGGCACTCTCTCGCAGCCAGACACCGCCTCAGGAAAGTAACTCATATTCGGGGTATGTATAAATCTACAACTGGAACCGTAATGCAAGTGATCGTACATCCGACGGTTTGGGGGCTTTTGTTGTCCAGTTGTTCGGTTATTGTTGCTGGCCACGAGACATGCACGAGCCAACTGTAACTGGCTTCCTTTGGCTCCCCCTGACTCCCCCGTCGAAAAAAGAGTTACCAAAACGGTAGCCTTTTTGGGGGACGGGACCCGCCATAACAACCACACAACAGATTCAGCCTGGCTAGATGGATGCACTTTAACAATTTGGAGAGAACTTGATGTATAGAATTATTATTTTCAATAAGGAAAAAATATTTTCTAGTTAAAAGCAAATGTTTTAAAAATATAATAGGGATAAATATCTTATCATTATCAAATTCAAAACTAGAATACTTTTTTTTGCAGTGCTAAGGCTCTCTGGCCTGGTCTCATTGAAAAGCGAAAGATGGCCAAATGGAAATGGTGAAAATGGCCAAACGGCAAAAGGCCAAAAGCGGACTGACAAAATATTTTCGCATATGATAAATGGCACAGTTTAAAGTAAGTCGGGCACTTGCAATTGTCCACGTCCAGTTCAGGTACAATGTAAATTTCCACCGCTGACCATTTGCGAACTGGAGTTTTCCCGGCCCGGCAGCGCGGCTAATGGTGCCACACTAAACATCGGCAAAGCCATAATCTTGGCATTTTTCGCTAGGTCGCCGCTGCCCGGCTGCCTGATTTATGAAAGGGCCTCATAATTTAGCACAAATATGGTCATAACTTTTTGGCTTTTACTTTTCTTGTTTGGGGCCGGCGAGCTGCTAATGAATCGGCAGCCGCCCCAAACTGAAAACCAAAAACCGAAAACCCAAAAAGAAACGAACTAATATAAAAAAAAAAATAAAATAAAGTTAAACAAAAGCACCAAGAAAACTGCCGGCCAGAAACTCATTTAAGTGGATGGCCAGCCGATGGCCACTTGTTGCCTTCGTTTCCTAGCAATCAGAGGCGAACGTGTCACTCCTTACTGTCCAGGAACAGACTAAACAGAAGTACACTGGAAAAATTTAAGTATAAATTTGATTAGATTGTTGCCTGTATCAAATATTAATTTATAAATAATTGTTAACAAAATGTAACTAAGCTTATGTAATTGTTTTAATATCTGAAAGTAAGGCTTGCTTAAAGCAAAATAATTCATTAAGGCTTTTATTCTACTTTTCGTTTAGTGTAGAGTGCAGCAAACCATGCCGGACCGTGCCTATAATCATCATCAACATTACCAGCCGCCTGCAATATGGAGCAATCACGTCCTGGACCTGAACGGAGCCTGGCCAGCGGCCCCTGCTACGAACTGGAGCTCCAACTGCTGCTCCAACTATGCTTCAATAAATGTCACTCCTCAAGCTTTGCATCTAAAAATTGATGACAATAATTTGTTGCATTTGCCCGAAGGGGGTGTGGCCAGCACCGATCGCCAGTCGCGGCTCAGCCCGAAATTGCCTTGGACAGACGAAGTTTTCCACTGCCTCTGCTGCCGCTGCCGCTGCCGCTGCGGCAGTTGGTGCTGCTGCTCCTGCTGCTGCTGCTGTTTTCAACACAATTTATACAAAGTGTCGCAGTTTTTGGCGCTTTGCATTTGTTGCTGACAGACTGCCCACCTGCCCGCCCCTTTGGAGAGCCAAAAGCTGCAACGGTTTGCACTTTGCCGATGCAAAAAAGTAACATAAATTTCGTCATTTTGTCACAAGTCGTTTGTACGCGATACTATTGCACCAAGAAAAAATTTGCTTTGCTTTAATATCTTAAATTTTATTTACATCATTTAAATATTTACAGATTAGATTCTTCAAAAATTAAAACACAATTTAATCTTAGATATATTATTATAACATTTTTAAATTCGTTTTAATTAAAGGCGTAACTATCAGAATTAAGCACTCTAATTTCGTTTAATTTCTTTCAGTTACCTCTTTTCTCCAAGTGCCCACAGGCAGCAGGGATTAGAGGCCTGTTACTGGGCTGGGCTTAGTCCGGGGCTGCTGATTGCAAAGCGATTTGCCGAATTGTTTCCCCCACAATTCCCAATTCCATAAAAGTCAACACACACTCCTTTGGAGCCAGTTCAGTTCCAGTTCGCAGTTCGCTTTGATTTGATTTCGATTGCGCATTTTTCAATTTGATAAATTTATAGAGCCGCTGCGACCAAACAAATAGCTCGCGATCCCTGGCCAGGATAAGAGCTAGGAAATCCAATACACGCGACTAATAACTGGATGAGAATCCTCCTCTTCCTCCTCCTCCTTCCACATACATGTATGTTCCCTGGCTTGCCAATCGCCTTGTAAATGGCATCAATTGCGACCTTTTGGCATTCTTACGGAAACATTTCGCTAATGAAACCGATACCTCAAGTGTCAAGACACGATCCGGTTCGAGTTGCCATAGGTTCGGCCTGCGGTCAGTGGCTTCTGGCCAGTGGCAATGGCACTGGCATTGGCTGCTGCATTTACCACACTCTGGCCAACTTATGGCAGCCATAAAAATGTTAAGCACAAAACATTTGCCACATTGGCACCTTTTGGCCCAAAAAAAAAAAAAAACTAAAAAAAAAGGAGCAAAAGAAATGCCCACAGAGGAGCAGAAATGGAGCACGCACGTGGCAAATGTCCCGGGGCGAAATTGGATGCATTGCCCCGGCTCCCGATTCCCGACACCCGACTCCCGACTCCCGGTCTCATATCCAGCCTCAATCTGGTATCCCGGACTTCTTCATTTGGGGTCGCAGCTGCAGTTAGTTATGCGGAAGCTGAATCCAATCATAATTTGAAGACTCTTTTGGGCCACCTCGAGTTATGATGACTTTCCAGAGCAATCACGAGTGGAGTCGGGGTAAAAGTGGAAGCCAGGCAAGCCTATTGAAATTGGATACTTAAAATGATTTAGATTTAGATTAAAACTCCTTGAGGATCAAATAGGAATACTTTATTTACTTATTTTTGGTACACATGTATATCAGCAAGGAAGAGGTTAATTTATAATATTAACTAATTTTCATAGCGTTCTGAACTTAACTTTTCCCTGATTATTGCTCATGAAAGGTATGTATATAATAAAAGTTATATATCTGTAAAGAAAGAGAAATAATAATAAATTGCAGTGCTTGTTATAAAAAGGCAAAGCAATATAATTATCTATGCGAAAAATAACTTTGTATAATATAATTAACAACCTTCGTTTACAAATTTATGTGCAGTTTAATTTTAACCAATAAATAACTTTAAAATAAGTAATAGTAAATTACTATTAAATTGATATTATATTTATGTTAAAGGCAAGGCAACGTTATTAATTCACTTAATTAAATCAAAACTCGCTGAAATTTAATGAAGAAAATGAATATGTAAAATTTTATTAGCATTTAAGTGCCAGGCATGACGTACTCTTAACAGCATTTCTCTAACTACAACTTGTAATTAAACAGCTTCAAGCTTAGAATCCTTTTCAAATTGGCATTATATACTTTACTGATTATTTCATTATAAAAGCGGACAGCCCCGAAATTAATAAAACCGAATAAATGCTGTTAACAACACACGGATTGGCCTGGCCGGGGATCCTGTTGGCCAAGAGCAAAACACGTCAAGCAATCGTTCAAAGTTGTCTCGGAGCATGTCGGATTGCTGGGATATGTGGGCGTGGGGCAGCAGCAACACAAAAGATCTACGGACACACACCGGCTACATGCAACATGCAACACTCGACGCCCATGGGAGAGCAAAGGCAAAAGACAGAAATAAGAGAGAGAAAAATCAGCCAACGGCCAACGGACAACATGTGTACGTGTTTAAACAAATACAATTTGCAATTATATGGCAAGCAAATCAAGTTGAAATCAGCATGCGATTTCCACCTGTGGCCGGCGTCATAATTCGTGGCTATGTTTTTGGTCATAAATCTAGCGATTTACAATTATTTTGTGGCTTGTTTTTGGTTTTGGGCCCCAATGGAAAATAGAAAAGCGACGAAAAAGCAATGCCGAAATGCATTTCGTGGCACAGTGGGACACGGACCCGGGACATGGAATGGTTCGTGTGCAACAAAAGGCAATGCAAAGGCACCAACAACTGCCCCTAATGGCCATTATGGTCATTTCGTTATCACTGGCAGCCAAGCAGCAACCAAGCAACCAAACAACGAGGAAACGTTGCCGCCGTCCGTGATCCGCTGACAGTCATAAATCTGCATAGGTTTTGCAACGGGCCTCCAAAAGAAACTCTACACTCCAGTCCCGCGAATACGATATATCCGCGAAAATCGGAGGATGCGTATTATTTACGATGACGCTAACGAGCGACGACAGGTGGCGCTACGCACTCCTGTGCCATCCACCCAGCTTGCCATCCTCCTCGCACTGTGATAACGCAGTGCGTGGCTGCAAATTGATTTTACGGCGCCGCCCGTGTTGAGGCCCCAGGCAGTCGCCCCATCGCTGCACCGCTGCACCGCTCCAGCGATCCATGCCCCATACCCCCCAATGCATCTATCGCTCCAGCGCCCATTCAGCTTGTCTAAATTATGCAAAAGACAAGTGAAAATTTGCGCTAAGCGGAGCTCTATAGCCTCCACCTAGAGAAAAGATTTAAGCAGGGAAAGTTCATTATAAATTTGAACACCAAATGCTAAAATATAATATTTCTTAAATTATACAACAATCCTAAAATGGTATCTATGTAATGCTTAATTTGTTTTCTATTTTTGTGTCACAATTACCCAACTTACTTATAAATGCCACTCATAAATTCCCTTTATTTTCTCTGTGCACATTTTTCAGCACCTTCAAGCTCTCCCAATGATGCATATATGCATATATGAGTTATATAAAATCGGCTTGAGGGATTAGCCGGCCGCGGTATGTGTAATTAAAAGTGAAATTGTGGGGTCCTAACGAGTTTACAGCAGCTGCTAAATACAACTTGCAGCTTGGCTGCACGAAAATAAAACGAAAATGTGAGATAGACCCACTCGAACTGGAGTTTGGCTGCTTGATTGATGGGTGAGTTTGAGTTTGTCATGCAAATTTCAACAGCCAGAAAGCGGCTGATGATGTTGTCTCCAGTACAGGATCCAAGCGCTAACGAGTGTCGCGTGGTACCTGAGCCCAGAGAGTCTGCCTGCCTGCCGCCTGGTCGGCCGTTTCTCGGCCATATTCTGATATCATAAATATGAAGCTGTTTTTATTAAAAATTGCCTGATGCCCGAGACGTGGCCTAAGCTCCATTGGCATGTGTGTGGCATATAAATTGCATTGCGCTGGAATTTTAATGACAGCCTTTGGAAATTAATCTAACGCGTTCGCCAGCCAACAGAAGAGCGTTGACTAGCCCAGTCTGTCGCATAGGCACTGGCGACAAAAATGTTGTCTAAAATATTGATTTATTACATAGCATTTAATCAGAATTATGGGAGCATTTTATAAAGTATTTTCTGAAAAAACAATATTTCGTAAATATTATAAATATGTTTTTCTTATTTATTGATTTATGTTTTACGGAATAATTTATATAAATAATTTTTTAAAATAAATTCGATCTTATGAATATAAATGAGAAACATTATTAAGGCTAATAGTATTTACAAGGCACAATTATGTACATATTTATATCATTTTAAAATTATAATTTAAAATATCATTAAATTTGATCATAATTCCTATATTTTTCCCTTAGATTATTAATACCAAAGTAGGGATAATAAATTCATATTTTGATCTGTAAAAGTAAATCACACTTTTGTAAGTCATTTCCTCAGCTTCTTTAGCTTACTGAAACAACATTTACTTATTTAAATTATTTATTTTCAGTGCAATGCCCACATCTTGTTGCGGAACGAGTTTGGCAAAGTGTCGCAGATGGTGGTTGTTATTCCCGTTGTGCTATTGATTGTTTACTGATCTGCTGGGCCTCAGCTGGGGCCCTGCCAGCTCTGAGATAGATGGGATATGGATGTGAACTGAGATCGAGATCGGGCTGGGGAGGCTATCCCAGTTACAACGATTGCTATCGGCTGGGTAGGTTTGGGGGAAATAAAGAAGCCACCGGCTGTGGATGTGCATGATGCGGCTTTGCGGCTTTCACTTGTCCCGCATTTGCATGGAAATTCCGCGCCAATTTCAGCGCAATTAATCGCACAGCCGAGTCCGATCTAGAGACGCCCCCAACCTGCAGCCAGCCAGCATCCTCCCACCTTTGGCAGTCCCTCCCTCGCCTGTCCGCAGTCGGCAGCCGGCAGTCGGCAACCGCCATCTGCCATCTGGCATGCACCATCCTGGCCAGAAACCAGTTGCAGCTCATTTGCATGGCGGCTTAATTAAAACGGTCTGTGGGTGGGTGAGATGGGTGGGCACGGTGGGTTCGCTGGTGGTGGCTCTTGGCCATCAGCCATCGCCTCGCTTTCTTCAACCAATTTCTCTCTCGCACACACACCGGGCCTTATTTATGAGAAAAATTCGTGGCACATCTGCCGGCTTCCATTTAGTCAGCGGCAAAATTTACTCGCTCATAATTTAGTCAATGGCAAAAACAATAACCACAACCAACAGAAGCTTCACGAGCAGCAGCTACAGTCAGCTTTCATGGCCAAAACGGTGGCAGGAGTGGGCGGGCTGGCTGAGATGGCTGACGGGGTCTGGGTCTGGGTCTGGGTTTTAACCATGGGAAAAGCCAGAGCGGAATCTCCTCCTCGCAGGCCATACCAGCTGACTGATTGAGCACACCAATATCCAGACGATGTTGAAAGTGTATTTTATCAGCTGCCACCGATCAGAATGTTAATGGCTTCGAGGAAATTAATTGAAACTGCATGTGTGTATCTCAGGCATTTAATTTGACCAGGTAATCGTATCTTCAAGACTTTCGATGGATGCCACGATAGTAAGCGATAAGGAACTCAAGGAATTAATAGGATTGAATTAAAGAAAGCCTTAATTAGAGCTAGAAGCTTTGAATAAGTGGTATGTCTCGGGAATTGGGATTAAAATAGTAGCTTACAATGTTGCGGAGTAAAGTAAAAATAGCTTTTTAAAATTGTTTAAGGATCAGCAAACATTCTTATGAAATTCGTCACTCTAAAACAGATAACCTTGTTTAGAATGGAATGACAGTGCAATATTGTCAAGTGCATTTAGTCAACTTTATAATTAGAGCAAACTGTGGGCGATATCCCAGTACTTTTCCCTTCCAATCATCGTGTCAGAGGCTGGCTAATAGATCGACCATCGTTAATGCGACAATTGAAATGCTTTCGGTTTTTTTTTCTATATATTTTTAATCCAGGCCAGAACGAATTCGGTGGCAACAAGCTGAGGAAATGGCCCAAACAACACAGCAACGAGCGACAGAAAACGTTGTCAATTGATTTTCTGCACTATTTCAATTGACCTCACCGCAACAGTTGCTTTTGTTGCTGCTCAAAGTGGCTGTTGGATGTTGGCTGTTGTTGCTCAGGGCAACGGTAGCCATAGGAACCACAGTTGTTGGCTGATGCTGGAATCGCCGGGTCGTAGACAGTGCAAAATGAAACGAATTAACAATTTGATGTAACTGTGATTTTTTCGTTTGGGTTTTTTGTTTCTCTGGTTTCGACCACAGTCGCACACGCCCTCAACGAAGCGAATTCAAGAGAAATGCTTATCGTGCTTCAAAGAAATCCACCAATACGAACGGCAACAGCAACAGCAACAGCAACAGCAGCGGCAACAAAACATGAAATTGAAAATGCCAAACGCTAAGAGACAACTAGACAGACCGTACCCAACCCTTCTCCGGCACTCCACCACTCCACCACTCCAGCACCCCATCCCTCCTTATTCCTCTGGCCGATCAACAATGTGGAGCTTATAGTAAAACTGTAACGAAACCCGATTGAACCCGCCATGGGTGGCGGTGGCTTTGCCACAGTCACAGCGGCACACAGCAAGAAAAAATAATAAATTTGAATAGTATACAATAGTATATCTGGATAAGTATGTATATATAAATGGAAGTTGTAAAGGGATTGCTTTACCAGCTCCAGGTTTGAAGTTTAGGGTTTACATTTTCTTTATTTCTTTACGCCAGGTAAAAGGTGTGGAAAAAAGGAACCGAACATCAATTGTATTCCCCCCAAAAAAAGGATACATTTTAGTACGAATTTAGAGTAAATATTTTGCCAACTAAGGTTCTTATTATAACCATAAATAAATTTACATTTCGTTTATTCTTTCATCTCATTTCAATCAAAGTAAAATAGATAAGGTTATCATTTTTATTTCTGTGCATAACAAGAGCCACAACATCGGACCTGAACCTGGGACATGGACAATAACATGTACCAAAAAATTTCATTGCTGGTGCTGCTTTTTGCTCTATGGCCGGCCACGATTCGGGCCAAGCTTAAAAAAAAAAACAAAATCTCTGTCAAAAATCGCTGGCGGGCAGCTGCAGGCCCAGCCCAAGCACATCCTCACGAGCAACAACACCAAGCAACACAGCAACGGCAGGAACACAGCAGCAACAACTTCGACAACAGCGACAACAAAAGGCCTAAAAAAAAAGAAAGAAAACAAAAAAGAAATAATTAATATGCCTCAAAATATCCCGGGCAGCTTTTATGACAGCCAGGGTTCGAAGGGAGTATTGCCGCTGCAACTGCAACTGCAACTGAATCGGGATTGCAGCTGCACTTGGACGATGGCCGCCGGCGGTAGTAGCAGCAGCAGCAGCAGCAGTTTAACTAACGGCTTCTGTGCTTGTTGCGCTGCCGTTTCCGCATCTCGGTGTCGCCTCAGAATGTGCACGATTTTCCCTCAGATTCAATTTCAAGTGCAGCAGCAGCAACAGCAGCAGCAGGAACAAGAGGCAAGCGCCGCTATTAAGTCGACGACAACAACAAGCAATAACCCTAACCGATGGAGCCGCCAGCAGTGCTTTGGCGACTCCACCAGGTTGCCAGGTTGCCACTGTCTGCCGCTTCTTGCCGAGATTTCTATCTTTGATCTCTTACTCCACATGGAGCAGCAGCAGCAGCAGCAGAAGCAGAAGCAGAAGCGGCGGCAACGTGGAGCATTTGCCGCATTATGTGGCAGGGCAGCCGGTGCTGTCTGCTTGTTAAATTGCTCATTTAAACCATAACGAAATGGTCTGTGCCAGGGGACAGCTCCAGAGCATGTGCCTTCCTAGAACTAGTACACACAGGAAGAAAAATAGTGTTATATATAACTTATTTAGAGACTTTTGATCTTTTTCTGAAGAAACCTTTAAGAGTCTGAGGAACAACACATTTTTTTAATAAAAGCCATTTGGAATAAGAAGTATATACATTTCTATTGTAACTTTCAAGGGGTTTCAATATTACTTTATACAATTTTTTGTGCAGTGTCCCGGCACTTGTCTGCCTCTGTCATCCTGGCATCGATGCAGCAGCGGTGCAAATTGCCCGAAGTCATGTGGCGACCATGTTGCCAATGGCATTTTTAATTAGCATGCAGCGGAAATTAGTCGAGTCCAATGCTAATGCCGCTGCCGAGGCAATGGGAACCAAATAGATTTGTCTGCCGCAGGCTCCGATTCGAATTCGGATTCAGACCCCTTGATCAGATGCTAACATTTCTCGATTTGCGTCATAAGCTGCGTCAACATAAATTACGGGCTGTGGAATCGGAATTTATCGGTGACATTGCGATAACGAGCATTGTGAAAAAGCGCTTAGAAACCGAGGCGATACAGACGGCTGCTTCTCAAGTGGCACGACATACGCAATTATATTTGATATTTTTATGGCATATGTATGTGCGTTTCGCCAGCTTTTTGCTCGTTTCCAGCTCGAGCTCGCTCCCAGAAATGTTGACATAGAAAGCTGACAATAAGCGGCGGCTTAAGTCCGTTTTTTACTTTTGTTTATAATGAAAGAATTTGTCCATAATTAACCAGATTGCTGCTGCTGCTGCTGCTGGGATATCACACACCAATGACAGTTTAAATGTTGTCAATTTCTCAGCTTACCGGGAGAGAGATCTTACTTTGTTGCTAGTCAGAGACTTGGGAAGAAAACCCCATCTGCTTGGCCTGCATTTCTCCGCAGATTAATCTGCATCCCCTGAGGTGACACCGCCGCTTTGGTCTGGGGGCACATGCCAAATTGGTGTCACAAAACCAAATCATAAATCATGAAAATTATTATTATTATTATTGGCCAGCACATCTCGCGGGTCTGGGACACATGTGAGCCACATACATATACATATATATAGAGATATATCTTTGGGCAACTGATCGCAGAACAAGCGCCGAGCATCGGATCGCTCTCGCTCGCTGCCTTGCCTCTCTTCGCTCTCTAGGAAAGGCCATAAATCATGACAATACCCCAAAGCCGGCTGCCCCGTGGACCCAGCCATCCTCCATGCTTCACTGGACAATCATAATAATCACAGCCGGCTGCAGTAGCAGGAAAAGCAGCAACAAAAGCTACTTACTATGTCTACGTCAAGCCGATATGCAACTGATAAAAGAAAAACTGTGTAGAAAATATATACAAAAAATGAGAGACAAACCAAGCTGGCGAAATACCCTAAAGCCTGGCATGGGTATATCGTAACATGAGGCTTAGCTTGGCTTTAGCATGATAAATTGTGTGGTCAAAAATGGTATACACCATTTTTTGATTTTTTAAGGTATGTGTCTCAAGAAAAAGATCTTATTTTAGCAAGAAAAATAGCACAAAAAAACCGTTACTCAATTATTTAAATTCATTCGTTCACTCCTTTTAAAATTCAAAGCCTTAAATTATATTTTTCAATTTGAAAAAGAATTCTACTGCCTGCTTTACTATGTATATCCACCGAGGGCATCCCATCTTCGTTGGACATCCTTAATCCACAGATTTTTTCCATCGCATTGATTGTTTTCTTTGTTGGAGCTGCCGCCGTCGTATCTTCCGCTCTTCAGCCCCCCATTCCCATCCCCTTTGGTGGCCAGTAAGCAGGAAAATTGACAATTGCGCACCTGCTTCATTTTCCTCTGCGGCTGCCGCTGAACGGCAAGCGGTCAACAACAATGCCACTGCCAATGCCGCGGCATCGTCTGGTTAATGGCATTTAACGGTCACCAAAATGCCGGCTGTGTAGCAGTAAACTTTCCCAAAAAAATTGCAAAAAAATAGCAAAAAAAAAAACAATAATAATAATAGAAAAATAGCAGAAAAAATCGACAAAAGAAAAACTATATATTTATGTGGCCATCGAATGCTGGTTTATGGATAATTTTAATACGGATACCCACCGAATGGGTATTCAGAGTTACATTGTAGCTCCCCGATAATTTGCATAATGCTAGGGATATATCCCTGGACCGGCATAAATATTTCATAAATTGCATAAACCGCGCATTTGCTCTAATTGTATGCTAATTCGGCCATGCCCCAAATAAATCAAAGCCAGTTGAGTGAGTTATGAGTGCTGCGGATTTTGTGGCTGGGCTTTGCTTTAACTTCGGCTTGGCCTGGCTTTTTTTATTTTGGCTTCCACCAGCTGGTCGGCATCCTTTGTTAAAGGGGATCGGTCGGTCCTAATTAAAAACTGCTTATGGAGCCTATCAAATGGCCATCATTGGGCCAATTAAGCTGCTGCTGGCCAACAGGAGAAAATATACGAAATGAACCTGACCGCAAGATCAATGAGTTGTTGATGAAGTTGTTTTGATAACAACAACGTTACAGTCCCGGCCCTGCCTTAGAAAACGTGCGCAATTTATCTAAATCAGTGCACCGAAAGAGAGCTCTCCCCCTTTCTCCATTTGGCCACATGACAATTGGCATGGTATCTAAGACCAGCTACTGCACTGCAACAAATTAAAACGATTTTAAAATATATCGAATACTAAGATTCCTTAGATTTCTTGATTTTACTGATTAGTTTTTAATATGTAACTTCTATATATTTACAACTCAAACAAAATTAATTTTAAATAATTTTCAACTCTTCTTCTCCCTGTGTTATCCCAGATCCCCGGTTGGGCTCTGCTGACCAAGATAACCATCATAAATGCATTGAAATGTCATTGCCAAGCTGTGCTATCAGTCGAAGCTACCAAAAACGGCGATGGCCAGGCGATGGCGATAATAACCAGAAGGTTGGTAATCCCAAATCGATGGGCACGGCCTCGGACTTCTCGTACCGTTACCCTTTATGCAATTACAAGTACGTGCAATTGCATCCGAGCTTAATTAGAGCCACATACACTGCAGTGCAGATCTAGAGGCAGGGCCTGGGCCAGGAAGAAAGGAATAGAAGGAGCCAGAAGGCTGGCAGCGAGCACTTGCCTGCTCCGCTGACTGACTGATGATTATTTATCACCGTCGTGAGTCGTGCGACAATGACACGAGATAGCCCCGAGCAGAGTTGGCCCAAGAGCCAGCAGCAGCAGCAGCATCGTTAGCAACATTTTGTCTGCCACCAGTGACTGACACAGAGGCTGCCCCTTACCAAGAAGGCATGTGGACAGTTGGCCAACAAAAAGACAGAGAGACAGACAAGCAGACTGGCCGGGCACTCAATCTTTCAATTTGAGCCGCACTTCAATCAGTTCGCCTCAGTTCAGGTCGGTTCAGCGTCATCATTTTGGGCTGACGTTCTGTGAGAACGAAATTAGTTTGCAATCAGAAGAAGCGCAGAGTGAATTGCAAGTACACAGAAAGAATTAAGAGTGGATGCCAGTAGATAAGGATTTATTAAGTAGTTAAAATCTAAACTTATTGTTTAGTCGCATATAAATAACAACAACAAAATATCTATTTATTCCTCACCTTCCCTTATTTAAATGTATAAAATACAATTAATAATAATGTAACTAATGACACCACATTTCATAGTTGAAACAAATTATTCAATTCTTTGTAATAACCTGTGGAGGACAACAAAAAAAATCGTTGGTTAATGGTTAATTCCCTGGAGGCAGCCAAAGACCCCTCCCTTAGCCATTGAAAGATATAGCCTGTGGGCGGAGCGTTGCGCTTTATTAGGGCATGCCTAATCCCCGATTTCCAACCAATTTGTTCTATGCGGAAGTTGTTCGTACAGCGCCAACGACAACGACAACGAGTCGCGTAGTCAATGCAGCGGAACTAAACCATTAACGCCTCGAAATCGCACGAAACTCGTACATTCTAATGACTTTATTATGAGCAATGCGGGGCAGATACCACACCGCAACCCCGGAGTCATAAGTTGTTACAGTTGATGTGGCTGCCGCGCCGCTGCTGCTGCACCCACCGAAATAGTGACGTCAGGGTGCGGCGTAGTCATCGGCGGCTCTAAGCCTTTCAAGTGTGCAGTTAACTGAAATGAATACCGGGCCAAATCCACATCAACATCCACATCCACATCTACAGGCAAATCCACAACCGAACCCATGCCGAGATCAGGGCACATGACAGTAAATCAGTTGACGTTTCGCGGCTGGCGTTGACAATTATTTATGGTAATAAACAGTTCCGCTGGAGCCCGGCACTCTGCTCTTCTATCGCAGATACTAAATCCCCAGATCCAAAGATCCCAGATCCAAAAATATTCGCTTTTCGAAGCCCACATAATGCGCCCCTCTAATTGCTGCAAAGTCGATGTGTTACAATAACCATAAAATGTTGCGATTTCCACAATTGAAACTATATCGCAGACAACGAGGAAAATTATATACCAACATGCATCCGGGCGGGGGGAACGGAGGTGCGCACAAGAACAATTTACAATTTACAATTTGTAAGGCAACCGAAGTTCGGTTTCATTGTCAGGCAGTCAAACAGCGAATAAATGGCAAAACAAATGGCCGGTGTCTCATTAATGCCACACAATGGTGGCAGCCAACGGCGTCCAAAATATGCAACATTCATCAATCACACAGCAAGCGAGCGGTGCTGACCTAAGCTGATATATACACAGAGAGAAAATGTGATTAAATAGGCACAGTAAAGGAAATATATTATTTTTTTTTAATGGAAAGTATTCAGGTTTTATTGTTAAATATAAATATATAAATATATACTTTTTGCTTTCGCAAATATTCTGTGATATTTATTTTTCCCTGCGAAATATTGTTACTTTTTTTTAAACTAAACAAAAAAATAGAAAAAGCATAAAAATAGAAATAATTGGATAATAGAAGAATAACCAAAAGTTACTAAACGCTTTTTTGAATATTGTAACTAATCCAAAAGAATAACCTACAATTATTTTAAGACAAAATGGAACCTAGAAGTTCCTTATTTATTTTACAAATTTAAGTCTTTATTTTTAATGTTTTCTTGAGGAATCTGTGTTATAAAAATATAATATGTAAATAATAAATAAATTTTAAAAAATATAAAAAAGCTTACATTAAATTATATTATCTCTTCTCTCTTAAAATGTGTTCCAAGTGTAAACCGAACGGAACGTGCCGCACTCTGCTGGCCATTCCGCTGGAATGGGAATGAGTTCACGCGCTGCACTTGAGGTCGAAAATGGACACGGGGACGGACAACTGCCGGACTGACGCTGTGCGGATTGATTTGCTTGGCGCATTTTCAAGTCAATTACACATATTTGTGGCATTTGCGGCAATTGAGTATGAAAACTCATGCGGTGGTGGGTCGTTCGACCAGTCGTAGGTGTTGGCCGTCTGTCTATTTTATTTGTTTGCGGCTCGATTTGTTTGCCAGTGTGCAAATGTGGCATGCCACAACATGGCAAAGGCGAAACGACGAAAAACAGCTTTGGCAACAACAACAACAACAACAACTCGCCGCATGTGTCCGCCCACAAAATAAAGTTGGAATCGCCGAGGTTGGGACTGACCAAGTGAGTCACGTTGGCAGTCAACTCGAGCGGACCATAACTCATGTCGCAGTCCCAGTTCCAGTTCCCCTTTCATTGCACAGCATTGACTGGGAAAGCGGTCACCAAAGGGTTAAGCACTCGGCGCTCTTATCAAAAACAGCTGTTGGGAAGCAAGCTTTGCCTCACAACACAACCAAAAAAAGAGTGATAAGAAAGCTCCACACGGCGCATGCGTAATATTTTTGAGGAGAGAGTTTCCTGATAAAAGAGCAAGAAACTAACGCGAAAGCTCAGTAACAACAACAAGTGAGAGAGGAGAAAAAGGGCTCTCCAAACACTTACTCATATTTTGTTTACCATAATACATGAGTAGTTTCAATTGTTTTATTTTTTTACGAGTTTTCTGGTTTGCCGGGAAACCTCTACGTGTGAAATTTCATTTGGAAACTTTTATGGGAAGTGCAAAATATGAGTAACTAACTATGGGAACTGCTCAAATTTCGTTATAGGAAAGCAGACGCGATGTAATTGAGGGCAAACAAATTAAATAGTTTATTTCAATTGTTGTTTTTACATGCAACTTACAATACAAATTAAAAAGTTGGGAATGCTGCTAGTTTGAACCTACTAAAGGTACGATAGATATAATTTAATTTTTGTGTTAATACCCAAGCAGGACAACTTAGTGTTCTTAAGAATTCTGTAAGTTTAATTAGTATATAAATACAAGGAATAAAATTTGCAATTTCTAAGCCAAGACAAACTAGTAAAAATATGTCTTATCATATCCAAAATGTCTCCCACATTTATTTTTTAAATCAGTTGGTTATACATTTCTCTAAATAATAAATATTAACTTAAGTGTTTAAGTTTTTTCAACAAGTGCTTAAATATATGTTTAAAAACCCATTATCGCATTTATCTAATCGGTTTTGTTTACTCGTGAGTAAACACTCCTAATCGCAGCACTCAACGATCTGCGAGGGATATAACCCAGATGCAAGCCCACCTATTTGTCGGTGCATTCCTTGCACAGATCATTAATCACCCGATCGAGTCGATCCGTAACTCAATCCGTTGCATTTCAAAGATAGAACACATATTTATTTATTTATGTTATTTGTGTGCTCCCGGCAACAAAAGGCGTGTTTCGTCTGCTGCATTCTTGGACAATGATTGCCACTATTTTTAATTCAGTTTGCTCTGCAGAGAGAAAAAAGTTACGCAGCGCGGGAGCTTATGAATGTTCTGTCTATCCATAATGCGATGAGTTGATAATTAGACTTTTAGCCTTGGATTTCTGAATGTTAAATTAATTAACAAAATAATAAGCTGCAATTACATCCAATGTTCCAATTGAGAAAAACAAATTTTTTATGTTGTATACACATTAAAAAAATAAACAAAAGTGTAAAGAAAAAATAAATTAAAAAACATCTGCAATCCTTTTCGAATCACTGCAGATTTTTGTGCTTTCGTGAAACCATTTTATATTGCATTGAATATTTAATATTGCTTAAAAAAAAAACTAATATTTCAACAATATTATAAATAAATAACTAAAAAAATACATAATTAACATATTGACTGACAAGCTTAAATAAAGAAGTTAAAATTGATATTTTTTCCCCAGGATGTTAATATTTAAATTAGTATATTTTATGAAAATTTCATTTCCGATTTTATTTCTTTCTCGCAAAATTTACGATGGCCTTCATCCAAAATCTGAGTGCATTGCTCCCCCATTATTTCTTGCCGTGCAGTTACTCTCTTCTTCTGGCTGTGCGTCTGTCAGTTTCGCACATGAAAATACGTAAACAAAGGCGTATTATCGTATCGTTCCGATAAACAACAAACAAAAATGTACTTGTTCTCTCGGTGGCACTCTCTTTCTCTGCCTATTTTCCCCCCCATTTCTCCACGAATTTTCTCCGCTCTTTCGCCCGCATTGTGAGAAGCAAAACAATCAAGTGAAAGCGCCGAGCAAAGCCAAAATGTATTGTACTGAAGCTCGTAAACAGAGACAAAATCGGAGAAAACTTTCGTCGGATACAGAGCCCAGAGCCCAGAGCCCAGCAGGGCCCAAGAGCAAAGTGCACGGCGCACGGAACGGAGAGAGAGTGCGAGTACGAGTATCGGGAATTATTACGGAACTACGAGTAGCGCAGACCCCGGGGCCCCGAATTCATCAGTCAGTCGCACGCGAGAGACGTTGTCGGTCGGAGTGAAAAACGGAATCGGATACGGAATCCCCAACTCAATCTCTGAATCTGAATCTCAATCTGAATCTGAATCTGAAACGGAGTCGGAGTCGGAGTCGCAGTCTCGAGCGGTGCGGTGGGAAAATGCGTTGGATGACAGACAGAGAAGATGTGCGATGTTAACGCCAGCGAGATGCCACATAAATCGCCGCGAAGCCCAATGAGATTTATTCAATCAACGAAGAAAGTCCGCCCACCAACGGAAGTACTATATTTATAAAGTCGAGAAGCGCATAGCACACATCCCAAATAAACTAAGCGAAAAGGTAAAAGCGAAAAGTTGTGCTGTTGTAGAAAATGTATCTGCGATTGTGTGTATATTTATATATGTATATATATATATATATGTGTGTATATACATACATATATGGGAGTACGTACACGCCTTTTAAGTGCACTAAGCGAAGTGCCAATAACAAATGTGTGAACCCCGTATTCTGAAAAGGGAAACCCCAGACAAGCAATGATTTGCCAGACAAAATGGTAGTTGAATAAAAGTGGTAGTAGCGTGCATACAAGGCCCCCAACTCGTTTTTGGCCAGGCCAGAGCTTAGGGTCAACATCCTTTGACCCAATTATGGGTTAGGAACTGCACAATCTCTGCTGCCAATTGGCAATGTGGCGTCTGCTATTGTTGTTGTTTCTGGTGTCAAGCCGTTTATAATGTGCCTCAATTTCCGTTCTTCCATTCTTTGGGCCTGGCCTAAACGCATCCCCAGCTATGCCCCCGAAACTTCGTTCCTCTTTTCATTCCTCACTGCTGCTGACACGCCTCAGAGTTTTGCAAGCGAAAAATTATGAATAGCTTGGTGGTTAAGGGGGTGGCGGCCGGGTAGTTGTTGTAAGGACTCTGGGGGGGTTAAGGATTGAAGGCGGGAGCGGGGGTCAATGTGGTGGTGGGCGCGGCAGAGCAGGCGCACTCCTTGCAACTCTCTCGTGAACCAGCTCGCTCTCGGTCTCTCTATCCCTGCTCACTCCTTCCGAAGGATGTGCCTAACCTACCTTTTGTTGGATTTTGTAGTATGTCATGTAGTATCATAAACGGTGTGTGTATGTGTGTGTGTAAGCGAGTGTTTGTAAAACGTTGGCGAGCGAGTGTGTGTAAGCAGGTGATTATCTGTTGCCGCCGTGTATTTATCTCATTGAAGCATTGAAATGTGGCAGGCAGCACGCTTCCAGACGCCCGCAACGTGCGTTATCATTTTGCATTTTAAAACCCCTTGAAGTCGTCGGGACTATGGGCTCGAAATGACTCACTGGATTGCTGCTCTCATAGCCAACTGATCAATCAACATGTGACTGATTTTGTTTAAATTATCACATTTCACATGTGAAGGCAAATTTTGAATTATTCACTGATGATATTAATATGTTTATAAATTTAAGAAAACACTTGAGTGTTCATTTCAGAATGAAATCACTTTTGTAACTGTAATAATAATTAATAAGTTATGAGACATCATATTGATGTCTTCAGTTTCTGTTCCCACTTTGGTAATGATGTCAGTCCCACGGTGCCTGCGGAAATATCAAAGATACTCGAAGATATTCCAACGCGTGAAAAGCACTTCATCAGGGCCAGAGCTCCTCTCGACACCTTCGCTGCTCCATCTCGCACCGTTTCTTCCTGCCAACCCACCAGAGCCTGCCCTGCTCCTTGCTCCTTGTCTTATTGTGCAATTTTTTTAATGGCAAACCCCCCCCCCCTCTTGCCGATTGAGAGCCTGGCGCCGAGGGGTGGCAATGGGCGTAAGGGTGGCCTAAATGGAAAGACGGGCTAAAAGTCATTAGGGCTAAGAGGAGAAAAGGCGACCAGCCAAGCCACAAAGCCGAAGGCGTTTTAATGAAGCACACTTGACAGTCATAATTCATTTGCAGCAAATCAACTCAGGGCTGGCAGACAGACATGCCCCATCCTTTTCTGGGTTCTTGTCGTACAGCGATTAGGAGTGCAAGGAAGTCCATTAATGGGAATCCATTACCAAGCGGGAAGAAAGAATTTGCTAAGGGAAAGGACTTACACTTTATAGGATTTTTGAAAGAATAATGAATTACTAAACTCTTAGAGTAATATGAATCATAAATCCTTTTAAACATTTAATTTAAGAAACATTTCCCTTCTGTTTAAAGCTTCTTTCCATCATGGGCAAGGATCAGGAGTTCCTGGAAGCAGCGCGCAATGGCAACATCTCGCACATCGAGAAGGTGCTCACCCAGAAGGCCAAGAGGGCAGGACCTCTGGCCAGCCTACGACGCGGCACTGGCGTAAATGTCCAGGACAGTGGCGGCTACTCGGCCCTGCATCATGCCTGCCTCAATGGACACGAGGAGATTGTGCGATTGCTACTAGCCCACGAAGCCTCACCGAATCTGCCAGACTCTCGGGGATCGTCGCCACTTCATCTCGCCGCCTGGGCAGGTGAGACGGAAATTGTGCGGTTGCTCCTCACACATCCATATCGACCGGCGAGTGCCAACCTGCAGACCATTGAGCAGGAGACACCACTGCACTGTGCCGCCCAGCATGGACACACGGGGGCGTTGGCTCTGCTGCTAAACCATGATGCAGACCCTAATATGCGTAATTCCAAGGGGGAAACCCCGCTGGACTTGGCTGCCCAGTACGGTCGCCTGCAGGCGGTTCAAATGCTAATCCGCGCCCATCCGGAGCTAATAGCTCACTTGGGCTCAGAGGTCGTGGAGCGGGGAACACCTTCGCCCTCGTCACCGGCCTCGCCCTGCAGAGCCATCTTTCCACACACTTGTCTGCACCTGGCCAGTCGTAATGGCCACAAGAGCGTCGTCGAGGTACTATTATCCGCCGGGGTCAGTGTCAATCTCCTGACTCCCTCGGGCACAGCTCTGCACGAAGCAGCGCTCTGTGGCAAGGAGAACGTGGTGAGGACACTTCTGAAGGCTGGAATTGACCTATCGGCCACCGACAACGAGGGACGCACCGCTTTGGATATTCTACGCGAGTTTCCCCCGCATGTCACCAAACATATTGTGGCTGTGATCAACAGTGCGTATGAGTGATTTCTGATTAATTCAAGCTATTTTCATTTATGATTCAATCTTTTATATGACACATTTCCTTTTTTTATTTCTGTTAATCATTACTATTGCTTATTATTATTCCATAGAGGAAAATCATTAAGTTATTTATCCTTCTAATTTACCCGCAGACTTTCGTAATCAAATGGACACCGATGAGGGGGACGAGGTTATCTACAGGCAGCACTCTGGACCGCCCAATTCCTCCCGTGGCCAGAACAAACACCACTCGCAGCAGCAACAGAGCCACAGCAATCATTACCACTTCAACTCCAATAATCACTTGCTGAACCACTCGCACTCCATGCAGCAATCAGGATATAGCAAACAGCGCCTGAGCGCCGGAAATGGAGGTCCCTACAATGGAGGAAAGTCTCTGGATAGTGCACTGCAGCCAGAGGATCGTTTCTACCAGGATCTCAATGCACACTCACCGCTGCATAGTCAAAAGTATGAGCTAAAACTATCAAAAATTTATTAATATTATTTATAATCTTTTTTTTTTCGCAGTGACATGGGCGGTGGCTACAGTGTAAGTCCCTCATCCTCGCTTAGCAGCTTTGAGCCAGCCTCGGTATCGCCTCGTTCCCGCTGCTCTACCGGCGGCATTGGGCAGCCCATGCAGATGAGCACCTTTGCCCCGGCTGGACCTCCAAAGAAACCACCACGACGGAACCTCTCCGTTTCACCCACACACGCCGGTCCCGGCGGGCAGCAGTTCAGTTACAGCTCCCCCTCCAGCCAGAGTCAAAGTCAGAGTCACGGCCATGGTCATGGTCAGGGCCAAGGGTACGGTCAGGGCCACCAGCAGCTTCGACGTCAGCCGCCCAGCGATAGTCCGTACTCACACCAGAGCCACGGTAGCGTAGGGGGCATGAGCTTCGACGAGACCCAGCTGAGGGAGCGACAGAGGAGCGATCGCTTGTATGCCAGCGCCAGGCAGAGCACCCGTTCGGCCATAGCCGGTGGAATGAGCCTCAGTTCCAGCAGTGAGTAATAAAAATATTTTATAATTTTAACTTACCCAAAAGTTATCCTTTTAGATGACATGCTGGATCGGCAGTGCAGCAGTTCAGAGCTAAACAGTGAGACGAGTGTTCCCAATTCCAGTGGGGAATCACCGGCTCCGGCCACAAACTCAATGAAACGACCAATTCCCGCTCCTCGAAGTGCAACTACCAAGCTCTCCAAGGAGCTTCTGAAGTCTGCTGAAAATGCCACCCTCAAGTCGTACAATCCTAATCGCAAACTCAAGCGAAATCGAAACAGCAGGTGAGCAACGTTGAAAATATAAAATAGAAATCAATAGTCGCCATATAAATATGCACTATAAAAACTCTGCTGACTAGCTGGCTTAGGAATGAAATTACTTATTGCCTCACAGTTCAGTAGTGGCTATAAAAAAGTTTATTACGTTCCATAAAATTTGGTGTAGTTTAAATTAGATTTTCGGTAAACACAAAAAAAAAAAGTAAGGCACCCACTGGATGACCAAAAACATCATGATTTGATTAAGCATGTTGTTTAACTGCTATGACTTGATATCAATTTATTCAAAATTGCATTGAAAATTATTAAAATATAAGCGTTTAAATTGTCAAGGCTAATCGATATGCCTTAAACTTTTTTTAGGAATAATATTGTATACCGCAAGACACAAAAATACTTATTGGACTTTATTTAGATCAATACTTAAAGTCATTTAAATTATTTACAAAATTACAATTGGTGTAAAAAATTTAATTTGTAATTTAAAAGTTCAAGGAATTCACCTTATACACATAAAACCCTTATTAACCTTCAACATTAATAGAAATTAATAAATATTAACCGCTTATTTTCAGTGGTGCAAATGCGACCAGCAAATCCAACGGCGGCGATGAAAACTGCGAGGCGAAGCAACAGATTCCCAGCAGTCCCACTCACTACAAGCAGCCACCGACGCCCGACCATCCGCCGCCTAGCTCCAGCCAGGCGGAGCGGACCATCCATGAACGGATCCGTCCGCTCAGCCAGGAATACAAGCGGCGATCTGCCCTGCTCCAACTCCAGGCGGCCCAACAGCTAATGATTGAGACGGGCTCGTCGCCTTCGAAGTTGCTTCCCACCCTAAGCACGCCCGGATACGACTACGATGACACCGTAACTGTTGTGCCCCGCTGTCCGGCTCCTTCCTCCGGATCCCTGAGCTCCAGCATCTCGTGCTCGGATCACAGCCTCTCCCATTCCACCGACTACGTGGAGGAGTTTGTTAGCGACGTACCCTTTGCAGGACTCCTTAAGGGAGCCTCCCAACTGAAAGAACAATGCGAGGTGCAAGTGAAAATAGAGGAGGAGGTTAATCAGCAGCAACAGCAGCAGCAGCAGAGTGTTCCCCGAGTGCGTCCGCCCATTCCTAACAAGCCCACGGTGCCGGAGAGAAAGTTTGTCAAGCCGCCAACGACGCCGACCAATCAGCAGCAGCTGCAGGCCGTGGAGGCCAATGGCAATGCTGCCACCGAGACAGCCACCAAACCTCCAAGATCCCCTTCGAAATCTCCCACAAAATCCTCTGGAAAATCGCCAGCTAAGTCGCCAGCGAAATCTCCCGGAAGTGGTCACTCTGCAGCCCGGAATTCCATAAATCTCCTGAGTCCTTTTAATGCAGAGGAGGCACGCAAAAAGATCTCCGAGATAATTGAGAACTTTGGCAGCGGTATCCTCAACACCAGCATTACACCCACCCACGATATCGAGCTGGACTTCGAGGATATGGAGGTGCCCAACGAGAGGCGGGAGCTGGCCACGCGTCTCCGCGCCGCTGGATTGCTTCACCTGGAGAGGATGCTCTTCGAGAACGGCTACGATAACTACAAATTTGTGGTGAGTTTCGGAAAGAACTTTTTGTTGTTCTCAAGCAGCTAATTTTATTTTCGTTTTTCCCGCAGCACAATGTCTTTGAGGAGCCGGATATTCCCCTGCTCCATATACCCGAGCGAGATGCGGCCAAGCTGCTACGCTTTGTCCAGAACCTGCCGCCAGCAGAGTTCCTGCCTCAGGTGCCGCCTAAGACGCAGCAGGAGAACAAGCAACAGGGAGTCACCACCCTGCAGCAGTGGCTTCACAGCATCGCTCTTCCCGAGTACCTAGAATTCTTCAAGTGAGTTTTATAAAACTAAAAATTAAATTAAAAATATAAATATTATATTTTAATTTTGCAGCAAACATCTATACAATACCATTGAGAGCGTGTGCGGAGTGTGGGATGTGGAGCTGCAGACGGTGCTGGAAATCAACAAACTGGGCCATCGCAGACGCATCTTGCAGTCACTGGCCTTCATCCGCCAGATGCGCGACAGTGACTCCAAGTCACTGAAGACGCCGCTGGGCGAAAACAACGAAACCAATCAGCTGACAACGAACGGCAATGGCACGGCCAAGGAGGCAGTGGCACCACGAAATCCTGCAAATCCTGTTCAGCATCGCAACTCCATTACAGGTTATCGCAAGAGCAGGTTAGTTTTTGGATTTATATACAAATTCTAACAAAATATAATTAATATTATTAATTCTTAAGACCTGCACCGCCACCACCTGCTCCGCCGGCGAGAAAGGCAGCTGCTCTGCAAATACGAGCTCCCTCGGAGCTGCTGCTGGGCCTTCCGGCCAATTTAAGGACCACCGAATGGCGCCACTCGGCGCACACTTTGCTCAATGAGCACATTAATTACGAGGTTCAGGTGAGTGGACTTATATTTATTAATTAATAAAGAATTTATACTAAACTCTTATATTATCATTCTCTCCCAATAACAGTACCTCGGCTCAACGGTTGTGAAAGAACTGCGTGGCACAGAGTCCACCAAGAAGTCCATTCAAAAGTTGAAATCCTCAGCGGAAAGTGAGGCAAAATCGGGCTCCCCACTCTCGCTGTCCATTTGCCATCGCGGGGTGGAGTTTATCGATGTGAACAGCAAGGTAGGTCGTAAGGGGTATAGAATATAGAATACTAAGATAATAGATCTTTTATCCCTTACAGCGCACCATCTGCGAGCATGAGATTCAGAACATCAACTGCGCCTGCCAGGATTCCGAGGATCTGCGACACTTTGCCTACATTACCAAGGAGCAGGACCTGCACTACTGTCACGTCTTCCTGGTCCAAAGCACAGTGAGTACTACGCCAAAGATGTGCCCAGGGAATATGGAAATATAATACCTGTTTTTTTTTTTTATACAAAATAGAACCTGGCCAGCGAGATTATCTTGACCCTTGGCCAGGCCTTCGAGGTGGCCTATCAGCTAGCATTACGCGACGGTATCTCAAATACGCCAGCCCTGCTCCTGGATAATGGAATGCTGCAGGGCGAGTACTGTGGCGGGAAATAGAGTGAGGACCTGGCCGCGGTTCAGGCCCCAGGAGAGCAACCACCACCGGCGATAGCACAGCCGGCGCCACTCAGGCCAGGTCACAGTCTCAGTCATAATCTCGGTCGCAGTCACAGTCGAAGTCGCAGCCTGTGCGCCAAACTATTATGCCTCACCAACTATGGGGCTATGTTCAAGTTGTAGTTAGACGAAGGACTTTTTCTAGGGCAACTAGTAGTTTGTAGGCCTCGCGCATTTGACTTTTATACGAAGAGGGAATGGGTTTTTGTATTCATTTAACTATTTGAATGGCCAAAGAAGAACTACAAACGAAACGAACAAAAAGACTCACACAATCAACAAAAGGCACAATTTTTTCCAGTTAAGAGAAATGCACCAAAAACCAATGAAGGCTTTTTTAGAGCTTCAATACTTCCAGAAATAACCGATAGCTTTCCTTTCAAATCGAGTTTATTATTGTATCGATCATTTTGCGAGGAAGAATTATCATTAGACCATTTTGCAGGGCAAGCGATTGCCCCTCAATCTCGAAAACATATTAAAATATTGCATTTACGTGGGGTAACGTGGGTAACACCAATAATAAATGAAAATGTTTTAGCAAATTTTTAACTCATAGACAAGGGAGAGGAAAATCACGTTTGGCAAAGGAGCGAAAAAATTAAAAAAATATTGGCTTATTATACAATTTTATTGATGTTGAACGCTGCATGTTTCATATAGGGCAAAGGATTAAATTGATATAAAAGCAATGCTAAATCATATCCCGCATTCGTACAGATCTATAACCTATTGGCTAATCACATTTACTACATATTATATACATATATACATACGACTAACTCCAATATTGATATGTATGCGTGTTGTTATATAATTTTTAATTGACTATTTAAGCGAATCGAATCAAATCAAAGGACACAGACAACGCATCAAGTTATAAGCAAGTTATTGCTTACAAAATCGTAAAATCAATTGATTACATCGAGCTGATGAGTCGGCTGCATTTTGTATATGTATGTATATGCTTTTGGGGAATATTTTACGAATTTTTAAAAGAACTTTTACCTAGTCCCTTAGTTGTTAAGTAAGCATTTATCAAAATCACTTGTGTATTTGCATTTGTTCGATGGTAAAATGTTTTTTTTATTTGATTTAAGGCCAGGCCTTTACCTTGTTGTTGTTAATGCCATTCGTTTGACTTGGTTTACATAATATCATATATTTTACTCTCAATTAAGACCCTTCTCTATCGATGTATGCAAACGCTTTAAATGTTAGCCTGCTTGTGGTACAACGGATTCCATTAAGTACCTATCTACTCAATACAAAATCGAAGATAAATACCAAATAAAATCATCTTAATCCAATACGATTTTCTGGGCAGCAGTTTGTTATGCCATAGACACGCACACACGGTAAATAAATCAATTTTATTAAGCTATGTATACAACAAAGTCGTACTCAACCAGCCTAGCCCATAAATAAAGAAATTTAACGAAAACTAATATATACAACAAATTGATAAATTCACAAATTTTTAAATGTTTAGATCCGGAGAATGAAAATTGTAATTGAATTAAATGGAATGGAAAGACGAAGCAAAAAAAAAACCGAAACAGTGACAGAAAATACTAAATAAATACATAATTAACTGAAGCCACAAGTTGTTTAACTCTTCCGAAGGGGTCAGGCCTCCTTTTAAACGCCTCGTGGATGTCAATTAAGGCCGACTTTCCCACAGGCCAAATCCGGGGATCACGGTATCCGGGGATCTTGACCAAAGACACACAGAGAGTGAGAGGGAGATGGCTGCGATCAGTTACACAAAGGCAAACGCGTAAATGCGAATTTAATGTGAGCCGGTTTGCGGTGCGCGATGTCTTGTTGGTTTTTTATACGGCTAAATGCGTTAACCATTTGATCATGCGAATATTAATTGGCATTGGCGAACGCCGAAGCGCAGCTCGGCCTAATGTTGCTGGCCACAAAAAGCGCATGCGTCAAATGCTGCCAGACATCCGATAGGCCAAGACACCAATCCAACCAGCCAGAATGACGACGTCTTTGAGCGGCTTCAATGTGAGTCTCGCCTCGCATCGGATCGGACATCGTAGAGGTGAAGCTGGGAAGAGTAGTGCTTCTGCCGTGTCACGGGAGGCAACATCCTTTGCCGGGGGACAGAAATCGACAATCTGATGATGTAAAAATTATATTTCTATTTTTTTTTTAATATATAATATATATTTAACAAAATATTTAGATATATTTTGATATGAAAATAGTTTCTGGCACCCCTAGCATTGATACACAAAGAACGAAACTCTCTAGCTCACTCTTCTTTTCAGAAGATTTTATTGTACATTTATATTTAAATATTTAAAAACTTTTTTTTAATTTTAAATTTAAATTTAAATACTTATAATTTTTTAAGCTGTAACTCGTGCCACGCAGTCATCTCTGGGCGGCAGCATTTGATGCTTCGCCTTGCGCTTAACGGTTTAAATTATTGTCTTGCCGTCTCACTCGCGTGCAATTTGTGGCGCGCAGCTTATCACAATTTCATTATTATTATTATTACTATAGCTATCGCCGTACGTACATATAGTCACCATCAGGACCGCAGCTTCCCTGCTAGCCATTTCTCCGTCTGTGCGTTTATTTGTAATTGAAATTGCGTGACTTTATTCTTTGATTTCGCCATTCGGCGATTCGCTATTCACCATTCGACATTGGCATTGCCATTGCCATTGCCATAGACATTGCGATTGCTATTCTGGTAATGTGCTTTTTGCGTACCATCGTCGAGTCAACCTGTAAACTTGCACATTTTGGCCCCTCATCGGTGATTTATGCCTCTAACGGACGCACAACAAAACCAAACAACAATAAATACAAAGAAAATAAATTCAAAAAAATATAAAAAAAAACACAGAGAGAGAGAACCACGTGAATTTGGCCAACAAACTTTTCAGGCGAGCTTTCATTTAGCTGCAGCGCTGAAGTCGCCAGCTCTGCTACCAATTCTGTTAGCCTGACCGAAATGCCAGCAAGCAACGAATATTTGCCCAGCCCTTGACAATCGCGAATTCCAAAGTTCCACATGGAGGAAGTGTGCGGGTGTGCCAATGTGTAAATGACACACAGCTGGAGAAAAGCTCTCTGCTTCACAGCTTGGTCTAGGCTTTTACCGTCTCTGAGCGCCTGATATGAGTTGTACCAAAAAAACCGCCAGACGCCAACAAAACGCGTGCTCTAAAAGGTGGTAAAATCGCGAGCGACTCAAGTATAAACTCTCTAAAGGATTGAAAAATTAGGTGGCTTTTAATTTAACTTTTTTTATTTTACTCATTAATATTATTTACGATAATTGGTATACATAATTACAAGCCTTTTCACAGTCTTCCCGAGTAAGAAAGCGATTTGTATTACCGCCACATGTCGAGTAAGCAAACGGATAACAACTGCGGTCGTAGCGCGAATATGCCCACATCCGTGCAAAACCCGTGCAGTTACCGTAATCCGACAATTGGGAGCATGCTTCTGCAAAATATGGTTCCAATATTATTTGCTCATAACCACTGAAAGTACTTACGATTTCTGTGAAAAGCAGACGAGTGTCCCATGAGGAGAGTCAGCAAGAGGCCAAGAAAAGCGAACACCGCGTTCATCTTTTTCGTTTCCAGCTCGTACTTTCAACTGAAATTTAGTAAACCATTCCACTTGGTATTTATACCGCTTGTAACCTTTTTTTGTTAATGAAAATGTGTTTTGTTATCGAGCAGCCAGTGAAAATGTCAATTAAATTTCTTTTGCAGCACAATTTATTCTTCATACAAGCGTCTTATTTCGCAGGACTTTTCTAAGGCTAGCCTTGATTTATTATTTAAAGTTTAAATTAATTTTTAAACCAATTGTTAAACGGTGAAGGCGTCAGCGGGTCCCTTAATGGAAAGCATTCTAATTCACACTGAAACTTTGAGAGGTATCGGTTTTCATTGCCTCCACAACCCGAGTAGTCGAATCGATTGCACTTCTTATCGTACCTCGAATAGGCCCACATCGTAACATGCTTATGGCAATCTCCGTAGTCGGTTTTCCGGTCACATTGCGCTGCAAGGATCGTGTTAGAACCTAAAAAAGCGTCGGGTAAAAACATACCGTTCCAAGCTGTTGTCAAAGCCAGCACAAAGCTCAAACAAATGAGAACTAATTTCATTTCAAACTTAGAAGGGAAACTAAAATTGAGATCCGTTTTTGTGGATATTTATACCACTCACTAAAATAATGGAAATGTGTTTCTGTTCATAAACTTATGTAAGGATAACCAAAAGGAAAAACAATTCCGAAGTCATGTAAGCTAACAAATACATCCAGCAATATATTTAATAGTTTAAAGCACTATTTACTCAAAAAATTCTTTAATTCCTAATTCTTACATTAGATATATAAATTAGTATAATATCGCTTACATATTTACCAATAAAATGATTATATTTATTTTGAAATAAAACAATAAATAGGATAATTGATATTTATTATTTCAGAACTTTAATTTCATGAAAATCGAAAGACTATATGTTTTAGTTGCCATAGGAACAATCAAGAAAAAATAGAAAAAAATCCTAACTTCGTTGTTTTCCAACATATTTTCATCAAATTTGTAGTGCGGCCATTCAATATATTTTAAAATTTCGTTTTTAATTTTATAGTTCAAGTACAATCTGCAAGCTTCCTTTCTTGTTGTTGACTAAAATTGACGACTGTTCCATCAGTACAGCCATCAGAGGGACAATATAAGCAAAGTGCTCTCCCAATGAACATTTATTTTGTTACCAAGCAAACTGTAAATGTGTGAATTGCATTTATTTAACAAATGTGTTTGTGTCAGGTGTAGGTAACAGCGTGTGACAGGTGTCAGGTAACAGCGTGCTGCAAGTATTGTGTTAGGAACCAATCACCAATATTATAAGTAGCTTAATAACATACAGTTTTGTTAACGAGAAGCCTGTTAAAATGCTAATTGAATTTGTTTAACAGCACGGTTTTTTTTTAAATATATTGTACAAATATTACGAATTCGAAATAAGTGTTTTATGTCGCTGGACTTTTTAGAAAAGCCTTGATTTAATATTTAAACCAATCGTTCAACGGTGTAGACTCCGGCAGTTCATTATTTTCAAAGCAGTCTAATTCACACAGAAACTTCGAGTGGAATCGGTTTTCATTGCCGCCACAGCCCGAATAGTCGAACTGATTGCACTTCTTCGCGTACTTCGAATAGGCCCACCTCGTGACATGTCCATGGCAATCTCCGTAGGCGCTTCTCCGGTTACATTGTACTGCAAGGATGGTGTCAGAAACTAATAGCGTTAGGGCAAAGACGTACTGTTCCAAGCTGTTGTCAAAGCGAGCACAAAGCTCAAACAAATGAGAACTAGTTTCATTTCAAGGTTAGAGAGGAAACTAAAATTGAGATCCGTTTTTGTGGATTATTTATACTAAAATAATGGAAATGTGTTTCTGTTCATAAACTTCTGTTCAAAAACAATTTCGAAGTCATATAAGCTAAGAAAAACTTTCAGCAATATATTTAATAGTTTAAAGCACTATTTACTCAAAAAATTCTTAAAATACATTAGATATATAAATTAGTATAATATCGCTCACATATTTCCCAATATAAAGATTATAATTATATTGAAATAAAACAATTGAAATAGGATATTTATATTAGAAATTAATAAATTTAGATTTATTTAACAGCATTTATTGCACTCAAACAATTAAAAACAAATTAAGAGACAAAGCTGTGGAATAAAATGACAAAGATTATTTATGGTTACCTGTGAACACTAAATTGTAAAAGTTATATCTCAGCCAGTATAGAATAAGTTCCTTCCCACATATTTTTGAATTAGAAGCGTTTGTCATTCCTGCCAAATGTAGAGTAGGCAAACATTATGCATTTCTTATCGACCGAATAGGCCCACCTCAGGGTATATCCCTTGTACTGGACACAATCCTTTTCAAGATATAGTTCAATCACTGAAAACCTTTCAGTTTCAGTCAGAAGTTTGTAACTTAGCGCAGGAGACATCTCTGACCCTATAATGTATATATATTCTTGATCAGGATCAACGGCCGAGTCGATCCAGCCATGTCCGTCTAAAACTAGGCATATAAAGCTACCGATCGGAAAATATTTCGATAAATAATTATAACTTTGTTAGTTTTCGACATGTTTTCATCAATTTTGAGATTTATGCTCTCATTATTATTTCAGAATTTCTATTTTAATTTCATTAAAATCGGACGACTTTATTCCAATCTGCAATAGAGACAGTCAGGGAAATAATATAAAAAATCCTAGCTTCGCTGTTTTTCCACATATTTTTATTAAATTTGAGATTTGGCCACTTGTTATTATTTCAGAATTTCTATTTTATTTTTATAAAAATCGGACAACTAATCCTATAGTTGCCATAGGAATAATCAGGGAAATAATAGAAAAATATATAACTCCGCTTTTTTCAACATATTTTTTTATCAAATTTGTAATGCGGCCATTAATTATTATTTTTAAATTTCGTTAGCATCCTTTTTGGTTATGGACTAAAATATACGACTGTTCCATCAGTAGAGCCATCAAAAGGGCCAATAAAAGCAAAGTGCTCTTTTAATGAATATTTATTTTGTTACCAAGCAATCTGTGAATGTGGGAATTGCATTTATTTAACATATGTGTTTGTATGCATTGTATTACAAATATTGGGTATTCGACAAATATTGGGTATTCGATAAAAATTTGGGTATTCGAAAAAGGCTTTTGTTTTCAAAAATTTTAAAGGGGCTGTGAAGTTTGAAATTCAATGCACAATATATTCCGGCATCCACGTTGTTGTTTTTGGAACAAATGGATGACAAGTGTTCATACACTCAGTATACGTGTCGAATCGGTTGTCATTTCCGCCACAACCCGAGTAATCATACTGCAAGCACTTGTTTCGGAACTCGGAGTAGGCCCAAATCTTATGATATCCTGTGCAATCTCCATAGGTAGGTGTCTGGTAACAGCGCGCTGCAAGTATTGAGTTAGAGACCAATCGCCAACTTTATAAGTAGCTTAATAACATACAGTGCTGTGCTGTCACCAAAGCGAGCACAAAGCTCATACAGATGAGAACTAGTTTCATTTCTACCTTAGAAAGCCAACTGAAATTGAGAGTCTGATATTTTGGATATTTATACCACCGACCCGAATAATGAAAATGTGTTTCTATCCATAAAATGATATAAGGAAAAGCAGCCAGCAATATATTTAACCAATTTTAAAACACTATTTACCCATTAATGTTTAAAATGTATTAGCTATATAAAATAATATTACGTTACCTATTTAGCACTTATCAGTAATATTTAAAACATTTTTGTCATAAAGTTTTCAATACTAAATTGAACACTCGGCTTTAATTTTCTATAAAATCAAGCATTTTTGCACTCAAATATTCAAAAAACTATTGAGCGACGTAATCACTCACGAGTAAGTCCTTTGGCTCATTTTCTTGTAGAAGATGCGGTTAAATACGAATTTTCTTTGAAACTGGATTGTAGTACATCTGGATACTTCCATTTCTCTTCAATATTCTCACAGATTAATATCGTTAACTGGTGACAGTTGCGAGCGCAAGACTTATAAAAATGAGCACTGTTTTCATCTCTTGCTTTAAAAGCCAATGGCAATGAAATAAGTGCTTTATCTTTAACCAATAACTTTTACCACTAATCAATAACAATTTGGAAATGAGTTTCTCTTCGTATTAAGGAAATCTCTTGAACACTCACGGCAGGTAACGAAAACGTCTAGTAATAATTCTGATTTTTTCAAAGCCCCTTTTGCTTATAGAGTTGCAATAAAACGCCTTAAATACAGAATGCAGTTGGTATTCTTTATTTATTTCATACAATTTATATATTAATTTATTCTTTAAAAAATGCCAAAAAATTAATAAAAATTAAGACAGTACCTATAGTCTTAGTCTTTATTATAAACCATAATAATCAAAACCCAGAGGATTAATACAGACTTTTATGCAGAGTTCCTCGGTTCGAAAGCGGTTGTGATTGCCGCCACAACCAGAGTATATAAAAGAAATGCAAGCGTTTTCATTTTCCGAATAGAACCATGCCGTGTAGCTTCCCTGGCATTTGCCGTAGGCGGGTTCTAATAAACAGTTATCTGCAAGAATATGGTCAGATAGCGATCACCCTGATAATGTTAATGTTAATGTTAAATACATGGTTTAGTTGTCTCCGAAATGAGCACAAGGCTCAAAATTATTAGTACTTTCATCTTAAACTTGAAAAGCCAACTGAAGTTCAGTAAATCAGTTGACTAGATATTTATACCTTGTTACAAGTAAATGAAAATGTGTTTTGGTCTATTTTATAAATTGAAACACAAACTAAATTGGCCGTTTGTTATTTCCGTAGAAAACAAAGTAATTCTGAGATTGTTAATGGGCCAAAAAATAACGATAGTAAACTATAATAAGAAGTTCCCGCAAATTTTTTCCGGTAAATGGGTTTAACCTAATTTAAAAATACATTAATAAAATATAAAAAAACCATATTTTCACAGATTATACATGCAATACATTTTTATTAAGAATGAAGTTAAGCATGGTCTCTAAGATTCTCTTTTGGCGAAGGGGTAATCCATTTGGGAAAGCTTTTGCGTTTTAACTTAGATTCTGTCCAATCGACTTTGTCGCAGTACTCTTCACAAGATTCCTTAGTGTAGAACCGGTTTAGATTGCCGCCGCAGTTGGAGTAGGTGAATTTCAGGCACTTGCCATAGCGATCGTTGAAGTACCACAGGCTGCGGCGTCCCTTGCATTTGCCGTAATCTGGCTTCAAAATGCAGATTCCTGGGGAAAATGGTTTACCTTCAGCTGAATTGAAATAATTTTATGTATAATTGGATTAAACCTTTTCGCTTTTCAATTTGCTCCCTTTGATACTGTGTTTGAATAGATTCCAAATAATCGAAACTGGAAACAAATACCAGGAAGAGGACTATCAAAATAGCTAGGCGTAGGAAAAGCATTGTGAAATATTCCTCAACTACCAGGTACTGACTACCGAAATGCCTAAGCACTGAGTTTTATAGTCATCCTCCCGTTACGCACGCATAGTTAAAACATCTGAGGTTCTGTTTTCAACCAACTGTTTAAAATGTGTGATTAGCTGTGGAAAGCGAAAAATGTGTGCGGTGCACTGGGGACCGATTGCTCAATGAGTGTGTAATCGGGGGACAAAAATTATGCGACCGGTTGGCGAGCATGCGAATTCAATTAAATTTCCCAATAAATTACAAGTGCAGAATGATATGCTCGTACAGCGATGAAAAATAAGTAAAATAATCGCACGCGTTTCCACGACGCTTCAGTTCAAATGCATAAAGTAAAAAATTAAAGCTAGCCAACTTGACTTGTCCGGGCCCGGCGTTTAAACCGGTACTAAGCACCCCGATTCGAGATTACGCAAGTGAACACCGAAAACATCACCTTACCTCACCTGAGATCGCCCGAGATCGCCTTAGATCGCTGGGAGATCACATTACACATACGCCGCGTGGTGCGTTGCCGTAACGAACATGAAAATGAAAATGAAAATGAAAACATCGGAAAAACGGTCGACACAACTGAAATTCTAGATCAAGGCCACGCCCGGCTAGGCCCATAAATATAAATTCACATCGATATCAATGCTGAGCACACGCAAAATGCGTAAACTAGTTTTTTTGGCTCCCGGCGGAGTGAGGATTTTGGAGGGTTAGAGGAGGGGCTCGATTCCAGGCAATGCCAGGCGAAACACGATAAATTGTCAGGCAACTGCATTTTGTCACATTCGACTATTTTGCATTTGTAAATTACAAGACAAAACACTTAGCAGTCAGCTCAGGGGATAGGAGCGGGCGTTACCGGGACCGGCACAAATTTCGGTTGCCACAAAACCCAATTACACACAAAAATGTAGTTGACTTTTTTCCTTGTTAAGTGGCTACTAAATGCAATTTCAATTTTATTTATTTAATTTATAGCAAACATTGGCTGCGTTCAACAGTATTTTGCAACCAAAACTGTGATTAACACTAATATTCATAAATGTATCTTTATAGAAATACATATAAAAACTTTCTTAGAAGTATATTTGTAAGAACATTTTTATAAAGACTTTCTTAGAAGTATATTTGTAAGAAAACACTTCGAATCCCATCAGAAACTTGTCAAGAAGTGGGTTGGTTTGGTATTTAGGAACGTTGAAAATATATTCAAACTATTTATTGGCAAAGTTATAATAAAAGTAAATACAGAAATTATATATTTACTGTTGAAAATGCCAAATAAATCAGATATTATTTTCAATGCCAGCTAATAGCTTGTCCTTAGGGTTCTGATTTGAAAGCAAATCGAACCATTAAGTTATGGCACAGCATTAACTAAGTGAGCAGCCGCAGTGGCCTTCGCTTTGGCCGGCCTTCTATAAACAAATAATATAAATTATTAATAAATACAGTTAAGTTTAGAGTTCGGCTTGCGGCCATGACAATTTGGCCGGGAAACCAGGGTAAACCTTTAACCGAATTGATTGCACATAATTCGAATTATTTAAATGTGGCATTTGACTCTTTTTTTTCGCCACTCTTGGCCGACACTTGGCAATTATGGTCATTTGAGTGACCCTTGGGGCTGCCAAGGCCAGGAAGTTGAAGCCCGAGATGATGGCTTATCGGCCAGGCAAAATCTCTCGCCACTTTATGATTGATGACAGTTGGCTTGCCCAGTGTTTCTTTTTTTTTTTTTTTATTTTGTGGGTCGCACACGCAAATGAACCACATGGAAAATTGTGCAATTATTGCTAATAAAAATGTTTATGAACGTTACCTGTTACCCGATGCTAGCGATCCAAGCGATGGCAGCGACGATTCCCCATCCTCGGACGTCTGGTGATATGAATCACCATAAATCTAAGAGCGGTATAAATATTTATCGCAATTTTATAATCATCCACAGCCTGGCCAGGCCGAGACTGGCCGAAAAAAGCTGCCTTTGCGTGAACTGGCGAGCAGGCTCCGCGTGAGAATTGCACTCGCATCGGAATAGTAAAATAAGTCAGACATATGGGTGTATAAGCAAAGGAATACCCTTATTTTTAACAAGAATAAATATTTTCAGGGGCTTAAGAATTAAGTTTCCTTTAAAAATAATATTCAAATAGTCTTAAGGTTTACCAGACTTAAACACTGGAAAATTGTAAGAATTAATTATTTATTTATTAGTTTTAATATTAAGCCTAACCATTATATGTATAATCAAATGTTTCCTAAATATAAGAGTGTTTCACATATCTGACCATAGGCCAAGTTGCATGGACATTTTATGACAGGCCAAGTTTTACCATGACGATTGGAATGGCTGAGACAGAGCAAAGCCAGAGCCAGAGCTGGTTCTGGGGGAGAAGCAAAAAATATCCGGCCGTGCGGGAATTTGGGTTAATTAGCAGGAAGCTGGAGGATGCCCCACCAGACCCCAATTGCTCCAATAAACCGGGCAACGGCATAACGCATCGGAATGCCCAAAAACTTGACCTGAAAAAGCAGCGGCAGCAGAGGTCTGAGCATTGGCATTGGACATTGGATATTGGCGGACATGTCCAGGACGCCCTGGTCGGCTCGCGGCTCTGCTCGACGTCATGGTTAATTGGGCATTCAAATGTCAAGTTCAATTTTGGGCCACATTAGTGTTACCTATAAAAGGGCCGTTGGCTCTGCGCTCTGCATAAAATGAGATTTATTGTTGCATTTTTCCATCTGCTCTGCAGTTCCTCCTGTAGGTAGGTTGCTGCTGGTGGCAATGGTCCAGTGATCTGGGCCTTGCCCAAAACAATTGCCCAGGCCTTGGCCAGCAGTTGTGGCTTAGGTAGGTGCCTTTTTATCGTTTTGCCTTTGAATAATTTTCAGTTGGAGGCTCTCGTATAAATTGGAATATTGTTAGAAAAATGCAAGTAAAATTTGCAAATTGCATTTACATTTTACATATGTGTTTGCGAGAGTACTTGGATTTTGATTTAGTTTTATTTTTACAGCCTTTGGCTTAAGTGACACGTTGACATGCCACTTCCGCTTCGAGTAATCGGGCTCAAGTTGGACGGCTTTTTTATCAACACAAAATAAACGAAATAAAAAAAATTTAAAAAGCTTGCAATTAATTTCAGTTAAATTGCTTGTCTCTTAACTATTCTAAGTGCAGTTAACTGGACCGCCGAAAAAAAAAAATAAATAAATAAATAAAATCAAATAAAGTGGAGAGAAAAATAAACGAAATCTGAAATCTGTGCAGCAGCGGCTGGCTGAGCTTTAAATCATAAAAATTATTTCGGCTGGAACTAGAGTTGGAGCTGGAGCTGGAGTGGGGGCTGGGGCATAAATCAAACGATAAGTAAATTAAAAGCCATAAATTTGCAATTAAATTTTAATTTGTGCAAATTGATAGCTATCAACGTGCCGAAACTGCCAATAAAAAAATTATGCCGAATAAATCAAGAGCTTAGCGAAACACTTTGATCCAGAATCTGGCGTGGAAATGCCTAAAAGTCAGCTGGAGACAAATTATGGCGTGCACCTTAAGTCTGAGTGCCGGCAATTTCCCAGGCATATATCTATCTCTCCTCCAGCCTTTTGCAATTATGAATCTGCCAGCGTTATCTGGGTAACAGATTCGTCTTGGCCGGGCCAACAATCAAATTGCATTAGCAGGGGATCCCAAGCCCAAGTGCAGTCCTAGTCCCACTCCCGTTCCCAGTCCCCGTCCAAGCCATATAAAATGCCCCTGGCTACAACCTACGCATTGTGGCCAATAAACAAAAGTGTGAAGGTCTCCGGTCGCCGGTCACCGGTCTCCCGTCCCGGGAATCTCTCCCTGGGGGGAAAAAGGTGCAACACGAACTGCGTTGACCCTGAGGATCCGAGCATCTGATGTTGCCTGTCGTTGTGCCTGGTCACTGAACATTATTGGATGTGATTAATTATGCTGACATTAATTCGGCTAATAGAAATATATCTCGTTGCGTTGAAAATGATGTTGACGTGATTGTAATTGAAGTTGTTAGTGGTGTTGTGTTGTGTTGTGTTGTGTTGTTCCTGGTCCTGGTATTAATGCTGCTGATCCTGCTGCGGCCTGCTGCCGTTGTTGTTGTTGTTTTTGTTGTGCCCGCCGAATGGCGGCTGTGTTTGCCTTTAACCCGGCTGGAAAATTGCCTTCACCGCTGCGTGCTGTGCAGTTTATTGCAAATTTGTTTGTATTTATGATAATTGATGGGAAGAAATGGTGAAAAGCGCTTATGAAAATCCATTTTGGCAGCGAGCATTAATCAAAACAATAATTGGCGACTGTTGTTCCGCCGTTGTTTGCTTTCACGCCAGCCTAGCATCGCCTCGCATCGCATCGGATAATGATAAAGCCGATTTAACTTTGGAATCAAGAGAGAGCAATTTGGGAAAGTTCTGGTTTGGGGGGTATGCTGGTCCGGCGGTCTTGGGGGTTGTGGCAGCAATTAAGCAGCAATGTCCCGGCCATATAATCAACTCGACTCTCGAGCCTGAGTTATTTGCCACTCAGCGTCAACGTATTTAAATCAATTACAAACAGCAATTTGCCGCCAGCATCGCTTCTATTCCCCTCCAATCAAGGCATGCGTTTGTATTACAGATGGGATGACAACCTGCAGCAGCAGCAGCAGCAGCAGCAACAGGTCCCGCGTGGTCGTGTTAAGTACGCGTGAATTAATGTGTTGCCAGAGTCACTACGTCTTTTGCCCCGAACTGGCCCAGTCTCCGGCCACGATTGCAGATGGCTCAGCCCCCTCTCTGGCCTGACCAAGAATTTAACAGCCAAAGCGCCGCCCGGCTAACAGGCATCAGCCGCAGCAGCCTGGTAACCAGGCGTCGCGTAATTTACGTCGATTTGATGTTGCCAACATAAATTTATCGCGCGCACATTTTTCGCCAGCGATTTGTTGCTGGGATGCTGTCGTTGATGATGCTGCTACAACACGGTGGAAATAAATGTTTAGAAACTCGATTAAGTACTTGTAAATTCAAAAATATCTTGAGGTAAAAAGGCTTTCTTTGTAAACTAAAAGTTAATATAATACCATAACTTATCTTTCCAATTATAATAAGTATTTATAAATGGCAAATACATTCATTTTTAAGGTGATAAAAAGAAAATCCGTATTTTTGCTTGGTTTTTAAAATATTTGCACTTAAATATCCATCGAAAATCTTTCTACTTTCTTTCTGTGCACTTGTTGCTGCTGGCGTGCTTTGATTTCGCAGAGCAGCAACCAACACAAAAATGTCGCAATACAATAATGAAAAAGCAAGGAAAATCATGTTGGCATGCGGTGGTTGTTGCTGCCATTGCCGTTGCATTTTCGTAAGCAACATTTCTGCCAGATATTTTTATTGACTGAAGAGGCCGCAACAGCAACAGCAGCAGCAACAGCAGCAGCAACAGCAGCAACAGCAACAGCGGCAGCACTAGCAGCATTAGACTTTTTGAAGAGGCGCCTGCGTGCATGAAATATGGTGCTTTGGCAGCCACATGTGTGCATTTGTAGCGATATTGCTGGTGTTGCATGTTTGTTGCCCCCGCCATGACATGTTCGAGGAGCAGGAAGTCGTTTTGCGTTTGCGTTTATGAGTTGCTAGTGTTGCAAGCAACTTGCTACCAGGCAAAAGCTCCCACCACTTGTTGGTCCCAAAAGGATAATGTAAGCATAGAAGAAAACACAAATTTTCGTAGTATTTCATATCAAAGTTTAAAGCTTTGTGTATGACCTTAAATATATTGTTTTAGAAATATTTCTAGGGCTGGTTTTATAGTTTTTCATCTATATTTTTCTTTAATATATTGCTATAGATCGTAGAGGTTCATAAAATAACACTTAATCTCAGACTTCCTAACTCTAATAATAATTATAAGCCTCATTTTCTTGTTTTCTCTTTTTTTTAGCATCCGTCCTTATAGAGCATCAATAATGCTGTTTTATTGATTCCCTGGCATTTCCCAGATATGTGCAACTTGTTGCCAGTCTAAGCCGGCAAATGATGTCATTAGTAGAAGGTACAGCACGCAATGGGAAATTAAGAAATTAAGTGGGAACAGTTAGCAACTCGGCAGCATGTTGCCGCTGCTGTGCTGCTCTGTTGATGTTGCAGATGCTATTGCTGCTGCTGTGCCGATATTTTGCTGGTGCTGTCCTGAGGGCAGCACGCCAGTCTAATTGCAAGTGGATCAGAGAGTCATGCAAATTGTTTTGCCATGCAAAATTGCTGTGAACTAGCTGCCAAAGAGGAGCAGCAAGTTGCAGTTGCAGCACCAGTGGCCATGTTTGCTGGTGGGTGATGTTTGGGCCCAGCTCCGCCTTCCCAATTACAGGCGATATGTATTGGCAATTGACAATTGGGGTTGATCGGAGCCGAGAGCGAGTGATTTATGCACCGGACCATTTAAAGTCCGCGGCGGTTCCATAAACAAATTGTCGCCGTGCTCTCTAAATGGCCATGGCTCTCAGCCGCTGCTGCTGTTGCTGCTGCTGCTGCGCTGCTGCTCCTACTGTGGCTTCTACTGCTGCTGCCATGAAATTGAGCTGTAATTGAATTGCAGTTGCACTCAGGATACTGGGCTTCGTTTAGTTTCTTTTTTATTTTGTTTTTGTTAGTTTTGGCCATCTTGCAATTTATTGCACGGCATTTCACAATTAAAACACTAGCTTGCCAGCCAGGTAGCGAGCCACGTCATTAGTTTTGGCCCCAAACAAATATGGCCATTGTGTGTGTTTGTTACGAATTCAAACATTTTAACATTTGTTTTGGCCCGCTGATAATTTGCTGACTGGCATTGCAACAATGTTGCCGCAGCCCAAAAGCCATACCGATCGATCCATTTGCCCAATCATTCCAGTCGGTGTAACATATTTCGTGAGAGCACACTCTAGTGCAGGTTAATATTACCTAAAAACATTGGAAAATATAACAATACCTAGTAAGAAAGTTACAGGTAAGTGTGTTGGACTATAAGATATTCCGGAACCCAATAATTTATGCATTATATTAAAAACAAGGCACCATCTCTGAAAGGATTAACCCAACGTTTAATTTATAAAAATAATAACGAAAATATAATAAATAATTTATAGATTCGAAACCAAGGTTGATAACATGATTAACACTTTAAAGTAAGTGTAATTGCGAGCGAAAAACCTATAAAAGGTTGCATATATTCGTATTATAATTCCCAAGTTTTTCATTCGTTTCTACTCAAATTTTCAGAGTACTGTAAATGAATACAGACATGGTTGGATATCATTTACCAACTGAGAGCGAACCGATCTGTCCGAGGACAATTACAAATTTGCCAGTACTAGAGCACACTTCCACTTGGCCCGGCAGTTGATCTATAATTACCGAACTTGGAAATCGCTTTTCGAGCCGCAATGCAATGCCGAAAAACCCAAGTCAAAACCAAAAGACCGAAGACCGAGCCCAAGTATAAATATCATTGTCAAATGCGCTTTTAATTGATGTAGACAGGCACCGAACACATTGGACAGCCGAGAGCTGGACACTCGAGTTGGCCAGGCGGCAGGCTCGACTGTGGCGATCTGACAAGCTCACATTAGCAATAAAATATCTAATTGGCGGCCCCCGATCCCCGATCCCCAATCCACTCCTCCTTCTCCTCCTGCAAAATGAAATTTCATTTACCACCCGGGCCGGGGTAATCGAGACTTTTGTTTTAAGCGGAGATTTCTGTTCAATTTTATTTGTTGCCTGTCGGTTGGCTGGTCGTGTGGCTTGTACCGCTCTATAAGGCGTGATTTATGCCTTCCAATGGCGAATTTATTTCGTTTCTAATGAGTAATTTACACAAAATTGCATTAATTTGGCGGCCAAAGCCCAGGCCGGCGACAAGTCATGGCAAATTTCTGACATTTTCCTGATTTATTGGTATGCAGCACCTAGCCCAAAGCCAAAGCTGATTTCCCGAGCGTCAAGCGTCTGAGATTTTTCTGTAATTGTAATTGTCCAATTTGAATTGGCTTCATTCTTTTAGGCCCGGCCAAGAAAGTGTTGCCAATTAACGCAAACATAGCGGGCTGTGGTGGAAATCACTCGGCGTGATGCAACAATTTCCATATGCGAAAGCAGTGCAGTGCAAATACTCGCCAGACATTGCCCGGGGAGATGATTTAGTGGCCCGCCATCTATGGCGCACTTGCATGTGGACTTATACGAGTCTATCGGCGGGATACACATTTTAATTAATATGTACAAGCATCACCTAATGAAGCCGCTGCTCCAGACAGGCGGCCAAGACGTGACCAACACGGCTGCCAGGTATTTTTGGTATTTTTACAACACCCCAGCGCTGCGCCAGAGATGCACCGAAAACTATTTTAAATTAAATTAAAAAAATGGTAATCTGTCTTAATACTTTAATCCAGAGTCAGGATAATACACGGAACACAGTGAAACTATTAAAGATCCCTATATACTTTTTAAAGAAATGTAAAATAAACTTACACAAACTTTGTTAGGTTTTTGACAAAGTTTATGAGAAGTTTCCAAGCTAATTTAGGTTGAGGATTCAAAACTATATCTATGCAAAATATTATATTAAACTCGTGAAGCAAACGCTCTTATATTTTCTTTATGTGTACAGAGACAGAGAAAGAGATGAAAAACATTTCCATAGCGAATGCGAAATGCTGGAAAAATGGTGCGAATGCGAATGCCACTGCAAGGTGGCTTACATTATATGGCGAAAACACCTAAGGCCATGATTTATAGTTTGTGGTAAATTAAGAAATTAAAATGCTTTTATGGTCAACTCTGGCCAATCCGCGCAGCTTCTGTTGGTAGCTCAACCACCCCACCACCACCACCACCACAACCACTGTCACTCTGTCGAATTAATTGCCAAAATGTTTGATAAGATTATTTTTTGAATAGGCTGGCGACCGCCCACACTAAAAAAAACCTGCAACCTGCAACCTGCACCCCCAACAGCACCAACTTTTTTCTTAATTAAAATTTCGGTTGCATGTGCCGCCTGCCTGGGCACAAAATTTGTGTTGCTCAAAAGGCAGAAAATAGTTGCCAGATATTAATGTGGCTTTGTAATTGGTTTTTCTCAAGTCCAAGTCACGTTAAGTCAATTAAGAGAAATGAATTTTCGTATACAGTATATGAACGAATGGATGGATGGATGGATTGCATGGCACAGTGGCAATTCCAGTTGCATAACACAATATAGCACCCCTCCTCCCTCAATAGGTTGACAGGAAAACTTCTATAATTAATCAAGATGTATTTATAACTAATATAGGAATTGTCATAACGAGTGTCATTATAAATACATTGTTTAGAAACTATTAATCACAAAAAATGTAAGGTTGCCTTCTGAAAATAAAAACTAAGAAAAACTATAAAAAAGCTCTTAGAACTCCTATAAAAAACTCCTAGAATATAAGGGTTAAACCTTAAATACTCCTAAAATCTAAAACTAAATCCCAAACTTGTACCAATTGTTATTAAATCCAATCGAATAAAGATATATTGCATAATTGTCACATAAAGTCGCCGCATTTCATAATCTAGAAATATGGAGAAGATCTCCGTGGCAAAACCTTGGACCACATTACCATTTAAGCTCCATTAGCAGCGCCAAATATTTGAGCACGTTGAGTTTAATTGGTTCCTGCGCTGGCAGCAACAAGTTGAAACGAAACGAAGACGCAACCAGCAGCGTGGCAACATGGCAGGCACTGGACTCTCATGTTGCGCCATTGCGCACTTGTTGCCAGCGAGGCAATTGCCTGTCCAAATTTGGACCGCTCCGCAGTTTCCCCCTGCGAGAACAAGCTCGTTAAACGTTTTCCTATTGCAATTGCGCTATAAATTCTACCAAAAATGTAACTAATGAAGTGTTATGAAAGGTGCTCATAAATCGTTGACTTCAATTGCCCGTGGTCCTAGGCAGGCATTGCGGGGCGAATAAGATGAGCCAGAAAAAAGATGAGCTGAGAACTAAAAACTAAAAAGCTTTTGGATGGAAGAAGAGCAGCTTGGGCGTTTGAAGCTTATCTCAAATGGAAGATTTGCTGAAGATGTCACCAGCATCAAGTTCAATGTCTGGCATCATTCGTTACCCTTCGATTGGGACAAGGATGATAAGTTTACCGGACTTGCGGGAGTCTGAAAACCTTTACTAAATTTTATAATGCAAATTTTTACATTTTAGAACAGGCTATAGTTCACTGATGCTCTTATTTTTTAAAAGTAGTCAAGACAGTACAAAAAATCAAAATTTCAACTGGCAGTGGGTCCTTAAACATTTTATTTGCATGCTTTTAAATATCTTTTTGAAGAAAAATCGTACTAAAAGTTAATAAATGTTTTTCAATAATTTCTTAAATTTTAAATAAAATTATTTGTAAAATTTTAAGAGATAGAAATCAGACAAAAATCAAACTTTCCCATCTATCTTCTCTGTAAACTTATTCCAAGGTATCAATTATTCGCATATATAATATTATTCCAATCTATGCACATATGTACTATATATTTTTCTTATCACCATTCCGTTTTGTGTTGACACTTCACTCTTCGCTATGAGAGACAAAGGGAAATGGAAAAATTTTAAATATATTTCGACTGCCGGAGTGTAAAGATGTTACCCCAATGGATTCCTCTACCGCTGCTGCTGCTGCTCCTTCTTCTACATCAATCCGGAGCTGCCAGCTTCTGCACCAAAGCGGATCAGTGTGTCTTGGGTCAGGAGATTAAGCCAGTGGCAGGTACAGTGCCCGCCCAGGCACGCTACGATTACACGCGGATCTACCAAGTGGAACTGGCAAGTGAGGAGCATGTTCGGCTCTTTCAAGCCCTGGAGCTGGCCAGTGATTCGTGCTCCTTCATGGGCCATGCCCGAGTGCCGGGCCAGAAGCTTACGATTATGGTGACGGCCGCCAAGGTGGCTGACTTCGATGACCTCGTGCACAGCTACAACGTGACCCATCGCATCCTGAACCACAATTTCCAGGCGCTGATCGATGCCAACTACCGCGAGGTGGCACCCGTGGGCACAACACCCGAACAGTTTGACTGGAAACGCTACCATCCGCTGGAGAGCATCTACGACTGGCTAGAGAGTCTGGCTAAGAAGCGACCCGAGGTGGTTAGCCTGCTGGACCTGGGTGCGAGCACTCAGGGATTGCCCATTAAAGGTGTGAGAATTGCTTTCGGCAAGGAGAATCTCACGAGCGTCTTTGTTGAGAGTGGCATTCATGCGCGTGGATTGCACCTGCTACGGCCACCTACTTCATTGACCAGCTGCTGAACTCTGAAGATCCCGTGGTACAGGAACTTGCTCGCTCCCACAACTGGCTGATCTTTCCCAGCGTTAATCCCGATGGCTACCGCTACACCTTCCAGGGGGATCGGATGTGGCGCAAGAATCGTGCTCTCTTTGGCATCTGCCGGGGTGTGGACCTCAACCGGAACTTTCCCTTCCACTGGAACGTCACAGGAGCCAGTGGAGATCCCTGTCGCTATGATTACTCAGGACCCTCGGCGGGCAGTGAGGTGGAAACGCAGAGAATAGTCCACTTTCTAGAGCAACATGCCCAGTCCGATCGCATTCGCACTTTTATATCGCTGCACAGCTACTCCCAAATGATCATGTTCCCCTACGGACACAGTGCGGAACGTGTGGAGAACTACCAGGACCTAAAGGAGATTGGCCAGCTAGCTGCTCAAAGAATCAAAGATGTGAGCGGACGGATCTACAAGAGCGGCAGCATATATGAGACTATCTATCCGTCGAGTGGCGGCTCCAAGGATTGGGCCCATGGACACCTAAAGATACCCATCACCTACTCGTACGAGCTACGCGGACCGGCGGATAGCGAGGATCTGTTCATCTTGTCCGCCAGCGAGATTGAGCCCACGGCCGGTGAAGCCTTTGCTGCACTCCAGACGATCGTGCAGGAGGCCGGCAAACGTGGCTATTACCAGTGATCGGTTGCTCCGGCTCCAGCTGCAGCAATTCCGACTCCGACTTGGAGCTTGGATCTGATGGGGACGATGGAGCGAGTTATGCAGCGATGCTGTGATGCTGCGATGCTGCGATGATGATGATAAATGTCGTCTGGCCTGGCAGTTCACATGAAAAACACATTACGCGCCATCGTTTCTTAATGCTAAATAATGATGGCAAAATCATGACACAAAACCTCATAATAATGTTGGTAAATCAAAGCAAATATAGTCAGACTCGAAGCAACCTTACAAAAATAGTTGCAACTATTACAGTTACGATGCATTGTTATTGTACACTTCCAGCTATGGTGGGGTCTCTTGAGTTTGTTACCTGTTTTGTAAAGTTATAATATATATTGAGATAGAATAGGAAATAACACAGGTACCTTTGATCTTTTTCTTAGACAAAGTTCTTGCATTCCCCAAAAACTTACACTTCCAGCTTCAAGAGTGTATATCAACGTTGTCCTAGCTGTGACGGTATTTCCTGGCCATGTCAGAACTCAGTCTGGCAGCTGACAGGCAAGTTATGAACCTGCGCAGCCTCGACAGACGGACACAATATGCATGTTGCACTCTCGCGCACACACAACACCGCAACATGGACTAGCAACAACACCACCAGCAACACATTGCTGCTCCATTGCGCTGAGTCGCCGACGTTGTAGACTTGTTGACGGCAATTGTTGAGTTTTTGTTTTGTTTTCGCCTTGTTGTTATTGCTGTTATTGCTGTTTTGGCCATTATAATATATAGTTGGGACGGCAGGAGAGCTATGGCAGCCACACATGCCAGACATTGGCCGGTTAGGTTAATAATGTTGCTGCTACGAGGAGATGCCTGCCGCTGCTGATGTCGATGTGGCCTGGCGATATTGATGTTGCCATAATCACGATCTAATTTATTTACAAATTGTGTTGAAATCATACGTTCAAAGTCGTGTTTAAAAGGTTCTTTATGATTTATGCCAGCGTTGAAAAGCACCGCAGCAACGGCAACAACAGCAATAACAATAGCAAGAACAATTGCGACCAGGAAAAATTTCTCACAGTCGCAGCAGATGGCCTGAAATTTGTTTCGTCTGCTTTTATGTGCACCTCTAATTGATTGGGCAAGTGGACCAAGTGGAGGAGCGCGAGCCTAGGTAGTAATAGCGGCGGCGCGCAACCAGGAACCGCTGCTCTCCGAGAGCCAGGCTAATTTAGATTTATGGCGCAAATCGCAACTTGATGCGTGATGCCGCCGAGACAAGCCTGCGCGATCCTCCTCCTTCACCTCCTGCGCCACAGCACATCTTGGCCACCACCTCCACTTCTCCTCCTGCTTGAGTGTGAGTGTTGCATGTGGCCATTTGTCATCGGTCGAGGATCGTGTGCTGCAGCTGCGATTTCAGTCCGTTTCAAACGGGCACGACGCCAGGGCCCCCAGTCAGTCCTCCTCCTGCCCAGGTGAAACTCTCTTTCTCCCGCGGTTATAATCTCGCAAATGTTGATAAATTGAACGATTGTTGATTTTCACGCTGCAATTGCCCGGAGCCGTGTCACTGTGCCAGGCTTGGAAATAAACATATCAACATGATAAATAAGAGGCCCATAAGCGGTGCCGGGTGGGTTATCAGCAGCGTCCGCACCGGACGGACACTCTTGTACCCGAAGGACAGCCTCATAAATCAGCAGCAGCAGCCTTCTTCTCGCAGAAAACAACGAAAAGAAATGGACAAAATGTGAGCCGTTTTAATCGCTGATTTCCGCTTCACGAGAAATGGAATGGAAATAAAAGTGCAAGGAAGAAACAAACAAAGGTATGTTCATATGGATAGCAAACAGGTTTGGTCATCGCCTGCGAACTTTGGAGCCAACCCTCGGGCTCAACACTGCACACTCACTGCACAAATGAGATCCGCACACACAGCCGGGCTTTGCGTTCTCGGGTTACTTATTGATTTTGTTTATTGAATTATTTTTTGTGGTTTTGTTTCTGTTGTTTTGTTTGTTGTATTTAGAGGGCAACTCCTTGCTAGTCGCTCATTGGATGAACAGTAAAACTAGGTTTACAAAACTTTCGCCTCGGAGAGGTCGTCCAGGGGCTTGCTTGGTGGCGGGATCTTGTACTCCGTCTCGGGCGTCTCGTAGATCTTCTCCTCCTTGGGCTCCACAACGGACACGTTGTCGGGCAGCGGCTTCTTGGGGCCGATCTTGTTCTTGGGATCGTAGGGCAGCATGATCTTGACCTTGATGCCGAGCACGCCCTGGCGCAGCAGCACGTGACGGGTGGCGGTCTCGACGTAGTCGTTGCACGGATCACCAGAGTGGATCATCAGACCGTCGACGAACTTCATCGACTTGGCACGCTGACCGCGCAGCTTGCCGGAGACGACGACCTCGCAGCCCTTGGCGCCGGACTCCATGATGAAGCGCAGCACGCCGTAGCAGGCACGACGGACAGCCAGTCCTCCGGTGAGCTTGTAGCGCAGCGACTCAGCCTGGGCAATGGCGCACAGGCCACGGGTGGCCACCTTCTCGGCGTACAGCTCGATGCGGCCGGTCTCGAAGTTGAAACGCTTCTGGACCATGGCGGTCAGCTCGCGGATGCGGCGTCCCTTCTCGCCCAGCACCTGCTGGGTCTTGGTGGCCATGATGATGATCTCGGTGCGGGACGGGGTCACACGCACCTCCACGCCGGAGTAGCCATCCTCGGCGAGCTCACGAGTCAGGAACTCGTTCAACTCGGCCTTGAAGATACCATCGGAAACGAACTGCAAGCGGAAGGGAAACCATTATTACCACCGATCCAACTTGTTGTTTAGCGCTCTTCTCCACGCTACAAAAAGACTTTGGGACGCCCATCCGTTTGAGGTTATCTCCGAACCGCCAGCGAATGGGCACTTTCCGGGCGACTTTTTCACACAACTCCGGGGCGACGTTGGGCGGACGGTCGCGGCACGGTATCCCCGACATTGGGCAGCGATATTTTCATCAAATTACCTTGCGTTTCTTAGAAATTGGCAGGCTGGCGTTCATTTTGACAACTCGTTCGGAAACGTGGTGCAGAAAAGAAAGAGAAAGTGTGACCGGCGCCGGTCATCGAAATAAATCCGAAAATATACTAAAATATATCAAAATATAGAGGAAAATACCAAAATCGAACATATGCCAGAGGGTGGTGAACTTTGCTAGAGCGGACACACTGATCTGGCATCACTGCGCTCACTGACTTTTATACAGCTTTTCAGTTGATTTTCCAAGCTTTGTCTGAATAAAAATTGATTTTCTCTGCCGAAAAAGCTTTCACTCATGAAAAAAACAACTGAAACGTAAAATGGCTGAAAAGCCATTACCCACAATCAGTCTGGCAGCCCGAGAGGTTAGTGTGACCATTTACTTGAGAGGTACAATTCTCGAATTTGTTGGCCAATTTCAATTTTATAGGCGGCAATGCAGGCGGTCACACTTTGATTTTGTTTGTTTTTTGATTATGGAAATGTTAATTAAAAGCTAATTATGAACCGCGATCGTCGTTTCTGGACCGACTTTATTGACTTATACAGAGCGCTGCCCTCGCTGTGGCGCCGTGGCACCAAAGAGTATAGCGACAAGTGTCTCAAGGCCAAGGCTTACGAGCAACTGGTGGCCAAACTGCGCGAACGGTACCCGAAGGCGGACCGCCAAACTGCGATCAAGAAAATAAATTGCTTTCGGACGAACTACAGACGGGAGAAGCGTATGGCTGATATGCACAAGCGGATGGGTGAGCGGTGCTCCACAACCCTGTGGTTTTTCCACCAATTCAGATTCCTGGATGAACCGCAGCACCGCAAAGGAAGTCAGGATGTGTACGAGGAAAAGGAAAAAGAGGAGAACAATGACCAGGACATCTATAAACCTTGGCAAAAGCAACTCAACTACAGAGACTACATTGAGCACTTCGACGAGATGCTGGTGGACAGCGACTGTGACAGAGAAGAGAATTGGCTGGAAAAGAACCATAACTTCTGGCAGGAGTTTCTCAAAATGTACAAAGGCTTACCCTCCCTGTGGAAAACGGACAGCGTCGAATACCGGAACAGACAGCGAAAGAACAAAGACTACAAGGTTCTGGTAGACAAACTACGGGAAGTCTATCCCAGGGCGGCCTCCAAGGATATGGTCAAACGCCGGATCAACCACTTTCGCTCTGAATTCCGTCGTGAACACCTAAAAGTCTTGGATGCTAAGCGCTCCATGTTGATCTATATCCCAAAACTATGGTGTTACAATCTCTTGATATTTCTGAGTGATTACTTAGAGAGTAGCGATGATCTCATGGAGAGGGAAGAAACTCGGCAGGTGAGGATCGCTAGAAAACTATAACTTATTTAATAACTTTTAATTTATTGGGTTTTGTAGACGAATTTCCGCACTACCAAAGACTCCAATGAAGCTGATTTCTGCTCTGAATTTAGCCGATTCAGAAACAAATATTTTAAAGTATTATTATATTTATTAATAAATATTTACAGACACCAACACAGTTTCTAAGTAGCACATCGAGCCACAAATCAAACAATTGCAGCACTCTGGAGGACCCCATAGCTTTATCCTGGAGTGCTCAGTACAATGAAATGGACGGGCATCAAAAGATCCTGGCCCGGAAATTAATAGGAGACATCTTGTTCCAGGGTTGTCTGGGCAACCTAAACGTGGAACTAACCAAGACCGTTCAGAATGTGTTTAACTTTCCCCAAAGCTAAATGGTTGAACTGGGAGAAATAACATGCACTTAAGTGACCTTACGCTATTGTTAAACAAAATGTGTTAATCACAATATTGCTTATATTAGATAATTTGTAAGTAAAGTGTTAATTTCCGTCTAAAATGTTACTGAAACATTGAAGCCCAGTTTTTCTTATATATATAAATATGAATCTTTCCATTACAGTTAAATCAGTTACCTTTTTACGTAGATTTTTTTAAAAATAAAAACCCTACAGTCGCTTCCTGCTTTGTGGCATTAAATATTGATATTCGCAATTTCCAATTATCTCGGGCATCTTGACACAACTGTAACCAAGAATTCTGAACTCTGGCAAACACCAGACCAGACCCACCAAGCCGAAAGCGTTGCAATTAATTAAATGCCGCTGGGTCAGCAAGTCAATAAGGGTGAGCTAAAAGCCCAGTTGGGCCCTGATTTGCTCCTGCGTTCACTTCTACTTAGACTTCGCTTGGTGAGCCATTATTACTTAGAACTGCAGCTGATAATATTATTTTGGTTATAAATAATCTAAAACTAAAACAAATGATAAACCCTATCTAATCAATGTTTTATCTTTGTGTCAGTCAGAAAATAATTAATCTATGAGCTGAGGGAAAGATAACTCTCCTCACATAATAGTAATCATTTGCGGTTTGTCTGCGGCAATTGTTGAACTCGATTTCCCCGGCAGCATGGATAAGTCCCCTACGCTTTGTGACATCTGGTTAGTCATTCGCTCGGCTGGCAATAATAAAACGTATCGACTGACACAGACGTCGTCTCACACATCAAGTGAAGTGTTTGGCTGCTCACAATCGCAATCACAATCGACTAACATCTTGTGTTTGCCGCCTTGCCGTTTACCAACAAACCGGCAAAGCCAACAAACAATATTTCCGCACACAAGCAGCCAGTAAGGCAGCAAGTCAGCCAGGCACCCAGTCACCCAGGCAGACAATGCGACAAAGCGACATCAATGTGAATTTTCGCATTCATAGACATTTGCATTGACACGGCCGCGATATGTGATATGGCTGTGTGTCTCCTGGTGATCCTTTCCCCATTTCAGGCCACACAAAGCGCACACAATGCGTTTAGACAGCGATTGTTTGGCTTTCTCGTCCTTTTGTTGGCGTCACGCCCCACTATTCTTTGGTTATCCCACTCGCCCCACTGCTACACCCACTCTCGGTGAGTGTTGCAGTTAGATCAACAATGGCCGAAAAGACCCATTAAAATATGGTCGACTGGCAGTTGAATTTTTTATGAGCTCACCACATAAAACTGCACCATAGGTGACCCTCTTCGCGCGTTTTTAAACGCCCGGTCACATGTTAACCGCAATCTGAGTTTTTATGGGTTTTCCCATTCCGAAAATTGATTATTAGATCATTTTGTTTTGCGTACTAAGAATAGCACAAGTATTTCTTTATTATGATTAAGGTGATTTTTTAAGAATTGTAAGTATTAAATTGCATAGGTTTCTTACTCGACAAATAATAGCTAAATTGTAAAACTCAAGTTAAGTTTTTGATTCTAAGCCATCAACTGGTTTCATTTACCTTATAATTTCAATTTTAAAGCATAATTTCTTAATTTTTATAATAATAATTATTATGCCTCGTATTTAAGGTAAAGAACTAAAGGTAAACCCCATAAAATTCCAACACAGTTGACCTTTTTCACGCGTTCTAATACTTTCCTTAAACGCCAACAATTGTTAACCGCAATCTGCCTTTTTATGTGCTTCCCCCTTACCAAAAATATTGATTATTTTTACAGCCGGTGTTAGGCGAAACTTTTTGTCTAGTTTTATTTTATTTTATTTTTTTTTTTGTATTTTAGGTCATGCACGTGCCAAAGCCGATTGGATTTACATGAAAATCGCATTCATAGTTGAGTGTTTTCGGGTTGCATCAAATATGCTGTATGCTGTGGGCTCCGGGAATTTGCGGTTTTTGGTTTACTTTTTTATTTTGCATTTGTGAGACTCTTCGATTTGTTTTGCCAACACTCGGTTATTATTTGGCACTTACTGGCGGCGGCACTGCTCCTGCTTGCTCCTTGTTTTCTCCTACCCATCCCGACGAGAGGAAGACATCAAAACTGCGGAAACGGAAGATATTCCAGGCATGCAGCCACAAAGTGGGAGTGGTGAGGAGAGGGGAGAGAATGAGAGACTCCACCTTCCCACCGGCGATAAGAGATGCCAGCTTGATGAAGTTTTTGGCGGCAATGCCTGGCAGGAAATCACTTTCGTTACGGCGAAAAAAAAAGAGGAGACCGAACATGAAAATCGATTGCTTTTGGCCATCAGCGAATTCCATATGCAGATTCATTGGCCAAAAAGGTAAGCAATGCAGATGAAAGGCGGCCAATTTGTCATCCTTCGACAACGATTTTTCAAGCTAAGTGAGGGTGACCTTAAGATTGATTTTTATTTAATGGATTGACAAATAGTTTAAGGTTTTCCTTATACAAAGAAATAATGAAGAAGTTTGTGGCTATTTCCTTTCACATCAAATACAAAAAAAAAAAATACAAAATCATTAAATGATATTGAGTTTTCTAAGTAATAAATAAATGAATAGTTTAACTTTTAAAATATTAATCAAATCGATTGCCTTTGCCCATCAGCAAGTTCCATATGCATATTCCTTGCCCTGAATGCAGATGAAATGCGGCCAATTTGTCGTTTTCCACTTTCCACCCACCGATGGCGCGCGGCATCTTTAAGCTCCGTTTTCCTTTAATGGCTTATGCCTGGGATTGTGTAATGTATGCAGGTGTGTAAAACTTTTACATTGCACGTGTCGGCAGACACTTAAATGTCGAATGAATAATTCCGCCTGCCACCGTTGTCGGTTGGAGCGGCAAACTTTTATTGCTCTTGGCACACGAGCAACTCTCTGTGAGTGGCAAGAAAAACACACACAGAGCAGCGCCTGGAACAGGTGCCTCAGGATTGCCAAATAACTTGAAGCAATTCGCATTTTGCCAGCTGCTTAATTGGAGTTCACAGTAAACTGAATGATGCCCAAATCCGTCTTACCGGAAGTCCTTAGCGGAGAGTGCATTGCACTGACTGTGAACAACGGGGCGTATACTTGATGCGTCCGATGGCCAACTGACTGAGTGGCTAAAAACAGGCTTTGCCTGTGTTGACGACTTATCAGTAACGACCTTTTCTGTGGCCTTTCATACATAAATACTCACTCAGTGGAAGTGAAAGGTTTATGAAACGAAAATAAAAAATATTTTACAAAAGTTTTGTTCAAAAGTCGATGATTTAATGCTCTGAAATGGATAAATATATGTGCAGATTTAAAGATTTACAAGTAGAGTTTATTATAAAATTATTTTTTGGTAATTTAATTCATAAAATAATTATAAAGAGTTCTTAAACTTACAAAAATAGTTAGTAAAAGAACGAATTTTAAATGTAAATTAATAATATAGGATTATTCAGTTGTTTTCAACATGTTTTCTATCTACTCATCTCTACAAATATTTATCTATTAATCTGATTTAAAAAATATATACAAAAAAACCATCGTTATTCTTTCATAAACATATTTGCTAGAAAAATGTGTCCTTTGGCTTTCACAAATGACAACACCCGGTTGTTTGACTTTGAACCGTTAGGGAAATATTTACAGCTTGAAAAGGATTTCTTTTTTTTTTTTGTGGGCATCACATATGTTTATATTTGCATTTGCGGCGGAGGCACAAAAACAGGGATTTTCTATGCGCGACTCTGTAAGTCGTCCGTCGTCCTGGCACGGGCCATGAAATTGATTTTAAATGTGACGCTGCCTAAAGAGGATGAGGACCTGAGACCTGGAACTGTGTGGACTGTGTCAAAGGACATCGCAAACAGTCGGGAGCAATGATGTTGATGATGATGATGATGAGAATGCGGATGAGGATGATACCAGGCAAGCAGTGGAGGTGATGCCACCGATGTTGGTGTCGGTGTCGGTGTCGTTGTCCTCGGATGAAACCGCACGTATGACATCAACTGGCAAGTCGTTAGTGCGGATTTAACTGGCAAAAGAAAAGCCACACGAGCAACAGCAGAAGCAAATCAAAGCGAGTGTCCATCAACATTATGGGGGACCTTCAACAGCCTCCTGCACTCAAAGAAAAATAAAAAACATTTATTAAAAAAATACCACGAAAAGAATATGAAATGTTTTAAAGGTATAAAAGAAAAACCAAGCAAATACAGGTGGAAAGTAAGGCTCTTTCTCTGCCGCTTTCCCAATTCCTTAGTACTTAATCCTTAATTGAAAATTCATTTTTCTAAAATCCCACATCAGCTTTTTTTTAACGTACATTTATCTCGCTTATGCACACAGACACCGCCTCCCTCTTGTATGGGAAAAATGGAAAAGCGGAAAAGTGTCAGCGCTTGTCAGAGTGCGGCCATGGCCAGTGCCAGAGACTGTTTGTGAACAGCGAGCAAAACTCATTATATTTCTGCTTGCCGCCCCGTTTTTCTCGGCTTTTCCAATTGAAAGCGCCGGCCGGTCGGTCGGTCCTTTAATGTTTGTTTCTGATTCAGTTGCCGTTACTGCTGTTACAGTAACTGATTCCTTCTCTCTTTTTTTTTTATTTTTTAATCGCACACGCATATTTAAAAAAAATGCGCAAAGGGCGTGTGCTTCTGTCAGGTCGGGGCTTTGATGTGTCAAGCGTTCGATGCGGAGGCGGGGACCAGAGCACATAAACTCTCGGCTTGAGCTCGAAATTAATAACGTTGGACGCTACGAATGCGGAATTTGCATACAAAGGCGCAGGACACAGCACTGACAATGTAATCGGAGCACAAGTGTCCCTGTGTCCTGACCCCTCGGCTTTAAGGCGACCTTTGGCGCGATTTTAAAGGTGTGGAGGTTGTGCCTTGGCCAAAAATTTGCATTTATCGACAGGAGGTAAGGTGGCGGCGGGTAACTCTCATTAAAATGTAATTGCTCATTAAAAGCGAGTGGAGGCACCTTGGGCTTCCTGATTTGAAGAGCTTTGGCTTTTTGTGTCCTGTCCCTCACTTTCCCTCTCCCTCTCTCTCTCTTTCTTTGTTTCGAGTTGTTGCGTTAATTGAATCGGCGAAATGACAAGCAAAACGATTCCTTTTGTATGCCCACGGGCAGCCAACGATGGCCACTTGTGCACTCGTTACGCATACGCTCCGTGGGCCACACAAAACATGGCCCCTGGCAGTGACCGCACATCGGAACAAAGCACCCACTCGCTGGGGGCACTCGAAGAAAAATAAGAGCTCTTCAGTATTGGTTTTGTGTAGATATTTGAGGGAGTATGTTTTGACAAAGCCAAAATTTGAAAAGTCAGCTAAAATATACATTTATTTATGATTTTATAATATTTTACCATCGGATCGGGATTTGGTTTGCCTTATTTTGTATAAAATATCCACTTTACAAGCTATTCTTACACACAAACATATTTTTATAACATACAAGAACCTTCAAATATAATTTTCCTTCTTTTTCTGAGTGCTGAATACTGAAAATATTATGAAAATGAATTATTTAAATTAGTTTAACCTTATAATTACCTGTTTCCTGTGCACTTTCACCCATTTACATGATCATCATCAGCATTTTCATCATCAGCCAGAAGTTTTCGTGTCGTAAACAGTTTTAGTTTTGCTTTTTTTGTTTTGGTTGTGCTTTTGTATGGCTTGGCCCCAACACAGACTGGAGAAAAAATGAGAGGAGAATGCAAAACACAAGTTTCGTTTTTAGTAGTTGTTTCATTCACCATTTCCATTTCACTTCGATGGTCTGATTCGATGTTTGCCGGCTTGACAGTTTGTTTGGCCCACTTTTGGTTGTTAATTGCTTGGAGAATGGCAACTGAAAGCTGCAAGCGAGCAAGAATTGATATTCCTAAATGGGAGGGGCCTGAAGAGCACCCTGCAAATTCAAGCGGAAATCCCTTTAAGGTGCAGCAGCTGCCAAATCTTTCTAATTTCCCTTTTGGTTTTAGTTGCCTTTCTTTTGGCATCAAATATCTCAAAAACTCGTGTCTAATGAGATGCAAACTTGGAGCTGTATTGACACACACTCGAAGGGCATAAATATTTAAACCTAATTGCAGGCGCAGAGCGCGTCTAAATCATTTTTCTTTAATGTAATGAGGGATGCCGCAGGCAAGCGACAACAACAACAAAACTCAATGTGGTGTAAAAGGATTTTCTTGTACAATGGATAAGCCTAGCTGTTGCATATTAAACATGCAAACACACAGGCACAACCATGTGAACACTGAGTGCCACAAAAGCCAAGTTAGGTCCGCTGGCAAAACCATTGCGCATACGCAGGGTTGGCCCTAGCATCCGACTGTTTTAATGAAATTATTTGCCCCAAAAAACCTGGTCTAAATACATTTATTAATTTAATTTGAACAACAAAAACTCAATTTGGGAGCCACTTTCAACATTTTCCACTGGAACTGCAGGATAAAGTTGGCCTAAAAAGTTGACTTTATTCGTAGGTGAGCTCTGACACTATTCTCTCCACGCGAGTTGACGTGTGTGGCTGTGTTTGAGATTTGTTTGCAATCCACTAGCTACCGAGATGCAACTGCAACTTCAGTTAGGTTGCCACGCAACGGCAGCCAATTAACGCCAAATCCAGGACAAAATCCTTCTGATTCTACTGACCGCGTATGTGTGTGTGCTCTCGGCCCTGCGGCCCTGTCAGTCCTAATTACCCGTCTGACTTCTCTAATTTCCAGCAGATTTTTTAATTAACAAAGCTGCAAGCCGAAACCAAAGGTGCGCAAATAGACTGAGCAAAGGCAAAGACAAAGATATATAGTGTCGGAAATTGAGAGTGACATTTCCGTAAATTTAATCCCAGTCAAGAACGAAAATCCTGAATTTGCAGTGACTGGCAAAGGAAAGGGTTAAATTCTCTTCTCTCTGCAGGTAGTAAGTTTCTAATAAGGAATTTATTTACTTAACCAATATCCCAGACTTAAAGCCTTTTTAAATTTATATGGTTTAGGCATGTAATCTCTATGAAATTCCAAGAATCATTGAAAGATTACTGCAATCAATCAAAATTAAGCCACCAAATCTTCCCCCTAAAAAAAAAACATGCCGAAAATAACATTTTTGGTCACATTTTCACACAGAATATTTTGTAGAGCCACAACCAGCGTCCACAAAATGCCAAATTCTCGTTTAATTGCAACCACAACCGCACTAAGCTCTATGAAAATGCAAATTGCTTGCACACGGACATACTTTCGGACATGTGCGGAATTCGAATTGGTGGACAACAAATGGAGCCAAATAATGTCCAAGCTCGTTTCGTTGCGGTTGGCCATTTTCGATGCGATTATCATAATCTAGCATAAATGATCAAGTAATTCGGTTTCAATTCAATGTTATGCCCTGGGCAGCTTTTAAACATCTTTCTGGATTTAATTCTATTTTATTTTTCCGCTTGCCACTTGAGTGACATCATTAATCACACCGAGAATGGGCATTCATTCATTGTTGGCCAGAGATAACTGTCAAAAACTTTAATTATATTTTCAGCATGACAAGGACGAGGATAAGGACTACTACAACCATGCAGCAGGCATGGAGGACGAGGATGTGACTGCCTTAGAGCCCGACAAGTTGCCCGACAGAGAAACACGAGTACGTGCCGCAGGCGTCAATGAGCAAAAAAAAAAGAAAGAAAGAAATAAATCCACAAAAAATCCGTACCAAAATCCGGAAGCTAAGAGAAAAAAAATCCAACCCAATATAGTAAGAGTGATTTTCTTGTGATTCGGCTGCCTGGTCAACTGAAATATTATATTCGCTCGTTGCAATGACAGGGCCCACCAGTTGCGTTGCTGCTGCACTTCAATAAAATCAAATTGCCATTCAATTTGGATTGTCAATGCCAAGAGCCGACTGCCAGAGTGGTGCCAACCACCACCTATGCTCTTCGGCTATCCATTGTTATTTTTATTTCTGCAAATTGAAAACGCTCTGTTTAATCCTGACGCCTGGCAAGGCGGACGGAAAACCCATCACCGCTCAACATCAATTAAAAAGGAAAAAGAATAGCGTGGAAAAATAAAAAGCGAGACGAGAGCAAGCAATCTGCCGGGATTTACTCCGGCCACTCTCTTACCCTTCGTAGGGGAAAAGTTCCAGAACCAGAACCAGAACCTCCCCAAATGCCTCAAACTGTGCCAATTCTCTGAAATATATGTGGCTACGCTGTGGAAAAAAATAACAAAAATTAGTTATTAAAAATATTTTGTAAGCTTCTTCATTTTTTTTAACTTTAAATATTACTTTCTATATCTCTGAAAGTAATATTTAACTAACTATCTCTTTAATTGAAGTATAAAAATCAGTAATAATTTACTTATGAACGGTGATCCTTCAGTAGCTTCTTTGAAGCTTAAAAATAAATTGTAAAAAAATTTTCCCAGTGCATTTATGTGTATATTATACGTACAAGTACTCGCACCACTTCATGGTATCAATAAAAAATCATTTAATCGAGATTAAGTCTGCAGCGGAGAATGGCAAGCTGGCATTGATTGCATTTTAAGTTGCCGGGCGAGCGTGTTTATCAGAGAGAGAGAAAGAACACTCGCGCGTTCCGACTAACGAGCCTAACGAAGTTTTCAATGTAATTCAATTGCTGGAACAGAGCGGAAACGGAAACAATGGCGCTGCCATCATCGCCATAATTGGCCCGTCAATCTCGTGAGCTTCATTAGCCGTAACGGCTTAATGCGCGCCAACCGGGCGTATGCGTAATTTTTGACACTGCTCCCTGTTCAGGACAAACAAAACAGGCGACAAACAGGGCAATTCAATTAGCCAAGCGAACAACACAGCAATAAGCGTTGGCCAAAAGTCATTCGAAGAAGACAGCCCCCAATGATGGTCGATGGTCGATGGTCAGGTTCATGGTCAGGACAAAAAAAAGGCAGGTGAAATGGTGTGGAGTATGGATAGTTGGCAACTGGCACGTTGATTGAATTGCCAAGTTTGTTCGATGCGCGACAAATTCGATTCGCAAGGCATACACCAGTGCTGGCCATCAACAATTTGTTTGTCTGTAAATAAAAGAAAGAAATTTGTTAATATTAGAATAAAATAACTTAGTAAAAGCATTATTTCTTTATTAATTTATATACGCCGGAGACTTTTTCTAATTATTTAATTATTAAAATGCGTCAACTTCTTTTGAAAATAATTCAGTAGAGATATCTTAGAAGTTCACAAATTTAAAAAAGTATTTATAAATTTAACTTAGTTAAGTAAGTTCACTCTAGAAAACAAACGTAACAGCCAGCACTATCGCACTTTTCCATGATCCCAGCAACAGGCTGCAGGCAAATGAAAGGACATTCTAGCATATTCGGGCGTGTGTCTGTGTGTGAGTGAAATAGAAGCGAAGGATGTTGCATCGGGCAGGTGATGGGTGCCGGCTAATTGCTTTGGAAATTGCATGTGACGAAACATATGGTTTATGTAAGGAGGATGTGGCCGTGACACGGCGCTATCTGGCCTGGCTAATTGGATTATGGATAAGCCAATTTTAACCTGGGCTTCACAGTTGGCGGCATCACCAGCTGCGAAGGTTAAACTGCCGCAATAATTACAAATCAATGTGATAAGTATTCGTGAGTTTTGTAAGAAAAATGAAAAGTTTTTTAATTACTTAAGCAAAATCTATACAATTAGAAATGAATAATAATAAATAGAAGGTGAGAAATTCTATATTCAATGAAATTTTCTCTAATATGCCCAAGTAGGAAATGATTGAATTTTGTGTGTTTACAATATGTGATTAATTATACACTGATAGAAATACCCGAGAATTTTGGTCATAAAATCGTGACCATTTCGGTCACGAAATCATCCCAAGAATTTTTCGTTCTTCTTTTGAGATTTTCGTTCTTCCTTGAAGAATTTTAATCATAAATCTAGTATTTTTTGGTCTTGAATTAAGCCTAAAAAATCTTACTTTAAGAATTTTCGTACTTATATTAAGAATTAATTTTGAGAATGCACAAATTCTCGAAAGTAAACTTTTTTTTTTCTATCAGTGTAGGCTTTTATTAAATTATCCCTTTATTTCTATTCACCATTACTCAATGCAAAGCACATAACGAACCAAATTATACCCTGCCTAATATCGAATTTCATTTTACAAACAGCAAACGTAGAACATAATTAGAACACAAATGGCTTTCATTGTATCTAAGCTTTCATTGATTTGTGTGAAATTATAAACAACCCACAAGCACAGACACAACTCTCTGTTGGATTTAATAACTTGTGATTTCAAATTAATTCAAGTTGCGCAAATTTATAACGAATTCAGTAAAATGCCAAACAGCACGTTATTTTATTATAAATAATGTTGATTTTCAGTTGGTTTTAATTTCCTTAAAATTATTCAGAGGAACAACTTTTGTTGGGCGAAATGTCTAGGGGAAATAATGAAAATTTAACAACAACAAAATAGTAAAAAGTAAAAATTTTATTTTAATAGAAAAATTTAATAACATTTGAATTTGTTATTTTATTTTTAGATAAAGAATATGCTTTGATAGATTATTTTGGTTTATTTTTGTCGCAAATATGAACAATATCAAATTCATAAATCTTTCTTTATTCCTTGAAATGTCAGAAATGTATTCCCAAGTCTTACCTATACACTTAACGATTATAATCCCGCTTCCGGGATAGATCTAAATAATGCCTATCCCTGGGCACACCGTATATCATAAGGCCAACTTTCATTCATTCAGTCAACGACAATAGCCCCATTGCTGGCCGTGTTTGTTTATGCCTCGTTAAACTTTTCAGCCGCACGCATAAAACATAAAGCGCTTTGCTAGCGCAGATCAATGCCTCATGTGCATGGGGCATTGGGATGCTGTGGGCTGAAGGATATATGTATGTGTGTGTATGGATTGGAATGGGGGCTTACGCTGAAATTGAATTATGGCGCACACAAGCACACAAATAAGTATATATATTTCTGGGGGCAGGCACAGGACACACATACTACATTCGCGTGACATATCGAGCGAGACGCCATGAAATACAATATCTGACTCTGAAGTCGCAAGAACTGCATGGCGCGATTTCGATGGCTTCGTCGTTTTAGACTGCTAAAGGTAACGCAGCTATCGGTTCCATGTCCCCCCTTATGCCATGTTTTCATCCTTGGGAAAAGCACTGCCCGACAATCTAGAAGTCAACGAATTAGACACCTTTAAATTTAAAACTAGATTGTAGTAAAAATTCTGTGATTCTGGAAGAATTTATTATTAAATTATTATTATTATATCATATTATATGTTAGAATACATTCTTATATTTACTTATGATTTTTCCTTAGTGTATTATCCCCCCTTATTCATCCATCGAATGCAAAACGGCAGCCTCACAAGCCGGGGCCAGCCACATTGTTAGACTCTTTCATTTTCAGCTTCACATTTCTCTATCTGCCTACCGTCCCTTACTCTCTTGGCTACTGCCACGCCCCTTTGAGCCACCTCTACCTCTATCTGGGTTGTTGTTATTGTAAATTATGGCCGCAGCCGCAGAAAAATAACAGCAAATAAAGTAAAAAACACAAGCGGTGACTAGGGAAATAGGAAGAAAGATGTGTATAAACAGAGGAAAATAATTCATACTATTATTAATTTAAAACTAAGAAAATATATTAATAAAAATTATATTTGCATCTAATTGTAGAGAGTATATTTTTTATATTTTACTGAAAAAACTATAACAAGGTCACTAAGAAATACCAACAGTTGAAATACCACTAAGACTAGGGCTTCGGTACCCTAAGCTATATTAATTTAAAATTGGGTCTTAATTAATCAGAATGGGATCTAATTTTTTTTCCCGTGTATTCCAGTGATAGAGAGGTGCGGAAGGAGTGCGAGCAGGCGGGGAAATGGGACCAACAACCTGTGTAGGAATCCTGGTCCTGGCATCCATCGGTTTATTGTTTCTGTTCCATTCCATTTTATTGTCGTATGTCATACAATGGCGTAACATTTACATTTCCCATTAAACTTTTCGCTATCAGTTCGCTCGCTGATGCTGTTTTGTAATGCTGAATGTTGTGCAATAAATTTAAAACGCCCGGTAAGCCATTTAGCAAATAAAAAATAAAAGAAAATATGTCCACAGATTCCATAAAAGAAGTCAAAGAGTGCATGTTTCCGCTCACTTAGGCCCTCAAAAGTATTAAACACAAAACAGTTTTCGGGGATAGAAGAAGGCAAAATACTTTAGATGATAGAAACAGAAAACTTTAAATATAAGGATATTGATTTTAAAAAAGAAAATAACTAATATTTAGTTCATGATAGGAGAAACGTTTCTTAAATATGTGAATGTCTCGAAATAACTCTGAATTTACAAATATATTTCTTTGAATCAAATCAAAAATTCATTCATTCGTAAACTAACCTTCTGACTGCCCAAAATGTGTAAACAAGTGATATTGATTCAAACGACAAAAGCACAGGTGAGCTTGGCGGATGGATGGAGGCGGATTTTTCTGAGATGCAACAATTTGTCATTGAGTTGCAAGCGCAGCGGAAAACTAACCGAAAAATAGTTAAACAGCTGCCGACGACACGGCAAGAAATATAGGGAAGGACGAAGGACGTCCGCTTTCCGACGACCAAAAAGCCGAACGCTGGAACCGAACGGAATACGAATATCGTAAGCGGGATTCGACCAACGACCAACAGTTGCTCCGCCTTGGCCGTGGTTTCTGTTGCTGCTGCTGCTGCTGCTGTTGCTGTTGCTGCTGCTCCTGCGGCCTTTTTCCTGAATAATAGACACTGTCAGCCGCCGCAGAGTCACAGTCCTCGCTCGTCCTTTGGACTGCCAAGTCGCGTTTTCAGTCGCTCGCTGACCGCTCGCAGAATCGCCCGCGAATCGCTGATAAATCGCCAGTTTTCGAGTGAAGAACTGCAAGGGGTTTCCCCGTTTAAATTCGTGATAACAGACAAAATTCTACATTTAAAAATTCAAAACGATTAAATTTTAATGCAGTGCTGCAGCTGAGCCCAGAAAACCGTGCACGTAAGTCGCATGCAATTGAGATTTATGGTTGACACTAAGGGGACACCTGCCGAGATTGCGCCATCAATCTTGGCCATCAATTAGATCAATCATACGCCTCGTGCGCCCATATCGATTGGGAGTATGTGGAATATTGATTGGCGAAAATAAACACTCAACCCTGCAGACAGTCGGTCCGCGTGGAGGCAAATACACACAATGGGCTAAAAATAATTGCCAACCACCGACCGACCAGCTGACTGGCGGAGAGAACCGAGAACCTGAACCCCATCCAGAAGCCAGGTAGAAGCAAATCCAACTGGAAAATCATCCTTACTCTAAAGGCCAGATCAAGGCCATGTGAAATTTCGTAAAACATTCCGTAAAAGTCAGTCGACCCAATCACTATATTTAATACCTAAATTCGAGGAATTATGGCCAACGATTCAGTCAGAGTTCCTTCACCTTTTCTTACCAACGGGCGGGCGGCCAATGCTTCCGGTTCAATTATTCAAACGGCAATCATTTCACAATTGGTCTTGCACACAATTTAAAATTAGTATGGGAAGTGCATACTGCAGGCTGAATTAGTTATGTTTCACTACGCAATTATGGCCTATTGTTAAAGAATTAACATGGAATGTGCCAATTTGATTGCAAAATTATGAATGTAAAGGAAACACAATTTCCTTTTAATAAAAGCTAAAATTAAATTATATATAATTTATTCTTTTGTGCGGATTGCTTTTTTCATTAATTACAAACTTTATACTAAGACCTTAATTACTGTTTTGTTTACGTTGTTATCTAATTTTTAAACTAATTTGTTAATGTAATTTATTTACAAATGCGTTGCAAAAATCTTTCACAGCTAAATGTATTATTTTTTTAAACGATAAATTGTTAATTGTTTAAAAGTTTTATGCATTTAATTCAACATTTTATGAGTAATAACTGCAAAATGTTTACCGTTTAATGTTTAAAGAAAGAAGTTGTAAAATAAAATTCTTTATATGTTGTTTATATATTCAAAAACATTTTTATTAAATCTATACTATAATTATTAAACCAAAATTTTAATTAAAACATAAAATAAAGATTTTCGATAAGATTATTATTTAAAAAAAAATAATATACAAAATATACTAAAAGTTATGGCATTTTCATAAAACCTATTTTCATATTAAATGAAACTCGCGAAACTTTACTTACATTTCATACAAGCTCAACAACTTTCCTTAAATATACTTTATAGAAAAAAGAAAAAACAAAAAAATTATTTCACAGAAAATGAAAACCCTTGAGGGAAACCCCTGCCAAGTCAAACACGAATCAAGCAACAAAAAATTCCAATGAATTTATTCAATATGTCCTAGTGGTAAAGAGAGCCACCATAAAGCCAAACTGAAAACTTTTCAGCCACTAAATGGGGGTGGTGGGAGTGGCAAAAGCGGATCCGGAGGACAACGACGATACCCGCTCATCCCACCTGTGGTCCATCCTGCTTGCAGGATCCTCTGTCCACCCCTCTCACTTCCGATTCGGCCACTCGATGTCCAGCTGTGTCCACGCTTAAGCCAACTCAGTCGCCGGCAGTGCGGCGGACATGTGCCTGACACTCGTCAATGTCAGCTGATGTGGGCTATGGGATATGGGCTGTGGGATATGGTACATATCTCCGAGGGTTGGGGTTCTATTCTCAGCCCCCCTCCCGATGCCAACTAAGCTCGCTGAAATCAAAAGCGAAAATCAAGACGCAACTGAAAATGATTGGGAAGGAATTTGCTTTAAAGGCATGCCTGGGCCTTAACGGAAAAATCCGGAGAGGAAAATCAATGTCCCCTCGAGCGGCATTCAAGGCACTCGGAGGCGGCATTTAATGGGCGGTGGGCGTGTCGGCGTCCCTCCCCACACACTTAAATTACAACTTCACACACTTGTAACGAATAATAAAGGCGCCGAGCAAAAAAAAAGAGGAGAGTGCAAAGGAAAAATCAAATAGCAACGAGGCCAAATCCCTCCAACTACTTCCCTTTTGGCGGGCGGACCTCGTCATCGCCATCGTCATCATTCCGGGCAGCAATATTTTTACACAGGGAAAAATGCATAGGTATATAAAGGAAAACCTTTCTCCAGATATCAGAAAAAAATATAGTAATTTTTGTCAGAATCAAAAATTATTTACAAAATGTTTAAGGCTATAAAAATGAAGCTGTAATTTCCAAAATATTCTGAAATAAGAAGACAAGGGAATACGGAAAATGATCTTCCTTTTTGCAGTGCAGCATTACGCTTAAGGAAATTTCTGTTCTCTGTTTCCGCTGCTATTTTTGTTGGTCCTGTGCACTGTTTTTGGGCAGCGCCAACATTTCTGCGTTAGCAGCGGGCGGCGGCGCTTTAGAGTCCCCAGCGGCCTGATTAAATTCTTATCCCCCCACCGGACCGCCAACCGGCCGACCACGGACCACCAAAAGTCCGGGCGTTGCTCTCTCCGCAGACAGGACACCAAAACACACAGAACACAGGACTTGGGCCTGGCGGAATAAGGCGCTGCCAGTGCTGCATGCGTTTAGTGAGACGCGCAAATGATGAAATAAATGAAACTAATCCAAGAGAATGCCCAAATGGCAAAATATTTACATTGCCAACCGCACTGGCCACAGCACAGTGGTTCGGGATCCTGTCAAAAATGTCGTAGTATTGCAATGTAATTTAATTTAAATAAGGAAAAGAACTTCAAATTTCCTTGTATCAAAGAGATTTTGATTAAAAGTACATACTAGGTATAAATAACTCTATAAATTCGTTAAAGTAGAACTAATATTCTCTTAAAAATAAATATATAAAATAAAATTAATTTTTAGAAATTTCATATTTAATTAATTTAAATATCAATGTCAACTAAAAATAATAGTTGGAGGTTGATATAATTTATTGGCTTTAGCTTATCATAAACACTAAAATTAATTTTTACTAAGTTTTATGGTAGATACTAACTTCTGAGTCTGTGGACCAATGTGCAGCATCTCGGCTAAAGTCCCCTCCCGGTGTTTCCCACTTTATTTTTTTTTACCCAGCCACCCGACGGTGTGATAAACATCTTTGCCAAGTAAGCAACAATTTTTATGCCCCAAATTGGGTTCTTTTCGGCCCTCTCCTCTCCTTTTTTTCCCGTTGGCCAGGAGCAGGAAGGCTAGTGGTTGTGGTGTCGATTTCGGTGGTGTGGCGGTTGGATGGCGTAGTGGTGGAGGTCCTGGTTCTGCTCCTGGTCCTGAGAAGTCGATGGCTGATTGGATGACGAGGCGGCTCAGCGCGTGCAGGCAAATATTTTTAATGATTTTCTGTGTTGGGGGCCAGGCAAAAGGCTTCGCTTCGTTTCGGCTAAGTTCGATCTGGGGGCGGTCTGTGTTCTGTGCTATATGTTATGTGTCTGAGTTTCGTTTTACGCCCCAGTTAGTGCAAAACTAATTATATTTGGAACGCAGGAGGACGGAAAAGGACGGTAAGCTTGCCAAGGTCAATCATTTTTAGCTCAGGCTTTCGGTAATCCATCTTTACTCGGAAGATTAACGGTGGTCGATGAGCAAATATTTTAAAGTATTGAAAGAAATGGGAATAGAACTTCCTTAGACCTTATTTTATTGGTAAAAATAGAGAAAGTGTAAAACTTTCAGTTGAAAAATATTTATTGCCATGGTTCTACTCAAAAACATTTGTAAATTTACACAAATTTAAACCAAATATCCTTCCAAATGAGATATTAATTATGTAAAATTTGAAATTACCTTAAAATTACACACCAAAATATTTATTTGATGACTGAATTTCGAAATTTCCTGAAATATGCTCCATAAGCTGTTGTTTAAGGTAATTCCCTAATTTGCCATTTACCAACACATGCTCCTCTCAATTTCTAATGCTCATTTGATGAGTGAGCTGCGAACGATGTTCGAAATATTTAATACCTGGCTGCGCGTTTTCGCACCTGTGAATTCTTATCACGTGCGCTCACATGCGACTGAACTCGAGTCTGTTATCTGTCAATGTTTGTTGCTGCTGCTCGAGTTGATGTTTCAGTTGATGTTAATGTTTCTGTTTCAGTTACTGTTTCCTCTGCCATTGCTAATGCAAAATAATGGGCTTCTGCTCGAACACGCTCTTACATTTCCGTTTCCGGCGCCTCCATTCCCTCCAGCAGCTGCCAGAATGCTGGCTAATTCACATGTCGGCTATAACGTGGGCGTAACCCTTTTCTAACGCCCCACATTTCAGCTGGACAGACGGCCGAGACTGGTGAATGAAAGAATTTTTTTCGCGCACGCATAGAGTTGCCTTGGAATTTCATTTGGATAGCCATCGCTTTGCCACGCCCCCTTCACTTTAATGAAGCCTGCTTTTTTTGGGAAGGAAGTTAATTACAAAATATACACATATTTACATGTGTATCTTTATATATGTATATAAATATTTATGTAAACTTTGCTTGCTTTAAAAAGTTTCTTTAACAAAAAATTCAACTTTCAATTTGGCGCAATTTCTTTAGTGCTCGTTTGATATTTAGAAAACCATCTTCTATCCACAAGCAAAAGTAAATAAGTTCCATTGCTCGATGTTCGGTGGTCAGTGGGTAACCGCATCCAGAGACCTTGGAGTTCAGGCTTCAAAATAGCCAACACTTGGCCAGCCAATTAGGCCAGCTCAAGTGGTCAGTTCATGTGGACTTTGTGCTGGCCCTCATCCTTTAAGCCGGAGGAGCAGCTGCGGCCTACTACTACTACACAAGTGTACATGCCACCCCTTGCACCCACACAACCTCTTGTAAACCCTTTTTGCAGGCAATTAAAAAACAGTTTTCTCTTGTTTTTCCCCTGTTTTATACTCGCTGTTGCTTAGCAGTGAGTGGGGAAAAGCATAACTTATTAATTAAGGACATAACGGAAATTCCAATGCAAATGCAGCTTTAATTAAATTTTGTAGGGCGAAATGATTAGCGTCGGCAAATTTAATTCTCAGTTAATTGCTCAAGGAAAACCAATATGAAAAAATAAAGGGTTATGCGGCAGAGCAGAATTTAAATTTGCTTATTAAATTTATTATAATTAAATTTTATTGTTACCATATTTAATAATTTTTAAAAGGTAAATAAATTTTTGTTTATTAAAATGAAGAAGTTACGTCTTTAAAAAAGCGATCCCATTGTTAATAACAAATTTTCAAACGAAAATAATTCTATTACAAACATAGGTGTTTTGAGAGTTATTACTGTGGACAATGCTGCATTTTAATTTGCTTATTAAATCCACTGCCACACGCACAGCATTTTACTGCTGACAGTTTCAATTCACAAATTACAACCTCAAAGCGCAATTACCAACACGCGTCCGAGTCCAAGCACACGCACACTATATGCATATATATATATATACATATATATATAAATGTGCCCAACTGGGAGACAACAACGAAATCCAATTTGGGGTCTGGCCCCATCTCCAGTTCCATATTTCCAGGACCCAAGCCGCAGAAACCCAAAGCACGCCTCAAAACCTGTTACAATGCCGCAACTCAAAGGCAGAACGAGGATCCGAGGCGCAGGCAGGCAAGGACGAAGACCAGGCTGGTTAGTGGATGAGGCTGATTCTGATTCTGAGGTTGCAAAGGGGCAGCAACCACAAAACTGCCCATGATTCCCGTCTCCTGTGTCCCGTGTCTCGTATCCCATGTCCTGTGGCTGGCTGGCTGGCTGGCGGACAAGGGCAAGCCGATTATCTTTTCATGCAACATTTGTAAATCTAAAAAGTTAAATGGCACTAATCTAAATTCCACAACAACGACAACGACGACTTATGCCCCGAAAAATGTTTCGACGAGCCATATTTGTGTGTGTGTGGGCCCAGGACGAGCCCTCGAAATATTGCAGCCTAAGCGCAATATCCTTATGGGTGTTCCCATATGCGCCTATGTGGGTGTGTGTGGAAGAGATGGTCTGTTTGGGGGAGCTGCAAACATTAATCCGGTATCTTATGATGTTGTCCTTTTTGAGACCGACATTTAAACGAGTTCGTCGACTTTCGCAGTCAATTGAACGGGTTTAAAATGAATAGAAATTAGCATAAAAGAATACAAATCAATATCCCTTTTTATTTTAAAACATGCTTTAAATTTAAGAGTTGAAGAAGTTCCGTTGATTTCTTTAAGTTAAAGAAACCAAAATCACCAAAAATAAATGCTTTTTAAAATATATTATAAAGAAATATACCAATTAATAAAGAGTATCTTCTTATATGTTAGTTTAATTTTATAAAATTATAATTTTAAATATTTCTTAGAGCTTCTTACAAATTCGCTAGTCATTTTTGCAGACACCTGTAGTTTTCTCATATATTTCTTAGCTTTGGAATTAAATTATTTATTTTATTAAGACATTTTCCATTTGGTTAAGAGCATTACCAAATCGGTTGTGACAACTCTTGAACTTTGTTCTTGTTTAGAATTTTGCATGTTTCTCCGTTTTTAAAAACATTTTCCCATTGTGGCTCCTGACGGGCACACATATATAAAGCTGAGTTTATCTCAAGAATGTAGATTACCTGTAAAATATTTAATTACACTCTGCGGCACGACCACAGGCAGGCAACACGTATACGCCATGTGTGCGACATTAAATGAGTGTGCCCCATCGAGTGTGTGTATGTGTATGAGAGAGGGTAGACCTTTTGCCTGCTAAATACGTTTGTGCACTGGGAAAAATTTTAGTTTAGTACAGAAAAATCGTAAAAACGTTATGTTAAATATATTTAAATATGTTTTATATACTTTTTAAATACTTAAATCAAAATTGAAAGGAAAAAATTCATATCTTTTTAAATAGTTTGTATTTTTTGGCTAAAACCTTGTTCTTTGTGTAGTTGTGCGAGTGTTCGAGCCTGGCAATGGCCAAGTGCTGGTGTTGAGTGCGCTACACACGAGTGACACTTGTATACAGCTCTGCAAGTGTTGATGTGTCTACAGCTTATACATATATAAATACGCACACACCGCTCTACACGTGTGTGTGTGTGGGTAGGTAGTTGTTTGTGGCCTTTGCACAGTTTACTCTGTTATTTATTTGCCCTCACAGATGGCGTCGTGCCTGTCAAATAGTTGAGCTCTTCCTGAATTTTTAATCAACTTCTTTGCCACATTTTGCATATGAAATAGGTCCAATTGAGCCCTCACCTCGCCTGACCTCCCTTACCCCAGCCCCAGGCTTGGCTTTGTTGCCTTGTTGTGCCTGTTGTGCTGCTGTTTCCTTTTGGGCCTAGTCATTCATTAGTGACTGGGCCACGTAAAGTGGCAAAATGCTAATTATGTTTATTGAGCAGCGCGCGATGGTAAATAATTCAAAAGAAACGTTAAAAAAATACGGTGAAAAATATACAGACATGTGCACAAAAAGGAAATTTGACAACATTGGGTATTTGTTACCTTAAGAATTTCGTATATCAATCAAGAAAATGTTCTATATGCCGGGGAAATTTTAAAAAATAAATAACCAAATAGGTTATAATATGGTAAACATATTTTAAATATTGTAAAAGAGTTCTATTAATAAATAATTGAATTTTAAGTAAAGCTAAAATAAAATAATTTTGGGTCCTGAAATTCTCCTGACTTTTTTATTTGCCTTAAACTTGAATCAATGACCAATTTGTGTATACATTTTTTTCTGTGTAAATATTTGTATGTTTATTTTGTAAAATTTTTTTGTTTTTTTTGTGTTTGGGTATGATTCCTCGCAATTCCCTTCACAAAGGACACGGGACTGAACACACCTAAAGGAGACAACAGGGAAAACAACAACAAAACCAAATCGGCTTTGACCTTTAATGAGCAGGCAAATGCGGACGCAGACGCGAACGCGGACATGGACGCGTGCGGCTGGCCGCATAAAAGTTTTGCATTTGATTTGCGCCAAGGTCGTTTTATAAATAAGCCCCGACCGCAGACCACCACCACCCATCTTGCCACCTACCGGCAGACATCCTGTCGATCAGAGCACGTCAGTGTGGCTTGGTTCGGCAGCCAGGTAGAAAGCCGAGCAGCCTTGAGCACACCCAGCAGCGGCAGTTGGACCTGCACCTGCACCCCCACACCTTATCCCAATACCATTCCCCAAACCATCCAATCCCAACAACCACACAACCACTTTCAACCTCGGATATCCTTGGGTGTGGCCAGTGGCGTGCCTGGAAGTGCTAAATGTGAGCCCAAACAGGGGAGCTGAATACACTGGTCAATGAATTGTCAAACCTGGAAGGGAAATCAAATAATTAAAAGGTTTCAAATCGGAATAGGAACTTAGAAAGTGTTGGAATTTATTTTCTAAATAATTAATAACAAGAAATATAAAAAATAAGTAAATAAAAAGGTTATAATATCATATTTTGATTTATAGAAATCTCCTAAGATTAAAGTCTACTTTTATTTTTTTGTGTAGCCCCGTCAAATCCTTAGAAAGACCATAATTAAAAGCGACATTTGTTTTTGGCTTTAGCGGCATTAGAAGGCTGTTGCGATTAACAAACTTAAATGGGCCGTTTTTTATATACATATATACGCACCTTTATAAAAAAAAATCCAGCTGGCAGAGTATTCGATGTGTCTAATTAATGATTAGCCGCGTCTTAATTAGAATGCCAGCGATTGCGGCTGACAACTGAGCGATGCTGGCTGTTGGCTGATGAGTTGGCAAGTCGAGCTTGAAATTGCCTGCGGGCTGTTGAGAATGAGGGCGAGATTAATTTAACCAGCACAGGCAATTTCACTTTGCAAATTGCATTTTACTTCAAGAGCGTGGCGGCCACGTGGCGGATGAGTTATGTGGCCGACTAATTGCAGGCCTCCGCAGTTGAGTTTATAGAGAGAGTGACGCGTGAACTGTAATTACCGAGCTTTCTCAGGTGGTTTCACTTGCAATTCACCTGGGCACTTGAATGAACATTCGACTTTTGTTATCTGCCACTCCCCCGCTCTCCATCTGATGATGAGTTGCTGCTGCACCTGCCCGAAAATGACCTCAGCCAAAAGTTTGATGCCCTTTTAGGAAGGTATATTTAGATATTGGGACAAAAGAGCCGTCTGGTAATAATATTTTATGACCTAACTTATGACAAGATGAGTTTAAAAACCCATATCTAGAAATAAACTAATAAAAATGTAAGTACATTACTTAGTAATTATTTTTTAAACCTGTTAAGGCTGAAGTAAATATTAAAATCAACTGAAAAATCATCTAATTGACCACAAAAATATTCTGTATTAATTTATTAAATAAAAAAAGGAAAACTATTACCTCAAATTTAATTTTAAATATTTTCTGAACCATTTTAAATACCATTGCACTTTTCAGGGTATTCAGCGCTGCGCTTTAATCAGGTTTTCGTTTTTTTTTTCTTTCCAACGTTAGGTTTGCGTGCTGCAACCAATTTTCATGTTAGCCAGACAAACAATAACAGCAAGAATTGATTATAGCCTTCTCATAATTTATGCTTATTAAGCCCCTTTATGCCAATCAAAGCCTCGCCTCTTTCCCGCCGGCCATCTGATGTTGTTTTCGTTTTATAATTTTAATTAACTTTTATGTGTGATTCGTTTTGGCAAAATTTAAAGAGAAAAAGGAAAATGGAAAATTGGAAAATTGGGAAAACCATCAGGCAAAAGGCAAATGACCTGCGTGGAAACTGTGTGGCCAAAGTTGCGGTTTGGCTTTTAGTCCTGTCGCCATCGCCATCTCTCTAATTAAGTGACAGCCTGCGGCGAAGTCCTTCAACGGCTTATCGATAAATTATTAATTCAATGACAGCAGCCTGCACTTGGCAGGATATGCCCAAATGGAGGCAAATTGAGAAATTGAAATGCAATTAAATGCACATTCAGAGCCGGTCATACGCACTGTTGCCCCCGCAGAGGAAACCGAAGTTGATGTAACATTTAAATGGAAATGAATCCGACTGCATGGCATGGCATGGCTTGGCTTGGCTTGGCTTGACTTGGCTTACAACGACACTGCAAAGGCATAAAGTCAGTCGTGCATGATTTCATTCAGCCAGTCGAGCATCCATTTACACAGCCAGATTGCTATTGACATCTGTCCGAGTGTGGCTAAGTAAATGGCTTAAAGCGGCCAGGCAGCAGGCAGACTGGAGGAGGCCAAAACCGAAAGTGTTGCCATGGAACGTGTCAATGAGTTGCTGCTAAGCCCTGTCTCTTTCTCTCAGTCTCAGTCTCAGTCTTAGCCCTTTTGTTATTATTACTTTGGCAGCACACTCGACATGTTGCAGGCTCATCATCAGCATCGCATGCAAACAGAAACAGCAGCAGAAACAGAGGCAGACAAAAAGCATCCTGATAAGAGCCGTGTGCCTCGAAAGGAAAACACAAACAAATAAACAAACAAACAAAAACACTGGCTAACACACACATGCACACAAGCCAGAAGCAAACAGCAAAACGGCAAAAGAGGACAGCCGAGCAGAGCACGGAGCTCACCGAACGGATTATTTGTTTTCGCCAGCTTTTGTTTGCCTGCTGGAACAGCCTTCTCGCCTGTATTCATTGCACTAGCTATTTTTACCCGCAGATGGGGTAATAACACTCACTCAAGAAATGAATTTATATTTCTAAAATTTTTTAAGAAAACATACAAATATGTAAATAAATTTTATAAGAATTGGGTCCTAAATAATTTACAAGAATTTCAATTAAAAAGTTTTTAATATCGAGATCAAAAAAGCTTGGAATACATAAAAGATTATTAAGGTATTATGAGTTACATCATTCCTCTCGTATAAAAAATAATACACTTCTTTCCTACTAAATATTATAATTTTAACAAAATATATTTTTAATTTATTATAATTTTGTTGAATGAAATTTTTACATTACATTTTATTATTTATTTTATTTACAGATATTTGTATAAATAAAAACATACCAATAAAAATAATAATAAACAAAGCGTCGAACTTTATATATGGCACCATCTGCGCATAATATATATCTTTTATGATGTTCTGTTCGAATATATTTGCAATCAGGTCGAAGTATATCTCTGCCTGCCTGTGAAGCCATTGAAATAGGATCTCTGCCCTAAGCAGAGAGTATGAAGTCAAGCGATATTAACTTATTTCAAGCGAAAAGGCTGTAATAAATATCTAGCTGCCCACAGCTGGCCTAGTTTGTGGCAATAAATCCTCCGACTGGCCATGTAAATTAACCGCCATCGAAACTTATGAAATGTGCGGCATTATTCCCATCATCATCATCATCAGCAGCAGCAGCAGCAGCAGCATTATTATCATCGTCATGGCCATCGTTGGCAAATGTCAGGCTGAAATTAGTTGGCCAGTGCTCTTCGCCTCATCAAAAAAGGATGGACCCAATGATGATGATGATGAGGCGTTGGAGTGGAGTGGCCGGTGGCCACCGAAACATATCCAATATGAGCATGTTGACCGGCCAAAAAGAGCAGCGCAACAGCAGGAGCCGTGCAACAAAAACACCGAGACCCAAACAAACAAAAAATGTCCAACACTTTCATGCTGTGAGTGTGAGTGTGGGAGTGTGCGTGTGTGCGTGTGTGCTCTAGCAGGACCCCCGATGGTCAGGACATTGTGATACCAGAGGGAGGCTTGGGGGCCGGAGGTCGAGTGATAATCACAGCCAGGGTCGGTAGCTGCGCACATGTTGACGCCATTTCTGTGTCACCCTGACAATGTTATTAAAAATCCATTCAAAGTCCCCACACGTCAACGTGGGAGTTGGTACAAAAAAAGAAAAACAGAAGAGGGTCAGAAAATGCAGGGAAAATGTGGGAGAATCTTCAATAGCACGCGTGTGAAATGATTTGCTTTTTGGTTTTGCCTAGCTAATAATTAGGGAAATATTGAAAATATCAATCACTGTCATCTATTCACCATGACATATTTTGTAAAGCAAATACATATTTGGCTTACAAAGCGAAGAAAATCATGATTCAAATGACCCGTTCTAAGCCAACTTAACTATTTAAATACAAAATTAATACTTTATAAAGCTTAAAACCTTCGGACTTTGTGAATTTGCTAACTTTAGCCTCTTTTAGTAATTTAATAAACCGAAAGTTTCCAAGTATATTTATCCTGCGAATAAGCTCCCTAAAACCACTTACAAATTATAATTTCCCCACTCCATTGAGCGTCGAATTTCAGTCAGTTTATTTTCGGGACCAGGGCTCTGGGCTCATCAAATAAGTCAGCAGGCAGGCAGACTACGATTATAGAATGTTGATTGTGATGGGAAATGTGTTCAGTTCATTTCGATAATGGGCAATAATTAGACAGGCATTAGCATAATATCGATTCTGGGCCACCAGATGATGAAGTGACTGGGGTGAAAGGAAATGAAAACATTGCCAGATGGCTTTTAATTTCCTGCCGCCGGAATGCGGCCAATAAAACCAAAACTAAAGCCGACTTATTTTTGTGTCAATAGGCGGCAAGTAAGTCCGCCCAGAAAAAAAAATAAGAAAAATAAACTACAAGCCCCAAAGGGTGTTGAAATAAACACAAGCCAGCGCCGAGATCCTTTTTGGCCAGCAGGATTTGCTGCGGCCGGGAGGCGATGAACTGATTAAATTGTTGACGGAACCGTTCCATGGGATACCCCGCAGGAAACTAATTCCGCCGGCCAACTGAGCAACTTTCCCCCTGGAGCTGCCATTGAACTTTATCGATAAGCATCGTCGGGGTGGTAAAGAGGGAATATGAGCAGGAGCCACGAAGAAAAGCAAGAAAATCGAGGAAAAGGCAAGTGCTAGGGGAGTTCCTTGGCTGGGCTAAAGGGAAATACATTTTTATGGACAATTTGGTTTTTATGTCAATTTACTGCTGTTTCCCCACTGAAAACACAAGAAAATTCATGGAGTTACCAGACCCAATATCAATTCCATACACCCCAAACCCTAATACACTTAGAGGAAATTATTTAGAATAGCTCCAAGAAGGTAGGACTACAATTTTCAGCAGAATTATTTTTTATTATAATTTTTAATGCAACTTAATTTGTATGTCCCCTAAAAAATTATCTAAAGCAAAGATAATAACAAAATAATATTACTTATACAAAATAAAGCATCTTTATGTAACACAGTAATATTTATAATACTAAATATTATAATTATGATAGGAAATTTATATAAAATTAAAAACCACATTTTCCAGAAGCAAAAAGCTAAAAATAAAAACTTTCCTCTTATAAAAACGCTGAAATGTATCTTACAAAGTAATTACTTTGCCAAGTCCTGTATTATAAGTGTGTAAAGAATAAATAAATAAGTTAATGGGGTACTTACTTAAGTAACTAAACTATAGAAAAAATATGCAATATTATTTATCAATTTTTTGTTCGATTTCTTAACCATTTTTTTCTGAGTATATATACGCGTTTTGCCCCGAGCTAAGTCGTGCGCACATTAAAATGGGCGTTGAGGGGCGCATCCTGCCGCCGTTCGTCTGATTGGTTGTATTTGCAGCATTTGACTTCATCTTCGGTCGGGGGGATATTATGGCCGCCACTGCGACACGATGTGATAATTGCCAACAGCAGTAGGAACCACTAGCAGTGTCAGTGCCAGAACCAGAACCACCAACCTCATCGAAATCGCCTCTCGCCTTTAGCTCTTTTCCGTTGGGGGAACGACATCTGCCTTTAAGATTTCAGCGAGGTTTAAGTCGGACACGGTGCCAGGCAGCTGTCGACTCTGTACGGGATTAGCCATTGAGCTGCTCATAAACCAGCGACTAAACATCCGCGAAAGCCCTTCTATGGATACAACTTAAATTGAAAATGTTTATTGGCGAATTTGTAACACAAGTTGTAATAGAAAGAGAGATAGAACAAGCGTTAAATGCATTCATAAAATTTGTCATCTTGTAGGAGAATAAAGAGAAAAGACTGTAAACTCTAACAATCATTTATGGCCGTAAGTTCATGTCGGATTTAAGTTAAAAATTACTATTGAAGGAAGATCTGTAAATAGCTGATTATAAAATAAATATTATTAAAGGAAATACGTAAGAAAAATAGGAAAAATTGGAAAAGAAATGTGAGTTTCAGAAATATTTTAAACAATCCTTAAACTAATTTCCTTGACTTAGGAATGTATATTCAAAGTTAACATAATAATTGAATTTTATAAGGAGGAAATAAATTTTAATTTTAATTTAAATTAAATATTACATTTCACTTAATCACGAATATAATTCGATTGTGCATGACCATAAAATTTAATGATTCACTTTGACAAATATACCCCAAAGATCGCACCATGATTCCTGGGTATTAAAAACTTTTGCTTCTTTATTTAGTGCAATTTCACCGGACAAGGCTTTTCAGATCCTGCACCGCTGCCCCCGGCGCCGTCGCTTAGTCCACTCCATTATCCCCTTTTCTTTCCGGCTCGCCTTTCTGCTGTGCACTCGGCTTGTTCCAGCATCTGTTTTTGATGCTGCACATAAAGCGGCGGAAGAACATTCAACATTTTTACTGTTTACATCTGTGTGGAGAGTTGCGGCGACTGCTTCTTCATCCTGCCACTTCCTCGAAGCCTCCCTTTCGCTCTTCGTTCGGTCTCTCTCTCTCTTTCTTTCTTTAGCCCGATGTCTGGTGGCCTCGCTTTGTGCGTTAGCTTTTTATTAAGGCAGCATTTATAATTCATTTTGCGCTAATTTCGACTATATTGTTGATGGCAATTGTTATCTGTACAGCCGTCTCTTTCCCCTCGCCACACTTGCTGTCTCGGGTGCCTCTGTTGGCGAGTGTGTTAGTGTGTGTGTTTGTTTGCTTTTGCAGCATGTGTGTCAGCCATTTCTCATTTTTATGTGTGGCCATGTTGTAAAACCAAATTAATGCGATGTAGTCTCCTCCGCAAACAGCAAAATCAACAACAAAAGCAACAACTGACAACAATGTTGCATGTTGCTCTATCTCACGCTTCATCACCCCTCTCCTTCTCCCTCTCTCTTTCTCTCCCTCTGCCTCTGTCTCTATCACCCTCTCTACAGTTTATATCTCGTTTGTCTAAGCTGAAATATGACTTCCTGGCAACACGTTTTTACATTTCCGTTTCCGCTGATTTAATGCCACAACTGAAATTATTACCATAAAAGTAAGCAATGCTGACAGAGCAGACGGCGAGATGTGACTAGAAAGAGCGAAGCCAGGTGGTTTCGAAAGGGACTAAATATATATAAATATATGTACATATCTTGTTTTATATGTATGTTTCTGACAATTACACGTTGCGGCTGGAAACGCTAAATAAATCCTTAACGATGCGCCGGGACTGAAATAGGGACTGCGGCTTAGATAGATTCTACCATTAGTCCACTAACAATATCTTTGTAAAATTAAAAACAATAAGTAACAACAAAAAACTGATTCTTAACAAATTTTATTACAAAATTAAAGATATAACGTTTAATTTCATATCAAAACTCTCGTAAAGTTTGATAAATCGAAAATTTAAATAGCATTATCGCAATTATCGAATAACTATCTGAAAATGTTTAATTGATTAAATTTTGTCATTATTTAGGTAATATACATTTATTACTCATCAAGTAAATATGCAAATCTCAATACTGTAAAAATATATCTAATACTGGATATGTCCTACCTCTTCCCTTATACAAATAAATTAAAAGCTTTCATTACATTTCGAAAATAATTATCAAGGACTACAAATTAATTTTTTTGCTCTTAAAAACGTTTACATTTTAGCAGGATCTTTTTTCCAAGTACGCGCTCAACACCCCCATCTCAGGCATCCTTTTGTTGGTTGTCATGTCGCCGGGGTCCGTGTTTCTGTTGTCTCTCTGTGGCATTTTCCCCATCTATTTGTACGTCTGCTGTTTACTGAAGCGTTTTTGTCACATAATTCGCTGCGGCGAAAAGGACGGCGAGGCCGTCGCAACAGCCATAAAATGTTGCCACAACACGTAACTTGGCGAATGCCGAGCACATTTTTCATAATTTGATACATCCATAATTACGTAATGCGTTGACAGCGTTTTTGGCAAAGCACAAAAAAAAAGCACGACGATGCTACGTTGAAAAACAATTTATGATGGTCCTTGCTCTTTAAGAAATTCCCTTGGAGATTTAATGGGCACACATTATATTCCTTATATTAATATATATTTTGTATTATTATTATTTTTTTCACTTTGCTCGGGCATTTATTGTTCCCTTCAGACTGGACTGTTTTGACAGCTGTTCTGTTGGCCAAGAAGGTTTTTTAATTAAAAAACCATTTTCACTATTTACGAAAAACGTTTTGCCTTCGTTTCTTTGCATAAGTTATGCATTGGGGGGAGGGAAAAATATTTGTGCGGCAGAATAAATATTGCATTGCAATCCAAAAGTCATTGGAATGCGCGAACACAGCTACATATTTTTGCCAAATTGCTGAAATTCCATCATAAATTAAAGCTAAAAGCAAGGTTCTTTAATTGAGTGCAAATTAAATTTAATTTTAAAAAATGCATTTGTAAATAAGTTCAGAAACATGAGCCAATAAAAAACATAAAGAATTACAAATAAAGCAAATTCCTTTTAACGTTTCAATATTGCTGTCAACTCCAAAGAACTAAAAGCAATTTTTTTTAATTGAGTACCAATTCAATTAATGGTTTTAAAATTCTTTTAATTAATAACAAAATAATTTCAGAAGCTGACAAATAAATAACACAAACAATTAAAAATAATACAGATTCCTTTATCGTATCAAAACGGGGAAATAATGTCAATACCCGAAAAAAGCATGTTCACTAAGTGGATGGGTTATCCAATGGCCGGGAGCACCTTTACCGCCGGAAATATGTCCGCAGAAAGAGAAAAGAGAAAACATTTCCCACGAAAATCACTGATAGCTTGGCGTGGCTAAAATTGAAAAGCCAAACACACACACAAAAAAAGGTCGAGCTGGAAAAGTGAACACCCACAAAAAAATGCAACAAAGTAGAACAGCGCGAAAAACATGAAAAAGAACTTACACAAGGGAATGGCGGGAATGGCAATGGAAATGTGAATGGGTAGAATAACCCCCAGCCATAAATTGCAAATTAAATATTTATAAACGGATTTAGCCAAGGAAAATCCTTTAGCGGATTTGCATTAATCCGAGGGGGCAATTACTGCCACTCGACAGCTGTTAATTATAAATAATGCAGTTACAGCGGTAATTAAGGCAATTGGATTTTCAATTATCGGACAATAACTAAATATTGGCCATGTCAAAACCAACAACGAGTGGTCATAACACGCCACTAGAAAAGCTTTACCAGGATTTCCTGCAAATCCTGCGGATGAGCAGGAGAAGAGAGAAACAGGCGATGAAGGCACATTTGTCATGACGGCGGCAATTAACATCCTTCAGCAGCTGCTACCAAGGATTCAGAGAAATGAATGAGTTATGTCTGCCACAGCGGCAGCAGATTGAGTTGCACTTAATTAACAAAGGCAAAACTTTCCGACCCAAGATGACCTAATGTCTCCTCAGAGATAGAGGGAAAGAGGAGGCTGCTGGGTCCAGGAGACAACAGTTAGTTGGCTAATGAAGTTGACAATTAAAGCAAAAGTTTTCAACGTTGAGAAGCCAGCTAGGGCAGGTCTTTTTTTGTACCAAATTCATAAGCCAGAAAATGCTTATCTTAAGACACTCTGAAAAATTTTTAAATTATAGAAGAATTATGTATGACCTTATTTAAAAGATGAAATTATACTTAAAAAGGATTAAATAGATATTATAAAATGAGTTATTATTGAAGATTTTTAAGTATACCCAATTATTAATATTTAATCCTAATTTATTCCTAAGTGTATCCTTCTTTATTTCCACCAAGGCAAGAGCCACGGTTCCTTGAGTCTGGGAATTGCCTCAGCTGGGCAAGATGGAGAGATGCGCTCGCCTCGCTGCCTAATTCAGCCACGTAGCTGGGCATTCATAAATCTGTTGCATAAACTTTGGCGAGTGGCAGAACAGAGGGGGAGGAGAGAGCAGGGAATGAAATCATAGCCAGGCACATTAACATGACCCCATGAAAGATGCATGAGCCGCACAACAATGAAGCAGCCAGGAGGCAGGAGGCAGGAGGCAGGAGCCCCAGCAACCAAAGGAGGCTCATCCTTCCCCTTTTCGCAGTGTGCCAAGAGCTGTGGCAGGAAAGTCCCCGTGCTCGTTTCAGCCGCCCCGGCACGTCAGATACTTTATGCGATTATAATAAACTAAACTCTATAAAGTTGTCATATTCAATTCCCGACCCATGCAACGGCATAAATTAGGCTTAGTGAAGTGGGCGGTAGTGGCAGCTGCCTCAAAGCTGCAGTTGCGTGCCAAAGCAAACATACATTCACATCGATTGATCGATCGGTGGCAGCACAGTGGCACATGAAAATGTCAGCACAATTAAGCCCACTGAATCAATTTACGCCTCAGCTGTTTGCCACTGGAAAGTGTCCGCCATTTTGGGGGGTTTGAGTGGCTTGGGGAAATGGTTTTCCCCCGGCGGGGGATAACTCGTAGCTACACGCAAAATTTTGTATTGCGCATAAGCCTTTAAGACCTGTTAATTGAGTGCTTATCGATTAACAAAGCCCCTGACTTAATTACACAAAGCCACAAAGGGAAATATAAACCAGAAATTACAGCCTAAAGGCTGTCCAAAGCCTACTATTATAGTGAGTTTAATTAAGTGTGGTTGTCCTATTATTTAAGTAACAAAATCAAAGCTTTGGCTAAGCTATTATTTCTGTAAATAGCTCTGCTAGACTTACTTTGTTTGGTTTAGTAGAAAGTAACAGAAATGAAAAAGTCTTTTACATGTTTTATATTTCTTTAATAATTTGTAATTAGCAAAAAAAATATTTAACTTAAATCCGACTTTATCTTTCACCAAGCTGTCATCTACAACGAAATTCACCCACCTAAGTGGTGTTTCTCTAGCTTTTATAATTGTCCCACCACACAATATACATCCTTCGGGTCCAGAAAGGAAAGGGAAACGCTGGCACAAGCACTGCTTATAAGGACATAAAATATGAGCACGTCTCGGCTGGGCTGCCGCCTACCCAGCAGGACATCGGCAGCAGCAGCAGCAGCAGCAGCCTCAGCATAATTAAAGCCGCTGACAAGCCATGAAAGAGCGGTCCCAGGACAGTGGGGTTACCTCTGGCCCCTAAATTCAGTGCTGCATGATAAATGGCATTAATAAATTCGACACGGTAATTTTGTATTCCGAAAACGCCTCATAAAAGTCAAATTTCAACTGGGCATGCCGCTGCTCCCGGTGCTTCTGATACTGCACATTGCGCATACGCAGCGTTGGTCGACAGGTAAAACATTCAATTAGTGCGAATGCCAGGACAGGAAGGCCAGGAACCACCAGGTAGTGGTAACAGCAACAACGCCAGCGGCAGCAGCAGGAGCCAACAGCATCATCAAAAACGCATCAAGCTCATTAGGGGAATGGAAAAAGGAAGGAGCCACAAATGCGGGAGAGGGTGTGCACTCTAAGAAAGTTTGAGGAAAATTTAGTAATACTCATAGAGATTTTCAAATAAATTGTATTTTATGTAACAATTTTAGAACTATAGAATATTGTTTCAATATATTTGTTTAAATTGCAATTCATTTTATGTAAATTTTCTGTGTTTTAAAAGCCAATTGCTAGATTTTTCATTAAAGAACCGAGTTTTTCTTTTAATTTCTAATCTTAAGTTTTTCAAGTGTATTCAAAATCTTAACAAAATTATTCTGTAATGAATAAACTGCTTTTCAAGTGTACCAGGCACGACCAAAGCGAAGGCATTTGCTCTGTCATTTTATGGTTTGCTGCGACACGGAAGTAGCTGCGTCCTTTTACCACCCCTGCTGCTGCCACAGTTGCCACTGCCACTGCCTTTTGTTTACATTCCGTTTCGCTTTTCGCCTGAAATGAGCTCGAAATGACAAGGCAAGGCAGGAGGCAGGCAGCAGGCAGCAGGCGGCAGGCAGGGCACAAGGACGAAAAATGCGACAAACTGTGCCAAGCAATTTTCAGCTCGAATCGTTTGTGCCCATAGTTTTTAACGTGCTCTGCCCTGCTGTGGTTGTGGTGTGTGTGTGTGTGTGTAAGTGTGTACGCGTGGGGCAATTTGCTGCAAGTGTCGCACAAACGCATTTTGCAGTTGTTGCATTAAGCCAGAAGGCGGCAACAGCGATTACGGTATTATCATTGTCATAATCATAAAAACATATTGCAATGGCAGGACCCAGGGGAGGGGAGAGAGCAGGAAAAACGGAAAACGGAAAAACGGAAGGAAGCACAAATTAAGAAGGATGCTGGTTTTTTACTCGAGGCGCACAGTAAGCGCTCTTTATTAGTTGGTACTGAATTGAAAGGACTTTTGGCTTAATTGCTTATGTTTTCTTGGTTTAAATTTCATTTGTCTGAAATAATCTGTAGAAATGTATAGGTTTTCTTGAAAAGATTTTAAATTATAGTAATTTTGGGCTTCTTAATCAAGGTAATCAAGCCTGCCTTTCAATTAAATCATTTAATTAGTTATCTTTAATTTTAAACTTCTTGAAAAACAAGCTATTCCCAGCTTCCTATTAGTAAATATAATAAAATAAATACAAACCGCTAAGCCCTTTTCAGCGCTTTTCACTCACCTGAAAAGCAGTTTAGCCAACAAAACAAACACTGTTTACCATACTTAATCGATCTGTTGAAAATCCATCTGTTCTAAGCCGCAGATTTTACGCTCTAGCACCTTCCTGCAGACATTGCCGGCAGTGTTTTTGAGCATTTTCAGCACTTCTGGATGCTCGCGCAGCAAGTGTCGCTTACCATTTTGTTGTTGCGCCCAAGGGGGATTTTTTTATGCCTTTGCTATCTGGCTGCCGGATATAAAAGCAACAACAGATTGCACAGCAATAAACGAGGCTGTCGACATGCATGAATATATGCCAGAGCTTACAGTATGTTTTTCAGTGTGTATGTATTTCACATGCCACAAAAGACAACGCTAAGTGGCCTGGGGCGCAATTTTTGCCATTGGCGCTCGTTAAATTTGCATGTGCATTCCCTCGTGTGTGTGTGTGTGTGTGTGTGTATGTCGTGTGTTTTTTGTCGGTGTGCAAAAAGTAAACGCGCAACAGTCTCCGGGAACGATTTGCGGTCTCTGGCTGTCTTGAAAAAGCGCTTTTCAGTACTCGCTGCGGCAAGGAAGCGAGCCAACCTTCATTTGGCATGCAGCAAGCGTGTCAAGGACAAGTCTGATGCAGCCACCGATTCAGCAAGACAAGCCACCCCACCAATGGAATACTGTCCCACCTTTCACACAAGCCACTTCCTACCCACACACGTTGAAAAATAAATAAATAAGTTATTATTATTATATTATATTTTATTCCTTTTATTATTTCCTTTTTTATTATGTATTTTATTTTATATCTTTACTCTTTTAATATAATACATCTTTAAATATATATTTTATACTCCATTATTTTTACACATTCAATATATCCCATTTCAAACCCATTAAATTTAAATTCTTCTAACTGTACTACCAACAGTTCTCGTCCTGATAAAGCAGCTGAAATTGAAATTGCCCATGTGAGCCAGACAATTGTCAAAGCATCGCGGCTCGAAATTATTCATCACGTTGCTCGTCGTCTCTAATATTTATTTAAAATTTTACTTTGATTAAAATGCGCGTGCCAAGTAGTTCCCAGGGAGTCAACACGAGCAGCCAGCCAGATGAAAAAGTGAAGAATGTTAATCCAGATTCTAGAACGTAGATGAATTAAACAGAAGCTCGAAATAGAAGTGGCTGTGGCAGTGGTAGAAGTAGAGTAAAGAGCCTGAACGTTTTGTAATTAAAACTTGCCGGGCGCACTTGCACAAGTTGATTATGCGGCACATAGCCTTCTATTCCCTGGCCATTTTCCACCGGCTTTTTCCCCAGATTTCGCCCCCATCTCTTGGCCAACGTGGCCAGAGAATGCTGTCAAAATCATAATCTGCGGCCGGGGCTTGGGCACAAAAGAATGCCATTGCCGTTGACAGTTTTTGACGCTCCAGAATGCCAAACCAGCATCATCATCATCATCATCGTCATCAACATCATCGTCGTCCATACCTTTTGGCATGAAACGATGGAATTGCTGACGGGGATTATGGATGCAGCCTTCAAAGGATATTAGCGCATGATTGGAAGCCGCGCTAACCGAAAACTGCAGGGTCTTTGTGCAGGCAATTAACGCGAGCTCACGGGTCCTGTCCAGCAAGGATGCCCCTATGGTGATCTTAACAAAAAAATAGGGGGAAAAAAAATTGAGCAAGAGTCACCACACCGCACCGCGGTTCAAGGGCCAATCAAATTTTGGGACTTCCATTATTTTTCCTGATGAATCTGGTGGCCCTTTTGTTGGCTTGATTAAATTACTTTTCATTATTTGCCAAATAAGAGCCATCAAAAAGAAAAAAAAGGGATAGGATAGGAAGCGGCGTAAAGGGAAGCATCAGTGGCAAGGACAACGGCTGGCTTACACATTTAATAAGTTTATTAAAAGGCAAAAAAGCAAGAATGGCAAAAGGCAAAAGCGGGTTATTATGGCAACAAGCGCGCGTTCACTTCCTGATGGAAAGGGGAAAATCTTATCTAACAAGAACCCCAGATCTCAATCCCTTTTTTATTGCCTTCCTGAAACACCTGGCCGTGGGGTGTGGGCTAAAGTTGCGCGACATAATTGCTGATTTAAGGTGGCGCCTTGCCTTTCCCCAACTCCCCTCCTTGGGTTCCTTTTTGCCATTCAGGCAAACACATTGCTTACATATTTCACTTTCCGAGCGCACGCCAAGAATGCCAACAACTTTGAGTTGTGCAAACAAAGCCAACGGCTTCGCTGGAAACCCAGTAGCTCCTTTAGCACCCTCCCCCAGCGAGTCCTTTGAGGATATATCCTGCCATTCAGGCCTTGTGTCATTCGTGTGGCAACCTCGATTCTGTTTTAAGCCCAGGCCAATGTCCGTTGCAGGGAGATGTGAGATATGAAGACACAGAATGCAACAGACCACGGTGCGGGCTTAAAAAAAAACAGTGAGAAATTATTTTTACATTATTTTACATTTTAAAACTAACAAAAGAAAAAAAGTACATGTTTTAATCATAAATTTCCACAATAATAAATTAAAAATTATCAAACACTTCTATTATTTTTTAAGAAACCAAAAAACCATGTATTTTTCATTGCGTAACCCTTTTTTTTCCTTCAGTGTAGTCATGCTTAAAGTTTCCATGGAAGCCGGAAACTGCGAGGAATTCCTCACCTCCTCCAAGCCGCCAGATCAACGCTTTGATCTCACAGCTTTCTGCAGCCTTCTGTTTTTGTTGTGCGGTCAACTGGGGGAGTCTGGTACCTCTAGGAAAAGCAGAGAAGAGAGAGAGCGGGAAATAGGAGCAGGAAAAGCAGCGTCCAACTCGGTGGTCAACTAGACAAAGGCTTAAGGTCCTTAAGCGGGATTATTACTTCACGTGTTGTGTGGCGAGAATGTCGCTTCTGTGCCACTGGGAGTTGGTAAAAGGTTCTTACGACATAGTTATGGCATAGTTAGGAAAACCGAGCCAGTCCAGCCGTGGGGTTATTGTTTACCTACTGGGACCTAAGCGAAAGCTTATTTAATAAAAGGGGAATAGCGCCTTGATAGCAATTCAATTGTTTTGTAAGTGGTTCAGAAAGTCTTGTTATTTCCTAAATATTTCTACTAAATATGGCTTAGCACTCAATTTGTATTATTAACAAGTGGTTTCCTGGTAAATCGCTCTAAAAATAATCCCCCAAAAGCCACCTTTGACTACCTGCTAATTGTAATGCCTTTTTGGCAACCTCTGTGGGTCTCAGACACAACCCATTTCAAGATTTAAGCACTTTCTGGCGAGAACTTCACGCAATCAAAGCGCTTAACCCGCACACTCTCTTACAGGGGCTGGGGCCTCAATTAGCATAGAAATTGGGACTGGGCTTTGATTTGGGTTTGGTCCCGTTTCGGGCTGCCCTCGATGACAAAAACCGGCGGCGACAGATCCTGACAGCTGTCAGCCTGGGATTGTCGCATGTGCTGACGGATTAAGGAGGCAACCTTTCTTGCAAACTAACGCGGTTACGGGTATACATCTTGGTTGTGGCAATGTTTTGGGAATTAAATGAAAACAAATTGTCTCTACTAATTCAATTTCCACTCAATCAAAGTGCCAGCGGACGTGCTGTCAGGACACAAGGATACAACACTTTCAAGTGACAGCCTGCAGCCTGCAGCCTGCAGCGTGCTGCGTGCAACCTGCAACGCTGAATAACTTGATTGTCTCTTGTGGAATTTGCCTGCCAAGAAGGCGCTCCACAAGTTTGTCCTATCGATTTGTTCGAAATTATATTTGAAAAGTTAAAAACTCAATTTCACCCCGTCGCTTTATACTTTATACATATATACCTTTTCGTCCCCAGCTTCGCGTCTTAAAAATAGCAAACAAGGGGGAGAAGGCAAAGCAGAACTTTGGCGGATTCCTCAAGCCAAATGCAACAGTCAAGAAGTTGGCTAGCCTCTGGCCCCTCCAGTGACCTCGCCGGAAGGAAGTTTGCCCTGCCTGTGAATACAAGTATTTAGTTTTAAATAACATCAAGAGGGACCCAAAAGCACTAAGCGATTGAAATACCAAACACCCTACACCATTTGAGACGTTCTTGTATATTAATTTCTTAGATTGTACGTTTTTAATTAACATAATGAAGCTCACAGTTTTATTTTATATATATCTGCCAGTTTGTAGTTTAAAGTGTCTAAAGTTTCACCTCGCCAACTGTCCATCCCAATATAATAACCCAAGGTATTGAAAAACTCAAGAAAATCACTGAAAGAGCCAAGAGATAAAAAAGGACATAGAGAAGGCGACGCCGGGCCGAAGGCCACTCGAAGCTCAAGTGGCAGAGCCATAAGCAAATCATGGCATAACATAATGAGGCAACATAACAGAGTAGTAGAACAGAACAAAGGAGGCACTGGGGGGCAGGAGGTGGCGGAAAGGTTGCCAGGAAGCAACTGCCACAAGTAAATTGCATCGCCAGTCGCCGGTTGCCAGTTAACGGTTGCAAAATTAGTTTAAACTTGGCGGAAGCCAAGACGGTCACCAGGAAGACACTGGAAAATAAGGCCTTAATATTAATAAATAATTAAACAATTCAACAAATTTAAATTAAAAATGTTATGAAACATATTTAAACTTTTACTTTGTAGATAAAATATTTAAACTATTCCCATTTATATTTAATTTAATTTAAAGATATTTTCTCTAAGTGAAAGCCAAGACTAAGAGCCGCTTTTGTTGCCTCTTGCAGACGCTGCACCTGACCGGAGACAAGTCCTGCCATTCCGAGGAGGCAATGTAAGCATTCCGGGACAAACGTCGACGACAGCAGCACATTAAGGAGGAACAACTTGAAATTACCATTAAGACCGCAGAGGAGCGGGGGAGTGGAGAGGAGAGGAGCGGAGCGGAGAGCGGGAAGCGGGAACAGGACCAGGAGTGGCGTGCTGTGGAGAGGAGAGGATAAACGAGAAGAGCTGTAGGGAATGCGGTCGCTCAACAAGTCAACGGGCCTCCAGGGCGGCGAGGAAGAAGCTGGCCTCAATGGAAACTCCAGCGACTCCATTTATACCATCAAGAACCAGTGGATAACCGACTGGTAAGTTGGGTTTATATAATAAAATATATCTTCTTAATTAAGAAAGACAACTTAGGGTTTTATATTAAGTAAATTCTTTAGAGGAACTTAAGTGATTGGCAACCTAAAGCCCATTGTTTTCTGTTCAACTAGGCGTATACGTAATATTTCTTAAGGGTACAAGACGACTATGTAATTTTTCTTAGGGGAAAACATAAAAGAAATTTTTTTTTTAATTTATTTTATTCCTTAAGGTAAAGTTCCTTCATTTTCTACACTTTCAGGAGTCTCCGTAAGGAACGCGAGAAGCTATGCAGTATCCTGTTCAAGCGAGTCCTGACCCATGCCGAATGCAAGCGCCTCCTGGAGGCAGCCAAGATTTATGGCGAGAGCAGTGACTTTAGCTCCTGGTCGGTGAACGATCAACTGCAATGGTACCGCAACTTTGATGCGAATCACACCAATGTGCTGCCGGGTCTCAGAGATAACTCCTCTGCTGGCGGCAGTTCCACCCTGGCGGAATCGAATGGCGACTCGGAAATCCTTGGTCCAGTTCTGCCACCCTTTGCCCTATGGCAAACGATCCTCATTGCCATTTGTCTGGCTATCTGCATTATCCTGACGGTGGGGGGCAATATTCTGGTATTACTGGCCTTCATTGTGGACAGGAACATCCGGCAACCAAGTAACTACTTTATTGCTTCGCTAGCAGCCACGGATATGCTGATAGGTGAGCTAGCTCTTGGTCTCTATAAAATTGTGATATTTTTCCAAGATAATTTTAAGTTTTATATAAATAAAATAAGTATATGACATACGGTTCCTTTTATATTCTTTTCAGGAACCGTTTCGATGCCCTTCTACACGATATACGTTCTGAAGGGCTACTGGGACCTGGGTCCCATGCTGTGCGATCTGTGGCTCTCCGTGGACTATACGGTCTGCCTGGTGTCCCAGTACACGGTGCTCCTAATCACCATCGATCGCTATTGCTCTGTGAAGATTGCTGCTAAATATCGAAGCTGGAGAACGCGAACACGGGTGATCTATATGGTGACAATCACGTGGATCATACCCGCCCTGCTCTTCTTCATTTCGATCTTTGGTTGGGAGCACTTTACCGGCAAACGCGACCTTCTGCCGGGTCAGTGTGCTGTGCAGTTTCTCAAGGATCCAATCTTCAACACGGCTCTGATCATTGGTTACTACTGGACGACTCTAATTGTGCTCTTTGTGCTCTACGCCGGAATATATAAGACGGCCTACGACATGCAGAAGCGCAGTGAGGCGAAGCAGCGCAAGATGCAGTCCATGGTGGCCCTCAGTGCGGGAGCCATGTCAGGGATGGCGGGACATGCTGCCGGCATAGGAGTGATCGAAGAGAAGATACTGAAGACCAAGGTGGAGCTGGCAGGAGATCAAACCGATTTGGATAGTGCCTGTACCACGGTAATCAAGCGGCTGAGTGGTTCTGGCCAGGCCAATCCCCTGGCCGCGGCCACGGAAGAAGTGGAGAAGATGACCCCGGAACAGCGGCGAGCCTCGGCGGCAAAGATCCAGGAAGAGGCCAAGAAGCGAGAGGCTGCCGTTGAGGCGGAGAAGAGTGAGCGTTCCAGCAGTCCCGCTTTTGATTCCGACGAGGAGTCCTCGGTCAACCAGGCCCAGCAGCTGATCACCCAGCAGAAGTTGAACAACATGCGGAAGCGCTCCTCCATTGGCCTGGTGTTCGGAGCCCAGGCGGCCCTGCTGGCCACCCGAAGCAAAGGTAACTTGCAGAAGAGCACCACCAACTCCAAGTCCATCGAGGCCATGCACCAGTACCACCAACACCACCAAAATCAGCACCAACAGGGTGCCGGTTTGCAGCGGGCCCAGAGCAAGGAAGAGGTGCGCTCCGTGCACCACCAGAAACAGCACCATTACCACCAGAACCAGCACGCGGCAAACCAACCGCTGGACCGGCCCAAGCGCACCTCCTGCTCCACTTTGTCCCAAATAGCCGAGCATGATCGCCTGGTCGACCTGTCAGCCCCTGGCCCAGTTCCTCCAGTTTCCGGCTCCTGTGACCCCCTCTCCCCCGTCGATCTGGCGCCGATCGAAGTGCCCAGCGATGAGGTGCATCCGGGTTTGGTGCAGACCATCCTGCCGCCCCCCGACGCCTTCCAGTGTCCCACCCCGCTCTCCGAGGACTATTCGGATCGTCCCTTTGGCAACAGTTCGGGAAATAGTGAGTTGGCCTTAACCTACGACCTGATGACCAACTCGGAGCTACGCTACATGGACGAGAGTTCTGCCATGCTGGCCAGCGTGTCTGCGGCGGCAGGGAATGCCAGCATCTCGGCAAGCAGCAGTGTCCAAGGAAAGCCATCACCTGTCCTGCCTCCACCACCGCCCGCACGCAGAAATCCTCCGGCGAAACAAATTCCCGGCCAGATCCTCAGCCAAACCCCCAGCCAAAACCAGAGTCCCAGCCAGAGCATGAGCCTGAGCCTCAACCTGAATCCGAATCACAACCAGAGTCAAAATCAGAGCCAGAGTTTGGAGGAGGCGGTGGCCATTGAAAAACGTCTTCTCGTCTCGTACACAGGCATCGAGGACTTTGCCAAGGTGAGGCGTGAGAGCTGCATTGAGGCCATCTGTCTGCTGGATGTGCCCGGGAAGCTAGTGGTGGACTGTCCACATAGACGGGCCTCCAGTCCCATGGAGACGAGCAGCAAGGATGCCATTCTGTACTCCCCGATGCCGCCACCTCTGTCGCCCAAGGTGAAAACGCAGACGCCGACGCAGACGGGAACCCCGGCGACAGGTGCTCCCCAGCCGCCGCTGGAGCGGATCGAGGAGCGGGAGACTTCGGATAGCAATACCAATAAGATGCCATCCACCTCGGGAACCACCAGCAGTACGGGTGGCGGCTGCGGCGGCGGCATCAGCGTTGGTGATACCACCAAGCGAGAGCCCGAGGAGGAGGATGCACCCATGGAGGAGAAGGGCCTAGCCGCCAGTCGTAATTCCAGCAAGCGGGCATTTATCCATTCAATAGGCAAACACTTTAAGAGCAAGAAGGCCCTACCCTTGATCATTGGAGTGGGCGGAAGGCAGAAGTCCAAGTCGGAGAATCGTGCCCGCAAAGCGTTCCGCACGATCTCGTTTATTCTGGGCTGCTTTGTGGCCTGCTGGACGCCCTACCACGTCCTGGCCCTGGTCGAGGGCTTCTGCAGGAATCCACCCTGCACCAACGAGCACCTGTACATGTTCTCGTACTTCCTTTGCTACGCCAACAGCCCGATGAATCCCTTCTGCTACGCCCTGGCCAACCAGCAGTTCAAGAAGACCTTCACGCGAATCCTCAAGGGGGATCTGCACATGACCTAAGTTGTTTTTTAGAAGAGAGATCTAGGATGGTTGAGATAGGCCGGTGGCTGAACCTAAGGATCTTCTAAGGATTTACATTTAGCATTGCACTTTCCGCGTGCGAACCAGGCTCTTGTGAGCCCCGAGAGCCTGGCGCCTGTAATGATCCCAACCCAGAAAACCTTCCCATCTAGGCCCCTAAGTTTTCAATCCAAAGTGCTCCGCTAAATGGAATAATCCTGGGATCTTGGCCACCGGAAAATCAAGACGACACTTATTGAATTCAAAATTTAATCAGTGCGAGAGAAAAGGAGTTATTTGTAAGTAGCCAAAGGTGTGTGCTATAGTTAGTATCGTTCGTGTGGGGGGGTGGGATCTATCAGTGGGATACATCTAGGTCTAGAATGGCACTAAGCGGGGCGAAATGTTTTAGACAATAAATATTTTAATGTTAATAACCGATCTATGCTAACCACACAAGATATATGATAAATAAATAATGATAATAACAAAATATACCTTAAATAGTGTAACCTAAGAATAAACAAATTAAACGAGACTAGAAGCCCCAAGAAACAATAACACTCATATACATATCCCTGAAGAATATTGACAAGTGTGTTGTTTTTTTGTTGTTCCGCAGTATAATAAATAATATCAATGGTAAACAGACATATGAATGGGGTAGCCAAAAAACAAAACAAGAACAATCCAGAGAATTACTAATCAAGCTTAGACCCTCTAAGGGAGCTGGAATTTGGAAACCTCCTCAGCGGTAACACCTCGTCGAATGCTTTCAAACAGGAGTATCTAGTATTTTGAGTTCTTTTTTTGATAAGAAATAATAATAAAAAAAAGTGTGTTCATCATGTTTTGACGAACTGTTGCCGCTGTGAGGCTATAACCAAATCGAAGTCAATCCTGCAGCAGATATACGATTTTAAGAATACAAAAACACCCATGAACCCTTACCCAATTAATTGTCTATGGAAATAAATCATGAATAATTCTGAATTTGATGAGTATGCAACATACACAGATACACAATACACATATAGCCACAAAACATGGATGTCAATTTTTGCGCAAGCCAATAAATGTACTTATACGTATATATCGACTCCTCTTTCGCGCCTTTGCCAAGTTGCCTAACTGAGTTCACTCTCATTCCAGACACTATTTGACCTCTGTTAACCGTTAAATTTGCGTTTTATCGATTCGTTTTCCAGTGAGTAATGTGCTAAAAACAAGTTCTTGCCTTTGTTGAAAGTTTCCTTTAGCACGTAAGGTGATAAGTGTAACAATAACTAAGATTATTACTAAATAAATACATCATGAATGAATAAGTGCATTTTTTTACGAGGCTAAAAGGGGTCTCACATGCGGCTGATCTCTGAACTTTGTTTTCATTTCCTCATTCCGGCTTTTACTTTTGTTCTTTTTTATTTTAAATAAATATCTAGAGCAGTGGCAACGCCTTGCCAATGCTAAAGGAACGTTTTTACAATTGGTTGAGGCTAATCTTTGTGCCACAGTTTATAGAAATTTTTAACAATCAAATAAACATTTCATATAAAACCCTTTGCTTATTTAAATAATGTGTAGCTTTTCTCTGTCAAATTCTGTTTTAAAAATACAGTTTGACTTTAAGAAACCAGAACACTCCAGGTTGGCCTTAGTGTTGGAGAATGACTACTTTGAAATTCAATTCAAATTTGAATCAAAAAAAGGGGGGCAATGAGTGCGAGTGCGGATCGTCACGCTTAGTCCACGATCCGCAGTCGATGCGCTCGGTGGTTTTTCAGTGCCAGTACCTGCTTCCGCTCTTCAAAGCCGCTTAGCCTACTTCCGTAGCCCGTCGCTCGAAGTCCGTCGATTTGAATATCCCTCAACCTTTCGGTGACCCTACCGGCTGTCGTCATGGAGATATTTCTGCGCATAATGGCCTTCATTCTGAATGCCTTTGGCATTTTGGTGACCAAAATTCTGGATCTTGCGTTGGCCCCCCGAAAGCCTAAATATCCGGGCATCCGTAATCCTCTGCTGAACAAATCTGTTGTCGAACTGGTCACCCAATTGCGACGCGGCGAGGTGAGTCTCCAAGTCCAATTGCGTCATTCACGGGGAGATTTGCAAAGTCATGTGCTTGGGGTTTTAATTGCAGATAACATCGGTGGAGCTGGTTAGTGCTTATATTGAGAGGATCCAGGAAGTGAATCCCTCGCTGAATGCCGTCGTCGAGGATCGATATGAGGCTGCCCTGCAGGATGCCAAATTGGCAGACGAGTTTATTGCCAAAGCAAAGTCAGATTTCGACCGCGTGGCACTCTATACAAAGTATCCTATTTTGGGTATTCCCTTTACAGCCAAGGAATCCTGCGGTGTTAAAGGTAACCTCTCTTCGATTGAGCTCCAAAATAATATAAATAATTATGTAATAATTTTCTGATGTAATTACTTCATCAATTTCATTATTATTTCACAGGAATGTCCTTTGCGGTGGGTAGTCTGGCTCGCAAAAATATGAAATCACCCAAAGATGGCGATGTGGTGGAACTTGTCCGTGCCGCCGGTGGCATTCCCCTGCTAGTTTCTGCTACTCCCGAATTTTGCATGAGCTTCGAGACGAGTAACAATATCTACGGCAGAACTCTGAATCCGTATGACCCTCGGCGCACTTCTGCTGGTTCCTCGGGCGGTGAGGGATCGTTGAATGGTGCGGGTGCCACCACATTTGGTGTTAGCTCCGATATCAGCGGCTCCATCCGACTGCCGGCCTTGTTCTGCGGAGTATTCGGACACAAGCCCACGGGTGGACTGACCTCGGTTAAGGGTCACTTCCCGTACTCCCTAACAGACCCAAAGTTTGTCAATATGTTGCAGCTGGGTCCGATCACAAGATTTGCACGGGACTTGCCCCTGCTGCTGGAGATCATGGCGGGACATAACAAGCACAAGCTGAATATGACGGAACCAGTCACCCTCAAGGAAATGAAGGTGAAAGCTGTGTAAATTATGCTAAATTACATTTAATTTATTTTCTGTGTGGTCTAGGTCTACTACGCCCACGGCTACTCGGGCTTAAACTGTCTCACCCATCCCGTGGTGGACTCGGAGATTCAATGGGCCATCACAAGAGCCGTTCAGTGCCTAGAAAAGGGTGGCGTTCAATCCAAAAAGGTAATAATTTCAGATAAATCATTATTTAATAATTGTAAATTAATAATATTTACCATTTAGTTGGATCTCAAATTCCTAAGTAATTCTCTGGAGATAGGTTTGGTGGGACTGGTGGATCTGAAGGGTATGCCCAGCATTGTGACCCAGCGGGCAGATCGAGATCCTTCCATGCGCCTGCTTATTATTGAGCTCTTCAACAGTATCATCGGGCATTCTATTTTCACCAAGGAGGCCATGTTTCTAGAGGTAATGAAGCGGTTTAATGGTCTAATGGCATCTGGAAATATGCAACAGTATAGGGAGGAAGTAAAAAAGATACAGGTCCACTTGAATGTAAGTAAACTAAACATTTAACAATAAACATTATTTTATCTGCACTCTTTCAATAGGAACTGCTGGGCAACCGCGGTGTCCTGATCCTGCCCACCTTCCACACTAGCGCCCTCTGCTTCCACACGTCGCTGGTGAATGTGACAGGAATCGACCACATGTTGCTCTTCAACATCCTTGGCCTGCCAGCCACTCATGTGCCCATGGGCATCAACCAGCGGGGATTGCCAATAGGACTGCAGGTGGTAGCCGGGCAGTATCAAGACAAGCTTTGCCTGAAGATTGCGGCTGAGCTGGAGGCCGTTTTCCACGGGTGGGTGCCACCAGTTCCACATGAAGTTAAGACCCAGTGAAAATGATCAGGAGCATACTTATTAAGGTTAAAGGTAGAATTTATTGGAAATTAGTAGCTCATTTATATTGAAGTTTCAAGTGCGCCAAAAATCAAATTAAACTTGTTTATATCTATGCGTTTGTTTGGGTTTATTGTGGATTAACGAAACACTTAATTCAATTGCAAAATTATGTCGTTTAAGAAAAAGTGAGACCAAACATTTTAAAGAACATTATCTAATGTTCACACTGACCTGCTTTCAAGAATGCTTTGTAAAGCTATATTCACTTAAGGAAATATTAAGCAGCAATCGGAGTTAAAGCAAATACTCGGTGGAGCGTAAGCCAACGCCGTCCAAAAATAGATTATTTGCTCAAAATTAAATTAAAAATTAAAATTAAAAGATAATTTTACAATTCGATATATTTACTATATATTAAGAATCCTCACGTGCCATTAGAATTATCAAAGAATTATCGATATTTCAAAAACCTGGTTACTCTAAAATTGTAAATCGACGCTTAAATTTTTTTGTCACTGAAAGCGTCACTGTGAAATAAATTTCGTTGGTTCATTTTTAATCTTTTTAAGTTCCTTAATTCCATTTTGCGGTGGTAAGTTAACTAGTAATAAATACGCCTAGAAAATACCTCTATCATGTCGGATTTTCTGTCGTTTACAAGAAACTCAGCTATGCCGCCATTTCTTAAACGTTGTCCTCGACTTAACCAAATCCGTCGAGCATATGTTGGAGAAATACTAGGACGCGGCCGAGGCCGTGCCGGGCTGCGTTTACGTCGGTTGGCGCCCTTAGGCATCCGTCGACCGCCTCCAGTTGAAGAACCTGTGCCTAGCCACGAAGAAGTACGAGAACGTGGTGCTAGAATTATGTGGAGTAATATTGGAGTAATACCATTAAATGGCCAGGGTCGTGCCGGGCGTCATTTAAATCCGTCGGCACCCTTGGCCATTCGCCGATCTCCAAATGTAGATTTGGAGCAAGCTGATCCATTGGCGACCTTACAAGCGGATAATGTTTCGCTTCCGGATCCTAGGCCTCTTCCTGAACTTGCCCCAGTCGAAAATGATGCCCCAGAACAGGATGATGATTTGCCTCTGGATCCTTTGGCTTTACCGGAAGCTTCGCAGCAGATTCATGGCTCCCCTTATAGTTCAACATCTGGAAGCGGACTTGATCTCCCCCCTTCTCCTCTGGAGTCGCCACCTAGGACGTCGTCTAACGCATCCAGTTCTTTATTGTCGTTAGGGCTAACACCATTACCCGATTCCTCAGAATCTTCTGATGACGAAAACTAAAGCGAAACCAAAACAATATCGGATGAAAACGCAAAATAACGCATAAACAATATCGGATGAAAACTCTAAATAACGCATATTTCATAATCACTTTTGAATTCAAACACGAATCCACCTGCATATTCAACGAAATCTAACGCAAATTCATAACAACATCGGAAGAAAACGCATAATTTATAATCATTTTCGAATTGAAACACGGATACACCTGTATATTCTCCATTTTAATTTGCGATATAAAATAATCTTTTACAATAAATGTTCAAACTGTAAAAGGTATTTAAACAATTTTACTTTATTTTTAAACAGGGAAAATCGAGACATAGGTATTTAATGGTTTGTTCAAAAACATTTACATTTTATCAAATTTTGAGAAAACATTCATTATTTTTTAATTTAAATTCTTTTTTAGAGTGTGAGCTCTTTGGGGAGGGATTCCTCACACTCTCTTTCGTTAGCTTATAAGCGTTTTTGTTAGCGCTCACTCTCCGGGTCCCCAATGATCCGCTTATCGCGCCCCACACAGCCCCTCATCATCAACTCTGCTTAACTCTCTTGATCGTTTGGGGCTCTCTCCCCACGATAACTCTGTCCGGTTTCGTTGACCGGCAAGCTTGATTTGTTTACGCTTTTTGCTTCATTTTCTTCCCTGAGTTCGTCGCGTTCGGTTCTTCTGGTTCTTGAAATGGAAATATTCCTACGCTTTCTCGTTATCTTTGTAAGGGCGATCGCTTCGATCGTCTCTCCGCTTTTGGACAAGTTCATTTATCCTCCAAAAGCGGAAAGGACACTCATACCACCGATCCGGAATCGCCTGCTCATACTCAGCGTTCAGGAGCTGCGCAATCGCCTTAAATCGCGTCAGGTAAGAAATTTCCAACTAAAATTCTTCAGGAAATCTCCACAGTAGTGCTTACCTATGTGGAACTAACACAATTTGGTATAGAAATGTTGTTAAATTAAATCAGATTGTTACTCGATTCTTAATATATATTTTTTATAAGACTTCATTTAATTTTTTCTCCTAAAAATTTACAAAGTCAAAAGATTTCTGAGTAATCGCACGCATAAAAAATAAAATAGTTCATTAAAAATTTAATAGAATCATATTTTACAATTTTGAGTTATAAAAACAGCATTTAGCGCTTTCTTAATGGATTTGTAATTACAAGCACTTAAACCAAATACCTTTCTTATAAAATTTTAATTGTATCAAATTTACAAAATCATTTCCTAATCAGAAAGTTCAAAGTTCACATCGATAAGCTGGTTTTATATATAAAAAATATATCTGAAAATAATACCTAATGATGACACAACTTAATTGTTTTCGACGTTAATATTTTCCCATTTTAGTTGACTTCTGTGGTGTTGGTGGGGGCATATATCGAACGTATCGAGTCTGTTAATGCGCACTTGAATGCTATTGTGGAATCTCGATTTTCGGCTGCTCTCGAGGAAGCCGCCAAAGCCGATGACCTCATAGCCAGATGCGAGTCTCCAGCGGATATGGAGAAGCTCTTTGAAGAGCGTCCACTGCTCGGACTACCCGTGACCATAAAGGAATCCTGCGCCCTCGGCGGCATGACCTTTTCCGTGGGCAGCTTGTTCCGAAAGGAGGTCAAGGCCCCGGCGGATGGGGAGGCAGTAAAGCGTCTTCGATCCGCTGGAGCTATTCCCCTCTTGATCTCAGCCACGCCGGAGTATTGCTTTAGTATTGAAACTGACACCTTGCTGAATGGTCGCTGCCTTAATCCGTACGATTTTGAAAGGACGCCAGGCGGAAGTTCTGGTGGAGAGGTTAGTTCTACATTAAATATATATTTATATACTTCTGCTAAAATGGTAAATATTCTGTAATTTTGTCAGGGATCTCTGATTGGAGCTGGAGCCTCGCTTTTTGGCATCGGCTCAGATATTGGAGGTTCAATTCGCATTCCCAGCTTGTATTGTGGCATCTTCGGACACAAGCCCAGCGGCGGGGTGGTCTCTACAAAAGGTCACTTTCCCAACTCGACAGACCCGAATATCGAGCACTATTTGGTGGAGGGACCCATGACACGATTCGCTGAGGATCTCAACGATTTACTGAAAGCAATGGCAGGCAAAGATAAATCAGTCAAGTTGCGCTTAAACGAGCCTGTCCAATTGAATCAGATCAAGGTCCACTATGCGCTGGGCTTTGGAGGTGTCAACGGTCTGATGCATCAGCCAGTAGATGAGGATATCAGGAATGCCATTTGCAGGGCCACAACTCATTTAAGTACCCTCGGCTTGGAGGTGAAGCGAGCCAAGCTACCAAATCTCAAGAATTCCGTCGAAATGGCATTTTCTAGTATCGCTAAACAGGATGGAATGAATTATCTTTTGGAAGTTGAGTGTCCAGAAGAAAACTCTGGCTTAGTAGGCAAGATTCTGTGGGAGATTCTAAAAAGTCTAGTAGGCAAGTCGTGCTATACTACCAACGCCCTGACCTTCGAAATCATGCGACAGACTAATGCCTTTATGTCAAGATCAAGGGTCAACAAGTATCTGGAAGAGGGGCACTACCTGATTGGCGAGTTTCGAGTAAGTGAGAACATTTAATCTAACAATGTATTAAACTAAGTAATTAAAGTATAATTAGCTACATTTCGACCTGCGTCATATACTTTGCTTGATTTTCAATTAACTTTAAAGTATTAGTATTTACTAGATCGCTTTAAAAATATGTAGTTCGCACTTTAATTTTCTCACTTGTGTATTTGTCAACACACGCTAACACAGCATTAAAACTCTATTGCTAATAACTATATTAACAAATGTATATATACAAATCTAAAGTTCATAGATTTTTGCCCTTCAGGATGACGTTGTAAGTTTGGAATAATCAAAATCGTAACGATTATAAAATTAACCAGATAATGCTTGATTATAAACGAATATAAATTTAAATTTTATCACCTCACGGTGACGAAATACTTTTGGTAAATTATAGCCTTAAAAAACTGCCGTGTACTATTTAAATATAATTTAAATATTTATTTTTTTCATTATAGGATCTTCTCGGTGATGATGGAGTGTTGCTCTTTCCCACCTTAAACTTACCTGCGCCGAGGCACAAGTGGTCCCAATTTTCACTTTGGGGCGTCGATTATACACTGATCTTCAACCTTCTCGGATTACCTGTCACTCATGTGCCAATTGGTCTAAATGAGCGGGGACTCCCCATTGGATTTTCTGTGATTGCGGCACCAAATCAGGATCGATTGTGCCTCCGAATGGCTGTGGAATTGGAGAGAGCCTTTGGCGGATGGCAGCCACCCATATCCCACGATTTTGACAATTAAGAAAAAAAAAACGGAATGATAGGCAAGACTCAGGACAAATTTTTAAAGATTTTTACAAAGGTTTCCTAAAAATGTTATACTTCATACATATATGATATTATTACATTTATATCTTGTACAATTTTTAATATTTTTAAAAATAAATATCCTGAAAAAATGAAAATATTGTTAGTCCCTCTGCTAAATTATATAACAAAACTTTTGTATCCACAAATTGTTATTTTATAAATATTTAAGTGGAGAATAAGCGCCAATATGAATGAGCGAAGAATAGCGCCAAATTTAGCTAAATTCAATATTACATTACATTATTACAGCACAAAAAAAACAAGTTATTAATTTACAAAATCTTGATATAGTGGGAAAATATCTAACAGCTACATAGCTCAGGGACGCGGCATCTCAATTATTATTCTCGACATCTTTTTTACTTCCAAAAACAGTTTCTACCTCGGAGAGACTTACAAGTTTTGAATCCCGGAGAGACTTATAAAAACAGTTTGTACCCGCAGATTTGACATTTCTACATGTATAAGAGATTAGTGTGACCAACATGGAATATAAAAAAACAGTTAAAATACCACAAGAAATATTTATGAATTTTTGGAATGCGATGGGCGATCGGTGTTTTATAATATATATAAGAAAAAATTAGGCCAGATTTTTTTGTAAAAACAGCACAACTTAATTTTAAAAATCTTCTGTTACATTCCATAAGCAACGCTGTTAAAACAAATAATTCCTCTCTTCTGTTACATTCCATAAGCAAAACGCTGTTAACTCTCTCAATAACAGTAAGCACTGTTATTCTTCTGTAAATTAGAAAGATTAGTGTGACCAACAAGGAATATAAAAAAGATTTTAAAAATACCACAATAAATATTTAAGGTATTTTGGAATATTGTGAACGGGTCCCACTTTTTTGTTCACAACAACCATTGCTTACATCGTTAATTCAAAACAAAAATTGCACTCAACGAGGGCGGATGTGTCGGAGATATAGCCCCTGAATCGTGAAGCGTGCAACAAGCAATCGTAGTTCGAAGCGCCAAAGAACTTAAAAAATCTACAACAGATTTTTTAGCTACCATTATAACTTTTTGGATTAATATAGTTAAGCTTTTTACGGCCCGTAAGACCTAAAAAGAAACAACCCTGCAGCGGCGTTACGAGTTGGAGATGTAAAAAACACTGCTAATTGGATATAAAACTACATTTAACTCAGAAACGCTTCGCTTTGGATATCGCGCGTTTTTTGATTAATAAAAAAAGAAACTAAACAAGTGTGAGCGCGCTACAAGTGAAAATAAAACTCGATTTCTGGTTGCAACACACACATACACCGTACACCCAAATTATAACGGGAAGTGGCTCAACAAGTGGCTCGGGGATTATCTAATAAACCCTCCTACCGAAAATCATAGAAATAATAGATTATACGGGCAAAATATCAATTTTAAAACAGTTTTTCGTGCTCGTTCCGTGAATATATGTGTGCGTGCGTGTGTTTCGCCTGCCTATGTGTGTGAATCGAGCAACGCAGAACAGCAACAACGAAACCAGCGACTATAGCAACAACAACAACGCTACAACGGCAACGTCAACAACACGCAACAACAATTGCTGTGAGTGCGACGGCGACAGCAGCAGCGTGAGTCATAAAAGTGAAATGAAAATGCGGATAAAGCGAGAAGCGCCGTGTCTTCTGTTATTTATGCCAATCCAAAATACCAACAACAACAATCGCATTGGTGGTGAGTACAACAACAACAACAACAGCAAAGGCAGTATCAAGTAAAATACAAATTAAGATTACACTTAAACCAATCAAGAGAGGGAGAACGAATAGCTCGCTCGCGCTCTCTCTCCCGCGAGCGTTTACCGCTTGGCATGCTGCCTGTTTACTTTTGGGTGGGAGGGAAAGAGAGGGGACGAACACACGTAAGCGTCTCCATTTCACACAGAAAAAAAATAAATAAAAAAAAAGAAGAGAAGGAGAGAGATCAGAGTCAGTTACTTTTTTTCGCTCCATTCGTGACTCACAATTCGCGTGTCTTTCAAAAATAAAAGCAAAAGAAGCGTTTCGAACAAAATACGAGTACAAATAAAAAACACAAGACAAAAAATGTAAAGCAAAGCAGGTTTCTGAAGCGGCCTGGCAACGCTGAAAAAAATCCAACTGAAAACCCGCTTTGAAACGACCTTTCGAGTACGAATTCATCGGCACAACAAAAATTATAACAACAAAAACAGCAGCAGTAACAAGACGCAAGCCCAAGAGGAAGGGAGAAGGAGAAGTACAGGGATGGAGTGAGAGAGAGGTAGAAAAGCAACAGCCTCAGCAACAACTTGAAACGAATTGAAGTTGGTAGAGCAAGCGAGACGGGCGGAGGAGTTGCATGTGTAGTGGGCAGGGACAGGGAGTCCAAATAGAAGGGGTTAAAACTTTAAAATGTAAGAATTGGTATTGTAAACAAAAACCTAAAAATCCTGGAATTGTATTGGAATCAAACGCAGCAAAGCAGAAGTCAGACTGACTGACTGACTTAGGAAAACAAGGCTACACACTGCTGCTGCATATTAATTCACACTTCCCCCTTTCCATTTTTGTGTTTCTTCCCTGAAACCCCTTTAAAACCCACACACTCCAGACCACCGCCGCCCCTGTCCGTGTGCAATGCACTATTGGCATGCGATTTTACTTGTTTTACTAGCGAAAAAAAAGAAACAAAATAATTGAGCCAACGTTTCCTGCCCGCGGTGAAAAGTTGGTTATATTTTTTTGTGGCTGTTGCTTTTTTCTGTGTTGTTTTTTTGGCTTTTGAGGTCGCCTGGCTGCTGATAACAGCGAATTAGTTCCCTCGTAGTTCACTCCAAGTTGTTTTGCTTTTTTGTGCCTCGGCTTTTCCCTGCCAGCATAAAAAGACACTATGTTCGAAGCGAACAGCACAGCTGATAAAGACCAGTCCTTCAACCTCCTAAGACCCCTTTTATACACAGCGAGAAGTTGCTCAGAAATAGCACCAAATATTGCAATTTATCTTATCTTGTGTCTGTTGATAAACTAGCTCTAGAATTTCAATCAAAATATGAAAGGAGCTTTGGGAATAGCTTAAAATAACGTTTTCCTCTTTGTATATTTATACAAATTATATATTATATCAAGTCCACAAAAAAATATTCAACAAACAGTCTCATATTATTATGGTTTCTGTTAAAAATTTATAGTTTCAAATACAATTCTAGGCTTTACTATATTTTGTTTACGTTTTATCAATTTAAATTAGTATTTGCGGTTACAAAGCGTTTTCTGATTGTGCCCGCTCATTGTGATAAGCGAGTTAAGTTGAGACTTGGCTCCAATGAATGTGGAAAACTTTGGCTTTGCATTCGTACCGCTGCTAATCAGGCAACAAACTCCAGAGCCGAAATAAATGTCTTACGTCAGTTCTGGCAGGCGGCGGCAATCGAAGCTAAAGCGAAACATTTTTGCGGTTTATTCGAGCGGACCGGCGCGACAAGTTTTTCGCACTGCTGACATCATGGGGTATATAAAATTAAGCAAATCGCTAACCGCCAATTATAATCAGTTTTTAAATCGCCGTATTAACGCATGTTTTCTGTGTGTGTCTGTTTTGTGTCTTTGCAGCCAATCAGAAGGACTATCCCAACAAGCGGTCCAGGGAGAATCTGGCATGTGACGAGCAGCAGCAAGTGACATCGACGACGTCATCCTCCATGGCAATGAACGGCAGCGGTGGACGGACGCCGCTGCTGACCCGCAGTTGCTCCAGTCCGGCGGTCTACGGTAAGTGAAAGCCACATCAAATGAAATGGGGAACCCACCGTCGGAACTATGCGACGACAGGTTTCACAAAAGGTCTTTCTGACTCACTTTGGCCAAGATTCGCGGTTGTCTCTGCAAAAGCTTTAGAGTTATCACAAAGGAAAGTCAAATATTTATGGGAATTCCCGAATATATTGATGGGTGTATTTTGGTATCTGGTGAGCTAAGCTTCTTAATTATAACTAGAAAAGGGGTATAGAGTTAACATTGCAAGATATATGATCATTAAAGTGATTGGTTTACTGCCAAGTTAGGTTTGTTTTCTATTAATATTCTACAGTAGCAAAGTGAATATATGATGTGCAACAATGATGTAATACCTGAGAAATGTTAAGAAGATGAAATTCAAGGGAAATTATGATACATATTCAATTATTGGGAAATTTTATTTGCAATCCTGAAAGATTTATTGTACGAATTTGATTATGGAAAGGCAATTTGTTATCAGAAATATTTCAAAAAAAATTTTTAATTTTAACCGGAAATATAGCTTCATTGATTTATGATTCATAGGGGTTTGCATACCAAGAACGGCTAGTCTGGCTCTTTTAACAACCGAGTTACTTGAGCTCCACCATTCCGATCGAAAGCGGAACCGAAGCTACACCATATCTATTCCAGATCGAGCAATCTCTCGATTGTTCACTGTTGCATAGCTGCATGTAGAATGCTGTTTGTGCTTATCATTGCATTTCATTTCCTACTCGGCCTAAGTTCTTCACCCTTTCCCCCCCTTGATAGTAATACATGGCGATAAATTGTCTCAGATTGTCGTACAATTCTTTCCGTCATTTTACCCTCTTTTCACCGCACTCGTCTGAGCTCAGCTTTAACATTAAAAACAAACAATATTGTTGGTGCTTTGGCACGTGCTGTGAGATAAATCGCTCGCGCTTATTTTTGCACGTTACGAAATCGAGCGTATATATCTGTCTGTATACATGTGTATGAAAAGTATGCGAAGAGCAGCAAAACACATGCAAAACAATAAAAACAAAGCCAGCAACAGAGTAATAATAACAACAACACCAGGTGTAATACAGTGAAATTTTCAATGTCAAACTCTCGGGGCGAACTTTTGCATATTACTCATATTTACCCACTGACGTTGAGTCTGGGTACTTAATCTCTCGGCTTGAGTCTTTTTCCACCTGATAGACTTGTGATCGCACCGTGATATTGGTTTAGAATGACTATTCTATATGGTTAAGCGGACCTATTAGCATTTTATAAATAACTCGGAAGTTTAAGGAAAGACTAATCAATTTAAAACACATTTCTAAGCTCTATCTCAAATGGATCAGGATGAATGGGGCCTTATAGATTGCACTAATCAGTATATAGTTCATATAATATATTTCAGTCCTTAGTTTTTCTTTAATATTTTCATTAATATAATATAATGTATTCGCAAATAATCGAAATATCACTTAAGCCTAAATGAGTCACTTTAACTCCATTAAAAGTTCGTCACCCAAAGCTAGTCATAAGGTCAATGCTATATCAAAGGAAACCCCAAAAAAAATAATAATAATAATTTATGTGTAAATTGGAAATACCCTTGAGGAGACTAATTAGCGAACAATTACTGTAGTGCGGCTATGGCGACTTTATCATCACCTTCCATTACAATATTTGTTAGTAGACACTCGCGATTCCTGTTTACCCAAATGCCAACTGAGTCACTGTGGAAATATTTATGAAATCCGTTAATTGCATTCATACTATACGGCGCCATAAATATGTATATTCATATATATATTGTACTATTTGTACTATCAGTGTTGGCTTGCGTAAATGCCGCAGTGACAATCATCTTTACGTGTAAGGTTCCAACGTGTGTTCCCACCACTGTGATCGTCGATGACTAATGCAAGTGATTTCCGTGTGACCCACAAAGTGCAGTCGGCCCAAAAAAAAATTATATATACACCATGTCGAGTTGCCATGGCTCTGAGTGCTATCAATTAACACGCAAGCCAATGACAAATAATCGATGAAGCAAGGGAAGGGGTGGAAGGGTGGGTGGCTTTGGCCAAAACCGCAGGGCATATGCTTGGCCCAGGGACTTGCTATTCAATCTAAGCATTACACACTGAGAATAACTTATGAAATAATATGGAAAAGAATAAGTATGTTTCACTATATAGGAGATTATATTCATTCTTTGTTCACAAGCTCTTTAAGTTTTGGGTGCCCCCATTTATCAATCATAGAAAATAGTTAAATTAGCTTTTGTTTAGTGCTTTTTTGGAGTGTAGTTGGACAGTGCACAATTATAGATATACACATACACATAGACAGGGAAGCAGAAACAATTGCGCGGCTCATTGAGAGTGCTACGAACTCGGGGAACTCGGCCATGAGGCAACGTGAAGCCACCCCAGCCCCTCTGGACGTCCCTCCCTTCGACTTCGCCCACTGCCAATAAAACTGAACCCAACTGAACCGAACTGAACTGAGACTATACGAAATAGTATGCCTCTGTGTGTGGCATGACTCATGCAACAGCCACAGAGTCGCGTAGAGCCCCAGCAGACGAATCGAAACGAAACGAAACGAAAACGCCTGCGGAGGGGAGAAAAAAAATAAACAATTTGTTGTAGCAAAATTTAGACATTGTACACAACAATAGATACAGATACAGAAAACAGGGCCAGGCGGTGATGATGATCATCATCTGCCAGGCCAGGCCAGGCCAGACTCTTTTGTTGCATGACATCGCGAATTGGCAAACTTCCATCTAAACCTCCGCCCCAAAGCAAGATACAGAGAGAAAGATCGCAATCCGACAATGGGCCAGAACTTTTCCATTATTTACTCATAAAAACTAATGATCCAATCCGCATGTATCTTGCAGATATAGAAACACATCCCGCCTCGCCCGTTTTCCCGCATCTATTACTGGGCAATGGCCGCGATGCCGACGATCCCAGCAGCGTGGGCGCCAACTGTGTGCTGAATGTTACCTGCCAAAGTCCCAACGAGAGTCATCTGCAGGGCCTCAAGTATATGCAAATACCTGCCAGCGATACGCCCCATCAGAACATCAAGCAGTACTTCCAGGAGGCCTTCGATTTTATCGGTGAGTTTTCCCAAAATTATATCACATATCATACAGAGAACATGGCAGCTAAATCAATTCTATCAAACTGCGTATTTCCTCAATCATTTCATTATCATCATAACAATTTTATTGGATATTATATTGTCAATGGTGATGATATCACATCCTTAATCAATTAAGAAAATACTTATTAGAGGAATTCTTGAAAACATAATTGGATTAAGAAAAAAATAATTTGTAGTAGCTATTTTAAATGTATCTCTTTAAATGTCTTTTACCCTTTTGAGATAATCTATTTCATCACATAATTTGAAAAACATAGATACAATTTTACTTAGAATTTTTTTAAAGATAAAAAAGAAACTTCAAAAATAAGATAAGGACTAGTTTTCTTATGAAAAATTCCGATAATATGACAAACTTTACGGATATTTCGCAGTTGCCAAATAAAGAGGCATGTCTCCCAAAACGTAATGAAATTTCCCAAATATTTGCCAGAGATTAGGCTAGACTATATTATCTTGTTTTCGCTTGGAAAAAGTACTAATAATAATACGAAATTCTGTGGAAGCCAGGGCTCCCCGAACTGAGTCTGAGAATCCGAATCCGAGTTACGCTTAGTCATCATCTTTGGTTACGATTTGCGATTGGCGATTGCTAAACGTGACTTGTTATTGGATGCCTGGCGGCGGGCTTTTTCAGCGGTCATTTGTGGATTTTTTTGCATAACGGCTTTGCTTTGGTCTGGCTTCCACTTCCCTTTCTTTCGTGTGGCTGGAAAATTCGTTATTGACTTTTTTGTTTGCCCCTTTTTTTTGGGGCTTTGTGCTCTTGGCATTTTGTGCTGCCTTCAGCGCATTTCCCACACAACCAAACACACTATACTTTTGTTAATTTTAAATGAAAATAATAATATGTACACACGGAGCGACTAGCAGAAGAACGAGGAACGAGACGTGCGGCGAGGTCTATAGCTTTAGCCGTGGAATATAATGCTGACGTCAATCGCATTTTTCCATTTCCATTTTCTATGTCCAAAGCTGTTCATCAAGTATTTTTCTTTTGTACTTTTTTCTTTTTTTTATAACCAGCAGCTAATATCTCGGCACGTGTGCACGAGTATTATTAGTGTTTTTTTAGCGTCTCTGATTTTAAGTAGTGCAAATATTTCATTTAAAACAAGCGTGCGAGAAAGCCCGAGTGGGCGGTTTTGGCGACCTCCAAAATAGGTGTCTCTTGAAAAGTGGTATTCTCTGTTCTACACGATGGTGTCTTTCTGTTAGAATTGAGATCCATCACGTATCAGATTTGGTTTCCCAAAAAAGAAAGTATTTAATTTTAAAAATCTTTGACTCAAAATGGTGTTTCCAGTAAGATTAAACTGGTTAATAGTTAATCTGTTCTTAAGAATTTTAAAGTAAAAACAAATGTTTTTTAAGTAAAATGTTTTGTTTTGTTTTTTGAATACTTGATAAGAAAGAATCAACAAATAAAAAGTAGATAAGAACCATTTACGATATTATTTATTCCGTTTTATTAGGAAATTGTTCTAGACTCTTGTGAAATTTTACAAATATTTACAGCAGATTAATAATTTAATTTATACTCTGATAAAACTGACTTTAAATTAACTTTACATTAAATTAAATGAGTAATTCACATTTTACTTAACACAAGGTCCAGTCAAGACAGAGGACTGAAGCTTGTCCAAAATTTTTAAATATTCCTAACATTACAATTAAATTCTTTTTAAAACTACATTAACTATTAACATTTAAACATTTGTTCAAAAATGATTTAAAAATGCTTTATTATTTAATCCCTAATCCCCAGGGAATTTTAAGCAGAATAAAACCAAAGACTCCCTCTAGTCCCTAGAAGCAATTAGAAGGGTGTGGGGGTAAGGGAGCATTGCTCCTTCCTTCTTCCTCTTTAGAGCTATTGTTGTTGCTGCTCCTACGCTTATCCACGTTCCTTCTGTCTCCTTCTCGTCCATTTGCCACCGCATTGTTGTTGCTGTTGCGTGCTGGCGATGGCAGACAGCTTGGCGGCAGCGTCGTCGTCACAGCTGTTGTTGCTGTTGCTGCCTTTTAGTGCCGTTACTGTGTTGCGACTTCGGCTTCGGCGACTATGACGTTTGTGCTCCTGCGCTTGGCTTTTCCTTTCTGCTCTCTTTGCTTTTACTCGCTTTGCTTTGGTTTGCTTTGCATAATAGACCAGGGTGCACTGAAACAAAACCTAATTATATTAACAGGATTAAAACGCTATTAATAGATAAATATAAATAGTTATATACAATTTTCAGAGACTTGTTTAATGATTTGTTTTTTAAAAAGAAATATTTTAATTAAAAATTGTAGTCAGACATTATTAATTCAACTTAAATATTTTCTCTTTTAAATTAAATTCGATAAATAGCCTTCAGTTTTCACGGTGCACTTAAGTTTGCCCGGGTAATGGAAACTTTATGCAGATTGCCCGGGCAGCTAACGAGAACAACAAAACGCTAACCAACCGCAAACGTCCTTTCTGATAAGGGTTGTGTCCTCGGGCTCGCTTCGATTCCTGCGCGCCCGACTCGACTGTTAAACATTTTTCGGCCACCACTGTGGCACGGCGATGAGTCATCGCCATTCCGTTTTGTTCGTTCACAATGCAATGTGGAACACAGAAAGCGAGACGGCGCGAGAGTGGGAGGCGGTAGTGGGAGGAGGGTGTGGGAGGGCGAGCGGGAAAGCAGCATCGATTTTTCTGCTGGCTTCTTATTGTTGCTATTTATTGCGCCGCCAACGGCACATTTCACCCCTCTCTTCTCTCACTCGCTCGGTCGCTGCGCGTTTCTTTTTGGCATATGTTCTATTTTTGTAAACATTTTCGGTTCCTGTTCATGAGTCATCGTTTGTATGGTTTTTTTTTGTAGTTTTGTTTTGTGGGTTATCCTTGTGCGTGCGGCCTCGACTGTTGGTGCGGATGTCAGGTGCGTGAGCAACAGCTGCTTTGTATGGATCTTAGCCCCTCTCTTTTATTCTGTCTTCCTTTTGTTGCATCTGTCAGATCAGCAGCTTCCTTTTTGCTCGTATCTTTTTCTCATCCACCACCCACTACAGATACCTCCTCTCCCCATCTCACTTCACCTCAAGTATTATTTTTATAAATGCTCTCCCCTTCTCTCTCACACTCCCTCACTCACACCCGCACAGAAACACATTAGTACTCAGGCACGAAGTAATGGAGAGGAGGAGTAAAGCAGGAGGAGGAGAAGAAAAGTATATGTATCTCGTACTGAGTGCATGAGTCATGATTTCATTTCTCGGATTGTGTTTGTGTTTGCTGTGTGCTGTGCCTTTTGCGCATTCGTTTTTGGTTTGCCGTCGTCACCTTATGCCTATTATTATTGTTTTATTTCGCCTGTATTATGCTACTTCTTCTTATGATTTCTCATTGTTGTGTTGCGCTGCGTTTCGTTTCCATTCATCATAACAGCACTTTGTGTGAGCGGGTGGGTGGGTTGGGTGGCGGAGGGGGCAAGGAGGAAGCACCGCTATGTGAAGCAAAGCTTGAAATGAGCTCAACGCCGGCAGAGGCCACAGCAGCGACAGAGGCTCATTAGGCGGCGGCAGAGTTCGAGGTTGTAGTTGTCGGATAATGCTAATGTCATTATGCTGTGTCATTAACATGAATGATAAACTTTGGCCAAAGCCACTTGGCCTAGAAAGCAATCAAAGACTCAATTGTCAGGAAATCGAACGGTATCACACTTGGATTCACTCTGAATCACTTGAGTGATCATAACAAGGATTTCAAAGATCTCAAGATAAAAACAAACAAAAATATGTCTATAATACTAATACAGGGTTTGTAGTATCTGTTGAATTTCTCAAGAAATTATCTTGAAAACCTGTTCAAAAATATACTTTTTAAGCGAAAGATATATATTTTTAAAAAGGCTCCATTGAAAGAAAAATGCATTTAAAAAAAAACCTTCAAAGATAAAACATACAAAAGCCCAAAATGTATTTTGGTTTTTGTAAACATTTAAAATTTTAGGATTTAAAAGAAAAATAAATACCTAATTTAGGAAGGCCATAATCATAAACAAATATGCTCGCTGTTTAAATAAGGCCAAGGAAAGAACAAAAGAAACACCAAGGGTAAATAAATAAAATGTTCTTGTACAATTTGGAATTTTCTCCGTTAAGCTTTCACTGTATCGGCTTTTCGATCCTTTCTTATCAATAGTGCGCTGCCTAATCAATTTGTCAAGTTATCGCCACGGTGTCTGTGCTGACTGTACCCATATATCGCCTATTATTTGTGCGCCAAGCTATCACGTTATCAGTTAACAGGCCATCAGCTTTTATCTGCCAGCAACGGAGCAGAAGGCCTCTTTGACAAACTAACTTAATCTATACGGGGAGCATACAATATAAACGTCGGTTACGGGTTACGTTTAGGGCTATACCAGTGCCGGTACACTTACGGATACCAGTACGGGTACGGGTACGGGGTTGTGCACACACTGGCATAGAAGCAGCTAAGTAAACTGAAAAAACGGAGGCCCCTCGAGAACATTTGGTGATACCACCATTCTATATAGTACACACAGTCAGTTGAAAGGCCGATTAGATAAAACTATGAATGGATATGTACAAATACATAGCAAGCACAGTTTAGGTTGGAAATATAGGAGGTTAAAATACTGTTTTTTTGATATTAATGCTGGATTTTTTACAATTGTTGGTATTTCTACAAAATTAATACTCTTTAATATAAAATATAAAATTTATGGTTATATAATCTAAAATATCGATGAAAATTAAATATATTTATATACAATATTACAATTATTTTTATATTATTAGAATAAAGTAATATGGCATGCAATCAGTGTCTGCAAGAGTTCCTATAAAGTTAATTATCTTTATAATTTTGACCGCCACTGTGCCTATGTAGATAGCCATTCAGTGTACGTGCAAAAGATACAACTCGACAAACAGTCCTGCGACTAATGAGTAATCGAAAATCCGTTGGCAGACAACAAAAACCGAAAGAACCAAAAAACCTCGAGGTGACATTTTTGTTGGCCCCCGTGCACATAATTTCAATATTCGTCAGCCGGCTATTTATAAAATGCAAAAACCAACCGAGCTAAATAAACTGAAAAATCTTCGCACAGGAATTTCGAATTTGAAATTTGCGTTGCGACTTCGGTTTCTTTTTTTTTTTTTTTTTGTATTTATTTATTTATTTTTTCTCGTGCCGGGTGCATGAGAAATGCGAAATTATAAAGCACTTAATCATTTTACAGGGAACCACGCCCACGTCCACACTTCCTTCTTTATACATCTGGAGAAATGAATGAATGAATTTCATTTATTTACTTCGTTATTCATATTGATCTTTAAGAGAGAGCTGTATCTTTTTGAGTGATTAAACTATATATTTTTAAGTAGAGATTCGGAATGTTTATTGCATTTTTTGTATTTCTTAAAAGGTCTTTAAATAGTTTCCAGTGTACTTATTCATTATTGCCTACGTTTTGAAGACTTTTGCGCCCGCGCACGATGTATTTTTCTTCTTTTTTTTTGCGCGCGCAATTTGTTTATGAAACATTGCGATTGTTGCTTATTTTTTCTGGCGCTGCGCATGCTCTTTATGAATCACTCGAGGAGAGCCCTGAGCCATCCACGGAGTTGAAGGCGACTTCAAACTGCAGGCCAGGCTGCCTTTTGAGCTTTTGTTGTTTCCGGATGACTCGACACGTCAAAGTCGAGCTTCGCCAAGTTGAAGGTCAAGTTGAGAGCCCCTCTCACCCACTTCCCCACCTCTGTGATCCGCTCACATCTCTCTCTCTTTGTCTCGTATGATTCAGCGGCGTCTTATCGCCATTTAAGTGTCCTGGCGGCACCTGCCGCACTCAGACTCACACTCTTTCCCTCTCTGTCAGTGCCTGGGACTGAATCAGAATCACGCATGAGTAAGCGGGCATTCTTAATGATAAACAGTCGGTCTCCGAAAGTAATTAAATATTTTGAAAATAAACAAAACTACTTATTGTTGCTTGACAACAAGGCCCGGGGCAAAAACAGTTAGAAGCAGGAGAATAGTAGCGATTTAGTTTTAATAAAGGCTAAGAAATAGGACGTTTTATAATAAATTTTCAAGACTACAGGAAAAGGCGCCGGAAAGTAATATTTTATTCTTGTATTTGGAAGATTATGTTGATACCATTTCAAAAATAGAACAAAATAAATGTTTAGGATCCTATTTTAAACTCAAGATCCTTCGTGACTATTTCCCTGACCATTATTGTACAATTTATAAGCACTCTTATTCATATATCATGTTCCACGTACTCTCTCGGTGGTTATTTCAGTTTCAGTTTCTGTTTTCAATTCCGATTCTGTTGCCGTTTCTGTTTCTGGCCATGACTCAGAGGAGTTGCGAGAGTTTCGCGCCCCCGGGGGCACTTTGAAGTTGACCCTTGGGTCCGGGAGAGTCAAGATCCCAGATCCGGGGCTTAATCATCAAGTGAAAAAAGTGAAAATGATGCATTGGGCAATCGGACATTGAGAACAAGAACCGAGAATGTCGCGACAGGCAGTCATCACAGTCTGGCCAGACGAAGGAGATACTGAACCGAAACACCATGCGCCCCGATTTCGATACCATCCCAACGCATCGCAGCTGTCAGACAGTTGTCTGCCACTTGGCCCACTTCTGAGCCCAAATCACCAGATGACGCATTCGGGGGCCCGACGACAACAATAAAAATAAAAAGAAGAAAACATCGCATCGCTACTGTTGCACTTAATCATCCATTCATTGGTTGTACCGGGATGGGGAGGTGGTGACTACCCAAAGTTGGCATTACGCATCGCGCCCCCCTAAATGGAGTCACGACGCTCTCAGCCCTGTGTGGAATGGTCGAATCGTGGACTGCCCCATTATAGACACGATTCGGGATCTATCACTCATCCACACTCATCGCCGGAAAATGTGAGCCCCGGTGAACTGGGTCCGTTTAGTCATAAGTATCGCAAGTATTGGCGATTACTAATCCTCCGTCCCCACTTACATTTCCATTTCCATTTCCATTACCAGTCGCAGTCACAGCCGCAACATATATGGACGCATATTTGTCATGAACAATAAACAATTACCTAAGCTTCGCTTCCCAATAATCCAGCAAAAAGTCGTCCCCTCTCCGAGCATAGAGTTCTCTACGAGTTTCGTTTTCTCTGAACGAAACAACACACAGAAATATTCAAAATAAATAACAAAGAAATAATTGTTGGCTTTCTAGATATATATCCATGATTAACGTGGGTATTAAAACTGTCATAAGCGTTGAAAAAATAACACAAGATTAGCTTAATGAGAACGACTTTCTGGTGTTAAGTAAACTAGTGAAAGCAGGAGTTATGACTATTTTAAGACTCAAGAACTTAAGTTCTTATAGTGAATATATATTTAGAAATAAACCCCAGTCACAGTGTTAAAACTTAATGTGGCGCTCAATTAACTAGTTCAACTTCTGAGTGACTCAAACTAGACTTTTGCGAAATTCATTCATTATTAACAGCTACTTCTTGGGAGACTTTTTGCGAAACAACGGAGTCCGGACCCCTTCCTTTTTTATACCTATTCTTGGCCTCTTCTAGCCATATGAGTCATATTATATCGTATCATATCATATGGTGTGTGCGGTGTGTTCGAGACGGACGCGTTTACGGCGCGTTTTATGCGCGATTTTAACTGTCTGAGCGACGGGGTCATTAACTAAGAGGATTTATGAGCGCCGTGCGAATGGAATGGTAGGGGAACAGAACGGAAAAGAGACGGGGACGAGGACGGTGACCAATTGTCTGCCATTGTACGCTTAATGACCATCTTTCTTTATCTAGGCGTCGGCCTCCTTTTGCCCTCTCCCCCCCTCGATCAGTGGATCTATTTTTGGCCCACCTTATAGATTTGTCATCTCTTAATTTGTTTCTTTTGATTCCCCCAGTTGCGACACTCAGAGAAATGTTTAGGGATCTTAAATAATTCAGATTTAAAAGGTCCGAAACTAATCCGAAATAACTAACGATGAAATAATGGTACATGTTTTTGTCTTGGCTATTTCTTTCCTTTCAAAAACCTTCTTCATTATAATCATAAGTCAGGTCTTGTGATTCCCCTTCTTAAGATTTAATACCTTGACAAATTTCCTTCTACTAAGGGGATTTTTTGCCACTGTATTCGTGTCTCTGAGGCAAGAACCCATTTGGGGGCTCTGACGTATTTACCTTAGGTGCTTTAGCACTTAGAAACAACCTCCATTTTCAACATTTATCGGTTATCATCGACTGGTAGTTGATTATTTATGATGGCTTTTCCCCAAGGCACGGTTTTATTTGCCATATCATCGTCATACTCCGACCAACGATGATAGCGTTAACTCGATTTGATTTCACTTGACTGTGTTGTAGTGTGTAAACTGCAATTCATAATTGTAGTCGAAATTTGTGAAATCGAAATGTTGTGTGTGAGGCCGGGTGGTATAGAAAAGGTACCATCATCCTTATCACTGTCTACTTTGCACCCATTCATTGATAAATCGAACACAGCGGACGGCGGTATCGCTCCACTTGAAAAGGGTTTGGTTTGGGGGGTGAAAAAAAAGGGGGAGTGAAGGCTAGGCTCTTGTCAATATGGCTGCAATTGCGAGTGGGTTACACCACGCGACTTCCAAGTTTATCGCTGATATCACCTCCTTTGGCCATATATGTATGTTTATATATAAATATGTGCATGTTCTGTAGAAAGGGGTACTGGGGCGCCGCCTGGTGACTAACAACAAGGCTTCGCTTCTGCCCGACTGGCCTCGGTTATCAACTGTTTGGAAATCAGACAAGTGTTGCTTTGTTTGCCTTATGAGTAAGCATCGATTAGGAAAGGCTGTGCCGGCCCCATCCATCCATCCAGCCATCCATCCTTCTGTCCATTCATTCCCCCCCGTAATAGCCCACCTTATGGTTTCTACTGTGTGTGCTCAGCTCACCACCAAACCCGAAATCACACCACAACCAATTCCTGTCTGATAAGATAGTGCCTTATTTTTTTCGGCGTTGGCTTAATAAGGCTACAGTGTAACTTCTATAATTGTAACTGAGAAAGGAAAAAGGTTTTAGATATTAAAAGAAGAATTTGCTCTTAAAAAAACCTCTGCTTTAAAACAAGTCATCATTAGATACATTTTTGTACTTGTTTAGTATTACAAAAAATATATATTTTATCGAATTTCCCCTGTATATGATTATGTGAGCCTTGGAAAGAAAAGTACGCCGTATGCTGCGGATTCTTCTGGGGCTCTTCCTCTTCCTCCTCCCTCTGCTTGCTGCTTATCTTTGCCCAAAAATAACAACGTAAATTATGAGTTAATGTGTCCCACGTGTGTGTGTGTGTGCGCGTGCGAGGGTATAAAAATGTTCTGTCAATAAGCCTCAGTTGCTGGTGCTGCTGCTGCTGGCAATGATGATGACTCATCCATCCAGCAAAATTCACACAGTTGAGTTGCCGAGGACGGCAGCGAGGGCGACAGTGGGACAGAGGCGGAGGTGGCAGAGAGCCATTGCCAGAGAGAGAGAACGGGAGAGGCAACGAGCAATCAAGTACAACTCACCCATACAGAGGCACTATCGACAGGGCAATATCAACAACGAACAGCAACAACAACAGCTAGAGCAGGCAAATCGAAGCTTCCACGTTCGACATTCAAAATTCGAAAAAGTTTCTCCCTCGCCAGAGATGACCACAAAAAGATATAAAGATATAAGATATAAATAGCTAGATACAGCAAGAAAGTAAACAAAACAAGCAGTAGGAAAAGTGAAAAAATTATAAATATTAGCAAGAACAAAAATTAGACGAAGACGATAATATTCTTTAGGATCTCGAGTTAAGATAAAAGTAATAACGAGCATATTTTAGGTTTAAATTTTGTTATGCAGAAAGAACTAATCAAAATGTACTACTTAGAATGTATAAAATTTAGAAACAAATTGAAATTAGTTAAAACAAAATCATAATTCCTAAGCATTATGATTTAGAAAACATTTCCATCTCAATTACCTTCCATTAACCACTTCAAAACCTTAAGAAACCAACTAAGACGATTCTCTTTTCTTATTATTTTACAGAGGATGCCCGGAAAACTGGTTCCCGGGTGCTGTTGCATTGCCACGCGGGAATCTCGCGCAGCGCCACCATCGCCATCGCCTACGTCATGCGGTACAAGGCGCTCTCCCTGCTGGAGGCCTACAAGCTGGTGAAAGTGGCCCGGCCGATCATCTCGCCCAATCTAAACTTCATGGGCCAGCTGCTGGAGCTGGAGCAGAGTCTGCGGAAAAGCGGCATCCTGGCACCGGCCACTCCGCACCTCAACAGTCCCAGTACCCCGTCCGTGGGTGGAGTATCTTCGGTGGGTCTCAACCACCCATCATCATCATCTAGTCAACTGGTAGAGCAACCAGAGCAGGAAGAGATCGAGGAGAGGCGTGAGCGGGATCGCGGCAAGTCCAAGTCGGACAGCGAGGCCATGGATGAGGATGTCTACGACTACGACGATGTGGATAGCGGTGCCGGCAGTCTGGCAGGCAGTAACTGCTCATCGCGCCTGACCTCACCTCCCATAACACCCGACGATGAGGCGCCCAGCACTTCGGCGGCAGCTTCCACAATTTCGGAGCTAGATTCTCCAAGCTCCACCAGCAGCAGCAGCGGAATATGCTCCCTGCTGTCCACAAGCTCATCCGTATCCTGCGCAATCAGCAAGCCAAGCCTGCTGTCGCCCACGCGGCAGTTGGCCGTATTTAAGCGGAATTCGCCCGCAAAGTTGAGGCTAAATCTGGAGTCCAGCTATGCGCCCGCGTCACCCATCCCAAAGTCCATGTCCTGCATCTCCATACCGGCCACGCCCGTCTGCGAAGAGGCGCCCGAAAGCAGGAGCAACCATTTGGCGGCCAACCCGAGGGACTGAGAAAGGATCCCCAGGAGAAGCCGCCACCAAGCAGCTGTGAATAAAAAGAAAATGTACAGACCTTGGCCAAATTCATGATGATTGGCATCAGATTGATATGTTGTACGGTTCTAAACGAGGAGTAAAATGGACTCGAGTTTTAAAGAGTATTTTATCATCATCATCGACATTTGTTGTTTTTTTTTAAAACAAGAGGCTTGTCTTACATTTCTCGGAGACATACAGTATATCAATTCGTATCATAAATGCTAAAACGGTCTGATACTTCCTATAAACTAAGGTGATGCAAATGATATATCAAACATCTAACACTTGAGCCACCTTTTGGATCATGTAAATTCACAAATTGTACATACAAGCGTACCTAAATAACAAAACCAACAAGGAAAGGGGAATACCAATTGCAGCTGGCACTATTTTCAGTACTTTTAAGAGCTTTTGTAATGTATTTCTTCGCATCCCTGAACCCTGAACCAACAAAACACAAAACAAAACAAAACAATACCTAAAGTAATCCAAAACAACCAACTGCAAAATATTGTTTGAGAAGAAAGAACACCTCGTATATGTTAATTTAGTTTAAATTTAGTCTGTAAGCGAATCTTAACTATATACCTATACACACATAAACTATATTAAAATCTTCACATAGAACAATGAAAATCCAAAATGCACTGCAACTATTTCTGCTGACTTGCCACACACAAAAAAAAAACTTCCCGTTCCCCAAAAACAAATAAGGAAAACTCCGCCATATATACACAGCAAAGATCTTATCAAAACTGTTCTAAGTTTTATCAAATCGCTATAGACACACCCACACCTACACTACACACTGCATATTAATTTAGTAACTTCTTGAAGAAAGCTTGTGTTTGTGTTTTTTAGTTTTAGTTATTTATATGAAGCGAGTGCGCGTGAGAGAATAATGAATGCGATTTGATTCATTTGTATTAGGTTGTAAGTCATGTAGGCTAAGATACACGCGAAAGATGTATAACCCGTGTGTTAAGTAAACGGACATTATAAAAGTAATCAAACGAACTGCCTTTTTTTGGTCTTTTGTATTTTTTAAAGGAACCGCCAAACTGGTGAATAGTGCTGAAAAGCCCGGAGATGTGGGAACCTAACAACACTGCATGGCAATCGGTCTTGTCTGCAGAAATATCGATACCAATATTAAACGGCTCAAGTATATCGGCTCTCAGATTTTACAATTACAATTTTTAATTAAACATAAATTTAGAATTATTATTGCAAAATTACAACGAAAAGTTATTTCCTAAATGTTTCAATTTATTACATTTATGTCTTTGTTTTAAATTTATTTCCGGCTGCTGTATCGATAGCTATCGATGCATCGAGTCAACTGTCAAAAGTTCCAGAAGTCTCCATACATCCCTGCATTTAAAGTATTCGTAAAAGCGGGTCGTTTAATTTGTTCTTTCCGCACAAAAATGGTGTAAAATGGAATAAACAATGTAAGTTAAATAAAAATATATTCAAGCGGTAAAATTAATTCAAGGTTTTGCAGCTTTCTATAATTTTTCAAGATATTTTCGCTGAGTAGCTCTTTTTGCGGCTCTAATACCAACACACGCAAAGGAGTTTTACCGTTTGAAAGCAATTTGCAAAGTCTGCATTTTTCACGTGCTTCGTTTTTTTTTCTTGATTAAAAAAAACGCTGAGCTATGTCTGAACTTGATTGGGATGATCCGCATTACGTAGAGCCGCTTCCGGTCCAGATCTACTCAACGTTGAACGAAAAGTACGAGCGAAGCTATGGCGGCGACAGAAAGCGCGAAAATTACGGAGCAAGGCGCGAAAACCGTGACAATTACGGCGGAGAAAGACGCGAAAACCGTGATGACTACGGTGGGAAAAGACGTGACAACCGGGACGATTACGGACGACGTGATAGCAACGGCGGCGGAGGACGCCCCGATCGCAATGGCGGAAAGTTCAACGATTCTGTAAGCGTCTCCACGAATATGATGGGAAAAGTAATTGGCAGAGGAGGATCGACCATCAAGCGTATTCAGGACGATTACAGCGTACGCGTTGATGTGGACAAGAGCCAGGAACTTGTTAAAATCTCAGGCAACAACCAGAAAGACATAAGAGATGCCATAGACTATGTACGCAAGCTGACCAGCTCCGACGCTTTCAATGGACGCGACCGGGACAATAACTACGGCGGAAATAGAGATAGAGGCGGCGGCAGAGGCAGCTATGATACACCCAAGGGAAACTTCAATTTCAACCCGCCCCCGCCGAGGAATGATGATGGCAATGGTGATCTTACGGGCACCATCGATTGGGCTGCTATAAACAGGGCTTCGGTGAGTTGAAACATCGAAAAATATACTATAATATTCATAAAATTAAGTTAATGCTTTAAGAACACTCAAAAGCTCAAAATTAATTCCAAAAATCTTACAGGAAGCAGCATCAGCGGCTCGCTGGGCCAAGTTGCCAGAGCTGACGAAGAACTTCTACAAGGAGGCACCTGAGGTGGCGAATCTTTCGGCATCCGAAATCAAGCGCATTCGCGCCGAAAGTAATAATATCAGTGTAGCGCACGTTTTCGAACCAAAGGAGGGGGAAGCTGTTGAGCCTATTCCCAATCCGGTGTGGACTTTCGATCAATGCTTTGCCGAATATCCGGATCTGCTTGAAGAGATCCAGAAGCAGGGCTTTGTGAAGCCTTCGCCCATTCAGTCGCAGGCATGGCCCATTCTCCTCAAGGGTCACGATATGATTGGCATTGCCCAAACGGGCACAGGAAAGACGCTGGCCTTCTTGCTACCGGGAATGATTCACACCGAGTACCAGAGCATTCCAAGAGGTTCAAGGGGTGGAGCCAATGTCCTGGTGTTGGCCCCCACACGCGAGTTGGCGCTACAAATTGAGATGGAGGTGAAGAAGTACTCCTTTCGCAATATGAAAGCGTAAGTTGTCATTTTCAAGGATTAAACATCTCAATCTTACTTTACCTTTAATATTTGTAGGGTTTGTGTGTATGGCGGTGGCGATCGTCGCATGCAGATATCCGATGTGGAGCGCGGTGCCGAAATTATCATCTGCACGCCGGGACGGCTCAATGATCTGGTGCAGGCGAACGTTATCGATGTAAGCAGCATCACGTATCTGGTGCTCGACGAGGCGGATCGCATGCTGGACATGGGCTTTGAACCGCAGATCCGCAAAGTTATGCTGGACATTCGTCCCGATCGACAGACCATCATGACTTCGGCCACTTGGCCACCGGGAGTGCGCCGCATGGCTCAGAATTACATGAGGAATCCCATTCAGGTGTGTGTTGGATCGCTCGATCTGGCGGCCACGCATTCAGTAAAACAGGTGATCGAACTGCTTGAGGACGATAAGGACAAATTCCAAACAATCAAATCGTTCGTCCAAAAAATGAGAAAGACGGACAAAATCATCATATTCTGTGGACGCAAGGCTCGGGCCGACGATTTGTCCAGTGACCTGACGCTGGATGGATTTGTGACCCAGTGCATTCACGGAAATCGAGAGCAGAGCGATCGCGAGCAGGCCATAGCAGACATCAAGTCTGGTGCAGTGCACATCCTTGTGGCCACAGATGTGGCTTCCCGTGGCCTGGACATCGAGGACATCACGTAAGCCTAAGGAGATAACCTAGCGACTTTTTTATATCAAAATTTTCTTCCATTTTATTATAGTCATGTCATCAACTACGATTTTCCGCGCAACATCGAGGAGTATGTTCATCGCGTTGGACGCACAGGCCGCGCCGGAAGGAAAGGCACTTCCATTAGCTTCATCACCCGCGAGGACTGGGCCATGGCCAAGGAGCTGATTGAAATTCTCCAGGAGGCGGATCAGGATGTGCCCGATGAGTTGCACAACATGGCGAGGCGTTTCAAAGCCATGAAGGACAAACGAGCTGCCGAAGGTGGCGGAAGCTTTGGCGGCGGTGGAAGAGGGGGCGGCCGCGGCTACGGTGGCGGCGGCGGTGGTAGACGTGACGGTGGTGGAGGCCGTAACTTTGATCGATTCGACTTCTAATTGCATCTATCGATGCATTATTGTAGCTCCTAAGAGACCACAGCGCATTGAAGTGCCTTGAAATTTGGTTAATCAAACTATGTTGCTACCTAAAAGGTAGAAAATCTCGAAATATTTTGCATAGATCTTAAGCAAAATTGAATTTAAATGTTCATTAATCCCCGAAAGTTTTTTAAATGAAAGAACAAGTCGAAAGTTGTACATCAAACTACAAAAATTAGAATGTTTATTGAACTTTAGTTGGCCCCGCCGCCGTATTTTTCCAGGAGTTCCTGCTTTCGTTTTCGGAGAAGCGCCTCCTGGACATCCTGCTGCGTGGGCACGGGCACATGGGCGGTGAATTTGGGGGCTAGAAGGCCGTGCGGATCTTCCACGGCTGCCCGAGCCTTGGCATCCTCAGCAGCTTCGCGAGCAGGTCCCGACAAGGGGTATATCTCATCCTCCTCCTCGTCATCGATGATGCGACCATCCCTGGCCATTTTATCGCGCCACTCCTGCACGGCTTTAAGAATAGCTGCGCGTTCGATGCGTTCCTCCAAGGGAATAAGTACACCGTCCTCGTCGTCTCGATAACCATAGTACTCTGCATCTATATCTTTCATTAGTTCGGCGCGGGATTTCCTGGGCGGCGGCGGCGGATCCTGTTCGAAGAGCTCCCGAACGCCAGGCAAATCCTTGGCGGCACCGAAGTATTTGTAGCCTCTGTTTCCCGGAACTTCGCGGCCTTCGGCATCGAACATTTTGGGGCCATAGCGTCTGTAGTGGGGACCGCCCAAGGATGAGATCTGGTTCTCCCAGTGACGCTTCTCACGCAGCAGCTTGTTGATTTCATCGTTGAGATCTCGAATGCGGAATTCACCCAATCCAGCTGTGGGACGACGAGCATTAATACGAATTTTGAGTGAGTGTATGCGCCGGGTACTTACCATTTTGTATTTGTGCCACTTTCTTGGATATTTCACGGATAATCTCCAGGCGGAACTTTTCGCATCTCGGCAAATCGTGGCATTCGGAGGCCAAATACGGCCGGCGTTCCTTTTCGCCGGATTCCACTTCCTTGGCCGCCCGCCAACGTGCCAAAGTTGTCCTGTTGAAATTAAGGGAATTAGTAGATGAATGTTTATATATTTTAAGATCTCTGAACTACTTACATTGCCTTTTCTGCATTGCGCGCCTGTAATTTCAGTAAATTGAGACATTTTTAACATAATTTAGTAAAAATTCATAAAACTTACCATTTTGTTTATTTTCTTCTTCTGCCAAGATTGCCAGTTACAACGAAGTCAGCAAAATCGAAACGTATGTAGTCTGCGAATATATCGATATTCCGTTTTTTTTAAACACTTATTGATTTGAGCCTCCAATCTATCCACGTAAAAATACTTATTTTCCTTTTATCTCAAAATTAAATATTTCGTACACTTGACGTGAAAGAATTGATTTCTCTTTCCTTACGTTATTTGATTACGTTTTTACGATGATTTTAGTGTGGTATTCAGTTAAAACTCTACAAATCTTTTGAAATTGGCAAAGTATTTACACCGCTCTGGCCACATTGATATAAGAAAACATAATTTCACGGCAACGCCATTTATTGCTCGTTTTAACGTTTTTTTTCGCGAATAAAGTAAAGCCCCAACCCCAGGATGTTGGCCCTCATCAATAGGATCCTCGACTGGTTCAAGAGCATCTTCTGGAAAGAGGAGATGGAGCTGACGCTAGTGGGTTTGCAGTTCTCGGGAAAAACGACGTTCGTCAATGTTATTGCAGTGAGTACTTGTGTGTGTGCGTGCGTGCGAATTTTGCTACAAGTGTATGGGTGAGAGGGTGGTTTTGCTAGGGGCAGGGCGGCGAGGCGGTGGCGGAGGCGGTGGGGTGAGAGAAAGCCGGGGGAATATGACTAAAAGTCAGTAAAAAGTAATACTAGACCTTAGCTGACAAAGACGGTATGGAATGGCCATTGTTTTGGTAGGGCCATTCCTAGGAAACACCTTGCCGTTTCGGACTTTCCTTTGTTGGTTTCTTATCTGTTTTCTTTCACTGCATCAATAATTAACGCTGTGCTAACCGTTTTTGTTTTAGTGGCAAAGTTTACTGTTCCTGCGGCTGGGCAATCAATAATAAAACCACGCATGTTTCGAACAATGACGCCATTATCAGCAAAACGACCCCTGTGAATCCCCCCATTGAAACCTACAAACCCCAAGTGTCTCCTCCTCCTTTTGTCACACATTTCTGCACGCTGATAAAGTCGCGATCCGTAGAAATCGGAGTCTAAGGCTGCGGTTAGAAGTGGCGAAGGAGGAGCAGCTGGAGGAGGAGGAGGAGGAGTCAGTCTGTGAGCCGCCGCCTGACTTATGAGTCATGTGAGCTGCCGCCCGCCAACAAATCTGAATTGGATTTAAATGTACCCACATGCAAGGGGACTAAGCGAGGAAATTTATTTTTTCAAGTGCTCTGCAAATGGGAATTTTCCCCCGGCTTATCACTGCGCTTCTTTTGTGAGCGGAACAAACTCTGTGTAATCCATTGTTTGTTTTGGATTTAATGATTACTGTGAACGAATGAACTAATATTTGTCGAAAGATATTTACTTTCACTCCTGAGTTTGTTATTTTATTAGTGTTGAACGATTTTCAGTTTGTCTGAGGTTTCTCTGAGGTTTTAGTTTGAGAATTTAAAGAACCCTTTTGTAACTTTCTCACTACTATTCCAACTACCATTTACTTTAATAATAATATTTAATATTTTATCTAAACCTACCTCCAAAGGAAGACACCTGTCTCTGGTACCAAAGATAATGAGTTTTCTTTCTTTATATTCTACATATTATCTAATTTTACACACACTAGCTCATAAAATTTAATTATTTCGAACCATTTTCTATATGTTTAAGTTAATATTTTAAATTATCCGCCTAATTCTTAGGTATAAACTTATTTTACACTTTTACATTCAGGACTGGGCGTTTTTAGAAGCATACTTTTGGGCTGAAACGATGAAATTTATTTGTATAAGAAAGGAGTTTTAAATTAAAAAAGAAACCTCCAAACTGGCATTTTTAAAGCTTCCTAACTCATTCCATATTAATCTCTATTTATTTACCTTTCCAGTCTGGCCAATTCGCAGAGGACATGATACCCACAGTTGGCTTCAACATGCGAAAAATCACCAGGGGCAATGTGACGATCAAGGTGTGGGATATTGGCGGCCAGCCTCGATTCCGCTCTATGTGGGAGCGCTATTGTCGCGGTGTTAATGCAATTGTGTAAGCCATTATATATAAATGAGGCCACAACAATGGGATACCAATTAATTCTGTAAATGATTTTTCAGCTACATGGTCGATGCAGCCGATCTGGACAAATTGGAGGCCTCGAGGAATGAGCTGCACTCGCTGTTGGACAAGCCGCAGCTCGCCGGCATTCCAGTGCTCGTATTGGGCAACAAACGTGATCTTCCAGGCGCCCTCGATGAAACCGGGCTCATCGAACGCATGTGAGTGTTTTTAACTGCAAAATGTAAATCCAAACTAATAGCTTGATCTACTTTCCAGGAATCTTTCGAGCATACAGGACCGTGAAATCTGCTGTTATAGTATTTCGTGTAAGGAGAAGGACAACATTGACATAACGCTGCAGTGGTTAATTCAACATTCGAAAAGCCAAAGTCGTTAGATAACGAACACACAACCTCCCTACCCTCTACAAACACACACACACACAAACACACAACACACACACACTAGGCACTATATCTCACACAGAACAACTATATATATATACACATATATACTAATAATAATTTGCAGAGTGATTAACAATGAGCAAAGCCAGCAATAAGCCAACTATTTGGGGTAGATCGGTTGAGAGAATGTTTCTAAGTGAAAAAAAAGGGAAACTGAGAAAGACAACTAGAAAACACAGCGAGAAATAACTATATATGCCTTGATGATGATCTGTTTGTACGTATGTCTGTTTGTATGTTTATGTGTAATTTCGCAGTGCAGAGTTTGGGTGCTTGATTGTCTCGAATTTGTAGACTCACAAAGGAAATATGCTTAAATGAATTCTGTGTACGTTGTAAGTTTTGTTAGTTAATCTATGTCCCCACTACCACACACACACACCTACAACACACACACACTGACACACACTCACACACAACCCAGCAGCCAAGAGCGTGTGTATTTAGTACGTTATTATTCTACGCCGATGGTCGACCAAGTATCTCCAATAGAAGTCTTTCGCTTTTTGCCTCTACAAATCTGTTGCCGTGTCCACGTTTAGTTAGTCTTATGTTTAGTGTTTATTGGTGTGATTATTATATATATAAATATTATTTTTATCATTTTTGTATACAATATATAATTTACATTTCGCTTACATGCTTGCTTTTATGCAAATTATTTATTTTTAATTGGAATTTTTGCTTAGCGAAAACTGAAAAAGCGAAATACGACAAAAAATTGAGAACGGAAAACAGAAAAAAGCTATTAAAACGTTTTAAACTATAAATATATATTATATACAACTATATGAATGTAAAATCAATTAAGCAGCGAAAGCCATAGTTAAAGAAATTTCAAGATTGATTGTAAAATATGCAAAAGAGATTGTTGAGTTGTTCTCCTCAAAAACCAAAAAACGCCACAAATTGAGATCCTCAAGCCTTGTCACGCCGCTTCGCTCCAACTCATTAACATTCACCTAGTTAATTATGATAATTTATAATATGAAACAGCAATGCAAATTATAAACTACAATAACCAAAAAGAAATGGAAAACGAGCCAGGCACACAAACAAAACAGCGACAAAACGAAAAATAATAAATGAAAAACCAATAAAGACAAATTATAAAAACATTAAAAAACTCGAAGTGCATCTCATAAATTACGACTAAGTGCGAGCCCGGCGAACGCGAGCATCAAATATTCCAAACACTTGTTGTTCGAATGTAATTTATAGAGGCAGGCCAAGTGCCTGGCCGGCGGCCACCCAAATGCAGACGGAGCAGGTTAACAATTGATAGATGCAGACAGCCCTAAGAACGCATAAATCGGGAAGTGTAGCCGTAGCCGTCGCTCTGGGCCCTTGGCTTATTAGGAATTCTGTGTGCAGAATCAAGGCATTGCTACCGGAGGATAGCACCTGCCATAGGAGGGGGTAGGGGGCTCGGGCTCTTTTCTGCCTTCCAGGAATACGTGTCAAGCACGAGCCGTCGGAGGGAAGAGTGTGTGAGTCAGCAGCCACGATCAAATACTCTCATGTCCCATGTCCGGGCTTCCTGCTTCCTTTCCTTAGCCAAATCGAAGTCCTCATCCTCAAACTCCTATGTATGTATGCCCCCACACACACGGCGAGTTTGTTGCCTGAGTCTTTTGTTTCTTGTGTTGTTGCTTTCGCCTCATATTTCAAATTGCGTTAATTACACTTTTAAATGCGGGGTATTAACAGTGCCCGCGATAAGCATCTCTCTTCGCGGCCATTTGCCACAAGCCAAACATTCGGCCATAACTCGAGGCGAATCTCCAAAAACGAAAAAAGAAGACACACAACAACAAAAAATGCGGCTAACGACGACGTGCTCGTAAATTTTCATACAAAAACTATAAACAAACTTCAAACAAGCTGAAAACATTTACGAACATTACGCATATTCATTCCCCTGCTTAGATGTCGTATAAAAGCGTAAAGACAAGTCAACAGTGCGGTTCATAGCCTTAAAACAAAACACCAAAGGTAAGTGTAAAACAAGAAAACCGATTTGCCTCGATTTCCAGTTTAATTATTTATTTTGCTGATTCGTTGATTGGCCTTCAATGTAGAGATTTTTATCTAATGACAGACTGTCAACGATATTTAATCTTATTGCCAGTCTCTTATGGTAATTAATTATTATTTATAATTAGTCTAAATTGCAATTGAATTAATTGGATAATGGAAAGGAATTGAAAAGGTTTTTTAGAATTTAAGAGTAACTTTTATGGTGCTTATAATGAAGAAAATTCATTAAATCTTAGATAATTGAGTTATATCTTAGATTTATTTACTAGGAAACGTATTTAAATATTATTTTTAAACCCTTTATCAAACCATCTTAAGCTTTTGTTCCACACTGTATTCTTGTGTAAAATAAAAGTAAAGAGCGGCAGTCGAAGCTTAGTTCTTTCTGCTTAATTTTCAGCGATTTGTGCGACTTGTGCTGATTATATAATGACATATAAAACATGCCCAAACAACATTAAAATTTTTTGTAGCTGTTTTTTATATATTTTCGCAGACTTCATCGAGCCAGATCCATTCATTTGTATGCGCCACAGTTGCCCCCAGCGTGACTCCTTTGATGAAAAGCCGTCAGTAAATGCAAAAAAAGCTAAAAAAATAAAAAATGGTGAAAAGAATGAGCAAATCACATTAACAAAAAAAATAACTAGGCGGGGTGTTGACCATAAATTTACGCAGAAAAAATTAATTTATGTATTAAAGATAACTTATTAATTTGTGGATTATAATCTTGTGGTTTTTCTGAGAGTTCTAGAGATGAAGTGATAGTTTTAATAGTGATTATTTATTAAGATTAATTTATATTATATAAAAAAATAAGAATTGTTATGCCAAAGCAGAGTACTATATACCCTGTATACCCTCCTGCATCCTTTTCTAACCAAATTGTTCTTAAATATATTTTAATTGAAGGCCCCCACAATGCTTTCTGCACGAGGCCACCAAAAGTGTGTCTGGCCCGAACATGCTGTGCCACCTGAAAAGTTCCTGGAACTGTGCCATCAGAGACCCCGGGCCAGAAACAATAACCCCCCAAAGAGCTGGGGCCAAGGAGGGGGGACGACGACTAGTTACTCCGGAGCTTCAGAGCTCTGGAGCTGGCATAAAGTTCAGGCCTTAACAAGATGGAAACAAAAGGCTGTCTGGCCTGGATGCTCTACCGCGTACTCGCCAGACTCGTGGGCAACAGTTTTCATGTTTGACTCTTATTTTGCTTTATTTTCCAGCAGACGACTGTCAGTAGCAGGATGCCAAGATGAAGGTGGAGGAGGAGAAGTGGGATGGTAGAGAGGAGGCAAGGAGACGACGACAACTTGGCTGACAACAGGGCGAATGCAAATAAGTCTCCTCCTCGCCTGCTCATTTCGGCTGAATTCGCTAAACTCCGCTTGCCAACTGCTGATTTTCACCTTCGACTTGATTTATCTGGCATTTTATTGGCCAGCGCCATTTGCTTTCGTACCTAGACCATAATTTACGCATTCATTTTCGGCCCCAACTCGGCCCGGCCTAATAAAGTTCTCTCAGGTGTGAACAGCTCTCCACTTGCATACGAGGCAGCTTAATTGATGACAACATCTTGGAATTTTTGTTGGTATTCCTGAACTTGAAGTTGGACCAGGATCTTATGGAAGGTATAGAGATGGGTATATAGTGTTTGGGGGAAAGTGATTTATAAGAAATATATAACTTATAAAAATATTAATAAAAGACTTTAATATTTAACTTATGCAATCTAGGGAACACTATAAAATCTAGATTTATTTTAAGGCATAAAATTCTACCTTTTATAGGTATTAAAAAAAAGACTATTTCATGGCTAAATATATATTCTTTTATAATTTTCAAGGAATTATGTATGTTTAGTGATTCCAACAAATCTCTACAGCAAGAGTCTGTTGGGTATGCTATATATTATATATTCGATGTATCAGGTATCACATAGTCGGGATAACACCTCCATAACGTTCCTTCTTCCTTCCTTTGCGTTGGCCCAGCTGTTATAGGCCCGTCGTCGTTGTTGTCGCTGGCTGGCCAACTAAAATCAGTTAAATAATGAAACATTTGCACGATACTGGCGAATCGGAATCGGAATCGTATCGGGCGCGAGCTCTCCGAGCCAGCCGAGGATAGCGCAAAGGCTGCCCCAAACGGCAGCCGTAGCAGCAGCAGCAGCAGCAGAGCAGCAACAATCAGCACAATCCACAGTTGTATGGTGCTACATATCGTACAAGATTTCCGGGAATTGAAAACTGCTAAAAATCGTGTTTGATTTTATACGTTGCTGTAGCTAAAGCTGTTGCTGTTGTCCGGAGGAGCGATCCGCTCCTTATGCATGCAATCCCAGGCCAGGCTAGGAGGAGGCAGCGGAGCCAGCTGGGGCGATACCTGCAGCATCTACGATACGCGTCGTGGTTCAACATGCAATCGCAACAAACGAAAGCAGCTTGTTAACTAATTAAAACCAAAATATATGCAAATCAAAGGCCCCAAAAAGCAGCCAGGAAAATAAACTCAAGAACCCCGAAAAGGAGTCCCTCTGTGTCCTCTGCTTAAATATATATTTTTTGTGTGTCCTCTGGAGAGCTACTGTTTTGGGGTTGGGGTTTCTTAACGTTTCTTCTTTTTTTTTTTTTTTGTTCCAACTCTTTGTCAGCGATCTTTTTCGGGGGCAATTAAGCGAGGCAACCGGAGAGTCGGGCGGCTGCCATAATGCTGCAAAATCGAGAACTAAATAGCACAAAGAGCATTGTGCAAAAATTAATTGCAACATTTTGAGCAGGGACCACCACCCTCACCCTCACCTCAACCTAGCCCCTCCTCGGTGGATCCTGCCCCAAATGCAATCAATTCAGTATGGATTTCTGGCGAAGCAATCGATGTGGATTTACGAGTAGCCTGAATTTTACCTTTTCCAGGCAGCCATTTGGCCCATTGTCGAGTGTCCCCCAGAGAGGGCTTGAAGATGATGCTGCACAGTGAGAAATAGTCCGCAAAAAGTTATGAAATATAATTAATATATGATATTTATTGCATGCAATGAAGTAGAAACAAATTAATTAATGTCTTTTAATGACTTTAGCTTTGACTTTGATTATATTTTACCAAATAAGGAGGTATACACAATGAGGAATTTTTTGATAAATCTGTTATATTTTTAAGATTTTTTCCCTGTGCTTAATATGGCTGTGGGTGAGCTGCTCCATCCGCCGTCGTGGTCTTGTGTCTTCTGCTTAGGTGCGGACATATGTAAAACAAGCCATGAAACAACCGGCTGGGAGCAGGACTCTTCGCATTGGCATTCGCATTTGGCCCCGGATTGAGATTCAGTTTCGGAAGTGAAATTTATTTTGCATACGAGACCCGAGAGCTGAGAGCCACAGCCACAGCCACAGCCACAGCCACAGCCAGAGCCTTTGCCCATTGTCTTTTGTATTCGGCTCGCCGTGGATGGAGTGGAGCACTCTGTGGGGTCACCAGCAGCGGCAAGTGTCCCGCTCCTGGGAAACTTTTCGCTGGGCGCATATATCAGTGAATGGCTGGGATGGGTAAGGGGACAGGACAGGACAGGACAGGACCCGCTGCTGGATTGTCACTGGGAAATTATCCAATTTTGTGGTTTGCATTCAAATTGAGCAGCGGCGGCTGTCAATTTACCAGCAGCATACAAAAGGAGCAGGAGCAAAGGGAGATGAGGACTTTGTCTCCAACTCCGACTTCGATTTCGACTCGGACGAGTAGCTGTCATGTTGATGAATGCAATTGGCAATTGCCCCCGAAGCGCTGGTGGTCTGAGATCGTTTTTTTTGCGGTTTGTTTGGGGTTAACTTGTGCTCATAATCGCGATCTGGACGCGATCCCGATTTCGAACCCTTTATTGCCCGCTTCCGGATATCCAGGGCCATAAAATGCATGGCCAACGCCGTTTATTAATTGCATCAAGATCAACTCGCAAAACGCCGCCAGCTTTAAATGCGGCAAATATATATATATATAAAAAAACAACAACATTTTGATAAGAAATTTCACTAATGAGTATTTACCTTTTGGGAATGGCTGCGGCTTTGGCCACGGCTTATTTGGGGTAGGGTTATAACTTATAAGTAAGCGCACGTTAACGTTAACGGGGCGTATGCTTAATGCTAGATTAGTATCGCGAATTTCATGTGCGCTGAACTTAACGGCTGATCGCTCATAAAATTAATCAAGCTGCTTTAGGCTACTTTAATGTTTTCAGCATTTTACATTCTCCATGCCCTATCAATTTTTTTTTTGGGTATTATGGAATTATTATTAAGCATTTTTTGGATTAAAAGTAAAGAAAATGAAGGAATATCATTTTTACAAAACTTTAACTAATTATTCTTTATTTTTCCGTATTGAAAGAAATATATAAAAAAAAGCTATAGTTTTTACAATGAAATATATGAAAAATACTTGAAGTTTTCACAGAAAAAATGTTAATACAAAATAAAACTATAAATTATATAATAAATAGAGAGTTTCCTTGATTATTTTGACAGTTTTCACCAACTAACTTTTACTTAATAGTTGTTTAAATCTTCATATTATTATTTACCTAACTTCTTATGTATTATTTTAAGTAAAATTAAATTTAAATTAAAATATTTCTTTCTAATAACTAAAACTTAAAGTATATCCTTTCTTTCTTAAAAGAGAGAGCAACCAGTTTTCGCTGCCTGGCGGTTATCTTTTGTCTTGTTCCAAAATGTTGTTAATATTTTCACATACTTTGGTGGGATTTCCTTTCCCTTGGCTGGCCTGGCGGTTAACAAATTGCTTTCGTTATCGCCGTTTTCGATGCAGAGCTAAAAGAGTTGAATGCCCTCAGCAAACTCCGCCAAACTCTGGCTCTTCGATTGCTTCGAGTTGTGGCCAGGCGAAACTCCTTGGGACTCACGTACGAGGAGCGATCGGGTGGTCGGCTGGTCTCAGCCATTTGTTACACTATAAAATATAATAAATTTCAAGCAGCCAACCAGCCAACCAGCCAGCAGCTAGCTAACCAAGAAGGAGCAGCAGCTAGATAAATAATGCATTTGCCCATAAATATCCTGCTGCCGGCTGATTGACGCCTGACGTTTGTCATGGGCCGGCAATTTGCAATTGGCAATTGGCAATCTGCATTAAGTTCAGTGGAAAATGTCAACTTTAATTGAATTTGCACTGACGAAAGGCTCCTCCGATTTATGTCTCCCCGGCGTTTCGTAATAAACATGTCAGGCCGCAGCAGCTTCGATCTCTCGGATTCGGATTCAGCCTTTGACTTTGGACCAACTAATTTGAGCGCTGGCTGGGAACAGTTTCGTGGCCCAAAGGCCTAAGCCAAAATCCAAAACAGGATGGAGAAAAAACCTGCTTGGCCTCGCCTCGGTTCGGTTCGGTTCGTCTTGCGTGTGGAGGCTGCAGAGGCTACTCCGCTGGTGCAACTGGAATCGGAATCCGGAATCGCCTGCCGCCACTTCCAGATGCACCAATCCCAGACGCTAGCTTAATGCCATAATTTATGCGCACAACTCGCTTTCAGTCTTGTGGCTCTGGCTCCGCCTTTTGGCCAATCAGCGGCCGACTTTCTGGCCAAGTCTAGGGCTGGCTCAGCACATCCGCTTAGGCCTGCGGAGTATCCACAAGGAGTTATGGCATCCATATCAAAATTGGAAGGGATTAGGGATAGGTAATCCTTGAAAATAAATAATTGGTGTTATTTTGAAGCTTCAAGCATGTTTAATTTAATTTAAATTGCATCTAGAATTTGATGAAGAAATAAATATTGATGCTTTACTTAACTCAAATTACTTTACTCAAATTAATTCCTAAGCAAAAGATAATACTCTTTATTTAAATAAATTAAAATAAGCACTAAGGATCTTGTAATCAAAAAATGTTTTTATTTTATTATTTATATTTTTTGTATTATTTATTTTTGTACTATTTATTGCCAAATACAATTTATTCCCGACAGGATAATAATATTAAACACACAATTAAAATCTTCCCCAAATGCACCCTGCAGACTCTCCCCTACCTATTTAAGATGTTCGACGTCGGCGGAAACATGAATTACACATTTCTTAGGGCCATCGAATTCGACTCGGAGGGAATTGCACCTGCCTGGACAACCTGCGGCCAGGATGAAGCAGTAAAAATGCAGCGCGTGCCGAGTATTTGTGTTCCCCAAAACACCAAACGCAGAAACACATCGAAACTGAACCGCCAAAAAATGAGGCAACGCAGGAAACATTAAACCCAGAAACCGAAAGTGCAAGGTGCAAGGCCTCAAATGTGAGAATAAGCATGGGAATGGGAATGGGAACCTTTTTGGACATGGGGTAATTGAATTAAACCCACAATGGGACTAAGCCGAAAGGCAAGCCTAAAATACAAACCCTCAAAAACTGAAAAACCGAAGAACCACAAAAAAAAAAAAAATAGGAGCTGAAAAGTCTACAATCCTAGGCGGATTAATGAATTTCTCGTTTTGCGCTTGAGTGGCAGAAACCGCAACATACATACACTTAGGAAAAACCACAGGGTTACATTGGTTTGGTATTGAATTTAAAATACAAATAATTATACTGTTAAGGAGCTACATATAAGGTTTTTAACGGGCAATAATCATAATAATTATACTTTACATATGCAATTTATGGTTATATCATTAGGATAAATTAATATCAGCTACTACAGCTTAAAGACCATCGATGTACATGGAATTTTCGTATAAAAATATTATCATATTTGATTCTTTTCTATTTATATAGGTAATTTTTATTAGTAATTTAATTCCAAAATACTAAGTAAAACCAAGTTCATTCTTCCCATTTAATTTCTAATATTTTTTTTAGTGTATAGGTATTTCTCGAATTTCGAACTCGTACACAGATTTAACGCCTCGGTGGCTGAGTATATATGCGAATGCAATCCCACTGAACTGAAGTGGTATGAATTGATCTAATCTGATCTCGACTGAGTGATCGCTTTGTCAATTGCCAATTGATCTTTTGGGCAATTGATCCGCTTTCGTTTCGCTTTCGGTTTCGATTTATCCCGGGTGGGTTTTTGATGTTTATTTGTATCTTTTTGGGTGCGTGCTACCACCAGATATAGGCCTGTGGCCTACAGAATCAATAACAAATAATGACTGGAGAGCTATATTTCCAATGAATTTTTGAATGCAAATATTGCACAATTGTTCAGCACGTCGATTGCCATCTAAATGGGCTTTTAATTGTTGGCATTAATTAGCCACAGAGATGAGTGTTTGCCATGCGATAGCTGGACTTGTCTTATTACATTGCCCATCGACATGTAGATACATTCACACACACACAAACACACTGAATTGTGGCTTAAATCCCGACTTAGTCATAAACAAACGAAATTGATTCTTTGCGTTGTCAAACTTTATTGGCTACCATAAAGAATCGCATCAAATCAGTGCAAATATGGGGGCTAAGCCGCAGGAATCCTCGGGCAGGAACCGTGGCACGTGTAAATAAATTGCTTTCCTTTCCGACGGGTTAGCTCTAAGTCGAACCCTTCCACTTGACCTGACCGCTGCTGGACTTTATCAGTAGTGACCCGCTCCGGCCAGCAGCAGTGGCGGCGAAAGGGTTGCCATCTAATCCCTGGCAATAAAATACAATTTTGTCCAGGCGCAGGAGTGCATAGCAAATACAGTCTGAATCCGCAGATTTTTTATGGAAAAAAGGCAAGAGTGTTTGATATTTTTAGATCCCTTAAGAAGTTATTTTTCAGTCGGTAAATTTTCACAGAAATATAAAAACAAATATTTTATTATTTAAAACATAAAAAAAAATACTACAATTTGTTAGACATCTTAAAAACTTGTCTATTATTTGGCAATTTAAAGACATTTTATATCGGAATTTAAGTTTAAATAAAATTAAAAGTATTTGTTACTTTTAATTTTATTTAAACTAATTATTCCCATATAAAGTTTTTGAATAATTATTTATTTTTTATATTTTTATCATGGAATCTAACGCTTTATTGTTTCTGATAAATTTATAATCTGTCTTTTATTTTTGCGAGGCAGGTCCTAGTCGTCAAAGAAAACTTTGAGCTTGAAAACAAATTCCTGCTTAAGAAGTTCCACTGTAACCCTTTGTCAGGGGAATGTCGGGGGTGCTGGCTATATATATAGCTTCTGCTATAGCTCTGCTTTCTTGCTGTTGCTGTATAAATAAGAATTGAACTGTGAAGAAGCGATGCGAATGACGTTTACTTTTTATGTTTGTTTATCGCTGAAACCGAAAGCTGGACACTCGCCTGGACTTGCCGTCAATTCAAAGGATTTTGTTGTTTATTCTTTTTTATTGGATTTATGCTGCTGGACTTTTGAGCTTTGGCCAATTGGATTTACGTTTTTTTTTCGGCCATTCAGCTGTGTAATTGAGTTGGCCTGACCAGGAGATCCAGAATACGGCAGAGATGCGGCCATAAACTTGCAAAACTGTAAAGTTATACTGGATTTTATGTACAGAATAATGACGGCCATCGCGTGAGGCTCAGAACAGAGGGTTTGGTATGAGGTACTCGCTGGTTTTATGGCTTATTACCGGCCTAATTGAGGCCATTGTCATTCTGGCTCTCTCTTTGCAGATCTTTGCTGCAGCCCAGCTCGCATGTCACTTACTTTGGGACCGGCTTTGGGGTTCGGGTTCACTCGCCCACTTAATTGACATGTGCGCATATTGTGTGTGAGTGTGTTTGCTTGGCGAATGACAGCTTTTTGGGTGGCGAAGTGCTGAAAGCACTAAAAAAAACTGGCTGGAAAAACTCAAATGCCCGACTTGCACGTGAGGCGACAATTATGCAGTGCCATTTGGCCGGCAACATGTTGCCAAGTGGTGCAATGTTGCTGGGATCTCTGGGAGAGATGCCTCACACGTGAATTACATGTATTTCCAGATGGGAGGTGTGATTAAGTAACATGCTAATACTGGTTATTAATATCTGAAGAAGGTATGGTGTCAGGGGGAAGAAGGTTGACTTCGGATACATTGCGCCAGGAGCTAACAAGGAAGAAAAAGCCTTGGCTTTGAACTAAATCAGAGTCAATTTACCGGAAATATCTTTAAAATATCTTTGAATTATTTCATAGCCACTCATAATATTCAAAGTAGACTATAAACATAAATAAATACCCACAAGGCATTATTTTTCAGGCTGTCACTTTACATTTAATATATTACCATTCCTAATTAAATATTTTAACTGGGAAACAAACCATTGGAATGCAGCAGCAAGCTGCTAAACAATTTTTTAATGGGCTCAAGGTTTTTTTGGCCTTTTTTCAGGCCCGTTAGAAGGGTGTATAGTAAATGGTTTGCCTCGTAACTTGACGCAAAGTGGCATAATTATATGTTTCGATGACAAATGCCAGAGAGGGAACCTTCCTCATTAGGGATGGCCATTGGCGGGGAAGCCCCTGCTGGACAAAAGGAATGCTGCACGAATGCGCGCGATTAACTATCCAAAGGAATGACCAAAAAAAAAAAAGTAGAGACCTAAGAAGGAAACGTTGCAGTCCCGGTTGCTACCACAATTGCATTTTTTGGTTACATTTCGCTCACGTTTCGGCTGCAATTAAAACCGAACGAAAGGGAACTGAAAGCCGCGAGGGGGAGGAAAAATAGGTTGGGAGGAGGGGAACTTAGCCAACTATGAAGATTTAGATAAGCCGCTCATTTTCCTAGCAGCTTGCCCGGGGTCCAGTTCTCTGGTCACTTCTCGTTTTCGGCCTCTCCACGTTTTCCATTTCATTTCGTTTTTATTTTTAGGGGCGTGTTTCCTCTCTCACACACACGAAAAGTGTCGCACGGAAGGGAGGTGGGTGCACAGAGACCTTGAATGTCCTACAACTGCATTTAAATTATATGGAAATACAGTCATACTTCTTTAACTTTATTTTTGCAGAGAACTTGAAAAGAAAGACAATTTTTACTCAGTTTTAACTTTTTTTTAAATGTTTGAACAATTTTTAAGTTTAAAATTAAATATATAATGTTATAGCTGGATCAATAAATTATCAGAAATTAACAGAAGTATTTTTGAAAGATCTAAAAGGCCTAATTTGAATTAAAGAAAATTGTCATAAATTTAATTTGAAGAAAAATCCTTACGTTTAAAAATATACTTTATGCTCATTGTTTTAAGTTACACAATCCACCCTGTACTCAAAAATACATATATTTTGGGAACATTTTTTTAACTGCTGTATTTACCAGGGTGTAAAAATGAAACTCCCCTCCCTTGTGCCGCTGAGTGTCCCAAATTCATTCGTAATAATGTAATTTTAAATGTTGACCAGTATCTCCTTTACAGTTTTTTAATTAAAGACCAAACAGGGCAGGTCAGGGGGTGGTATAAATATATAGAGTGAATATAATACCTAAACAAATTGCTCAAACTGCGCTGCGACCAATCAAAACTGATCCGCTTTCTTGGTCGTGGCCGTTTGTAATGATTGCAAACACAATCGGACCATGTTGATCTCGCCTGCCTGCGAGTGGAGGAAAATGCTTTTCCACAGAATTTCCCTCGGTTGCCCTCAGATCATGACTTTGGGGGCCCCGACTGCAACTGCGACTGCGAAACTGCATAGAATTTCAAGCATAATCGCGGCGAGCGGCTAACAAACCAGCAAACAAGGCGAAAACAACACGAGTAACAACAGCGAACGGCACAAGCAAACAAAGAGCGGCTAAAGGTATCATCATAATCATAATGCGCATAAGCCGCCATCCAAAAGGGATGGTCGGACTTGGAGAGGGGGCGAGGGAATTCATTCCAGCGAATTCGCAATTCTGCGAAATCAAATTGCACAAATATTCCTCTTATGCAATGCACCAGGGGGATACATAGATACAGTTGGGCGGTGGTGGAGAATAGCGCAGCACAGAGATCCCCCAGTTGGAGCACTAACTAAGTAACTAAGCCCCGACTGAGACCCAGCGTCAGCCGCAGACCGGGTTTAAGCCCGCTGCAGTGGTGGCCATTGTTAGACGCAGATGCAGACGCAAACGCAGACACTGAGACACCAAAGACTCAGATCTTCGGCATCAAGCACTTTTGGGTTTACACGGGAAAGTAGTTTTTGAAAAGAAAGTAAATTGGGAAAATAATATAAGATCATATTTGAATTATTATCGTTTATTAATTAATAATACATATAATAAAATTACACTTTTAATACAAAGATTACTAAAAAAAGCAAAAAAGTTATAATCGCCCCCGGGTGGACTCGAACCACCAACCTTTCGGTTAACAGCCGAACGCGCTAACCGATTGCGCCACGGAGGCGGATGATCTTCGTGTGTCTAAAGTCTAATTTGATACCAAGGGTGGGCAGAGTGAGAATATGAAATGAGCGATGAGCTAAAAATAGAATATTCTGACACGTAAATTTATTTAGGTGACTTTTGTTGCTTTATTAACAATAAGCACTAAAAACGCTATTTCAAATAAAATTATATACAGTTTATGAATAATTCAAGCATTATTCAATTATAAAAAAAAAACTTTGCTTAGTTAAAGCAAAATGTGTTAATTAATAAATATTTTGCGGGCATTTAAAATAATATGGGTTTCCGACACTAAATTATTTTATAATATAATTTTTAAATGAATTAAATTAATAAGAGTGAAGAAAAAAAGGTATTTACTGCGATCCTGCCAGGAGTCGAACCTGGAATCTTCTGATCCGTAGTCAGACGCGTTATCCATTGCGCCACAGG